>CM074192.1:27080006-28316434 GCA_037179385.1 Holothuria scabra | reverse complement strand
TTTTATTATATCTGCCTTCTTTCCAACAACATTGGGTACAGTTTAATGAAAAAGAGATAACTGTAACAAAAAATTCTACCGCGGGAACTTTAATTATTTAAACAAGTAATTAACCATTCTGTAACTACTGACGAATTTGTTCACCCACGCAATTATGCATGCAAAAGTACACTGTTGCATCTGATTCAAATCCACCAATGAAATTATCACAGACAGGGTTGTCACCAGACCATTTTGAGAGCCGGGTAAAATGTGATCACCATCCTGGAGGAGTGGTCTAAAAGGTAGGGAGTGTCTCCCTCCCCTTTGACAAATTATTGCAGGTTTGAGAGTGCTTTCAAAAACAAGGAATTATCACTCAATTCTAAAGAAATGTAAGAATTTTATTCACTTGGGGTAAGAAATTCGTGCTGGGGGATGATGCTGAAACTGATGGCGAGTACCGGGCGGTGATTTTCAGAGCTGGGTAGCACCGCCCGGTGTGGTGACAACCCTGATCACAGACAAGTAGTGGAACAGTAGGTTTGTTGTGATGGTCAATCATATTGGGTAATGGGTGTCATACTATATGACTTGAAATATTCAGTCTTTCTAAATGAATGTGCTGGCTACAAATATTGCATGGATGTGAGGCCAAGAAAGATAGATAGATTTCACTTTAAAAGGCCCAAGCATGGGTTTATTGTTCCATGATGAGCCTGTTCCACATGGACACTGAACAACTTCTTACTCTCTCCACATCTGGTGAAATTAATGTTGATCTAATGCAAGTTTGGTGAATCATGTTTGAAAAGGAGAAAAGACCACAAAAGGATTAAATGTATGTCGCTTCGTGGTAGTTTTTTAAACACAATACCTCAATTTTAACCTATGTTTTAACAAACAAACATAGCTTCAGCTTTACCATCATTGATGATTAAATGAATTCTCTATTGTCCACGAATGATGTTTTGCAAATGCATACATGTTCAAAAAGTCCTCAATGGTCCTCCTTCTCCTTTGGGGGGGGGGGGGCAGATTCTAGTTCAAAGATAGCAATTTCAATAATTTGCAGTGTAAAAAGTAAAGCACTTTCCAAAATAGATGCAAAAAATTCCCACATGTGATTTTACTCTGTGGGGTCTACTGAGAAAAGTACACGAGTCACAATATCCTGCTACCTAATTAAGATATGGGTCAAACAAAAATTTCACATCTAAATATTTATAAGGCGAATTCTAACTAGATCAAGAGCTCAGTAGATAAAAGAGTTTGACAAGAGAGGATTCATTAGAGTGGAAATTTACCGGGTCAAAGGTTCACAAGATCCATGGTTTTGACAAAAGAGAGGGTTTACTAGACAGACAGTTCAAAAGGTCAAAGGTTCACAAGATCCAAGATTTTGAAAATAGGGAGTTTTACCAGATGGAAGGTTCAGTGGGTGAAGGGTTCACAAGATCCAAGATTTTGACAATAAAGAGGGTTCTCACTAGACGGAAGGTTCACTGGGTCAAACGTTCACAAGATCCAAGATTTTGAATATATAGGCAATTTACTAGATCAAGAGCTCAGTAGATAAAAGAGTTTGACAAGAGAGGATTCATTAGAGTGGAAATTTACCAGGTCAAAGGTTCACAAGATCCATGGTTTTGACAAAAGAGAGGGTTTACTAGACAGACAGTTCACAAGGTCAAAGGTTCACACGATCCAAGATTTTGAAAATAGGGAGTTTTACCAGACGGAAGGTTCAGTGGGTGAAGGGTTCACAAGATCCAAGATTTTGACAATAAAGAGGGTTCTCACTAGACGGAAGGTTCAGTGGGTCAAAGGTTCACAAGATCCACGATTTTGACAACAAAGAGGGTTCACTACATTGAAGGTTCACAAGATCTAAGAGGTTGACAGTACACAGGGTTCTCTAGGAGGTAAGTCCACTATATAGAAGGTTTGCGAGACCAAAGGTTTGCTGATGGAATTTTCACTCCATCCAACATTCACAATACTGATGGTTTGCTTTATTGAAGGTTCACAAGATTGCACCGATCTAAGAAATATAAATTTTTTTATCAATCTCGTACGTGGTCTAAGTAAGTTGGATGTAATGAACATCTGATCTAGTGACTAACCGATTACAAAGCCTTCAGTCTCATGAACCTTCCATCTAGGGAATCTTCAGACTAGAGACCTTTGATATAGTGAACCTTCAATCTACAAAACCCTACCCTTTTTTAGTACCTTACAGTACGTCAGACGGTGTCTCATTCTCTTAATCACTGCACATAAAAATGGGCATTCAATCCTTATCGTGTAAGGTACGGGCTCCTTCCAAGAAGACAAAGACACATGATTATCCTGTGTGAATGAGTGTCTTCTACAACAATGGTCTAAAACTGGATAATTGTATCTCAACAATTTTAAGTTAGCTAAATATGTGAAGGTTCGATGTATGCTGGAAAAAATACAAACGAGACACAGCAATGGGGGGGGGGGGATTAAATTAGGAAATTGTTAGTGAAAATAGTTTGAAGAATTGCTACGTACTTACCAACATTACCATCTCTGAAAACAGAACATTTAAGCTCATAATATTTGGCATTCTGCACAGTTGCACTTTATTGGTAATACGAAAAGCTGAAAAAAGGAATGAGTTCATTCTTACTTTTATAGGTTTCAAAACTCAGAAAATAAAACAGTTCTGCTTTTAACAGAACAGTTGGCAAGTCCGCTGTTACATGATTGTAACATTTGTAAAAATAGTGTTTCCTAATGAAAGTCTCTTTTGTCAAGGCATTCCTACCTGCATGGGGTAAACTCTTGCAATAACTACGTCCACACATCCGACAGTACCTCCATTGCCACAGATGGATTTCAAAGGAATGGGGAAGGGGCGTGGGTCTTTCTGAATGCCAAGACGAGCATCAAATCTAGCTCTTCTAGTTGAGTTGTACGAAATCCGAAAGAAAAGGTTTTCGGGAATCTGTAAACAAGGATAAGGTAAGAAAATTAAATTCTGCAGTTGAAAAATACTGTCATATCACCCATCAGCTATATTTCAGGGACACATTTATTCTTCACAAATTTTTGTTACTTTTTATCATAACTAACAGCCTTTGAGGAAAACTAAGAGTCACAAGGTAAGAGAAAGGCAACCAAAACCTCTTAGGAACCCAAAACCTCCTTAAAGTGTTCCATGAATCTTAACTCAAGATTATGTCTCAATTTAAACAGGTTCTCCAGATTCCTGGATTTGTAGATTTCCTATCTGTATTACAACTAAGTAAGTGTCACCAATTAAGTTAATGAACAATTTCAGTTCTCAGAGAATCAATTAATGCCAGTCCAATAGATTTAGGGACTCCACTGTGGATATATGAAATGGTGGTACTGCAAGTCAAATGAGAAAGTTTCCAAGTCCTAATCAGGCTGTTTATACTAGATTTGCTACAACTACCACAAGAAGAAGGCAGGTTCCCCTTTATGCCTAATAATGTACATATTCCAATCTGACTGGTCAGGGGAGGGTATGATCAGTGGTAATTTCAGATCAATTAGATGTACCATAGACATAAGGGAAGCATACCTGTACAGAGGGCAGCAAATTTAAGTTCCAAGGTTTTGTACAATAGTACACAGAGGATTCACACCTGAAAAACTAACACAACAGGGTTCTGAAGGGCATTGCACCCAGACACTAGGTTGTGTACTAAAGCAATGTGATGCATGGCACAGTGTTTGCCTGAAGAAGCAGCAAGCCCACTGAATTTGATGTTTTGACTTTTCCTGAAAGCTTGCTATACAGTAAAATGAAAAGATCAATGAACCAGACACACAGGTTAGAAAAGACCTTAAAAATCTGCATCCATGCCTTTATTCTCCCTTTGGTCAATAGGATTCTGACACACAATCTTACACCCCATCCAAAGATACCTAACAAACATTTTGATTGTATGAATTCTAAAAGTCTAAACATTAAACTTAACCACCACCATAATAAGTTCTCAACAAGGTACTGAACATAACCAAATCAGCTCAAAGACTGCACCTTTTGAAAATCTTGACCACCTTACCCATGTAAATATTTTGAACAAAGACTTTCCTAGGTCCAGCAAAAAAACATTTAGACTTTAATTTATCCTCATCCCACCCATAGTTTACCCCAAAACTTCATACTGAAGTCATTTCCAACCAACCAATAAGACTACAGAGAAAGTTTTGATGTAAAACCAAGTTTTGAATTTTGAAGAGTGTGAGTGCAATAGCATACCATCATCACTCGCCTCAAATCACTATGAGAAGTGTGATATTTGCACACCTAGATGAAGATTTGGAGCTGACATAAATCTTTTAAAGTTTAAGAAAAGAGCACACCTACAAAACTTCTTTATTTTCTGAAGTGTTCAATTTGTAGCACACAGGAGCAACTAAAACTCAAGACGTGAAAAACAATGATTGCTGTGTCAACTTAAACCGTAAATATTTGAGTTGGTTATTTGTATGAGCGGGAGTTTTGCAGCTCAGCTTCTGACCGCTTGCACATTCTGAGAACAGGCTTACTTAACTGTTACTAGGTGGCAAGAAGTAGAGTGGAAGGAGAGTTGGAAGACATAAAACAACATGGAGAAGAACAGTAGAAATTGAAAGAAAAGAGTTTGGGTGGAGAACTTGGGATGAAGCAAGGTTTTAAGCAAGGGATAGAGTTTTCAAATTGGAGAAAGAGCGTGGAGGCCTTATGTGCCACTCGGCACGAAGAGGATAGGTAAGTAAGTAAGGTAAGGTGGCAAGAATGGTCTTTCAAAGCATCCATCCAAACCTTAATAAACCTATAGAATTATCCAGGAGCTACTTTCAATTGTCATGCAAACATATCTTTGTGTGTCTAGTACTTGAGATTTATCTTTTTTCGATTATATTAACTCAGAATGACACATCAAATTTACCTTTGCACCTGACACAGTAGCACTGTGTTGGCTCAAAGGTCACTCACAATCACAAATCACAAACCTTTTTAGTTTTATTACATTAGGTCTGCCGTGACAGTCAAGCTGCCTTTGTTGGACTTAACAAGCTAAAATTGTTAGAGCGGAACAACAATGCTCTCTGCCTCGAAAACACTGTATTATTCCACAATTTTCTGTAACGGTTTAAGTTAAGATATATCAATATTATAGTGTCCAACCCTCCCATAGCATCTAACTGCGGCCTGTGTTTGTTTGGCAACTTTTTCACTGAAAGGAAGCTAGGAAAATACTGTAAAGGATTTAAAGCATTGGAAAGTACAAAAGTGGAAGGAATGGGTGGGTGGGGGTGGGAAGGGGGGTTACCTTATTCATTCAGACTGTTCAATACTGTTGAATCATATGGCAATTCTCTACTTCCCAAACCACAGGTTACTGCATATTACCACACATAACCTTAAGGAAAATTAAAATATTATGAGTTGCTGACCTAGAAAAATGTTGGCTGCCACCAACGTCTGGCATAAATAAACTGATACAACACCAAACTAAGAACATTGATGACTGATGCTAAAGTAATAATGAACGTTGATAATTATTTCAATATTTTTATGTCAGATTGTCCTTGTCTGTGCTTAGTACTGAAAGTCTGTCTGCACACAAACTTTCATTATGAGAATAAAAAAACAGTTGTCACTCCTTTTGCAATTGCTGAATGATGGAATCATAAATACTGCTCTAAAAATTTCAAGATATAACATAAATCTACCTCTAATGGGGAGCAAGCATCTTGCGACCCAACTAATTCTCCGCCAGACAAGCACAGCTTGGTACCGATGCAGATTGTTCCAGATTCCACCTGGGCAGCCAATGGGGTGTCAATGATGGTCTTCACTGCATACCAGCCATCTGTGAGCAGCAAATGGCAGTTCTGAAAGAGAGTTTAAATAAACTCAATACACATGGAGGGATAGAAACACATAGACACATAATATTCTGAATACATCAGTTTTAATGGAGATAGTTTGATTAGGTGTAAAGAGCTCAGTTTCTAACCAATTGTTTCTGTTGGGCTGGCCTCAGCCTTTTTTCCAGTTATGGCTCAATGGTTTGTTTTCCCTTCTCCCAGTTTTAATGTGAGGAAATACAAAGTAAATACTGTACATTACTTACAGCAGGCCATAGTACTGCTTTTTCCAAACTGAATTTGTTTCAATGAATTCAGTTCATACAACTGCAAGTTTGCAATGGTGAAAACTTAAGGGATGTAGAGTGATGTCAAAGTTACCATGGTAACTCCAAATTCCCCCACAAAATTTAGCAAAAGTCCATACTAGTGGTACAATATGGTGAACTTTTGAAAATAAACTTCTTTTTCTTTTCTTGCATTTTGATGTGAGGACCACTGTGCCTTCCTCAACAGCAACATACCCTCGATAATTATTTTACTCACCTGTAAGATAAAAAATAACACTGCCATTAGACGCAATGAATTTTAGTATGTTTTGCTCCCCTTCCCCCACTAGATACTTTTCCCCTTGGGACATTTCTGTCCTTGTAACCAGTCTGGCTACATGTCTGCAGTCTGTGTATTGCAAAGGTCCACCTAAGCTTTCGCAATGGCAGGGTATTTGACATCTGAAAAGTGAAGTTGAAAACCACGAAGGACTCAACAAGTATTTGCATGGTGGGTTAATTCTCGACTGGTTGATAAAAGGTTCACCAAATTGATGCCAAAAAACTAAAGATGGTAATGAAGTGTCATTCTAACCTGACCTATATGTACATACCATCATCATCTTTTGACAGTAAACATATCCAGTTGCACCCCACCCCATCACACTCCCCTTACCACCCCTACCCCAAATATTAGACAAATATTCAAGAGTTTACCCCCTTGATGTGAATTCTTAATTTAGAAGGACCTTTAAAATTAGGTGACACTCTGTGCTAGTGATGAACAAACACTGAAGGCAATACTTTTCAAGAAAAAATTTAATTCCCAAATGTAGTTACAACTCACGCAGGGACATGAGACCAAATGTAGCACTTTGGGTAATGTCCAACTTAATGAGACTTAAAGCTATAGGTTTATAAGGTGGAAATATGGATTCATAAAACAAAAACCTCACTCACCTGCCTTCTGACTGAATTACCTACTTCACAAACAAACTATTGCTTCATTGGTTTCTATCAAAGACAAATTACTATGATGATAATAGTCTCTTAAAATAGAGTTCAGTCAACTATTATCAACCCTGTAGACTGGCTCCATGAATAAGGTTTTGTCTGCTCATGGTCCTTTTATTTACTGCACAATAGTTCCTAAAAATACGCTTCTAGTACAATGTACTACAACAACAGAATTCAAATTCTGTTCCGAACACTATTAGAAAGGGCTATTATTTTTATGACCTCTATGCCAGTGAGGGATGACTAATTACTGCTGTACATGGAACACCTACTACAGCACCAAGGAATGATCTAGTCATGACACCTACTTGTTCCACTTGATGCTTCCCCCTTTTTAGACTGTACCCTATCAAGGAAAAATGTACTTTTAATGACTGAAGTTTTTCAAACCATCTTTTCCATGAGCAAAATGTGACTAGCTTAAGATCAAGGCAGATATTTTGGTATATAAAATAAGGATTAAAAAATATTTTCTGAGAAGCATTTGAAAGGTATACACAAAGTTTAACCCCAGATTGGTACCAAAAGTTACGTCTATTTGTGTCTATTTTATTTATCATACAATAGTTCCTCAGATGTTTGCTAGTTGGTTTGACAGACAGCAATAGGACTGAAATTCTATTCCAAACACTATTACAAAGGGCTTTGATCTTCATGACCTCTAATGCCAGTGAGGGATGACTAAATTATTGCTGTCAGAGGCACACAAAGAGTTGCCAGAGAGTAATATCTTGAAGTGACCCCTGACACACTTTCTCCCATGCAGTCAAACTACTTCTAAACTGTATACTTCATGACATAAGGCTTCTGTGTGTTACATACACCACCCTTAAAAGAGATGTAATTTTCATGACATTTTTTTCAACCATCTTCCATGATCAAAATATGAAAATAAAGCATGGTAGCACAAATATTTGGGTTTGAAAACATTAAATCATAACATCTTCTATGAGAAGGTAAAAGGAATTTTCAAACTTGACTATTACAGTTAACCTGGACCTTGAGTTGGAACTGTAGTATGAAGAACTAGCTGATAAACAAAAAGAAAATGTAGAATGTGCTCTAACCATGTGCGTGTAAAGCATGGTATTCTAGTTCTCCTAACTGTCACAAAAACGGTTTTAATTGCAATTTCAGATCGGTCTCAAATGTTCTTGCCAATCAGAATGCAGGAAATCAAAAGAGCTATTTGTGAATTAGGGGATAAATGCCAGGGTGCCCAGTCTCAAATGTAATTTGACACTGGCGAAGACTTCATCACAGAGGCTGGGCGGACTGAGGGCGCCACTGAAAAAATTTCCCAGACCTGTACTAAAACTTCACCATCTAAACATTAACTCCAAATTCTGATTTTAAGGAGTTACTGTAGGTGGCAATATTTCTTCTCCTTCTCAGTGAAGGAGTAGTTGATTGGCTTACTTTAAATATGCAATACTGAAGTTATAAAATAATCATGAAAGGAACTTTGAAAAGAAATATGAAGAGAGATAGGGGATTTAAGTATCGCTTCAAAATAAGATTGGGCGAGTGCTCTTGCCCTTTAATTCGATTTTTCCAGAGAGCTTACTTGTTTTACACTTTTGCTGCTGTCCTTCACAATTCTGTCATCAGTTGTTTTGGATTTATCATCTTCTCTAGGGGACTGAGGTTCCAAAACTCCTGCCACACATAGAACCATTCTCCGTGATGCTGCTTCATCTCGTTCTAGAATTTTTTTGAGAACTGATCGTTGACTCAGATCAATTTCCCTGTCATAACGGTGTTTAAGTTGAAGCAAAACCCTGTCTGGGGTTAGCAATCTATACAACAAATAAATGCAAAGAAAATATATGGCATAATATTTGGGAGATGCCTGTTTGACAGAAAATTATTTGATGAAGTAACACATTATGATACCATATCAGGGCTGGAAGTAAGCTTGAAAAGGGGCCTAAATGGGCAAAATGGCCATCAGTCTACTTCAACGGACATTTACTGAGGGGCATCACGGCCACTGGAAAGGGTACGACTACTATGGCTTTCAGAGCCCTCAGTTACAGTATTTCCAGCCCTGCAGTTAGTTGTCAGTTAGATGAGATTTAATGACACACCACCATGAATGTGTTACATAGTGCCAGTCAACTTGATAAAAAAGTTCAGTTTAAATTTTTATCTATTTCCAAGTACGGTTCAAGTTCAAATTTGGTATCCCCTTAGTCTCCTCTTAGGACAGGCAGAAAATATATATATTTTACAACCAGCAGTCTGAGCCCTGCAAAGTTTATATATAAATATATAGCAAATTAAATAATATGCTCTGCAAAAATCATATACTGTACTAAATTATCTCTCTTACAAAGTTGACAATAATTTACAAATTTCCTGGAGATTCATGACAAACTTAAGAATTTCATGAAATATTAACATCATCACCGTTAAATTAATGTATTATCCAGTTATCGTGGAACCCAAAATATGTAAGAAATCATTCAATGAAAACAATTTCTAAGAAATGGACAAATATAATCATATAACTCTACAAGTCCACAAAAATAAGAACTAACAGATTAGGGAATTTATAGAAATTAGAATAGAGCCGTCAATAAAATGTTTAAGAAAAACTTGCACTCATGGCTAAGGCCGCAATATGTTTAATCACTTTTCTTTTCTAGCAAATTTTCCTCTCAACAAGTTTTCAAGCTGAATGCAAAGTCATGACAAAGTAGTGGTAATAACCATATATCTACCAAAATATCTACAGACTCATTCAACATAAAAAGTGCTCCCATTAGTCAGACAAATGGATTTAGCTGATGAAGTGCTTATGTCTCTGAAATAATGTTGTTTTCAGCAAAAGCATTCAGAGAACCTACAACAATCTCGAAAACATTTCAGAAAATAAACTCTACAAAATAAACTGCCTCTGTAGAAACCTCTTTAAATAATGGCAAAGCAACAAAAACAAAAAAAATTAAAAAAAATAAATAAATAAAAAAGAAAGAGAACCATCTAAATTTCACAACCTGACCTATGTAACTAATCATGTTTCTTCTACTTTTTGTCACATGTTAAAATCATGTAAAAATTTTTCCTAGTTATTGCGACTTTATCCTTTGAAGATGCAAGAGCATGTAGTTTATTTTGCATTAAAAAGTTTCAAATTTTTAATGACTATTAATTTGTTTTTGAGCGCAGCTAATGGTTTCCACAAGACGATGCAACTCTTAAAAATTAATAATTTGTGACAATTTCGCACTTAATGATGCAGGTAAATTTAATGACATTATGAAACCATTATTTAAGATGAGACTTGGGTCAGTTTCACTTCAATGCAATGCATTTATTCTTTACAAGCACACACAGGAATATACCTTTCAACTTAACAAAGCTGTACTGACTGAGTGATAAAAAACAAGTAGTTTTCCAAAAGGCCTAACCTTTCCACATTAATTCAGAAATTAATCAGCTAGTCATCTTCAGATGCAGAAGCATTACATTCTTACACTTTCAGTACATCCTTAGTGAAAAAGTGTGATCTCCAAAGACTATGAGGTGAAAGGGCATGATTTTCTTACACTTTTAGTTGGTCACAAGTTTGAAAGTGATTAAAAACAGATCACAAATTTATTGTGGCATTAAAGGGCAAAAGTATTCACCCCAAAACTTACTTTAGCCAGATCACAGAGAGTTCCTTTTCACTTCCCATCCAAGTAAATATCATGTCATTTCTTGACTTAAACATTGCACATTCAAGGGTAGACCATTCAGTTCCTCTCATAAATTTCATAATTTAATGAGAAAAATATTGTCACATGACTCCCAAGAGACAATTATAAAACATGGTAGACAACTATACTAATCCAAATTTGGGTGACTGCATTTCCCCTTTGAGCACAGCTTTTACCACCAAGAGCCTCCGGGATGGAGCCATAATGTTTCTACATCTTTTACTTTACATGATTTTTTTCTTCTCAGTGGTTTCACATGTACTGCACCATAAATTGCACATTAACATCATTTTTAATTTGTTGCAATTTCATTAAATCTGTTTAACATACAACTTACAGTACACTGTATACATTTTGCACTTTTGTTAATCCTACAGTATGGACTATGGAGAAATTCAATGGTGCTCTTCATAAAAGTGGGACTGTTTCCACTTCCGTACAAGTTGTTCCAAAATGATATTTTTCCAGATCTCCAAAAATGTATAGGTCTACAGTAAACTTGTAATCACTACAGCTAGGGAACACTGGGAAGAGATATGCCATGAAACCTCTCAACAGAGCGACATGCCAGCAAAAGGGCCAGTGGCAGAATGTCATAATTGTTATCAAAATTGAGGGAGGGGGAACCAAAGGAAAATGTTGGGGGTAAAATTGCCCGAGCAAAGAGTGAAACAGAACCCGAAGCTCTGAAGGTTGGGGTAATGCCCCAGTGGGGGTTCAGGCAGACAATCTCCCAGAAGCTCTGAGGTTTAAGCATACCTGTGGATGTAAAATTTATTCTCTGGAGAGAATTAATAAATATTTAAAAAAATATAATATAAAATTTATTATAAAAATATAATATTTTTTCGGTGTTCAAACTAACTCCCAACTGATTTGGCCTGGGGGTTGGGAGAAGGAAAAAATATGAGGGGGAAAGATCCCCCTCATGCCCCCTGTAGCAACACCACTGCTCCCCATATGAAACAGAAGCAAGTACTGTAGCACCTGCCGACCTCACACCACTTGGTCTCAGATCAACAATTTGAAAGGGTTACAAGGCTATCAGTATTTGTTAAAGATGACTAAGCTGAAGCTAGACATTCCAAGTCAGTCTGGTAAATAAACCAATCAATAAATTAAAGTTATAAACTCTCTGTGTAGGGTTCTTCAGTCCAAGAGGTCCATTGCCCATGGCCTTCTTCAGTTAGTTTTATGAGGCCATATACTGTACCAATGAACAGGTGACCTTTCCCCTTAGGGATACTTTAAATATCATTGACAGTGTATCTTTTACAATAGCTCAGTGACTTTGACAATGGCACTACAGATTTGCCTTGGTTGAAGAGTTCTGTGTTAAAAGGCCAAACCTCTCACCCCAAACTACAATTTTGGTAGGAGGGTACCAAAATTCTCAATTGGCTCAGCTCTTTGATTGACAGCTAATTCAAACAATGCAGAGTAGCAAAGCTTAAATTATACAGCATAAAAGGTACTGAGAGTGCTTTGATTATATAAATGGAGTTTTTCTTTACTCACCTTGAAGCAATAAACTGATAAGTATGAATTTCAGACAATTGTGGGAGGGACTTAAAAAAAAAACAACAAAAAACAATAACAATGTCCTGCATTAAAGCATATAGAAATATGTTACCACAATAAAAAAAAAAAAAAAAGAAATGAAAGAAATATTCAGACTGAGACTGTGTCTGGATGAGCATGAATTTCAGACAGTTGTGGGAGGGGTTCACACAAAGTAGGTTAGGAGGATTGGAACTGTTTGGGGTTAGAGGATTTGGCCTTTAATCATTAGTTCAGACAGTTTCAATTTTATTTCTTTAGGAGCACCAGGTGCAGAAGACAGATTGTCCAATGAGCACTCATTTTTTCCTTCAATGAAAAACATGATCACCACAGACCAAATTAGAATTAATGTTCCTGGGTTTTCCATTTTACGAATGGTTCATGAGAATCATGTGACATTTTTTCTCACTGAACTTTGCAAGTCATGCAGTTCATTGAAAGGTAAAATGCAGTCACCCAACTTGAATTAGTGTAGCAGACTATTATATTTCAAGGATGGAGTCTCTCAAAAAACATGAGATACTTAATTTCCTTCTCAGTTTTGAAATTTTCTTGAAGTAATTCCTTGGCTTACTTTCACGGTAAAATGCGTTCACCCAACTTGAAGTGGTGTAACAGACTGTCCTGTTTCATGTTTGGCTCTTGAGAGGCACGTAACAATATTTTTTCTCCTTGAATGTGAAGTTAACCAGGAGTAAGGGCTTGTTAAACCTTGATATATGCAATACTGAAGTCCAAAAATATTACGAATGATATTTTGAAGATAAATAAGAAACTTGGGAGATTAAGCTGTTGCTTATTAAGCCAGTTCTATCACCTCAAACAGTACCAATTCTCCTAACCTTCTTACTTTAGCCCCTCCAAATATTTTCATGCTCTTCCAGATACAATCTCAGTTTATCACTTAAAGGTGAGTAAAGAAAAACTCAATGTGTATAATCAAAACACTCTCAGTACCATTCATGCTGTGTAATATAAGCTTTGGTACTCTGCATTGTTTGAACTAGCTGTCAATCAAAGAGCTGAGCCAATTGAGAATTTCTGTATCCCCCCTACTAAAACTGTAGTTTGGGATGAGAGGTTTGGCCCTTTAAAAATACTGTTAGTTTGGTTTGCCCTTTAACCCTTTACCGTTGTGCTCTGATCGGGGCATATTTGCGCGCCTCGGGAGTGGGCGGAAAAGCGGACGTAGCCCGCCCCGGATTGGCTTCCGTAGGCCATTGACCCTGTGACCTTAAACTGTTGTCTCTCTCGCTGTTGTGGCCGAATTTTCGGGTAGCTACTCTCAGTTTCGAGCTCCGCGTGAAACAGTTAAGATGTGTGACAGCCGAGCTCTCCGCATGGGTCCAAAAGGACCCAAACAACGGCAAAGGGTTAAAATAAGCCTGGGGAGTGTGTTTACTGCAAAGCTGATGCCACTGTCTCAGCGTGTGTGCACGTAAACCGTTAGCAGAGTGAGGCAGATATTTTAGATTAACCCTTTACCGTTGTGCTTCCATCGGGGCATATTTGCGCGCCTCGGGAGTGGGCGGAAAAGCGGACGTAGCCCGCCCCGCATCGGCTTCCGTAGGCCATTGACCCGTGACCTTAAACTATTGTCTCTCTCGCTGTTGTGGCCAAATTTTCGGGTAGCTACTCGCAGTTTTGAGCTACGCATGAAACAGTAAAGATGTGTGACAGCCGAACTCTCTGCATGGGTCCAAAAGGACCCAAACAACGGTAAAGGGTTAAAGGCAGTTACCTTGTAACCGAAATTCTCAATTGGCTCAGCTCTTTGATGTTCTGTTGGCTTTTGGTCTCTATCTTGTAAGAAAAACGAAAATATTCCACACCACGTCCTTTAAAGCCTATCAAAATACCACTTTCCTAACTCACGATATCTCACTTTAAAGATCGGTTATTTCTGTTATAAAACATCTCTGCTTTTCAACACAGTCACAGAAAGTTATGTAATGTGGGCACATTGCTTCAAATTCCTTTTGTTTTTCTTTGTAATTGAACATCCTTTTTGTCCTTGAAATTTGATGTTGTTGGAATGTTTAAATACCTTGTCCTGTAGATCTACCATTACCCTTCACCAAACGTAGAACACAATATTGCCTGCAGCGGTATCATAATTATAAATAAATTGAATGCAATGTCAGATTAATGTGCCACGATGACATCACAGATTTCCCATGATGCATCAAATCTTAAGAAAAATTTGCAATACTTTAAAAATTTGTATCTTTGGAATGCTATGAGCTTTTGAAATGCAGCTTTCACCTTCTGAAAGAGAAAATTTTCCTGCTTATTTTGAAGTTAACCAATTTTGCCTCCAGGATATGCCTTTAAATTCAATCAGAGCAGTACACTGTCCTGTTCCATGACTGGCTGTTGAGGATCATTTGACAATATTTTTCCTCCAAAACTTTGAAATTTATTAGGAATAGCTGTTTGGGATAACCTTGAATATGCAATATTGCCAGTCCTAAAATATTATGACATATACTTTGAGGAGAAATGAAAATATAGTTGTGAGATTTAGTTGTTACTTCAAAATACTGTTAGTTTGGGGCAATTGCTCTTGCCCTTTAAATAAGCAATATTTTCTGAAATATCATCAAATGATAAGGTGCTTAATAGGAAAAAGATGTTTACAACATTTGCCTCAGATTTTAAAATAAGTCTGGGTAATAAACTGCTTGCATCATGGTTCTGACCAGAAACATGGCTACAGGACAACCGTTCAAGGGGAACAGGTCACTCCAACTTAAAGCAGTAAAGTACAGTACTACTGTCCTGTTTCATAATAATAATGATAATGCTAATGATAGTGATACTGATAGTGATAGTGATAGTGATAATGATAATGATAATGATAATGATAATGATAATGATAATGATAATGATAATGATAATGATAATAGTAATGATAAATTTACAAGAAGTAACTAATTGGTTTACCTTAAGTGCAATACTGAAGTCCTAAAATATTGTGAAAAATACTTTGAAGGCAAAAAAGGGAAAATTATAAGTTATTGCAGCAGGCTTTATCTTAAGTTGGAGTGACTACTCTTGACCTTTAATCTAATTTCTACACCCACTTCAAAAGAAAAGTACAAAACTTTTAAATCCAAGATGCTAACTCCAGGAACTACGGTTTTAAATTTTGCTTTCATTTTATTGAACTTTCATTCTTTTGGTATTATAACAAGCTCACTAGCTTGACTACACACCACACTGATAAGATAACTCAATTCAAAGAGATAATATAACTTTTACAATTTACTGTTCCAATAGTTTACCCGGATGAGCAGAAGCCTTCTTTTATTAGATTTTAGAGCTGTGTTTGCCCTGTCTATTTGCATTTTCAATAAAAAAAAAAACGGAACAATACTTTAGCGGCATTTCACTCTCCATTGCCTGTGGCACACTTGAGCGGTTAGAGCAGTTGCCTGGTGTATTCAGGGAGTTTAAAAACTCCCTGGTGTCAGTACAAGGCTATTCATTCACTCACCAGGTGTGTGTTGATAACAGTACTTCTAAAACTTTGGATACAGTAGGTGAGGAAACTTCTGGTTTGACCTAGGATTAAGTATAGCAGCATTCTGATAATACAGCGTGGGTCTTATTCAGGTTGTGCCTCTAGTCTAGTACAGCTGCCATGTGAACTTGCATGTCACGACATCTTCACTTATGCTTTATAGCAGTTTTCAGTTCGAGACAATGTCAGATCTTATGGTCTACTAATAGCTATTTACCATGGGGCAAGATTTAAAATAAAAGTGACATTTTATAGACTTTGCATATTTTTTTCAAAAGACTCTGAGTGGATAGTCTGAGCGGAGCTGAGAAGGAGTTTTGCACATAGTATGACGAGGAAGTTGCTGCTTCTTCTCTTGTTATGGCTTGGAACTAATCTAAAACTTGGTGAGTATTTCATAAGGTCATGTTGAAAGTGTAGAAGTTTACAGATTAGACAGTATGACCTTAAGTACCCATAGGAGTAAGTATGGTATGCTTCTTTCTCTATACTTAAACCGGGTAGAATGTTTATGTTACAACTTTATTGTGTTTCCCAGTATTTGTGTTTGGCAGATTACATAGACTATTAATGTGGAGAATAGGAATTGAAGGATTCAATCCTCTGAATAGAGGTTTTCAAGTTGGGGGGAGACTGGTGTAAAAAGCACTATAAAGTGTAAAGAGGGAAATTTTCAATAAAATAGGACAAAAGTCCTAAAAACACTTTTGTGAAGTAAAATTGTATGGCAGAGTATCATGATTTTACAAGTGCAAAGTGCTGAAGTTTAGTAGTGGTAGTTTTCACTTGGGCATTTAATCACCGTTGTTGACAACATTCCATGACATGAGGTATAGGAGAAAAAAAATACGCAGGTGGTGGTTGAAAAATAGGAAGGAGAAGATATTTAAAATTTGGGAGCATGGGGTAGATAAGTATGTTCAGTGGAATGAGTTATGGCATGTATCTACACTATGTACAGATAAGTAATGCATGAATGGTATAAATTAAGGCTTGCAAATAAACATAGGTATTAATTTTTGTTTTCTTTTGCAGCAAGATGTGGCCTATGTGGAAACACAGCCATAATCATTAGCCTGTTTGCTGACAATCATCTGCAAAAAGGTGAACAGTATGATTTGGGAGAAAAAAAAATTAAAAATGCCTCAGGGAAGGAGGTCAATTTTTCTTTTATTATTTTAAGTGGTGGTTATTTTCAATCTTTGTTTATCAAAACCAGTCCCGTTTGAATAGGTTTTACAAGACATTTATTGTTGATCAAGGAGGTCACTGGTATAAAACTGCAACATATGATTTTCATTCATATACCAGTACCTCATCGTAATAAAGAGGCTCATTGAGTTAATATCGATAACTTAATGAAAGTCTCAAAAGGTCACTACCACATAACAATGCTTATAGTTAGCTTGACAAGTCATGTTTCGAGTCCAAAAGTAACAAAAAAAAATTTATAATTTTGAATTTTGTAATGTACTGACTTCTAACAGATTTGTACATAAATTGAAACAGTGTCTGGTCACGAATTTTTGGAAACCGACTTCAACCGTTAAGTACTCACTCATAGAACAGTTATTTGTATGTAGGGTATGGGGACTGTCTAAGATCGACCATTTGTCATTGGTATGTGAAGAAAACTTAACAGGTTTGGAAAAATTTGTTGAATTTCATAACCAACTCAATGAGCCGCTTTAAGAGGCAAAAATCTAACATATGCATGTGTTATTGTGCATTGTGCATGCTCTATGCCAACCAATGTCAACCAGTGACCCAAGCGTGAACACCCTAATAGGAGGTACTATTGAGCATTAGCAAAAGGTAATTCTAATTTGAATTTATATGTTGGAATGGAACTTACTGTATGTTACAGATGTACAGTAGTGTATCTCTTTTTCCTTGGCAAGACAAGCCATCGAACCAGGCTGTTACTATAGCAAATGGAGTTTTTATGTATTTTAATAAGACAAAATTCCCAAGAATTTTTCAAGTCAGGTATGCATGGTTGGAGAGATGTGAATAGAGTCATGACTTGACTAAACTCCATGGCAAACCACGTCTCAGGTCTATTTTTTTAAAAAAGTGACTTTTCCACACATTCTTTTTAATACCTTGGGTTTCATTTTATATTCTGGAACAAGCCTGTAACATTATTAGGAACATTTTTTCTATGTTCAAATGTCAATTTCATATTTCCAGTTTTCATCAGTTTTGTTTAAGAGTACAAAACTTTACAGTACAGCCCAGTCACCTGCTAAGTACGTAATAATATCTTGTACATTTCACATCCACACAAAAAAAAGTAATTACGTTTCATACAACTGTAACAGGTAAACACATTCTTGCCTCTTCCGAAGTATTCCCAACTGAAATGAACTGTACAAGATAGATTTCAAGTGACTGTGAATTAGTTAACAGGAGCTACACAAAAGGTTGCTACATTTCCCTAGCTTGGGTCACATTTTGATTTATTCAGAAAAATTTAGTCGAAAGTGTTTCTTTTGTAACTTGACAATGTCTTAAATAAAAGACCATACAAAGAACAATTGTTCAAAAGCCATCAGACATGTTCATGAATATTATTGTAATTCTTTCACTGAAACAGAAAGTTTCTAATCCAGCAAGTCAGCAATTCTCAAGATAATATATTTGTGATCTTCTGGGAACACCTTCTATTAAACTTGCAAGAGCATTACTCTTAATAAAGGTCAAGAGAAGAGAAGCCCCCCTCCCCCTTCAAAAAAAAAAAACCTACTTTGAAGTTTGAAGTGACGTTTCATACAACTGTAACAGGTAAACTGTAACAGGTAAACACATTCTTGCCTCTTCTGAAGTATTCCCAACTGAAATGAACTGTACAAGATAGATTTCAAGTGACTGTGAATTAGTTAACAGGAGCTACACAAAAGGTTGCTACATTTCCCTAGCTTGGGTCACATTTTGATTTATTCAGAAAAATTTAGTCGAAAGTGTTTCTTTTGTAACTTGACAATGTCTTAAATAAAAGACCATACAAAGAACAATTGTTCAAAAGCCATCAGACATGTTCATGAATATTATTGTAATTCTTTCACTGAAACAGAAAGTTTCTAATCCAGCAAGTCAGCAATTCTCAAGATAATATATTTGTGATCTTCTGGGAACACCTTCTATTAAACTTGCAAGAGCATTACTCTTAATAAAGGTCAAGAGAAGAGAAGCCCCCCTCCCCCTTCCAAAAAAAAAACCTACTTTGAAGTGACAGCTAAACATCACAATTTTCTTCTTATTTCTCTTGAAGTATCTTTCATCGTATTTTTAGACTTTGATATTATATATTCAGGGTAAGCCAAGCAGTATATTTCACACTTGAAGGGAGAAAATTTGTCACATGACTCTAAATAGCCAATGATGAAACAGGACAGTCTAGTATACACTATACTTCAAGTTGGGATGACTGCTCTTGCCCTTTAAAGCCTCATCCAAGGGATCCCAGGAAAGGGGATCTCATCCACTGCTAAGACTATGGTGGAAAACATTGGAAAGCTAGGAGTTCCTGAATCCAATCCTCCATTTTTTTATCTTAGCAAGCAGAGAGTATTTTTTAAAAGCACAATATCTTACGCAGGAAATGTAATCATGAGCATGGTTTCAAGATTTTCTGTGAGGCATAAGGTCCAAATTTGACATTATGGTACAAAAAATGCCACAACACTTGATCAGCTTTACCACATCAATTGCTAAAAAATTCCTAATTTATGAAATAATAATAATAATAATAATAATAATAATAATAATACGGTTCTTATAAAGCGCTTTACACAAAGAGTCTCATGAAATAACCCATGCCTCCCTAATTCTCCCAAATTGTATTTTGTACTGTACCAAAAAAACCAGCTGTTCATTTGGTCCTGTTGTTGGAATGACTGTTAGAATGCAAAAAAAAAAAAAAAAAAAACGAAAAAAAAGAAAATACCCAAAACCCACCTATAGTCTGGCAACCCTTGATTGGGATTCAATAGCTCCACTGCCTATTGCAGTAAATTGTCTGCTAGTCTGCTACTGTGAATAGTTGCTGAGGGCAACCATACTTGCTTTAACAAACATACCCTGATATGTTATGATCACTGTTTGAAATGCATGAATGCACACAATGTACCTAATTCTTTAGTATTGTGATCTACTAACTGATAAATAGTATTATAATCCCCTGATAAGATCAGGCTATAATCAGATCTTGAGCTTAAGTAACACATGCAGATGGAATGTATTTGTTCTCTCCTGTAGACAACCATTCATTTTTTTACATAAAGGTATGCACTGCTATTAATTTCCTGATGGAAGGATTGGTGGTAATATGCCTTGGGTTTTTCACCACTAACAGCACCAACCCACAATCACAGAGGTGATATCAGCAATACATACAAACAACAAACAAATATTGAGAAAAATCTATTCCGAAAGTTATATGTTACATTTTACAAAAATAAAACATTTCCCATTTGTGTGGTAGTATGGTAGGAATCATTCCCTTTTTGAAGGTGGATGGTTCTATTGAACTCAGCTTTGACCAAATGAATGGATCACTCAGTCTTTCAACCTATGACACTATTCACAATCACACTCATAAATATTCGTTATTTCTTTTAACTTCTGGACAGTTTATGGTGGCTGAGGAATGTTATTTTTCCATCAGTTATGGCTTCAGAGCAGGCCTCTACAGTACCCGCTGGATCTTGATTTTTAGGGGTCTCAGCTGCAACTGATTAAAAACAGTCATGTAAATCACAATGACAAAGCCTCAAAGGTGCAATCCTCTCACTCCAGACAGTTTCAATTCTCCTAACCTTCTTACTTAAGCCCCTCCCCACAATTGTTTGAAATTCATCCTTATCAAGTCACAATCTCAGTTTATTGTTTTAGGGTGAGTATAGAAAAGCTCTATGTGTATAATCAAAACATTCTCAGTACAGTTCATGCTGTGTAATATAAGCTTTGGTAGTCTGTATTGTTTGAATTAACAGTCAATCAAAAAGCTGGGCCAATGGAGAGTTTATATACCCCCCTACAATAAGTGTAGGTTTGGGGTGAGAGGATTGGCCCTTTAAGCCTTTGCACAACTGTCTAAAACTCATCTGCATCCAGACACAATCTCAGTTTATTGTTTTGGGGTGAGTATACAAGATCCAATGCGTAATCAGAGCACTTAAGTTTTTTTGTGTTCATCAGTAGTCTGCTTGTTTTTTTTTCTTTTCAGGGAGTGCACGTTTTCAAGCCCCCAGGGTTTTTGTGTGCTTTCTTTCGCTTTTATATATCCTTATTTTTTTTTGTTGAGTTTATACTCTATATGTGTATGTTTATATGTAAAAGGGATAAAACAATAAAGAAACGAAACGAAACTTTCAGTACAGCACACTTTGTGCAATACAGTACAATACTCTGCATCTTTTGAATTTGCTGTCAATCAAAGAGATATGCCAATTGGGATTTTCTGTAGACTCCTACAATTTGTACAAAAAAAATGTTGGACAAGTAAGAGTTTACTGCCTTTAAAGGTATGAGGTCCATGTCAGGTCCTATATAACATACCGAATGCAAACACCATTGTTTTATTTTGTAATACTTATGTAGCCTACTTGCTTGTGCCTATTTAAATTTTTACAAGTTCTTTTTTAATTTTTCTTCTCATTGCTATTTTACTGCCTGCCTCCATAGGCAGACATCCCTAAAAATTTGGGTCATCTACATTATGTTTTAGCATTCACAAACCAGTTAATGATAAACACTGCAGCTAAAGGTCTGATTCAGAGTGTCCACCAATAGATACTGTAAGAGGTTACCCCTGACTAACATGTTTATACAGTATATATTTGATAAGTTAGATGGAGTTTTACAGCCCAGTTTCCAACCTATTGGTTCAAGTCGAGCCAGCCAGTCTTTTTTTCCAGTTGTGGCTCACTGGCTTGTTTTCCCTACTCCATTGCTTATGCAGAGCATCACGCACAACAGAAGTAGGTTCCTTTTTAAGAGTCTTTGGTATGACTTGACCTGGGAAGCGAGCCGGGGCCTTCTGTGTGAGAAGCCAATGCTCTTACCCTTAGACCAAACATGGGGTACAGTATATACTTGATAAGGCATGCAGTAAAACAAAGCATGTTTGAGCCATGTTTTGAAAGACTGGGCAGGCATGGGCTTTAGGTTTGATTTACCAGGAAGTTGTTTAGCTGCTCACTCCATGGTTCATCAAAAGATTCTTACACCACCTGTTTTGACATTTTTTTTTTTTTTTGGGGGGGGGGGGGGGAGGATATTTCATGCTTTTCTTTGAAATATATCTTTGCACTATTCATGTTCACCCTCATTCAATGGTGTCAAATTTTATGCCAACTGTGTGTGGTGGTAAAATAAATACCATTTACACAAATGACAATAGTTGCACACATTTTACCGTTCAGAGTAGACACATAAACGAGGAAGGATTGACTTTGAAAAGTGTAATTTGCTCCACATTTATTTACAAACCATCCACTTGAATGTTTTAAGTAGCGTACATAGTGCTGCACCTGTGCACCATATACTGTAACTTTGTCGATGGTTGTAATAGGAAATTCTATGAATACATTCATATAGACTTCCTACCATCCCATGAGGAATCAACTATGTGGCAAAATATTTCACCTGACAATTGAGTTTTAAACATAGCTTAAAACACACTGAAACAGCTAAAATGGAACTCAGTTTTGCTACAAAAATTAATGAGGAATATTCCTACATTGTTCACTAAATTTTTAAGAGGCCTAGTGGTTGATTACACTACAAAATGATTAATAATGAAAGAATTTTGTAATTGTTCCATGATCTGGAAGCAGTAATCTTAAAGACCTAATCCTCTCAGCCAAACAGTTTCAATTTTCCTATTTCTTCAGTCCCTCCTAAAACTCTCTATAATTCATTCTCATCCAGACACAACCTCAGTTTATTGCTTCAGGGTGAGTTTACAAGACCTGATGTGTGATCAAAACACTCTCAGTACAGGATATGCTGTGTAATATAACCTCTAGTTCTATGCATTTTTTTAGGCTAGCAAAGAAAAACACCAACTGAAAATTTCTGTGGGCAACTGCAAAAATTGTACGTAGTATGTACATTAGTGAAAGGATTGGCCTTTAAGAAAATTCAGAACTGTTTCTGAAATACAGTAAGGTCACCTCAAGTCTAGAATATCAAAATATATATATTCTAGTGGTTACAAAATGAATCTAAGTTTATCCAACTCCCATTGTTAAAGTTTGTTCCATTGTTGAGATATTTTATGTTGAAATTTATTCACATAAAACAAAATAGTATGTTGCACAATAATTTGTGACTTTCTTGTTGTTGTTGTACAACTCACATTACCTGCTTTGTTTTCCTTTGAGATTAAAAATGTTTTATGACCTTGAACACTTTATTTTTTTGTTGCATAGCATGTTGCGCAGAGAGTGCTTAATTTATTACATCCCCCCATAACCCTTGCTGTGCTCCAATCGGGGCATATTCGCGCGCCTCGGGAGTGGGCGGAAAAAGCGGAGGTAGTACACCCCGCATCAGCTTCCGTAGGCTACATGTATTGACCCCGTGACCTTAAACTATTGTCTCTCTGGTTGTTGTGGCTGAATTTTCGGGTAGCTACTCGCAGTTTCGAGCCCCGCATGAAACAGTAAAGATGGGTGACAGCCGCCCTCTCCATATGGGTCCAAAAGGACCCAAACACAACATGAGAGTAAAAGTGCTATCACATAATGGTAAAATATTGGAGTTACTTTCAGAAAAACAAAGAAATACAAAGATTGCAATTTGAATAGTACAACAATGACATCACAAAATATTGTACAATGTACAATTTTAATTTGAGTGAATAAACTTCAACATTTTATACCTCAGCTCAGGAATGTCCTATGAAGATGGGGGTTGGACTGTTAGAGTTAACTTGTCATGCTCTGTAATATGTATTGTTGAAAATTTTAGACTTGAGGTACACTTAAATTTAGTTCTTTCTACACACAACACAGATTTTTACTGCAAGAAATGATGAGCGGCAGACCAAAGGACATGATAGGAAAAGTCAGTTAGATAGAGTTTTACGGCCCAGTTTCCAACCTACTGGTTCAAGTCAAGCTAGTCACAGCCTTTTTTCCAGTTGTGGCTCACTGGCTTGTTTTCCGTACTCCAATGTTTATGCGGAAATAATAGATGAATGAAAGCATGCAAATCACATACTGCTGACATCATTCTGTTACTGTCATAACAGAGCACGATACAGTAATTTGTCTGTTGACAGTTCTCAGAAGTTGCTACATGTGTGAGGTGGTGCGAATGAAATTCTACACATGAAACCACAGGACCTTCCTTGCACTATTCGATACTATTTGCGTTGTTCAGTTTGAGCACACTTGAAATCAGTGAATCATGATACAGTAGGGAAGCATAAGAGTTTCAAATGATGAAATTCTCAAAGACAAATTGTATCAAAGACTACCTACCACCAGAGATTAATCATAAATGTTCCTGGCAAACAACTTAGGCCTACGGTTATGATTATACTTGTAATACCGTCCTCTCTATCACCTCTCAGAATGGCAACTCCCTGGTTATACCAGGAAGCTGCCAATCTAAATGGTTGTACTAGTTGTAATTATGTACAGTAAAATCACAAATGAGGTCAAAAGAGTTTTGCTAGGGAGTTTCTACAACCTTGGTTTTACTGTTCCACTAACTTATTTAGTGGCCTGTGGAAGCTTTACTGTCCCTTTTATGCTTTATTGTCCCTTAAAAGTTTTACTGTCCCTTAAATCACTAATGATAATTCTGGATCCCAGGGAAAACTTGCAGACTGTTGTACAGTATGGACCACTGCTCTTTATTCAGTCTTGACATGGAGTAAATGGCAGGGAAGCTTTACTCTCTAACCCGACATGATCCTATCCCAGTTAAAGACAGCGTGATGAGGCTTTAAGGATCAGTTCTAAGGAACTGGTTTAAGTCGGGCCAGGAACAGCAAATTTTCGAGTTGTAGTGCACTAGCTGGCTTGTTTTCCTCCTCAATAGCTGTTCAAGATAGATCCTGGTTTGCATTTACGTATAAGACTCTGTATAAATAACCAATTTAAACTACAGTAACATTAACCTTTAAACTTTGAAACATCCAGTCAAAAAGGTATGAAACAACATTTACCAACAAAGTATCGCAATTGATGCAGGTTAATACAAAATCACGTGGTCAAACATTCCTGCGATTATATACATACAATTTGTACCTGGTTCATTGTTGGGTTGGGAATGACAGTACGGTAGTTTGACCTTGTGTGGCTGATATTCAAGCAAGTTTATCAAAAGAATCCTTTTCTGTAAATTTGACTCTAAGAAAAAACCCCCATCCCCTTTCTGAAAATTTCTCACAGGGGCATTTACTACTGAGTAAATATGGGTAGGCCTACATCCTACAGTATCATTGTGGAGTAACTATGTTAGCTGGCCTTTAGGCCACCAGTACCTACATCACACTGCAGTGCTGAACCATCAAAGTTTGCTGACATTGCTCCACTCAGTAGGTACCATTAATACAATATAACTGTGGCTTATGGGTATGAAAATATGATCATCTGGTGAATTCAAACCACCAAATTATGTAAACAGGTGGAGATCCCAGTGAGAACACCTGTTAAGGTCTTCAACTAAGGGACTCCGCACAGCTGGTTGCCATGGTAATAATGCTGAGCTGTATACTGGAATATCTGTTACTTTTTCTAAAAGTTTATGTACAGAATATGCTACACAACTGTACTCAACATATAAAAGTAAAAGATATTAAGAATGTATCATAAGAAAGTTATGGGATATAAACACTAAGCTTATAAACCTGAAAATAAGGTATGGCATCATCAGTTGTTCACTAACTTATAGCACACAGAAAGTAATCAGAAAATGACGCAGCCCCTTTGAGAGGTGCAATATCCTTTCTCCATCACCCAATATAATTCAAATCATATATCAAATGCATTTCAGATCCTCACTCCCCCCCCCTCCTTAATTATGACTAGGGGTATAAAGCAACATGAAAGGCCCAATTCTCTTACCCCAAACAGTACCAATCCTCCCTAACCTTCTTACTTAAGCCCCTCCCACAGTTGTTTGAAATTCATGCTCATCCAGATTCAATCTCAGTTTATTGCTTCAAGGAGAGTGTAGAAAAACTCACTTTATATAATCAAAACACTCTTAGTGCCGTTCATGCTTTGTAATATAAGCTTTGGTACTCTGCATTGTTTGAATTAGCTGTCAATCAAAGAGCTGAGCCAATTGAGAATTTTGGTATCCCCATACCAAAACTTGTAGTTTGGGGTGAAAGGTTTGGCCCTTTAATAACAAGCACAGCAGCAGGACTATGTGTTTACTACCTCATAATTGCAAGCTTTTACAGTATGAGGGAACTTATAGAATCTCTGTACTGTATATCACTTTATCAAAACTGACAGTAAGATATATCAGACTTTCATACAGTATGTCACTATGGTTATCTTTATAGTCTACTGTGTTTTGCAGTTAAAAAGAAATCACAAACATTAATCTTGGTAAAATATGAAAACCATAGCAAATAATTATTAAGTCTACCCCATATTTTCATAGGCTATTTTATGAGAGAAATCATTACCAGGGAAGCATAAAGTAAGTTTCATCAATTTTTGGGGTGACGCACACCACATCTCTAAAAAGCCTCTTTCTGCTAGAAAATTTCTAACGAACACACATGCAAATGACTGGCAGTGACGTGACAGAATTCAACAGGCAAACTTTTGGAGATGTTAATAGTGGTCATGTGACCATGTGACTTACTATACTCACAATGTTTCAGCTTTGAGTGAAAATTTTGACAGTATTTAAAGAAAATTGGAATTTCCTTTATTTGACTTCCTGATTCTTCAAAACAGAAACTTTTTAGTTGAAGTTTAATTTGCAAGTCTAAAATCTGTTTGACATTACACCTAGTTGGGCTCTTGTCCAAAAATGGTACTTTGCAGCAATGAAAAGTTTGTTGCAAAACATTCCAACAAGTGCTTGCCATTCACTTAATTTGCTCTTTGTTTGGTTATCAAACTATCCATGCAAAACAACTTTTGTTTGGTGAAAGGCTTATGGTATTGGAGGAAAAAGGGAAAACTTTTCTCCAAGAGGCGTGAATACATTTAACAACTGATGGCACTTTTTCAAAAAGTTTCCACAAGTTGATTGCTGACGTAGAGCAAAGTCGCACTTCCACTAGACATATCATCTGTAGCTCTTTGAGCAAGAATTAACTTTCCACTATTCAACTCGCAGAGCAATACAACACAGTGTTATTCTTGCAGCTGTCAGAGAGCTGTTGTGGGATATCACAGGGCTTGAAATTAGCAGTTGTATGCTTGCCTGAGACATAGGCATATGAGGAGGGGGTGCAGGGGGGCACTCACCCTCCCAATACTGGCAAAAACAGTTAGTCTATTTTAGGGCAAGATATTGGCAAAACATGATAAATGCCTTAAACAGTGACATTATTCGGGCAAAAAATGCTCTTGCCCTCTCAAATAAATTACCCCCATACGCCTATGGCCTGCGACAAGTGATTTTTGCCTGGTACTTATTTATACTGATATTTATTCCTAGAGTAGTTTTCCACAGAGCAACCACTTACTACACACTTGCATGTGTCTACATAGTTCAAGTCACTCTGTTTGATGTTGAAATTTTTGTTTGGCAGCAAAACTTCTGCTCAGCATGATCGTATCAAAATGTACACTGACGCAACTCTTAAGTGACGGACCTGTTCCACACTGAGTTCTAAAGGCCTACATGTCCTAGACTGAGTTTGTGTAATTTTTTGTAAATTTTCTCAGTAGGCTGTTATGATTATTTCATGGTTGGACACAGTGGACAACCTAAAATTTAGAGGGATGAACCAAAAGGTGATAGACCCCAGTTTAAGACCGACTGAAATCAGCCCATCACTTGCTATTTGGATTTGTCTATTCCAGGATGCAACAGTGCAAAGGTTTTGCAGAATAACCATTTTTATAACCATATGTATATAACAATAGAAAATCAAGGTTTTGCAGCAAAATCAAGCGGGCTGTTTTGACTTTCAACTTGATACATCACAGACCACACTTTCTCTTTCTTAATCACAACAATTACATAGCTCTGGGGTCACTCTAGTTTCATTCTATTCATCAACCAAATGAATACACTGTCCCTATTTATTGCTACAGACAGCGACTCCAATACAAACAATACTGCAGGACTTCACCAGAAAATGAAACCATTGTAATTACTAATGAAAATGGCAAATACGCAACCAAAACACTATTATTAACCTTGTAGAAGAAAATACTTTAAAAAGCTTTCTATAAAAAAAGCTGCTTTCAATTTTATGTAGGATTGAAATGCACAAAGTATTGAAAATCCCAGCAGTTGGCAACCCATGAATCTTACATCTTTAGTTGAAGGTTGAAATCTGTAAATATTTTCATAAACTTACTGAAGAACTGCAATTTTTAAATAGCCCATTCATATCCTCCCCCTCTTTTATTTTTATTGATGAGTTACCACCTTAAAAATCCTAAAAAGAGGGTCCTAGATTAAATACAGTACTTTGGACTTTCTTTTTGGAATTTGAAGCCTTTCCAAAAAGGACCATTTGGCATGCAAGCCATCTTCAAAAATAAACAGACAATTTGCAAAGGAGATAATACCCACAACCCTCATTTAACTCCTTGGGATGGTCTTCCAGTAACAAAATCAGAGGAAGCAACATGTTGTGCATCTTTTAGCAACATACATAACAGGGCTTGATATTAGCAGCTGTCCACACGTCCCTGACAAGAGATTTTAGCCTGGGACAACTAATATTTGTTTCCTGGTTGTCTGTGGGACAACCACTTACACCTGTCCTTGTCTACACACTTCATGTCAGCCGGCTTCATGAAACTTAATCTTTTCATCTGGAGATAAAATTTCCCTTAACAGACTTCTATGACATGTGTGTAAATGCAACTTCCTTGTATACAACTCAACTAGACTGTGAATTTGGAAGGCCACTACGATTATTATTTTATAGTAGGGAGTAAGTTGGAAGGAAACCAAATTTGTTTTTAAAAATATAACTACCTGTCCCTGGAACAACTGACTTTTCACTCTTATTTTGAGCCCTGCATAACTTACATTTAATAACTACACCCCAATGCTAATGTTAAGTTCTATCACGCCCACCCAGCTGTTTTTAAGTTACATTTATTAAGTGTTTCACACTTTAACATCAAAACAGCTTCCTATCGTTTCAAGACTCCCATGACCAAGAAGCGAATTTTTCATTATTTCACCCTTTTTGAGTAAAAATATGCATTTACTTAGACAAAAGTCAGATTTCATAATATCCTTTGACTCTGGCAGGACCAAGGAGCCAATTTTTCATGGTTTCACACATTTTGCTTAAAAGCATGTAAGTAAAACAAAGCCACTCTCATAATACCATGTGACTTTGGAATAATTTTTCTAATACTGAAGTCAAGATCATGCATTTAATACTCTACTTCTCCAAGGTTGTAAAATATTGAACAGAACTACAAGTAAAATTTTGAGACTGTTTGTACTGTAGTTAGTTAGGTAGATGGAGTTTGCAGCCCAGTTTATGCTGTTGAGGCCTAGCCTTCAAGGCAGGTGTTCAAGGTGCTTATTTGTGTTTGCAACACAGCTACAGTACTCTAGATAACTTGCTTTTGTTGTTTTGGGGAGTAGAACTCTCGACAAGCCCCTCAGGGTTTTTTAGTTTTACTTCCATCTACTTCAGTGTTATGTATGTACTGTATTCATTACTTTTGTGTATCCATACACTTTGATGATGTAGAAAAACAAATAAACGAAACGAAACGAAGATAAACCTCTGCTAAAGTGCATACAGTACTCTAATCAGGATAACCAAGTACAGGAGGAACACATGTTTACCTTGTATTCTAAGAAGGAACCCTGATCGCCGGAAATTAGAGCTTATTTTGCATAAACTTTAAAAATCAGTTGAAGGCAGTTTAAACATGCCTAGAATGATATCACAGTACTTTCACTACTTGTTCCTTTCTGAACTTTGTCTACATAAACATTCTCAAAACACAGAAGTTTAGTAGAGCAAAGATCGGCTATTCAATATTTCACACTAAAGGTGCCATTTAAATAGTAGCAAAGGTTGAGTATCAATGCAAATTAAATGTATGAGACAAATAAATAACTTCCACCTCAAAAAATCTCAAGAGATTTGGTGTGGTTGCTAAATGAAAGTCTTTTTTGTTACATTTTATACTTTTTGATTTTGCAAAACCTTTAATTCTGTAAACAGTAAAGATTGAAAAATTGAAGCTGGCTAGACAACAACTGAAAAACATATTTACAGCACATACAGTATCCTACCTGTATTTTAGAATCTGGATATTTTCAAGTACTGTCTATACATGAGGTCAAAGAATTAGTTAATCAGTCTGTCAGTCCACCAGGTTAGTCAGTCTGGCAGTCTGTCATTCATTTGTTAGTTAGTAAGTTAGCTAGATAGTTTTACATCCAATAACTATCTGGTTTTATCTTGGGGTGTACCTACAGCCTTCTTTCCAGATGAGGGTCACTGGATTGTTTTCTCTACTCCATTGCATATGCACAGCACCACATCAATGGCATGCAGATCCTCTCAACAATGCCATTAGGTTTTATTTTCAAGGAATACAAGATGAAAACATCACTGCTTCACCTGATCCTATATATGTGCCATATTCTCCACCCACCCCCATCCTTATACCAATGTTCACACAGTCCATGAAGGATCAGCCCCAAGGGTCAAAAGGACTTGTTGAGGGAATTAAAGAGCTAGTGATAGAATGCACCATAAGAATGCATCATGAGAATTAATACATTGAAATTTATTGGGAAGTTAATAATTACATAGAATTTAATTATGTATAAACTTTGTTTTTTTCAGCTTACAGTTTTCAACTGGAAACATTCCACTTTCAGACTCGAACAGGTCCAAACTCCAACAAAACAGCTGTTCCAAATGAAATTTTCCAGGTTTGCAGACCAGGCTGGGATATCAGTGACAGACTCGTGTGTCGTCATAGCAACTACAAGGCCATGCTCTTACACCATAGTAAGAAGAGAACTGTACAACAAGGATGGCATGTCTTTTGCCCTATTGGGGAGTTACAAAGTGGGTCATGTCAGGTGACCCCACCAGATTCACAATGCATGATGGGAGGACTTAGATATGTTGGAAACATTTGTGGTAAGTGAACATTGTCACCTTTGGAACATGATGATAACAAAACCTGATTCTTTAGAGTCAAGACAAATTAAGTGTGTTAACTTTAAGGAAAGTACTGCATTTGTTAGACTTTTTTATTGAATCTATCTTCATTACATACGACAGATTACAGTTCTATTAATGAAAGGAAACTGGGAAGAAATTCCTACCCATGAAACACAAATTAACAAGTTATCCAATCTTCTGTAACAAGTGACAAATTTGTGCAGCTAAACAGTTATGCATTCAAAAGCTCACCCTTGCATCTGATTCAAATCCACCAATCAAATCTTTTGTATCATAATGTTGCACCAGACAACAACAAAAGCCTCCTACAACATGCACTACAAAACACATTTCTGAAATGCAAACAAACTTATGAAAATGACTTCTACACTGATAGACCTATTTCCAAATAGCAATTACAATGAATTGTGGGATAGAGTTTTGGGTGTGCATCAATTTTCACCACAGTAAAATGCCATTGACAAAAAATGACAAACACCAAAACTCTATCCCACAATCCTTTGTAACTGCTATTTGGAAATAGGTCTACGCCTTTACTGAAGTTGGGAGTTGCTGTAAGACACCCTGACAGAAGTTAAAGTTAATATACTAGGGGGTGTACTTCACCATTATTCTATAAATAAAAGGTCTAGTTACACTTTTATTAGAATTGTTTTCATAGGGAGATATATAGCAGGTTGCTTTGCTCTCAAAAAAGCAGGATATAGATACAGTTCATAGATTTTGTTAGTTAGATGGAGATTTTTGCCCAGTTTGCAACTTATTGGTTCAAGTCGAGCAGGCCACGGCCTTTTTTCCAGTTGTGGATACAATTCATAGAAAAAAAAAACTATACATTCCTACCATCCTAGTACCCAGCTGTAGCAAAGGATAACATACACTGTGTGCGATGTGATCCATACAGTGAACCTGTAACAGTGAATGTTACTTCATGTCCGTTGCTTGGCAAAATGTCCCACAGTACAAGACAGGTGGTACACTACACATGGTGGTACAGACAATGTGATGGCACTATGGTTTATTGCAACGGTCAACCATTATGCATAAAGGGTGTGAAATAATCTGACATCACCGCTCTTTTCCAAATGAACATGCATGGATTACTTTTGATATCTATACTACTTTTTGTATATATTGACTACATACTGACGTTATATAATATGTAATATATATATGCAGATGCATATAGAAATATGCCAGATGCTTGACATATGAAACATAAACCTGTCAAAAATCATAACAAAATAAAAAAACTTTTCTTGGTCATGTATAAAGTTAGTAAGGATGAGGTTTTATGTCCCAGTTTCCCACCAATTGGTTCAAGTTGGGCTAGCAATGGCCTTTTTTCCAGTTGTGTAAAAATGTGATCTACTACTAGGAATGGTCACAAAGACACTGAATCAAAATACTCGAAAAGAACCTGAGAGTCCACTAAGCCTTACACCATATGCCCAAAGTCTACACTGATGCTGCCCTTAGCCTAAGCGACTGGTGGGTTCATGGGGGAAAAAGCTTGCTTCAAGGCCCCTATAATGTTCAATCAAAAGTGTTTTTGTTAAAGGCTATTTATTTTTGTAAGTTAAAACATTGCTAGAAAGGTGTCCTCTTCTTAAATAAGAAACCAAGATGCTGACAAAATTTTTTATTTTTATGGAAATGAAAAGGGGGAATTTTAGCCTTCTTCTGGAACGGGGAACACATTCCTCTTAAGCCCCATTGACCAAAACCTGGACTTGGAGAGATGATGTGGATGAATGTCCATTTGATATTGAAAAAAAAAAAGGAAGAAAAAGAGATAAGCAGAGTTTGCATGACAAGTCTCACTGTACTCATTTTAAGATATTGTTAATACTTTTATTTCTCATCAGTAACGTCTTCCTGGTGTCCTTTTGTCCTCAACTTTATATCCCAATGTAGCACCCCATGTATTCAATACATAAATTTTTCATTTACTGAATAACTGCCAGCAATGCCATATGTTTTTTTGTTTTTGTCTTTTCTTGTATACAGATTTCACAAAGTTTTGTGAACCTCAAGATGATGCCTTGAGCAATCAAACCAGTAATCCCGATGAAAGCGGCAACTTTGTCAAATACATTGCCATTGGTATATTTGTCGGTGCATTCCTGTTCCCTTGTGTCCTTGGTCTCTGCTGCTTCTACTGCGGAAAAGACCCAGAGGAGATGGAAGAATTGGAAGCAGGGGACGACCACAGGGTGCGTGAGCACACCATCAGTGTCACAGGGAGAAACCCTAGCTACACCGCCTCTGAGCTTGAGCTTCAAAACTCTGAGATGAACCCACCCACTTATGAAGCGTGCAATGAAGCAGCTGACACTGAAGATGAGTAGAAACATCAGTCTTGCCAAGTATAGCGACAAACTCCCTTTGTATAGTCCCCATTTTAGAGCAATATTCAGTCCCATTGTATAGCTGACCTCCCTATGCTTGCCAAATAATGAACAGTAGATCTACAATGAAAAAGCCAAGGTTGATTTGCAACTGAAAATATTGTATGAGTTAGTGCCACAAATTTCCTGAAATATTAACAGATAAACTCCCTGCCAGTTAGCTGGTAGCAGTTGTATTGATATGGTGCTGCAGTTAAAATTTAGTTAGAAATTCATTCATATAACATTGTAAGATGTCAAACAATGAAAACAGAATTAATTTGTGAAAGACAATGGCATGGGCACTGATCCCATTGGGACCTGGTCCCCCGAATCATGGAAGGCTATCAGGGCGATATGGAGACATTTCCCTCCATTATTTAAGAAACCACCCATTGGCTTTAAATTTTTCATACAGTAACCTATTGGAACTGAGGTAATGCCTGCCCCCCATATATTGGGAGAAAATTACCCTTTCCCTCAATATTTGAGAAATTGCCTATTGATTTTTCATTTTTCACACAGCAAATTTTTTCTTGAATGAGATAATGTCCCCTGTCTTACTACTAAGAACAAATCACACCCTAAACTTAATTTCTATCGATTACAAAGAAAAACCAACTATGCATGTGCCAAGGAACTTTTGTAATTATCATATAGACAAATCCGATTAGCGCTTATTTTTAGTGACTGTAGGCCGCCATTAGTGGGGTCCATCAGCATAAAACCGTCTTTTTTTTATTGTTTACATGAATTTAAAACCCTCATATTTAGTGAATTTGGAGAATTTAAGATGCAAATTAGTGTACAACCATCCATGATAGAGGTAAGCAAGGAAATCGAAAGATTTAAAGGTGATGGACCCCAGCTATGGCGACTGAAATCAGACCATCATTTGCTGTCCGGATTCGTGTATAATGGGTTGATTTGGTTTGGTTTATTGGAGTTGTATGTCTCAACAACAGACTTCATATACACAGACAGAGCATGTAACGCGTACATCCTATCCGTAGATTATGGCCACTGATTGGGACAAAAAAGGTGCACCAAGATGGCCGCTGTGAAGCTATACATTGTATGAATGAAAAATAATGATGATTCTGTAATATTTTAAAGAAAAGTTAAACTTGAATGAATGGGAAACAATATCATATTCCTGCAATACGAGCAGTGATTTTGATCTGAACTTGTATTATTTTGAGATAATAACTGTATCAACTTTCTTGAAAAATCTGTTGATTTACTTGAGCAAGTCCAAACTTCACAAAAACCTTAGCAGAAAGCCATCTTGCTACACCTATGCTCACACGTAAGGTAGCAACAATGTACCATGTTGTATGCTCTGTCCATGTATAGGAAGTCTGAGGTCACCACTTTTACCCTTCTGGGTTAAAATCACAGACTTCCTATACATGGACAGAGCATACTGCATGGTCCATTGTTGCTACCATACGTGTGAGAAAAAGCGCACCAAGATGGCCGTCTGCTATGTGTTTGTGTGAAAGTTTGGACTTGCTCATGTGTATTACCATATTTTGCAAGAAAGTTGAAATATTTTGGAAATATGGCAAGATAAGGTCAAAATCCCTTCATTTATTGCAGGAATATGATATTTTTCCCCATTCACTTTTAACTTTTGCTTAAATATTACAGAGTGGTGATCAAATCAGACAATTTATAGGTTCACGGCGGCCATCTTGGTGCGCCTTTTTTGTCCCAGTCGGTGGCGACCAGCTACGGATAGGACATACACGTTACATGCTATGTCCATGTATATAAGTCCGTGGTTAATATATTATTTAATGGTGCTACTGATCTCAACGCTGGTGAAATCAAGAATTTGGTGCAAAACAGAAGAGAAATTTTGAAGTTAAATAAACATGTGGTCATGAAAAACATGGTTGAAACATTACTTAATAAATGCCTTATTTTTCTTCGAAAAAGTACTTCTTTGTAGGAGCAGATTGTCCCTGTTAAAACAAGCCATTAACATGGTATTATCATGGAAACATTGTGGTATTATTGACATTTTGTTCCTTTTTCCAAAATGAACACTGCAAGTTTGAATGTTGCTCCTATGTTACTACTAATGTTGTGAGGTCTATGGAAACTTAATCCATACCAGAATATTAAGATGCTTCTTTTTCTATTGCAATTCCAAAAATGTTTTTTTTTTTTTGTAGCAAAACTTCTGTCTAAACTTATGAAATTTGGCTTCCCATAGCCACCTCTTCAGGCCTACACCTAGAGAAGAAAATTTGAAAAAAAAAGAAGGCAGTGTCATCATGTAAATTTTCAGATAAGGCCAACAAATGTTCTGGGGGTTCCCCCCCCCCTTGCCTCCATCCCCTCTCCCTTCCTTGAGGTTCATGTCAGTTTAGGTCTCTTAGTGCCTGTGTCCAGTAAACAAGGAAAAACACTTGTCTTCTTCATCAGAGACCCTTCTCCAATATGACTTGAACAACACAAACCAAAACACTATCCCACAATCAGGGTTGTCACCACCCCGGGCGGTACCAGGCGTTGCTTCCTGGCTCTCAAGACCTCCACCTGGTACTCGCCATCAATATCAGCATCATGTCCTGACACAAATTTCTTACCCTAACTGAATAAAATCTACAGATTTCTTCAGAATCAAGTGATAATTCCTCGTCTTTTGTAAGCACTCTCTAATCTGAAAAAAATTTTCAAAGGGGAGGTGGGACAGTGACCCCCCCTTAGACCGCTCCCTTAGGACGGTGACCACAAGTTACCTGGCTCTCAAAATGGTCTGGTGACAATCCTGCCCACAATCCTTTGTAATTTCTTTTTTGGACAACAATGATCTATTCTAGAAATTTAAAATTTTTCTAACACTGCCAAAAAAACCAGAAGGCCAAAAGGCTTAGTGATTCCTTGCCATTAAATACCTTACCTGCTTTCAAATTGGCAGTGCTTGATAGATTTTTCTTTACATTTTAGGCACAGAATTTTTGCAATTTTACCCCTGGTGACCTCAAATGACCTTTGACCTCTACCAAAAACAATAGGCTTCTTTCTCTCAACATGACAAATATATATACCAAATATGAAAAGTATCTGTTACTCTTATCTGGAGATATTGTTTTTACAAGCCATTTTCGAAGTTTTGGCAATTTTACCCCTGGTGACCTCAAATGACCTTGACCTCTACCAAAAGCAATAGGCTTCTTTCTCTCAACATGAAAAATCTATACATCAAGTATGAAAATTGTCAGGCAATCCTAACTGAAGATATCATGTTTACAAGCCATTTTCGGTGTTTTCACATTTTTACCGCTGATGACCTCAAATGACCTTTGACCTCAGCCAAAAACAACAGACTTCTTCCGCTCAACATGACAAACCTATATACCAAGCATGAGAAGTGTCGGTCACTCCTATCTGAAGAAATCATGTTTAAAAGCCATTTTCGGGATTTTCCCAATTTTACCGCTGGTGACCTCAAATGACCTTGACCTCTACCAAAAGCAATAGGCTTCTTTCTCTCAACATGAAAAATCTATACATCAAGTATGAAAATTGTCGGGCAATCCTAACTGAAGATATCATGTTTACAAGCCATTTTCGGTGTTTTCACATTTTTACCGCTGATGACCTCAAATGACCTTTGACCTCAGCCAAAAACAATAGACTTCTTCCTCTCAACATGACAAACCTATATACCAAGCATGAGAAGTGTCAGTCACTCCTATCTGAAGAAATCATGTTTAAAAGCCATTTTCGGGATTTTCCCAATTTTACCGCTGGTGACCTCAAATGAACTTTGAATTCTACCAAAAGCAATAGGCTTCTTTCTCTCAACATGACAAATCTATATACCAAATATGAAGAGTATCTGTCACTCCTTTTTGAAGATATCGTGTTTACAAGCCATTTTCAGTGTTTTCGCAATTTTACCGCTGATGACCTCAAATGACCTTTGACCTCTACCAAAAACAATAGGGTTCTTCTTTTCAACATGACAAATCTATATACCAAGTATGAAAGTTGTCGGGCAATCCTATCTGAAGATATCATGTTTACAAGCCATTTTCGGCATTTTCGCAATTTTACCGCTGGTGACCTCAAATGACCTTTGACCTCTACCAAAAACAATAGGGTTCTTCTTCTCAACATGACAAATCTATATACCAAGTATGAAAAGTGTCGGTCACTCCTATCTGAAGATATCGTGTTTACAAGCCATTTTCGAAGTTTTCGCAATTTTACTACTATTGACCTCAAGTGACCTTTGACCTCTACCAAAAACAATAGGCTTCTCTCTCTCAACATGAAAAATCTATATACCAAATTTGAAGAGTGTTGGTCTCTCCTAACCGAAGATATCATGTTTACAAGCCATTTTCAGTGTTTTCGCAATTTTACCGCTGGTGACCTCAAATGACCTTTGACCTCTACCAAAAACAATAGAATTCTTCTTCTCAACATGACAAATCTATATACCAAGTATGAAAAGTGTCGGTCACTCCTATCTGAAGATATCGTGTTTACAAGCTATTTTTGAAATTGTCGCAATTTTACCGCTGGTGACCTCAAATGACCTTTGACCTCTACCAAAAACAATAGGGTTCTTCCTCTCAACATGATAAATCTATATACCAAATATGAAAAGTGTCGGACATTTCTATCTTAAGATATCGTGTTTGCAAGCAAGTGTCACAAACACACACACACATACACACACACACACGACATCACCATCGCATAGATTCCTTGCCTGCCTATGGCAAGGAATCAAAAACAATGTCATGTTTATGCTTCCATCGCTTTTTAAGTGCCACTTATAGTGTGAACAGTAAAGAGAACTTAATTGGAGATATAATTTGAGGAGATGTTATGCAGGATATTAATCATTTGGTTTTAAAATATTTTCATATGTTAACGATAAGAGCCATCCATTATTGAGAATTGGAAACTTGTGTTTTAATTCAAATCATTGTGAATGCATTTGCATGATGCTAGAAAGCACACTGGGTTTTAGCCATTCTTAGTTGACCAGGATTAATACAGAATTTATCAGTGCGCTTCCTGTTCTGCCATCTTGACATAATTAAAGTTGTTGTTGTATTGTAGTAAGACATAGATCAGGGGCCTGTTCCACAAAGAGTTACGCACGATCTTAAGTATGATTTACTGTTGGCTTAAGTATGGTGAATCAAACTTAAGATTGTGCGTAGCTCTTTGTGGAACAGCCCCCAGGGCTCGATTTTCTGGGTTGTCCCATTGTTTGGGAAAACTGAAATTTCATAAGGACAACCGAAACTAAAAGCTGGTTGTCTGATGGGCAGCCATTGTTCACTTTCAATGAATTGTAAAGTAGCTTGCTTTTATCTAATTGAAGATGTATATTGCTAACTCTTTCAATTTTTTCCATCATACAATATTTCAGACTTCAAGTGTTTTTGTCTAGCTCAAAAGTCACATCTTTTTATTCTTCCAGACCAATAATACAAAACGCAATAATTGTTTTGTATTAGTGTGAAAAATGTTTCAGACAACCAAGTTTTCTTACGGACAACTAAAAGTACTGAAATGGTTGCCCAAAGGACAACCATGAATTTTTCTGAAAATCGAGGCCTGCAATACGTACTAGTATTACAGAATTAAAGTTCTTAACAAAGGCAGGGCACAACACATAGGAAAATGGAAAAAGCATTTTCCTAGGCAATTTGGCTAGAATCACCCTAAAAATTCTAGGATTGAAACCACAATACTGATTCTCAAGGTCTGACTGAAAGTAATTGTATTCATTTATTCAAAAATATGTCTTTTGACAAGAGTTATACCAAACCTTCAAAAAATTCAATATTCTTTCCACTTGACAAGTATCTAAGTCAGTAAATTCAAATGTTTGTACTCAGAATATATTCTAATATTGAAAAAGTTTCTGTGTTTCCATAATATGAAAGATCATAAACTTGAGAGGCTTGATACTGTATATCAGAGGGATATCTGCACAGGTGTAGAGGTTAATCCTTATTTTCATGCAAAAAAGGTTGTGCTGATGTAAAAATTGAATTCATTTTGTGCTTAAGGTGTACATAAATAAACCTGGTATAACAGGTCTCAAAGATCTGGCTCATTTTGAATTTCGTTTGTCATTTTTTTGTACGTGTGCATGTGTACAATTGTTTTGTATTCAGACTGAGGACCTAAACAATGGATTCTTCAAGTCTTTGAATGTAAAACAACAGACAGTTTAGATTAGGGTTATCAAAGAAAACACAACAGATGAAACAATCAGGTCCTCAGAAAGTGTCATGCATGTCAACTTGTATGGGTGTGTGTTTTGTTTGCCTCTACCTTGTAGTAGCTAGGTAGAGATAAAATGTAAGTCGACATTTCGAATAGCAGCTTGAGAATAAATAGGCATACACTCAGTCTTGCAATCCTGTTGACATCATTTCTGTGCTTATGGAAACTTACGATGGCAGATTCAACAATCACAATGATTAAATAATTTATCCCCCCTCAAAGACTTTTACACATAATGACATACACAACAGATTGAAGTACACTGAATGCCTTCATACTGAATGCCCCCAAAGTAACGCAGGTATTTATATTTACATTGCCATAAACAAAGAAATACTATCAGATTCTGTAGAAATGGAAGCACCTTCAGAAGAACAATGTGTGCTTGGTGCACCATGAGGTAAAAGTTGGACTGAAATTTCCTGTCCTTCCATATCAAGTCAACTGGCTTATTCAAAATTAAATTCTACCATAATCCACAAAATACAATAGTGCTCAGAAATTGTCAGGTTTACAGTCTTTCACATGTCTGTCAACTGTCTTATCCTTTGCTATCTGAACTACAAACATTTTAAATCTACACACATCTGTTGTAAATTACAGCATCTACTGACTTTTTGAATGACGTTGCATTATTCTTGTTTTTTTATTCTTTTTTTTTTTTCTTTTTTGAAATCCATCTATCAAACTTGAAACAGCTGGTCAAGAAATGAAAAAAGAGGGAGAGATGGGAAGTGAAGTCACAGGTTAAAGAAACATGTAGAGCTTTGACAGTCTTATTTTTCCCACATGAAAAGTAACATTGTTTTTGAATACTAAACCTTGGGCTAAATGTAGTATTCTAAGCATATGTAGGGGCTACTAAGGAAACATCCCTATTCCAGACTCTCAGTGGCCCAACACTTCACCAACTGGTAATTAAAAGTGGTGCAGCAGAAATGTTTTTACAGGGAGGGTGGAGTCAGTTAGATGGAGTTTTACGGCCCAGTTTCCAACCTATTGGTTCAAGTTGAACCGGCCTTCAGTAAGCTATTCACAGGATGCCATACAGAGCAATTCTATTAAAGGCTCTCTAATATCAACACAAATTGCATCCAGAGATAGCATTAACCCCAGATATCACCAAAGCTGGATGTCATCTATATCTGTCATTTAATAAACCTGAATTAACTTTTTATCATATCAAAGTCTATTTGCACTCAATAAACCATCACTGTAATTCTTATTAAGTAAGGTAAAATAAAAAAAGTTGTAATGAAGGATCCAAACATCATTAGAAAGTCTACTCTGGGAGTATCAAAGAGGGCACTGTTTATATGGAGACACAAAGATATTATAAACGTAGATACCAAACTCCTATCCCTACACTGTTAGTTGCACTGAATCCTCACAGAGGCTCAAACGGAGGGGTGGAAGTGTTCATTTGACATGCACACAGTTCTATTCGGTTATCTGCATGCACAATGACGCATGCGCAACAGAAAATTCCATTATGAAGAGATGCCAGTGTGCATGCATTTTTCAAAGCGAGCTCTGTACGCGCACAATGCATTTCTCCATGTGAAGTCCGGAATTACGCTTGGAAAAAGAACGCAGTAGTTGATTTTGTGTTGTAAGTGCATAGGAATGTAAACTCCTGTATAGATGTGTGCTTGTGAAGATACCATAGAAACTGACGAAATCAGTAAGCCGATGAACTTCAAACCAGTCGTTGTGCCTTAATGCTCAAATGTTCTTAAGTAGAAAGCTGGCTAAGAAGCCTAAAACTGTTTCGTGTAAGTGAAATTTATTGAAGAACAGTGTTTGAAAGAATTGCAATGCTTTAAAATCACACGTTTTTATACTACTGGAAGATATCAATTATCTGTTAGCTTTCAAAACGACTGATCAGTGATCAGCACTTCCCCCCCTCAGACCGGCCTCCATGAGGAGTCACCGCACCATCTTAAGTTTGGTATCTGTGTTTATAATATCTTTGTGGAGACAGAGATGGAAAAAAGTTATTTTTTGACACTTGCCAGCCACAGAAGATTCTATGGTTGTCTTCAATGTCCTAAAATATCAGAACTTAGGTTAAGTTGGATGTGAGAATATAGAATAAAGGTCCAAAAATATTGCTCGGGTAAGATGACAGTAACGAAACTACACACGAAAAGTCTGTTGAACACTAATATAACGTTGACAAAACCTCTGATGTTTACATGTTGTATCTCTGTATGAATGCATGCCATTGTACAAAACTTACCTTCCCCCGAAATGAGTCGGATAGGCTACCTCCATCGATGCCAGCTTCCAAACAATCCAACGAAAGTGGTTCTCAACCCATTCAGATGACACTAATGCTGGATCTACTCCGGGAGTATCGAAGAGGGCGCTGTTTACATAAAGATAAGTGATAACATTGAATGTTTATTCTAGTGGCTACAATCTATGCAAAATTACCTGGGATATATGCCTGAAACATTCTTCAAAGCTATTTTGCAAAGAGGTATGTTTGTGACTTAAGATTTGAAAACTGGTTTTTCTCAAAATTAAGAGAAGATTTAGGTACCCTGATAATCTCTTGTAAGCAAAGAGCTGCAATTATTTTGTCCAGGCAAGAGTATGGCTAGTTGTATATTCAATCGGAAGAATTACTTCCATACCCTCCCACACCCCCAAGAAAACAAGAGCCCAATGGGCACTGTGGTTCCTTGCTGGATATTATAAGAATTGTACAGCCAGTCTGTGAAATAGAGCTAAGCAAAAGTTCATGCTGTACTCAATGTTTGTAACATCTTCACAAGTGGTATTTTAGAACTAATTTTACATGAAATCAAAGATTAAATTTCTGTGGCCTTACTGACAGTCAACTTTTGTAATGCTTGGTACAGTAATCCTTCAAAAACACTACCTCATTTCCATATGTATTTATGCTTGTAATCAAATTTGATATTATCACCAATAAATGATACACAATGTGGTCAGAAACAATCTACCACTTGTCCCTTTGCTACCTCTACACAGAAAACAGGGTTTATTCAGCAGTCAAGCAGAAAGCAAAGTGATTAATGAAGTGTGATAATAGAATGAGGATAAGGTTACCCCCACAGAGCACAGCAGTATTAAAGAGACATATTGTAGAATCAATGCATTGCTTCCACTGGCAGAGAGACCAGTTTAATGCAGAGTGACCTGTGCTCAGTGAAATCTACAGATTTCAGTTATTGCCCTCTTAAAACTTTGAATGATCCAAAATATGGGTACAACCCAAAGGAATCATTACTGAACTAACATAAAGGACAAATTTCTAAGGTGTTTGTGTGTTAGCATGCAAAACCAGGTGAGATAAAAAAATCTATTGAAACTATCTTTATCTAGCTTACAAGATTTTCTAAACAACATTTCCAGCAGTTGACCTCCAGTGACCTTGATGACCTTTGACCTTAACCAAACACAGATTGATTTGAAATCTGTCCTTTCTACCTTAAAATACTGTTTTAAAACTTTTTTCAGTGTTTGACCCCTGGTGACCTCAGATGACCCCTTGACCTTCACAGAACATATCCAATTTCATCCTTACACCATAACACATCCACACACCAAGTATGACATCTGTCCAAGTTTCCTAACTAGAAATATCCTGTTGAAAAGGTTTTTAGTTTTTGACCTCTGGTGACCCCAAATGACCTTTGACCTCCACCAAAAACGATAGGGCACACCTTCTCCCTATGACGAATCTATGTACCAAATCCAAGTTCCATCCAACCTTCCCTTGTTGAGTTAGAGCGTACCGAAGCAAGTGTCACACACACACACACACACACACACACACACGCCAACCTGACTACATAGGTTCCTTTGCTACCGCAAGGAACCAAAAAATTACTCCAGAATTACACAGAAAAGAAAGAAATATCCAACCTTCAAAAAAAAAAATCATGACCATTCAAAAACACCATCTAAAAGCTAACATAATAATGAGATTATTTGTCAGAGATGGCCAAATACTTCTCACACTTGTCACCTAACATGGCAAGGAGCACATTGCTAAAAGAACCATTACACTGGCAATTGAGCCTTCTGACAACTTGCTTACCCCCTCCCTCACTAACTCATCAACCCTCCCCTTCCATCTTCATTCCCATCTACACGAAGTTACTGTAGCTAATTCATTTACCATTTGAATTCCTCTGCTCCCAGTGTTCCATCATCAGAAGGAATAAGTCTGCCTCCATCCCCTACAAGGATTCCATCTGGACTTGTCAAAGTGTCTTGACTGAAAAAGTCTCCAGCTTCGAATCTGTATGCTGATGAACTTTGAGCTGAAATATTTAGAGTACTTGGAAGAACTCCGGCTGAAAGAATCTATAGAATAAAGAAGGAAAGTTAGGCAGTAAGTCAAATGGGGTTTTATGCCTAAACATAAACCACAGCCTTTTTTCCAGTTGTGGAGGAAAGGATTGGTTCCCTTTCTTTGGAGTATCAAACCCAACTGCAGGAGATTCCATACCTCAAGTCTTGAGTATCTTTCAACCTGAGAATCAAATCCAGAGGAGAAACATTCTACCACCTGAGGAATGACTGATCACAACTGGACAGCTTCCCATGTACAATTAATAATAATAATAATAATTAAGGATTTATATAGCGCATAAATGTTAAAAACATCTCAATGCGCATTACAGAGAAGGAAACATACAAACAATTACAAAGAAAAGACTAATTTAAACAGGTGGCACTTAAGACGGGTCTTAAAGGTGTTTAGAGTAGAGGACTACCGAATATGTTCAGGAATATTGTTCCAGAGACGGGGCGAAGTAATCAAAAGGCCCTTGGGCTGTAAGTACTGGTTCTAGAGGTTCCCTGGTTACTGGTTCCCTGTAAGTGAAATAAGGCGAGCTATTAACACTCTAATAATTTTCAACTTCTAAAATTTCCACCTGGACAATTTCAAGCAAGTAAAAGTACCCCCTAGATGACTTTTGTAAATAGAAAGCTTGGAATGAAATAAGGTGCAAATCATCTAGGAAAGGGATGTTGGAATGGATATTGTCTTTAGTTAGTAATCTATTAAACAGGGAGGTTATTTATTTAGTTGGATGAGGTTTTATTGCTTAGTTTCTAACCAATTGTTGAAGGTGAGCCGGCCATGGCTTTTCCAGTTGTGGCTTACCAGCTTCTTTTTCCCTAATTCATTTCTTATGCTGAACACCAAGCACAATGACAGTAGGGTCCATTTTTAAAGTCTTTGGTATAACCCATATAGGAACCTAACTCCAGACCTCTAGCTGCAAGTCAGATGCTGTAGCCATTTGACCATGCAGTCAGCATATTAAACAAGTGGGGAACTTGCACCAAAACTGAGAAATGTCACAAGTTACATCAGTCTTGAATAGCCATGTATGATTGAAACAGGTTCCCTTAAAACAAAGACTTGAAGTCAGTTTACAGTGTGGCTGAATGGACATCACTTGGTTAGGACCCAAACACGGTGAGATAAAATTCTGTGCATGCATCTGTTCTCAAGTGAAATATTTGAAAAAAGGTTATTCAGAAGAAGTCATTGGTAGGAGTTGCATAAATGGAGTTGTCAAACCTTCCCAAAATGCACATCAGCTGGACACATGATAAAGGAAATATTTAAATTTCAGCTGTGATCATAAAAACACCTACATATTTCCGAGGCCATCGTAAGCTATCCTATCACAACCAGTGGAGTTTGCCGAACTCCATGATTGACTTTGTGAGGAAAATTCTTGGCATGTCATAAAACCTGCAGAAGGACTTTGTGAATGTTCGTTCTCTCTTTTCATTCACATGTCAATTTGCAGACAGTATGATGCCTGCAAAATAGATTCACGATTTCTACAACTGGTAACATTATTTTTATATGTCCTCAAAGTCAGTTAGAAAAAGGATTCTTCATAAGACTGAAACCCAGTATACCTACCATTTTTAAATCAGCCACACCAACAAGTCTGAACCACATCCTACAGATAAACCTGATCAACGTTTGTGTTTAGTGACTGTAGGCAGGCATTAGTGGGGTCCACCAGCCTAAAATAGTCTTCTTTTACTGCCTACATGAATTTTTTAAACCTTCATATTCAGTGAATTGACAGAATCAAGATGCAATTTAGTGTAAAGCAATCTATGATACAGGCAAGCAAGGAGATTAAAAGATTAAAGGCCAAAGACTCAAGTTATGGCTGACTGAAATCAGACCATCACTTGCTGTCCGGATTCCTCTATAAAATTTATCACTTTAAGAAATAATGGAAATAAACCAAATTTTTGGGGCCATGTGCATGACTAGTCACTATTAGTTAACAGACACAAACATGTGGATGGAGTGACAATCTCATGGGGTTCCCTGAACTTATAAGAACTGATTAACACTGCTTATGATAAAGGAGGGAAACGCTTTCTTATGATCATTTGGTAGTCACAATGGAAATTAATTATTGAACATCTTGTTTAAAATATGTTAACCAAATAATACCACCAGGTGAAACCTAGCCTGCTGTAAGCAGGCTATTGCATTCAACTACTGCATTCAAAATCAAAAATCTAACTTTGCTACTATAAATAATACTTTATGAGTCTTTCAACGGCTTCACTGCTGAGCAGTCAAAATTTCCAACTAAGTTAGTTACATGGCATACCTACAGTATAAAATAGCCTACCAACTTTCTATCGAATCTCATTTATGGACACCAAAAATGATGTCACAACAAAAATTAAAATACTGAATTACCTTTTGCTTTAAAGGTAATATATGTGCATCAAATGGACGGCCTGGTACACATTTTCTAGGTACAAAAGGTAATTAGGTTGTTCGCTGTTCGTTGTATCAGTTGTATGTACAAAAATACACTATTCATACTTGTTTTGTGCAACACATGATCATTTCATGTTTACTAATTTGTCTCTCAAAATGAGGGATTCCTGTAAATGGAAAGTGGGCGAAAGTTTGCAGACTCTGTGTGTTTGGAGACCTGTTTTATGATTTTGAGAGAACCCCATCTTTCTGCTACTACAGAGTCTGCTTCGCAGGCTAGGTGAATCCTTGTGACAAAACAAAAAGTCTGACAATGCTGTTTCCCTGAATTATTGGCAAACTCACCTCTTCTTCACTGTAATGACGTGGTAGCATCTGATCCACAGCTTCTCTAAGAGATATTTTTTGTTTTCCCTTCCTGTGTTTACTCAAATACCCTGGTTTAGGTTTAATGGTAGTTTTCTAAAAGAAAAAAAAACACAGATATTTTAAGAAATTTTGAAAGTATGAATGAAATTGGAAGATAGACAGCTGTTTGGTACATTTCTTTGTGTCTCTCTTCAAAAAGTAACAAGCTCACATCTTTTTCATTTAAAGAAGGCCATACTCTCCACCAATACTTGTTGATAGGACACCAATACAGGTGAACAAGGAGGAAAGAGATGGGTCTGTAATACTATTAGTATCAGTATGAAAACCTCCTGAGAATTACTGTAAACGTAAGTTTACAGAGTTAATCACAAACCACCATGAGTAACTGTGAGCATGCAATAACACTTAGATAAATTTACTAAAGGGAGTGAATACCTTGCTCTGACAAGAAATATAATCCAAAAGGCACACAAAATCCGACCAAACTTTCCTTTTAAGGCTTTTGTATAATGGACACAAATATTTTGCTCCTGTGTACACTGGACACAAGTCGTGGGCACAAGTTGCGACATATGTTGCCGCTTGTGTCTGCTCTCTACAGACCAGCAACATTTTCAGACACAAAGTGTTTTGGCATCATGTTGCATTTATCCTAAGATGTGTCCAGTGCACACAGAGTTATAGCTTCCCCACAGTTTTCAAGCATTTGTTAATAATTCTTCAATAAATTAGAGATTAACTGTGGAAAAAAATTATAATGTCAGAGAGAGGCTGAGCTGACATTGCCGTGCCATGCTGGACAGCAAACTATCACAATACATGAATGATAAGAAACTCATTTTCAACTCAATATCACACATTCCATTGTAATATCTGCTAAGAGCTTTTAGCCGGTGGGAAAATTTCTAAAAGAGTGGTTATGATAGCAGCGTTTTGATTTAACAAGTTGAGAAGTATTCGAGTGCAATTGTTAACATTTGTTAATGTGCTTGTATATCTTTTTGTCTTTTTCTTTCTGTGCTCTGTCATTCTATGTCTCATTTAATTTGGTAAAACACTTTGAAATATTCTGTTATGCACTAAGTGCTATCCTGGTATACTTTATTATTTTTATTCATGTTATTCTGGCATACTTCATTATTTTTATTCATGCTATCCTGGCATACTTTATCATTTTTATTCATAGACGAAGAAATTTACCTTTTTTTCTTGGATTCTTTTTGACTGAGCCATTCTAGCTTGCTCCCAGACTTGCTTCAAGCATAAACTCTCATGACTCTTTGTCTGCTCAATTGTATCTTTTTTTACTCTCCTTTTGAATACTCTTGCATTGGCCGGAGGTTCCCTGCAGCAGAAATGAAAGGTAAATTTAGTGTTAAGACCACTTCATCTACTAACCGAGGGAATAATTTTGTCTGGTGTGAGATCACATTTTGCTACAAAAGCTGGTCAAATAATGCTACACACATGTATAAAATTGTGTAGCAGTTTTTGTACATGCAACCCTCAGCTTTATATCAACAAAGAGATCCTTAGAAACCTTTCAATTGCTGTGTAAATTTTGAACACTTAGTTTTTCCTGATCATTTCATCATTCCCCCTCCCCCCCACCCTCAGTATTATATCGGGAAGAAAAATGGGTTCTAATAGGGATAGGGAGATGTATCTCAACAAATTGCAATATAACTTGTAGCATGCCAAGAGAAAGACTATAAGGCAAGCATTGTTAATTCCTACACACGACTTAACAACTTACATCATTGTTTGAGAACATGGCCTAACTTCAAGTAATGCACCACAATCTGACAGAAGTGAGTCATCCAGCACAAGTTTTTCTGGGATAAATTCCACCAAACCATCATTCAAGCATATTCAAAATGGGAAAAACTTATGAATAACACAACCTGTAAATATTACTTGTCTAACAACAAACACTGTATATAAATGATATCAACCTTAACTTTATGGATAGCAATTCAAGACTTAGGATCAGGGAGATCACTCTAGGGAATATCTTCATTTCCCAAAAAGAAAATAAAATTTCTATATTTCTTTTCATATTTTAATGTAAAAAAGGGAGTTGGAGTTCTCCCTCTACTTGAACAAATTTCTTGGGAAGGAGTCTCCTAGTTTCCCAACTTTTTCCACCCCACAAATAAGTATCGAATTGTGTGACCATCAGCAAGAGCCATTAGACACCAAGTAGGGCTTATTGGGAAGTGTCACTCCCTAAGAAAAAATAAAGATAAGATTACACAAACAAACAAAGCAACTTTACCTTAGCAATACTATAAACCCCACTTGCCTACATCTCCACCCACCCAGGTAGAACTGCCCAGTCACACCAGTTTAAACACCTTCCCACCAACCATACTCTCAGTTTACCCCACCCACCCTACGCTCAGATTCCCTCAGACCAAGAGAGGGATGTGGATAGATGGAAAGATAAAAACCAATTTTCTGGGATTTAATAAAATTTTATAACCATTAAAGACTTTTTGCAAAGGAAACATGAAAGTCTTCATGGGATAATTGAAATAAAATGACAATTTAACAACTGACCTGATAACCGATTCTGAAAATGGAGTGGAAGATACCAAAGGGCAAGCCAGAGAGGAGGATCTATCTGAAAGTACACCTACGTGGAAGAAATGGAAACAAGATGCAAACAATGATAACGGTAAGTTGAGCGGTAACACATCACTTGTTTTGCAACTCAAAAGTTTTGAATAAAATATGAATTACACCCAAATTTAAGTTATGAATTTTGTAATCACTTTAAAAGTTTTTTGCTGGAATAAGAAATGTAAAAGCTTATAACAGAATAAAATACTAAACTTATTATATTTGGAGGTTGAATTATATAACAATGTCTCCCTCTATTTGGCACTTACTTGCTGGACTACTTCTTTGTGGCAAGAGATTTGAGTCACAATTGGCTGCAGATAAACTTCCTGAGCTTGCTCCTTCAAGAAGAGTACAAAAAAAAGTTGTTGGTTAAGTAGACCAATCGAAATGAAACTCCTATCATCTTTTCATAAAACCAATCACATATATGATCAATTAGCAAGTCAATATCAAGGAAACACAATTCAACATTATAAGAAGTTGTTAAGAAGAAATAATCAACATTTTCACTTCCTCATGCATGTTTCTGTCTCCTTGACAGAAAATTGGATATATAGAGCTTACTTGTGTCAAGAAAAGCACAAAATGAGATCACCTGAATGAAATTCACAGTTAATTTAAATTCCTTTTCAAGCAAAGTGACCATTTCTATCTACTAAATCCATGCCTGGAATTCCCCTGGCATTATTTTTGAGAGGTAGTCACCTCACAAATTTTGGCTCTAACTGCCGCCAGCACTGTACTAGCTATTGAAGAAGTGATACATACAGCAGTGCATGCCTCCTGCTTCATTAGTGTCAAAGATGACCCAACAGAATACTTTTTACAACCTCTAAATATATATTTCTGATCTTTGAAATTATCATCATTTAATGTTCACAACTGAATGGCATCTTGCATGACGTTACAAAAAAAGGGTAGAACAGATGCACCCGACCATTTGAAACTTTGTGACCCCATCTATGTAAGTGAAGCACTACCATCAATTGGGCCATACTGAAATTGGCACACCCTAATTTAGGTCTTGCTTTTTCCTACTATAAACATAGGTCCTCCATGACTCCTGAAAAATTACAGCCTTAAAGCATACTAAAAAATTTTCAAGAACTGCTCAAAAGATAGCTTTAGGTGAGCTGAGTGGAAAAGTGGGGCTTTCAAGTCATGTAAAATTCCCTTCCCTAAATTACTTTCTCTGCAGATATGTGATACCTTGGGACTTTAACATAGATACACCCTACACATTTTTTAAATAATACACCTTTATTTGATTTGTATATTCTGGTGTGCCATTTCATATGTTTACAAATTTTATATCACAATGGGGAACAAAGGAAAATAGCACATCATGTTATTCACCTAACAAACAAAATTTTGATAAAATAGAAATTCTGAAGGAAATCCAAAGTCAAAACTGATTGGAATAATGTAAAAATAATTACAGTTTGGAGTTAAAAATGTGTAAAAGTTTACCTTTCTGCACTTTTGATAAAAACTGTGAAGTGTGACCATGTCTCATTTTCCCACTTATGTCTGCTGCCCTCAATCCACCAAATGAAGTATTCTGACCTTGTTCTAGGTGAAACTGATCTTTAGTGGTTGGAGGAACACCCATTTTCAAAACAGATTTGCCTTCCATCCCTTGATCAGTAGCATTTTCGGTCCCAAATTTCCTCTTTTCAAGCAGCAAAGCATTATCTCCTGAAGTATTTTCTAAAACTTGATTTCCAGCCCCTTCACCGTTTGCAGGGATAGTTGAATATCTGTCTAAAGTGGTGTTCTCCTTTAATGCCACACCCATTCCAGATTTAAGTACTGCTTCTTTGTGTGGTAAACTGACAAATTTCTCTGCCATATTTAAAGACCCACTGTCTGTTTGATCATCCCATTTTGCTCCGGCTTCTTTTAGTGAAGACTCTGAAATAGTAACAACTTTACCTCTCCCTGTTAAAAAACCTGATGTTGGAACATTTCCACTCAGAGCACCAAACTGTGACCGAGACACTGATGGGACTATTTGCCTTTCCATTCCTGAACGATATTCCTTCATTCTCTTTAAATTTTTTGAACTTTGAGATTCTTGTGCCACATTCATTGATCCACAAACTCCTTCACTCTTGGTTGTTTCCTTTAAATCCACACACCAGTGATTTTCATTCTCTTCAGTGAATAAGCTCTGAGCTTTTTGGAGAGCTGCTTGTGAGACTGTCACACTGTTACCTTTAGCAGTTTGAAAACCAGAAGCCATTCTAGATGGTTTCTGATTGGCTGGAAGGGTAGTTTGTTCCTGCTTGTCTTGATCTGAATCAACTTCATCACTCCACAATTTTTTGGCTCTCTCCATTGCAGCAGCAGATATTTCAACTTTGGCACCATTTCCTGTCTGAAATCCAGAAAATTTTGTTTCCTTTGGAATGGTTTGCATATTTCTTATTGTCTTTTCGTCACTAATTTGATGCATAGAGTTATCCTCATCCTCTTCAAGAAATTTCTTTGCTTTCTCTAAGGCACTTGCAGATATTGAAATATTAGACCCACTTGCTGTTTGGAACCCTACAGAAGCATTTGAAGCAAGACTGTTTCGGTTTGTTTGATTTACCTGTAATTTTTGAGGTTTCCCTCCATGTTGGAAATCCATCCCATTTTCCCACAACTGATTCCTGTCTCTGTCCAAAGCCTTTTGGGATATCTTGACCTCTGAACCCTTTGCTGTTTGAAAGCCTTGTTGGATCCCTTCACTTTCCGGTTCCTTTCGAACATTCAGTCCGTCCAAACTAGTTTCCAGTTTCCTTCTTTTTCCAGGAGGGTCAATATCTATGTCTTCTGACCACAGATCTTTGGCTTTTTCCAAAGCTGCCACAGATATCTCAACTTTCGACCCTTTCCCAGTTTGGAATCCAGAGTATGTCTTACCCAATAACTTTTTCGTTAGCCCTCTCCCAAACTTCTCATTCCTAGGAAGGATACCTTTTTGCTTCTCAGAGCTAGTCAAACCTTCTTCTGACAAAAATTGTTGAGCTCTTTCAAGAGCAACATCAGAAATAGACACTTTAGTGCCCTTAGCGGTTTGGAATGCAACCTTGGTGGTCTCCACCCCTTTTGTGTTTTGACCTTGCCCGTCTCTCACTTCCATTAAAGTGTTCTTGTTTCCTTCATAGTTGACGTCATCTTCTAAAAGATTCTTTGCCTTCTCCAGAGAAGAAGCTGAAATTTTCACTTTTGAGCCACTGGCTGTTTTAAATCCAGAGAACATACCCTGCTTCAAATCCAAATTTTGATCAGTTTTGTCTAATATTTTAGTAGAAACCACCTCACCTTGGTTGGATAGATTATTGTTAGGGAGACAACCAGATTCAGCACCCTCTAGAGAGACTCCTTCATTACACGAAAATTTTTTATCTTGAATGAATTCTTTGGCACTATCCTCTTCAGATAAAAGTTTCCTAGCTTTATCAAGAGCAGATTCAGAAATTTTGATGGATGAGCCACTAGCCGTTTGAAACCCTGATGTTCCACTTTGTGAAACTGCAAGATCTTTAGACATTTCTTTCTCAAAACCAACAACCAAACCTTCATTACACCAAGCTTGTCTAGCATGCTCAAGAGCTTCCTTAGATATGGTCACCTGTTTACCACTTCCTGTTTGAAACCCAGTGAAGGATGACTGAGGTCCATTACTACCACACAAAGTTTCCTTTATATTTTCTAAAGAATTCTTTCTGTCGTCTTCTCTCAAAGCATCAGATTTATCATTTCCTGGATTCACTGACAAGTCTAATTCCATTTGGACATTTTTCAGAGACTCTTCAGAGAATCTTACTTTTTTTCCCATTACTGTCTCAACACTAGATGATACTGCACATACATCTGAAGTTTTAAATTTCTTTGCACTATTAACTTCTCCAGTTTTTAAAATGCTTTTTCTCTTGAGTCGTTCATTGGAGTTAAACTTTTTGTTAACAGCTGGAGGAGACTTTGTGCCTTCTAGAAAGGCAGATGTTTCATGGGTTCTGCCATTTTCACTAGCCACTGGGTAGGGAGATACTGAATCATTGCTACTTACTTCAGAATCTTCTTCCAACAGAAACTGCTTTGCCTTTTCCAATGCTTCATCTGAAATTTGAATTTTATCACCTTTAGCTGTTTGGAATCCAACAAATGCTGTCATTTGATTGGTTGATTTATTTCCAGCAGGATAAATGATTTGGTCAGAATCATTTGAAATGTCACTCATTTTGGAATGTTCAACATTTCTCAGGTCACTCCCATCATGTGATGTTTCATTTTGATTTTGACCCTCAAACCCTTTCCTCCCTTTCTCCGCATGTTCCCCCAAAACATCACTTGAAAGACAAATATTATCTCCTTTAACTCCAGGAAAAGAACGAACCTTCTCAACTTTTATGACTTTACCCTCCCCTTCCTTCATTTGAGATCCAAGGTCAAAGTTCACTTCATCCTGTTTTCGAACTTTAGCTTCTTCAGAAGCCGTAGTCAACAAAGTATCTATTTGCGTGTCAACAACTTCATCGTCATCTTTCATGAAGTCATACAGCATCTCTGCCTCTTCTGCAGCTGCTATTTCTCGAACTATATGGGCTTCAGTTTCTTCTTCTTCAAAGTAATAGTTCTCATTTTCAGAAACTTTGTTTTTCACTTTGTAATTACACGGTGGTTCTGTATTCCCAACACCCTCCTTTTGCCTCACAATTTCTTTCTCCTCACAATTTTGTTTCTGGCAATCTACTCTGAGTGAATCTTCAGGGTTCTTGTTCAAACTTTTGGCAACACCAACATTGCTATCCTTTGCTACACTTCTCCTTGAAGGTGGTTTGAAAGGACGGAATCCTTTAGGAAGGTGGTTGTAGTTTTTGGACGGGTCATATTTCTTTGACAAATGATGACCTGGTCTTGAAAACCCTCCCTGAATCTTTGAGCTCTCAATAAGGTCAGAGTTTTCATTTCTTGCACAATCTGAATTTATTGCAGTATTTTTCGGAGCAGGGCTTTTGGTATTCCCCAAATTAGTATGACTGTAACTATCTGAAGATTGCTGCCAGGTATCCTCAGACTTACCACTTCCCATAGTGACATCTGTTTTAGTTTTCTGCTCATTTAACTTTGCAGTCTCTTCTAACTCAAACTTTTCCAAAAGCAACTCTGCATCACTCAGTGCTTTAGCAGAAATTTGAATTGGTTTACCTGCTCCACTTGTAAAACCAGCAAACACATTTTTCTCCGGTTTGTTGAATGTTGCATTAACACTGTCCAATTCTGAGCTCAAGAAAGTATGCTTCTCTTGTTCAACATTGCCCGATGATAAACTTGCAACATTTTGACTTTGTACAGATGCTGTACCATCCAATTCAAATTCTTGCATTAAAAGTTTAGCCTTTTCTATTGCTGATTCAGAAATTTGAATCTTCTTCCCACGTGCACTTTTAAATCCTGTAAATGGTGGATACGTTTGCTCCTTTGTCACTGCTTCACCATTAGCAAACTCTTCTGTCAAAGAAAACATTTCATCTGCTATGGTGTGAGGTATAGCTGGCCTCTCACCAATCTTTGGTAAATTTTCCACATCATCTTCTTCTGTGGGAGGAACATCCTTTTCGACAATAGCTACAATTCTTTCTTGAAGTTCCTCCATCCTTCCTCCAGAATTCTCTCTTAAATTGTAACCACTCTTATGTGAGTTTGAAATATTCACATTTTTCTTGGAATCTCCACTCATTGAGCTTTCCTGATTCTTTTCATTATTTGCTTCATAATTCTTTTCATCTGACTCCATGCATCTCCTCTCTTCTTCCAAATCTTCCACCCACAGATGACTTTGCAAGGGTGCATCCCCTCCTGGTCCCATCTTATGAGATAGAGGACCTGCATCCCCTTTCTCCCCATATTTGTCCTCTTTCCCTGATAGGAAAGATATATTAGCATGGACTAATTCTGGTGGATCTGATATGAAGCCTTCATTTAAATCACACTGATCCCTTGTTTTACTTGACAGGTTTGGTACTTTCTCTATATTTCCCCTCGGATTATTTCTTGCAGGCAGTTCACCTATCCTGTAATTTTCTTGCTGAAAAGGACATCCTAGCCTATTGCTCTCTTTCAGTTCAGTTTGTAAAAATGAGTTGAATGTTTGGAACTGACCTGAAAAGAAGAGAAACATAACAAATATTTAACTGTGTCATAGAAAGTTTTCTCAAAGCTGTACTGTCCTTAATAAATTTTCCCCTCCATACCTACTGGCAAATGAATAAATGCATGGCCAAGTGGTTAGAGCGTCTAACTTGCAGTCAGGAGGTCTGGAGTTCGTCTCCTAGCCAGGATATACCGAAGACTTTAAAAATGGAACATGCTGCTATTGTGCTTGGTGCTCAGAACAAGCAATGGATTAGAGAAAACAAGCCAGCGACCCACAACTGGAAAAAATGACATGGCTGGCCCACCTTAAACCAATTGGTTAGGCACTGAGATATAAAACTGCATCTAAATAACTAATTAATTGGTACAAAGTACAACTAGTGACTATTGGCTTTACATTATTGATAAGTAACAAATTAGTCTTTAACACATTTCCTGATAGCAGGTGCAATTTTTTCTACCTTAGAGTCATTCAGTTTAATAAATTCAAAAAGTTTTAAACTGAAAGAGTCACCAATACTTATTATTCAATGTAAAATAAAAAGTGAATACAAAAATGAATAAATGTCTGGACTGTAGAAACAGTCCATTACTGATGCAATCCCCACCTCCATAAAATAACAGCTTTGAAATAAGCAGCCATCACACTACAACAAATTCAAATCAGATCGCCATTTTTGTGAGGTTTCATTAAAATCTCCTCCACATCTGGTAGGAAAGAGCCAGAAATATGATCTAATGGCAGGGTGCATTATTATTAAAGGAATGGGTAAAATGGATGAGTGAGGGGAGGGGGTTAAGTGGTTGAAGAGTATATCCATAAGCGTTTCAACTAATGAATACCTCATATTATCAATGACGCTTTAACAATACACATGACCCTTACTTACCAGTTTTACTTCTGTTTAAAAACCTCTTCTCACTAACACCAAGTTTTTTAGCACTTTCTGATAGTTGTTCTTTTGTTGTATCAGATATTTCTTTGCCTTCTTCTTCTTCTAGAAGTGATTCATCCAATACAGCATTCTGTTGCCAGGATAACAGCCTTGATTTAACTTTCATCTTTGAACTTGACATTGGGTACAGAAATTTCCTGGCAGAAAGGTTTTTTCGAACTTTGAGAAAAGACACAGGTGAATCTATATCTTTCTGACTTTTATCCAGTTTTTCTCCATTCTCATGAATATTCTTTTGTCTTGGAGGTGTATCATTTTTACTTGTCACCTGGAGGCTTTCAACTTCTTCATCCTTTGCTAACATACTGGACATTTCTTCCCCTTCTATGTCTTTTTCTTTGCCTTTTTTCATCTGTTTATCTTTACCCAGCACATTCTCCTTCATTTCTATTCCATTTTCCAACGATCCTTCTTTCAAATGATCTCTACTTGCTTCAAGTATGCTACAGTCCTCATTTCCATGGAAGGTGTTATTGTTAACTTCACCATCTTTCTTTTCACAGCTACTTTCCAAACTAGAAGAGACCTCATCAGTGGCTCGAAGCAATGCTTCAGCTGTACTGGGAGTAAGAGGAGAGAAGAGGCAGGCATTTGGAGAGGAGCCTACTTGGGGAGGAGTCACAGATGTTGCAGCTTTCTTTGTTGACACTGGTGGAGATCCACTCTTTTTATTATCTTTTTCTGACATTTTCTCGATTTCAGATACACCCTTTCCATCTCCCATCTCTACCAATGCATTAGAATGAGAGGAGGGGGCTGGGGGTGTCTGTCCAAGTGATTTTCTTTTCTGCATCAGGGGTGGGGTAGCAAGGAAAAAGGCAAGAGTGTCGGCAATGTTTAAAGACTTTTGACTTCCATTTGACTGAGATTCATCAGGCAAAAGACTTGGTGGGGAATTTTTATTATTATAGGCTGTAACCTCTTTTTGTCCCTCTGTTTCAGTTTTGGCCTCAAAAGTAGAGACTTCTTGAGATGTGGAGAGTTTCCTACCAATTGCTTCTCCCCCTCTTGTTTCATTTTCTGATTCTATGTGAAGTGAATTCCCCTGAGACTGAGTTTCAATTTCCTCATCGGGTTTGTAAGCCACGCCTACAATGCTTTTAGGAGGTGTAGCTTTACGTAACGCTGCCTCTTGCAATATCCTAGCTTTTCTATCAGCCTCAATCATCTTAGCCAAGGGGATGTTCAATGTTTCTGCTAGAATGGCCAATCTTCCATACAAACCAGCTTCTGCACTTGGTGACATGACTGCAAGACTGCCCTCTATGACAGGGGGAACAACTGAAAGATTACATCCATCACTTGCACACATTTCATCAGTTTGCAGATTTTGTGATGGAGTCTGTGGGATATCTTGGATGTGCTGTACATTTGATTTTTGAGTTGCATTTACATGAGTTGTGTTACCTGCCTCCCCTCCACAAGGTGCTTCAACATACACTTTACTTGTTTCACTTTCAAAATTAGTTTTTTCTTTTCTAATGCTGCCACCATTGAGTGGATAATCTTCATGAGATTTTGACAAAACTTCCTCTGATAACTTACCCTCTAGGGGTGCTTCATCTCTTCCAGTAACACTCAAAGTATGACTGATTGGGATCTGACCTTTGTTATCAGCTGTCTTGTCATCAAGTTCATTCTGATCCCTCTGTGTATCTTTTTCTTTAACATCTGTTCTAATGCTGACTTTACTTTCAATCATTTGGGCACAGCCCCTGTTCATCTTGTCATCAGTTCCTTCTTCATGACAAAACTCTGATTCTTCCACACCTTTCTCCTCTTCTAATTGTGATATTCCGTGCTTATTTGTAGAAGCTTTACCATCCATCTCACCCTCACTTTTATCAACATCCTTCTTTGATTCATGGTTTTCCTCTTCCAATTTTATCCCTATCTCCCCAGTTTCAAGCACTTTTTTCCTCTCATCACATGTCATACTCACTTCTTTTCTGTTATCATCACTTTCTTCCTTTCCATTATCCTCAACATTTTCCATCTTTTCCCCACAACCACAATCATCTTTATCACCATTTTTACCAGATCTACCCTCATGAAGACCATCCACTATATCCTCATTAAATGCTTCTTCTTTTTTCTCCATCTTTAAATCAAGGATCACAGGCATCTTTTTCCCCTTATGGCCGCCAATTTCATCATCAATCTCCTGCTCTATCTTCTCAGGACTGCCCTCCTCCAAATCAGATGTTTTGATGTTCTCTTTTTCATCCATATTTTTTCCTACCATCAAACTAATACCACCACACCCTAAATATTCTCCCATCTTCCTCATCTCTTCAGAAGCACCATCCGTCTTCTCTTTCAGAGGTGTCTCCTTCCATTTCTCTATCGTGCTCATCCCTTTCAACTCATTGGAGTGTTCTTTTCCTCTTCTTTTACAGTGATGTTCACTCTTTTCAGAGTCAAACTCACCCTTTTCTTTGTCAGATGCTTCTGCCTCATCTTCTGTGGAAGAGAAATGAAGGGACTGCAGAGCCTCGCTAGATTCTTCCCGATCCAGTGATTTGGGTTCTTTCTGTACTCTCTTCTCACTGCCAGCAAAAAGGACCTTAGCAATAATCTGAAAAAAAATCAAAAAAAGGATTGGAAATCAGCTTCCTAAGATTTGTTATGGATGTATGTGCTAATGAAGACTGGTCATATAAATTAAAATGCTTTCTTCTTAAGATTAATTTTTAAGATACGTTAAATTTGCTTGATATTGCAAATCCTGCATAGCCAAAACATTTTCTGGTATCTTTCAGGTATGGTTTATTTTATTGATTTATGCTAGAAACGTCGCTTATTTCACTTAAAGCAACATTACCTTGATTCTGATTAGCCAATATGAAGTCACATGACTGTCCAATACTCCTGCAATAAGGAAAAGTTGCTGAAATATCTAGGGAAAGATTACTGGTAAAGTAATTCTTTGGATTGATGTAATTACTGACTCATAAATCCTCCTGAATACAAATATGGAAATATATTGGAAATAGCTTTCTTCTTCCCCCATTCTTCCTGAATTTGTTGTCTTAAAGTCTTATTCAACCCTTATAGTTTGTCAAATGAAGCATATTCCATGACTGGATGTAGCTGATAACTTACCGGCTTCCAAGTCTGGGGACTATCAGTTCCTCTTGCTACACCTGTGGTCCGTGCACTTGTCAGGTCTCTTTCAGGTGCCTTGCGAGCTGAGAATGGGGTTGCCATAGAACTTGTCCATGAAAAGTTAAGGTCATTAACTCCTGCACCAAGGCTTTTTGATAATCTTTGAGGAGTAGGCTGTAAAGGACAAAACAAAACTATTCTAATAAATTTTTTTGCACAACAGTCAGATTTTCTGTAGCTTTTACAGATACTCATGAACAAAATAAAATTATTTTTTCCACACACAACTTTTTTTTTCAAATGACTGCTGAGGAAGTTTCTTCAAAATTCAAAAAATGATTTCCATATTCCAAACTTCCATAGAAGGTTCTCCCCAGTTCTCCTATTTTGTTCCATCCTCTGATTTATACATTTTGACAATCTGAAAACATTTGAGCCTTCAAAAACAACAGGCAAGTAGGAAAAAGAGAACAAAACACCACAAAACTTTCCAAAAGGTATAAAAATGAAGGAATATTCAGCAATAGGACACACATTCTGTAGCAATTCCAGAGATTAATGAAACACTTTTAACTTACTGTGCATTTCACCAAGCAACCTAGTTACCTGTTCAGTATTACTCCTGCCCCCACCTTGAGTTGATTGCAATACCAGAGTATGTAGAAGGAAGTATACATACACAACAGACACATGCTATGAAGGTTAGCAAGCTACTGTAACAGTACTGAAGTAAGGGAAAATCTGCTGTTCACGGTCAAAAACGTTGTATTGTCGATTTTTCCTTAGGACATGTCAAATCCATTCACTCCAAACGAAGAGGATAGCATTTCACTAAAACATGCAACGAGGGATGATTTCTATGTCTAATACAGCACAAACAATATAAATTGCAGAGGAAAGGTAAAACGTGAGGAAGATAGGATTGGAAGTAAAAATTCTAGAACCAGAGGCCACTTTTTGTTCAGAGTGACCCCTCGCTATAGAAACATGCGGGTTGAAGCAAGCGCCACTAGGTATAAACCTTGTGCATATGAAATCAAACAGCACAAAAAGGGCCCTCTAATAGCAGCAAGCATGAACCATTGAAATCAATAGAGGTTTTCTACCATCACATGATTTTTGTTTGCCTGGCCTTATCTACAGTATCCATGTTGTAGACATTTTGCCAGACATTTACAGTACAATACTTTGTCTTACAGGATGTGGGACTAACAGTAAATTCCAAAAAGTTTCTACTGCAAAAATTTTTGAAGCAAGTTAAATGCCATTGAAACTTTTGGACATTGGGTCATGGTACCCCCTAATACATGTAGCATGAAGTCTGGTTAGGTACAGGTAGATCTATTCTTATTTTCATCAGGCTACTGTATTGGAAAATGGATTTTAAAAAAAATATTTTATTTGTTTCCAAGTCATGGTTAGGATTAAAATGAAGGACATGATTAAGTGGTTTGGGGATGTTTGACCAGTTCTTTCATAAGTTCTTTCATAATCTCTAGTGTCAGAATTTCAAAAAAGGGTAAACAGGTGGTATTTTGGAATAGAGAGTCTATAGCTAATCTCCAAGAAGCCAATTGGCCTGATTTGCTGATAGCACCATAAGAAAATATTGTGCTTACGGTTTGGGAACACTACTGTATAAATGCAGTGCATAGTTTCATAATTTGATGGCCAATATGGAAGAAGAGGTAAAGTTGGGAGCGGGATGACATGCCAAAATCCTCTAGCCTATATCAACCAATACAGAAAGATGGGATTTGAGTCTAAAATTACAACCAACCAATATAGAGTGCACTAAGCATGAGAAGTGTTCTCCATATGCTTGCCTCAAAAATGAAACTGCCTGATGTCAATATGTAAGGTCTATATAAACTACATTACTACATTATGTCTTATTAAACAACTTTTCTGTAAACCTAAAAACACCTCAAGTACTGCTGACTTCATAAAATTTTGAGGTACAGCATAAGACAAAGGGTCATTTTTTCTTTGAAAGGGCTCCATGTCCACACAAAGTTTTACTGGTGCAATTAGTCACTGAAGTATACTTTAAATCAAATGACACCTTGCCCATGTTTGTGCTTCATCCCAGCACTAGCCATGTATAGAGGCTTTGCAATTGCGTCACGGAACCGCCATGCTGGAGGACATTCATGCCAAATACACGCGGCTTTGTGCCGCACGCACTGCACAGTGTGCACTGTGATATGCACGGTGTGTACAAATTCAACGAGCAAGCGCGTCCCGTGTGGTTTGCTATGTAGTTACATGTACTCCAACATTGCCGACGGAGAGTATTATGACGTCATGTGAAAAGCCTCTATACTAATCCTACAAAAGCATTAAAGGAAAAATCAGAGTTTGATGGAGAAAATTAAGCAGTTCCTGCACCTTGATTTTAATTTCTAAACTGATTGTTTACCAGAAGAAGTGATTTTGAAGAGGTCTTTCAAGTAAATAGAAATGGTAGATTGTATGAAATACTGTTGAACTTAAATTTCTCAATATTTTATGGAAAAAAAAACTGCATGCATGTATGCAAGACAAGAAAACCAACCCTACACAGGCCCAACAAGTACAACTTTTATCAGTGATGCCAGATCCCTTTTTGTTAGTTAAAGTTCATTTCTACATTCCACCCAAATCAAATGTACAGTATGTAAGAAAATTGGGCAACAATTGATACAACTTCTACCACGGCTTGAAATAAGATTCAAAAGGGGCATAGCCAAAATGAGCAAAATGGCTATCAGTCTATGTTATTTCCATGAGGCATTTCTGAGGGGCACCACAGCCATCACGAAGGGCCTGGTAGCCATGGCTATTGGTGTGTTGGTTATTTCAAGCTCTGTTCTAGTGAATGTGTAGAGAGGAACCACAAATAAGGAGTAAGACTTTTCGAGTCTGGTCCCTTTCCTAAAGTACATAGTTTTAACCCAAGTATGTTAGTGTTATAGAACTATTGTGAAAGGAGAAAAGTTGCAAAACCACACTCTGATTGTCCCTCTAAAGAAAGTTACAAACAGATAGGAAAATTCATACACAAAACTACAGGTTATAAGTCAACAACACAAACTGTGAAACTGGGAGTCCACAACAAGCAGGTTAAACCAAAACCTACACACTGCAAAAACACCTCAATAGAACATAAAGTTGAGCAAAAAAAGGCTTACCCTCAATTTACGATCCTTAGAAACAGCACAAAAAGAAAAGACAACCTCAAATTAAAGTTAGCAAAAGCACAGAATCTACAGGTATGCATGTATCCCAAGTTTGCATTATTAATGATGCAATTTTTTTAATGCCTCCAATGAAACATTGAAAGTTGGCTAAAATATCTGAGAAAAATAAAATGCAGGACTGTTAAAAGAACCAATTTTGTCACTCTCATGGATTTGAAAATGTCAACAAAATACCTAGTTGCAAAGAATGACTTTTCATATGTATGGAAATTATTTAGGAAGTGTCTTTTCTTTTGATAACCTATGAGCTGTAAGGGAAGTACTGCACAAGTACAAAAAACTCTAAAATGTGGCACCTGTATACATTTGGCTAAGGACATGTTTCCAATTGCACTAAACTTCAGTAGCAATGCCTTTTTTGCATGAAGGAGGGGGCTATACATGTAAAATGTGTTAAATTTCAATCCACTAGGGCAGAAATTAAGTAACATTCTTTCGTAATGCATAGGAAGCCATGTATTATCAGCTTCTAATTTCTCGGTGAATACTGCAAGTTATTCTTTCATGAAAGCCAGGTGAGGGATAAATGATGACATTTAACAGGGTTGGAAAAAGGTTTTTATTCCCTGAGAAAGCAGGTGAATTTTCCTCAACTTCTTCTGTATTTCCACACACAAAATATTCAAATATACCATTAATTTCCAAAATTTTGCTCCAAATGTCCAAATTTCCCAGGATGGAGCCTCCCATCTTCCCAGCTTTTTCCACCCAGGGATGGCAATGCCATACATAACATACATTTTGTCACCCTCAACTTGGTCAATGGATTAAACAGTAGGCCTCAAATTTTGAGGTGTACAAGTGAGGATGCACACCATCACTCCCCTCAAATCACTGTGAGAGGTGTAATTTTTTGCACACTTAACAAGGATTTGGAGCTCATATAAATCTATTTGAGTTTAACAAAAGAGTACACCTATCACACTCCTTAAATTTCTGGAAACTGATTTGAAGCACACCTGAAGAAACTAAAACTCAAAGCCTGAAACAGGTATTTATAAAGCAAATGATGACCTTGCCATCACAAATTACTGCCCTTATAGGATGCAATAACACAATGCAGCTGATAAGACAGGTTTTGATGTAAGGGAGAGAATGAACAGAATGATAAACAGGCAGGCATAATAATTTGTCAATTTTAACTTGTATTGAAAGAATGGAGAAAAAGTTTGTTTAATGTATTCTTATGACATTAACACCCTTAAACATTGTCTGCTTGCAAGACAGAGTAACAAAAATATGGAACCAAGCTTGAGACTCTGAAATTTGCATAAGCAAAGATACTGTACACTTTACCGAGCTATTGTTACATGCGAACTTCTCCGTAATACGATAATATGAATTATTCATGTACCATCTGATTATTCATTGTATTGTCTGTTTATTTTATCACTATCCTAAAGAACTTGTTCAGTTTCACTAAGGCAAGTTATGAGGCTACAACTGAACAAAAATATGCCATAAAGTTTGCTATGTAGGCATAAATGGTCCCTGTGGACTTACATCAAATGAAACAGTTGGCAAGCAGAAATTGACCTAATGGACTAAAGTAATTTATGCAGCTTAATGAGATTGCCATCATTTGGTACTGACAATTCCATGTTGTCTCTTTAAAAGTGAAGAAATTTGGCCAGGATATTTTTTTTTAAGATACTACTGTATGCAGCTGTGGATATTTAACACCATCTCTCAAATATACCACTTGCCTGAAACCAAATTTACCTTCCACCTGTTAACACTCTACAAAAAATTACTTTGCACTAGAAAATGTCACAAACACATGTTTACGTTTGTAAATTCTGTTTCAAGGGTAAAACAGAAAGAAGTTACAGCAGGGTTGTCACCACACCAGGCAGTGCTACCCAGCTCTGAAAATCACTGCACGGTACTCCTGATCAATTTTAGCATCACTGCCTGGCACAAATTTCTTACCTTAACTGAATAAAGTTCTTCTATATCTTTAGAATTGAGTGGTAATTCCTTTTTCTTTGTAAGTACTCACAAATCTGCACTAATTTGTCAACAAGAAGGGGGGTACTCCCTACCCCATGGATAGCTTTCCCCAGGATGGTGATCACAATTTACCCGGCTCTCAAACTGGTCTGGTGACAACCCTGTATCTTACCAATGTTTGCTGAAGGGCACTCATTGTCAATGTATCTTGGGTTTTGTTAGCTGTCGATGGAGTCTGTAGATGCAGCAGGTTTCTCAAAACCTGGGGAGTATCCTCTCTGGGGTTAGGTCCTCCACCTTCCAATGGGCTGATACCCAAAGAGGGAAGGTTTCCTGTAGGGTCCAAGTTGAGGTCATAAGGATCCTGGTCAATACTTTTAAGGGGGCTGAAGGTTTGCGATTCTGCAGTCACACTTGGGGTACTGTGGCAAGCTATGTAATGAATAAAATAGAAGTTAATTATATTGAAAATATATTTTTCTTGATTTGCCCTGCATATGAGTGTTGTAGTTATTGAGGAAAATTTCTATAGTAGAACAGAGGGACAAAAGATTACATACCACAAAAATGAAAGAAATTATCCGCAGAGCTGGGAGAAGGATTTGTTAAAATCTCATCAAGCCAAGTGAGTCAAATTTCCCATAATATTTACATGTTTTCAAAAAAAATAACTTGCCAAGTTTTCCTCTGACCAAATTTCTTTATTTATCCAATGGGTCCCAATTTTTTTTCAAACTTCTGTCAAGTTCTTCAAGAAAAATAGGACCCTTTCAATGCATGAACTTTTAAACCAGCACAAAACTTGGTACCACATTACATCAAAAAACCCTCAAATTTTGAAGGTCCTTTTTTTTTTTTAGTGGAGAGGGAATTCACCTCTCCTTGGATCCTTTTCTCTGCTGCTCATTTGCATGATCTGTGATAGATTTTACTTCACGGCCGAATTAAACCCACTGCATTTAGTTAGTTAGATGGAATTTTATGGCCCAGTTTCCAACCAACTGGTTCAAGTCGAGTCAGCCATGGCCTTTTTTCTAGTTGTGTCTTACTGACTTGTTTTTCCAACTTTATTGTAGCAAAGTGCAAACCCACTGGAATTCAAAAAGTTGTGTACACAACAAATGTGACTATATCCATTTAAGAGAAGTCTTGCTTTGAAAGAATACTCCAGAACCAAATTTTTATTTTATATGTTTTAGGGGAATATTTTTCTATTTTCATTCATTTCCCATCTTCGGTTCTCAAGAGGCTAACAATTGAAGCTGACACATTTGTTACAAAAAGTGATGTCATGGATTCAATGCATAAAGTCATGGATTCACATTGATGCAAATGTTTTTTTTTTTTTTTTTTCAAAAGTTGCCACCAGTTTCATGCAAATCTCCATACAATCAGATATACAAAAGTGTAATGAAATTCTGAAAATTTTCCATGCCTTTGGAGCAAGACAGCATCTACTCTCTCAATCAGTCCAAGGTCAAATCAGTAGGATGAAGAATGGAGAAAATTAAACTTTGGCCATCAATATGAATCCATGACATCTCACCAATGCTCCAAGTTCACTTTTTGTAGGGAATAGGTCAATAACTGCAACTGATAACATCTCCAGAACTGAACTTGGAAAATAAATGAAAATTTCACCAGGCTCAGAGAATATGTTCCTTTCAACATATAAAATAAAAAGTTTGCTCTGAATTATTCTTTTAAACTTTGCTAAAGTTCTTACCTCCATCTGCCATTTCTGGTGTCTTCCCTTTCATGTCAGGTGTAAAGAGAGGTGGTGAAGAATCCAAATCAGAAATCTCTGACTGGAAATCTTTCCTAATTGGTGTTTCCTGCAAAACGGGATAGTTTGAAACTTTGAAATACTTCAAAACTCTCTGTAAATACAGATTATTCAAGATGGCATCCACTTTACAAGTATTCATAATCATTTGTGGTCTTTATAGGGAAAGCTTTCTTCACTTGTGTGTTGATGTGCTGCAACTGTACACCATGCTCGTTAGGGTTGGAGTGGACCTTGGAGGTAATATTACCATTTGGCAGACTTCTTATTCAGGTAAGGAAATCTTCATAGCAGTTCAGACATGTTGTTTTTGTTAAATTTTGTTCAAGTTTGCAGTATATTACATAAGAGGAAAAAAGGAGGCTTGTTCAACTAAACTGCTGTAAATAATCAGTAATCATCAGTGTTAATTATCCCCTTTTTAATAACCATCTTAAATATGTACTGTATGGTTCTAACATGCAGTCTTGTGTTTGTGGAATGCATAAACTGTCTCTTTGTAGCAAAACTCTTCATTTTCATCAGCCATAAAGGAACGCACTGAAAAGCTTAATTTTCTCACTCTTAGGCTTGTCACACTAAGATTAACTTGACCTTATAGTATATGCCCATACTTCACAAAAATAAGGAAAAATCAGTGCACTGTGTGATGACTAAATTAGATTGGTTATCATACTCTACCTATTCTATGCAGAAACAAAGTCCTGAAAATGCTTTTTATGACAGTTGTTTCAACTGCGAAGGTAAGACAAGTTTGTAGGCCTACATGACTGAAAAGGGTCTTACAGCTAATTCAGTTATGACTTACAGTACAGGTATCAGTGTACTACACTGAATGCAAACAGTTGAGAATATGATTAAACTCGTACTGTATTTCAACAGTTTACACAAACAAAAGATACAGTGGAACACAAAGAGTAATACATTTCCTAAGTAAGCATCCTCCAAGCAGTGAGCAACTACTGTAATAGACCTTGTGCATAAACGACGTACTGACGTCACCCTTTGAGCAGAACAATGGAACACGTGGCCACGAGCATCACAATCCGCCCTGCACCTGTAGCAGACTATGCGGGGATTCAACTGCTTCACAAATCAACTGTCTGCATTTGTCTGTGTTGGATTATTTTGCCCCAGAGGAGGATTTACTTTCTGCTCTGTGAAATCAAATGTACAGTACACAAGGTCTATCAAATTCCGGAATGGATTCATTAGGTTGCATATGGAGAGTAGTTGACAAGAGAGGAAGCATATTTTACCATCTTTGTCGGCTGATTGATGAAATGTACAGTGTTCATTTTTTGTCTATCTTCTCTTCATGCCAGCGTGCCACAACTGGAAAAAGGGCTGTGGCTGGCTCGACCTGAACCAAAAGGTTGGCAACTGGGCCATGTAACTAACTAACATCTTCCCTTCTTGCCTAACACTGAAAAAAGGTTACTGCGTACTAATTTGTATTTTCTCAAAAACAAATTGTGCCTTTATTTTCTTATTCATATTAAGGGTGTAACGTTGACAAGTACATATTAAGAAAAAAGAGGAATGAGGAGTGAGGGGGAGTGAGGTGACGAAAGAAATTTGATGCAGAAGTCTAAAAATTAGCATTGTAGAGTCTTCTCTCATTATGATTTGCTCTTATCACTGTACCTGTATAATAAGATGACTTCTAATTGCTTCATCTTTACTCCTACTGACAGCAACAACAGAGGCTTTATCTTGCTGCTTCTTTGTTGAACTGCTTGCTCCTGTCCCGCTCTCTTGACATACACTTGAAAATTCCTTGGAAGCATTTTCAAACCAATCTTCATCAATTTCTCCAAGTAGCTCAAGATGCTTATCCGTTAAAATTGATCTAAGACTGCCCTTTGCATGAGGGTCTCCTCCACAGAACTCAATCTGTTTGAAGGTGGCATCATCTTGTTGAGGATGGTCACAACTGAGAAAGATGCCTTGAGGCTTTGTCCGTCTCATTTCAACATCTCATTCTTCAAAACAAAGGATGAAAATTTATGCCAATGTATAATAAATTATAAATAATTGCGGCCAGACCAGTTATTAAATATGCTAGGCCACTACAAATGAGGAATAAGTCGTGGACATTGTCATTTGCAGATGTTGATATGTTGCCCAATACAGTATCTGCACCTCAATGTCTCAACAATAGATCTGGCCTCGAACATTGAGGCAAACAAGTGCAATGGCACACCCATCACTCACCTTAAATTATTGTGAGGTATGTGATTTTTTGCACACCTAGTTGAAGATTTGGAGCTATATAAATCTGTAAAAGTTCAGTAAAGGAGTACTGGTTATGCACTGACTCACTTCAGTTTGAACACATGGAAAAAGACTGATATTGAAGCTAGGCTGAAGTAAGGGGGGATAATGGTGACACTGCAAATAGTTTTATAAAATTCCTGACTTAACTTAACCATGCTCTTGCATTAAGTCTGCACCAAAATGACATTCTTTGAAAGTTTCTGACTGGTAGAGAACAAGAGGTCGTTACCTGTAGATGGTATGTTTCATTGATCAATCAACATTAAAACGATAATTTTATTAAATGCTAAATTGAATGTCCTCATTTCCCAAACACATGTAGTATAGTGACATGGTGATGATGTGATATTTGCCCTTATGTTGAGACATACAGTAGTAGTGTTTGCACCGGGTAGGAAATTTGTACCTGGGTACTTGAACTGCATTACCTGTCGGGTACTCCGGTACCCAACCGTAAACCTTGCAACATCTTACTTTATAAGTGCATGGTGTTTGAATTGTTTCTGGAAAAGTGCAATTAAACAAAAGTGCATTACGGAAACCAAGTAAACAAACTTCATTTCAACATAATTGTGAATGAGATGTGGGTAAATACATTTTGTTAGTTTCAATAACCATGTTATTTTACGAAGATCAAAAAGAAATCACAGGAAAACGCTACCCGGGTACTTATTTTCTACCTGTGTAGTAAAAACATTGGTGCAAACACTATACAGTAAGCTATCAAAATATCAACCTTTTCCTTCAGTACAGTACTAAAAATGTATTTGTAAGTCTGGTAACTGCTCTTCCATAAGGATAAAAATTTCAGAAATTCAAAATATTTATTCAGGTTTGGAACCTCTGTTTCATTCGCAAATTGCCGAGAATAAATGGACAATTCTCCAAATAATGATTACAAAGAATTGTGGGATCAGACTGAAGGTTTTCTAAGTCATTGCAATGTACACTTAAATTGTAATTCACAATATTTTGTATAAATGATTTGTTTGACAACTTTTTTTACACTGTGATAGTAAAAACTGGAAATGCACAACTGTACCCTTTCTTTTGTTATGGTAATTTCCCCCTGTTATGCTCAGAAGCTACAGTGGTCTGCTAGATTGGGTAGTGACTAGCACCTGTTTATAGCATCCAGTCACTCCATTGTTCACTCCCAGTACACCATTGAGCATTGAGAAGCTTAAAATTTAATAAAGATTTGGACAGCAGAAAATCTACAACAAGCGTAGGCTTAGCAGCAGGAGAAACGATCACACAGACAATACAGTACAGTATAGTAGACCCAACCGTTATATTTCAATCCAAATGGTCAAGCAGTCTAATGCAGAGAACACTATCACTTTACAGTTCCAATTCAGGAGGCAAGATAATGGCACACTGACTGAGAGCATGACTTTTTTCCTCTTTCTGTTCCAAGATCGTTTTGCTAAAAGAATGTGAAGACAGCCCTTTATCATCTAAAACGTGCCCTACAGTACACTTGAAGCTCTGTATGGTACATTACAGTGTTTGCACCGGGTAGGAAATTCCTACCCGGGTACCCGACTGTAAAACCTTGCAACATCTTACTTAAGTGCATGTTGTTTGAATTGTTTCTGGAAAAGTGCTATTTAACAAAAGTGCATAACGGAAACAAATAAAAGCAACTTCATTTTACATAATTGTGAATGAGATGTGGGTAATATATTTTGTTAGTTCCAATAACCATGTAATTTTACGAAGATCAAAAAGAAATCACAGGAAAACGCTACCCAGGTACTACTTTTCTATCCGGGTAGTAAAAACTTCAGTCGGCTACCCGGGAACCTGGTGCAAACACTAGTACACTACCAAATATTTTGTGGAGATTGAGGAAGGCAAATAGAGGGTCAATTTTTCATAGTTGAGGACACAAACCTAAGTTAATATAAAAATGAGACTGATGACACCCAACAAGTTTGGCCAACACTGTGCTATTTTGGACATTTAAGACTCACTGTGAGCCTAAGTAAAACAATTTATATGATTGCACCAATGTTACAAACTGCATGGCATACATTTACTTAAATGTTTTAAAGTAATAGTAAATGTACAGTAGTAAACTTGAGACTCAAATCACTCAATACCCTGTATGAAGGGAATATTTGCTGTTCCAGTGAGATGGAACTGTATTTATAATGTATTACTGTATGGAGCTTTCACAGTTAATGTCATTTCTATTGCAGTAGGCCTACTGTAGCTATAGCACTCTTCTTGATTTCATTTTGATCAGAGTTGTGTGTAGATTTATTATAGTTCTTCATTTTTCACCTGATGTCCGAAGTGGAAATTTCCATTTTCTTAACCAACTTCATCATAAAAAAAAAAAATTTGTTAAAACATCTAAATTACTCATATCTTGATGCATTAGAAACATTCTGACTATCAGTATCACCATTTCCTATCAGTTTACTAACTTATTTTTTTAACATGCGTCTCTCATATAGTCAGGCTTTGGTCATGGCGTTACCCCATTTTTTTTATCTTATCATATCTATCAAAATAATTACTTTTTATTTTATATTTCACCAGACTATTATAGATAACAGTCTATAAAGTATATTGAATGTGAAGTGTGATAGCACTCTTACTCTCATGGAGTAAATGTAACTAATTCAGCCCTCCCTGTGCAACATGCTTTTCAAAAAAGAGGAAGTGTTCAAGGTCATAAACACATTGTTATTTTTAAAGGGAAACAAAGCAATCTGTCCGAGTTTTACAACAAGAGGGTCAAAAATTATTGCACAATGGGCAATTTGTTTCGAGTGAACAAACTTCAACATCTTATATCTCAGCCTAGGAATGTTCTATGAAACTGAAGTTGGATTATTAGAATTAATTTTTCATGCTCTCTAATACCTGTATATATTTTTGAATTTATTGACTTGAGATACACTTTGAAACATGAATGTCAATTTGAAGCCATCCCCTACATACATGTATTCCCCCAAATCATGTTTTGTGTTATTTTATGTGGTATTCGTTTATAACTTGTCTTTTATTTTACATTGCTATATTCACTATAATATTATTGACATTGCCAGTGAGTATTCCGTGGTAAATGGAACAGTCCATTTGTGAAACAGGTGAGGTAAGTAGGAGCAAAGTAGATTATTATGCCTTCATAATTCTTCTGATCTTCCTTCCCCTTTCTATTTTAATTTTTTTATTGTGTGGAAAAGTGGGGGTTGGGGACAAGCTCCCCATGCCCATATTATCCTGTCAATGCATGTTACTTCTGCTGCTATCATTGTTAGAGCATTGAAATGTAGGTTCTGCCTGTATTGTGACTGAGCATTGTCTTTTTGTTATATCTATGGATAAGCATTTCAGAAGTAAGTACATAACATGCAGCTAGACCTAGAAGAATTTACCTTGACCTGTCACTTGAATTGCACAAAACACAAGAATGAAGTGATTCCACTGGAGAAATATTAATATAATAAATATTTTCAAATAATGACCAGAAAAAAAGTGGATTTGAAAGTTGTGATTTGATTTGACATGACACAAAAAGGAAAATGCTTTGTCAATAACTTGCAAAAACATACAAAACTAAGCTATCAAATCTCTCTACTTTCAGTATTTGATATTTAGTTACTACTTTTACTGTAGTGAGCAATGCAACATTACATCAGAGATACTATTATCACCTGATGGGGACTGGTATGAGTGGATTGCAGATGTTGGTGTAGCACGTACACAGGCATCCAGAGAAAAGGAAATTAGGGAGGGGTGGGGTCTGAAATTTTTGGACAATGAAGGGGAAATTCCCTAAAAAAAGCTAACAGTAAAGGCTGGCACGAGAATTAGCCTGACAGGGAGACCAGGCTAGGTTTCTTGGTGGGACACAATTACATCAAGCCCTGACAAACTTAGAAATCAAGCATATTGACTGGTCTTCTAGCTGATGGTAAGTGATTACATACTGTACGTCTTATGAGTTCTGTAACTCTGTGGAGTGGATTACGACTACCCAAGCAAAAATTTCCCCAGATGGGACCACGGGACCAAGTTTTTGCTGGGGGTTGGGGGAGGAGGAGAAATGTTTAGTCAATTTACCTACGTGTGGCGCTGTTATAGCCACGAAAATTTTGCCGAAAACGCCTTTCAAATCGCTCAAAAACTCAACCCTCAGGTCATCTAAGTTGCATCTAATCATTTTCTGTTTTCGAATATTATGTTCAGGAGATTTTCTGGTGGTACCATAATGAAATACTGATGTTGTCTTTTGTTCAACATTGTTGTTCCAAATTTTTCATTTCCAAGGGGGGAATTTGCTTCCCTTCCCCTTTCCAGAGGACTCCCAAAAGAATGCATTACTGCCCTGAGCCAGGTAATTGCCCTGTAAGCTCCAGTTCCAACGATAGTTACGTACCTGGGTGGTTGAATAAATCTGTGCATGTACAGAACATTCTGATACCACTGTGTGGTATTTTCCATCGCAGAAATGGAATGTGCTGAAAAGGTACTCATCGAAATACAGTAAGTAAATTGAAGGTTACCTAATCGTTGGCAGTAAGTTTTGACATCAAGGTCTGTTATATTTTAAAGAGTGGAAATTTGGTTCAAGAAGATTTTTGCATGTAAAACTGACAACTCTATTGGGGATTGTATTTGAACAAAAAGGAATGGTCCTTTTTAAGCCTTACCAAGGACAGTGCACTGACAGTACAGTCAATTGTTCATTGGCAACAGCGCTATGTTATGCACTATCAAGTATATGTATAAGTCTGTACTGTGCAAACGTCAGTTCACTTTTAACACGGATCTAATTCAGAAGCGGGACATTTTGTACCTGTTACTTAGATCGAAGTAGAATACTTTTGAAAGAAAAATATTTCTTATTTAGTGGCATCGATGGATTAAGCAGTGAAGGGAACAGAATAACAATGAATTGAACGCCATAGCAACATCTCAAATTGGTCCGAAGAAGGAGCGGATAAGGTAAAAAGGGAAAAAAAAAAGTGGAAAACTTGTCATGCCAACAACATGCAATTGACACAACTTTCAGAGTAGTAACTTGGCAGGTTCGTGAAAGAGAAATGTTTCTGATGTGTATCTTCGAAGTTACAAGCATAAATCAGAAAATTCCATGCGGAACTCACTAGTCGCGGAACACCTCTGCATACTGTAGGCCTAGTAAATTAGTGTTAACATAAGCCTTAGCCTAATGCTACTTGCTAGGGAATGTTACAGTACTAGGCCTAGCCTAATTGGGTTTCCATACCCAGAAGTGGCATAGGCCTAGGCTATATGCATACACACACATGTAACCCTAACCCAGTATTACTATGCAGATGTAACCCTAACCTCAGTCATTACTAAGCAATAACTTACTATGCGTACCTCTTCTTCTTCTTCTTCTTCTTCAAAACGGTGAGACATCCAAAAGGACAATTTTACACCGCGTACGTGCCGTGTGATCAGTCAGGCCCTCAAAGAGTTCATAATGAAATCCACCGGCTTTGGGTGACTTATGGCCCCCGCAATAAGACTCTCTGGGAGGTTATTCGAATCCCAAGTAGTATTAGGGACAAAACTGTACTTAAAATTAGTCTTAGCAGAGGGGGGGCGAAAGTGCAAAGCATGCATGTTACGAGAACCACGAGTAGGTTTACACAGATTAGACGGGGATGTTAGCTTGGCCATAAATACCTTTGGCAAAAATTATGAGTCTGCAACGTCTGCGGCGGTCAGACAAAGTATGTAGACCTAGATCTTTGAGGAGTGCGGTCATAGAGCCAACTTCACGGGAGTACTCGCCGGATATAAACCTAGCAGATCTTTTTTGTACTCCCTCCAATCTATCTTGGAGTGAAATCTGATGTGGATCCCAGACGGAACAAGCATACTCCAACAAGGGCCTTAGTAAACCTTTATAGGCCGCCAATTTAACATCTTTGGAACAAAATGAGAGGTTCCTGCGTAATAGGCCTAAGATCTTATTTCCCTTATTACAAACAAGTTGGATATGTTTGCCCCAGCTGAGATTCTTAGTGATAGTCACCCCCAGATACTTAATTGAATCAACCCTTGTCAGATTGGCCCCATTAAGAGTATAATTATAGATTATTGGGTTACGCTTCCTAGTAACAGACATAACATAACACTTAGCCGGGTGGAATCTCATACCCCAAGTTTTGGCCCACTGGCCCAAGTTTATAATGTCCTTCTGTAACTCACTGCAGTCACTGGGATTATTGATGACCCTATAGCAAACACAGTCATCAGCAAACAACCTAACTTCAGAAGAAGCAGCACTAACAATATCATTAATATAAGACCTCATTACTGACCTCATTACTACGCGTACATAGGCCTAACCCAATAACTGTGGGTTCGGAAACCTCATTAGAGCCGAGTGTTTGAGAGAACATTAGCCTTGCATAAACAAAACGAAAGACAGCTCAGTCAAGGTTAAGCTAACTGTTACTGTTGAATAGAGCACAGCTGAGAGCCAAGCCTAACGTTAGGCTAGGCCTAGGTCGAGGCGTAGGCTAGGCCGAAATGGAGTCTTCGCATATTCCGCTGAAACTGAAAGTTAGTTAGCCTAGCCTAGGCCTAGTTAGGCTGAACGTTACTGTTTGACAGATAGGCCTAGCCTAACGTTAGGCCAGTATAAGTATAACAAGCCTACAGCCTTGGCTAGGCCAGTATTACCGTCTGGTGACTTTAAACTTTATCAGTCACAGCTTACCTTACCACCATGATACCCGACACATTACTCGGAGTCGGAAGTCACCATGCAGCCTAGCCCAAGATGACTCTAGAATTAGAACCAGAGTAGCCTACTGAATTGTGAACGTTTGATCAAAATTCGAGCGCCGATTACGTACGTGTACGTAGTACTACTGTAGTAGGCCTAGTTCACAACTCGCGCCATATGAGCTGTACATACAGTGTACATGCCCAATTTTTTCCCCAGAATGAATGTGAGTGTGTTTCTCCATATGGCACGCCAAAAGGCTCACCGCATATGATGATGTACTAAAATTATGCGTTCATGTACCAAAAATATAGTGTGCAGAAGTTATTGACTTCGTAGCAATCGCGGTGATGAGGAAATTGAACGAAGGCATCGGGTGGGGGAGGGGACTGTAGAGAATGTTAGAGGTTTTAAAAATTAGCACAGTAAGCCTTTTAGAGAGCAGTTCATGGGCAGACTGAGGACCCAAAAGGTGTACGTAGCCTATACATGTGCATGATGAGATTGTCAAGTTGAAAGTGGGTACTGAAATGACGAAGAGAAAACAAAAATACCGTCTCCTTTTAAACTTGATGCTCTTTGCTCTTTTAATCTAATCGAATCGTCTCTTACTAAAATCACAAAATTAAAAATAATTATTTTACTGTTAAAACTTTCATTGCCTTAGTTTCAAAATATAGATTAAAAAATGCACTTTATATTGTAACAATAATTATTGTCATACAGTCACACTAACAGCCCACATCTAGTCTCTCAAAAAATGATTTAACACCCTTGAAACACTCTTTTAACTCATTCTTGTACCCCACCAGTATCTGTGTATTCATACCCGTAACCCTGTCCCCCTTCAAAGCCCCTAGCTCCCCCAACAATCACTATGGCAATTTCTACTTGTAGCCTAACAGTCTGCATTTAAATTTTCTTGACCCAATATAAGCATGTCAAAGTGCCGGGGTGAAAGTACTGAAAGCTTCAAGAACTTAACAATTAAGAGTTGAATGTGTTAAGTATGTGCTCAGCTAAAATGTTTATTGCCACAACAGCAAAGGAAGGTCTGAAAAATGGTCACGCTAGTGATGAAGATCATGATGAAACGGTCCCTCTTACTTTTTGTTACATTCTTCCCCTCTGCCTGATTAACTCGTATCGCTTCAGGGAGGAAAAGAAGCCCACTACATGAGGACTTGGTTAAGTCAAGCTTCATATCTGATTTATTGATTGACAGTAAAAGATGTGTTTCAATACACAAAAAGTTACGTAACATGTGGGGGTTAGCTAACAGGTCAGTCAGCATGTGTTAATTGCTTTTCACACAGTGTGAACACAATGAAAACATAACTCATTTGAGGTCACAGATCATGTAACGCAGATATAAGTATAAGTATAAGTGTCTATGTTGCTTTTTCATGGACGTCAGAGCATGATTTTGCTCCTAACCAACTCCCCCACCCCCCCCCCCCACCACACACACACACTTTCTCTATTTGAAAGGGAGTTTTTGTTTAGTGACACATCCTGTTTATGCATCAGTTACCTAAACAAAATGAATAAACAACAAACAAAGTAAATATGATTGTGCTACAGTATTCAAACAATATGAAAAACAACGGGGACCTTATAGGCATACGGGGGTAGGCCTAGGCTAATTTTTTATGAGGGGAATCAATTGCAAGAGCATTTTTACCCGACTGATGTCACCATTTATCATGTTTTGCCCATGTTCTGCCCGAATAGACCAACTGCTTTTGCCCGAATTGGGAGGGCGAGTGCCCCCACCGTGCACCCCCGCCTCGATCGTACGCCTTAGACAGTGACAATGTACTGAGTAACGTAAAATAAATGTGGTTTAACCAAACCAACAAGTAAATGATATTCAGTGTAGGCCTAATTGACCGAAATTGTAACGAAGAGCATTGTGAGGGTGCACTGCAGCCGCTTGAAAACGGCAAGAGTTGTCTAAATACGTTGCAAACGGGGACCTTAACTGGCCTCAATGATGATGCCAACCATCAACAAGTTTTTCTCTTGTTTAAAAGTTCCAAAGTTTTTGCCTTGTGAATTGCACATTTTTGTTTCTACCTATCCACTTACAAATGAAATGTTCTTTGGCAATTGGTGTAATTGATAGCCGCACACGATGGCATTTTTGTTGATAAATTGCCCAATTTCTATGAACTCTTGCTAACTGCATAGCTTTATTGTACTGTAGTAGTTGCGATTGCAATTAAGTAATCTGTGTTTTAGGAGTGGAAAGGTGGCGGTACGGTGACGTCAAAAATACTTCCACAAATACTACCCAGGTTTAATTACAGAGATCGATGGGAGAGACGCCCGGCCTATTTTCGAGAAGCCAGTTTATCTTACCCTCATGTGTCTTAAGAAAAAAAACTACGCTAGTTACAGGTAGCGGACCACTAACTCCAATACTCGTGCCTGGAAAAATGTTTACTGACAGGCAAAGCGCCATAAAAATGTTATGGGGTGTTGTTTCTGACTGTGTTACTTACAAAATATGATAATTTTTGCATTTAGATTTTGTAGACAATGAGTTGAAACACAGACTAATTATGCAAAATTCAAGGCAATGTGGCCAATTTTAGTGTCATTTTTTATGGTATTACTCCGCTCTGTGGAATACCGTTCTGAGTAGCTATTATGGCGGGAAACAGGTCCCTATCATTCAAGTCTCTCTAGCTCAAAATTTCAATGGTCATGGTATAGAAAGTTCAAAGTGCCTTGAAAGCCGAGATTTTGAGCTTCGATCAGAGGGGCGGCATGTCCTGGTTGAAAACTTTTACTGGGAGCTAGGGGGAACGGAAGTAGCCAAATTTAGTGTGTAAGTCATTGGGACTTATAACTAGCGGCCCGCTACCTTTACAGTACATACTGATTATGTCTCAAGAATGAAGAAACGGAAAAGTTCTAGCTTACAAAACTACGGTTTCCTGCTTCGCTTCATTTGATATTATTAATATAACAAACCAACATTTCATGACCGGCGAAAAAATGGGGGACATTCAAGCATTCTCCGGAACTTGCACTTGTACGTCGTGCAGCTGCAGACTTAGGGTACAAGTTAAACAAATATTCCAACTGATTTCCAACACCGCAGTACGTCAGTCGGTAGGTCGAATTGAACAAATTTATAACTTTTTCTAAAGTCCTCTCGACTCTCTGGCAAAGAGCCGTTCAGCGAAACCAAACTATGAAACTGCTTTCTAAGGAAGCTACAACCACTAAAGGAATAAACTTAAGTCTTCACTTATACGTCTTCAATCAAAACTCCAATAGGCCACCGCTCCCCCCCCCCCCTCCTCAAAAGGAATGAACCGTGGCTGAGTGTTCTGCTGTAATATTCAGGTTTCTAGTGATTTGCTTAGAGCATTTAACAATTTGTAAGTAGTGTAAAAATGTTCATGATAAAGCAATACAGTTATCTTTTCAAAGGTGTTATTTCTGTGTGCACTGTTTTTAAATATAGAACTGTCGATTTTTTACGGCTATTTTTCTTTTTCTTTTTTTTTTTTTTTTATTCCTCCTATATTTTATCGACTCCTTTCCATTCCGACTGTCTTTTTGCTTCTTGTTTCCTTCACAAGGCTTTCTTTTCCTAATTATGACCTGCTGTAAACTTATAAATCGTATTAATATGGACGTTATCATATATAACTAACATAGTAAGGTCGGTCAACGTTACCCCCAAACAAAGTGGTTTCGCTGGCTATTATAAATGATTTTTAAATAACTTCCCATTTTAAGATAAATACTATTCCATTTTTACTGTAATTTACATTTGATTCGAAAGGCCTCAATATGATCAGAAGCCCCGGCTACGAATGTAGCCGGGGCTTCTGATCATATTGAGGCCAAATTTGTATATCTTTCGAGAGCGACTCTCGCTTTTAGTAAAAAGCGCTCTGGAATGAATATTCATAACTCGTCGATGCGAAAAAGCTTTTTTCTATTGCAACTTTTCATTAAGACTGTTAGGGGTAGGCTTAAGCACCTAGGTGCCTATTGTCCCCGTGGCATGGATTGCTGATTTGTAACAAAGACAGTGGTTCTTTTGAACTTGACCAAGTCTTTCTTTGTGTACTTATTGCCGAATCAATGTAATATACGACGTCATCCTACCAAAATATTATCAAGAGGGAACATTAGGACAACTTTTGCAATATATTACTAAATAGGATGGGGCCTTTCGTCAATTTAATATCTAAGTTGACTAACTGAAGTGCCTCTTATGCTAAAATAAAGGCCATCTCAAGCAATTTTGAGGAAATTGTGGGATTGAAAACTGGCGATCATACATCAGCCTAGTGTCTGATGAGTGAGTAAAATAGGCCTGGATAACGGTACGGAAGCTAAGTTGAGCTCTACTAGAAAAACTTCTTTGGGGCATGGTTGTAATAAATCGAATCGGTATCAAAGGATAACCTGTCAACTTTTTGCGCAAGGGTGACGTAGACCTTGTCAAACTTCGACGAGTGTTTGAGAGGTCATTTTACTCGTTCAAATTAGAGTGTAAGTCATTGGAGATTTTATTACAAGTTCGCTACCTTAAATATTCGGGAAAACCTTTCGAAAAAATTCGTGTAGCAATTTTGAATTTAGGTAGACCATAAAGTAGCCATCAGCCCCTAATTAATTGACGTTCTTGGATTTGGTCCTTCTAAAAGATTTTTGAAATTTGTGGCAGAGATTAAGTATTTATAAAGCAAGAGTTATCGCAACACTTATTCGATTTCTTTTGGACTTACCCACTTAATCAGGCCCCTTCCCCGGTCCTTAGTCTCTCGTACCAGTTTTCACACCTGGAAATACCAACCCTCTGGTTAAAACTCAAACTGTGGGCTCCGCTTTTTATTTCATGATCATTGAAATTTTCAGCTCAGTAGAGAACCTGGAATGATCGGTAGGCTACGTGTTTTACCATCCTTGTCGATGCTCAAAGGTACATCATTACACAGCGCAGTTATACAATCGACAAATGACACTGAATTTCGTCCAATTTTTCTGAATTTTGCACAGTCTGTATTTCAGCTCATTATCTACGATGTACATTGAAAAAATGATCCTGTTTCATGAGTTACACAGTTAGAAACAACTTCCAAAATTATTTTAAGCACTTCTTTTTTTCACACAATATTTTTCGGTGTAACAATATTTTAATAACTCGCTGGGTTGTCGAAATTTTGTCCAAAGCGACAGTAATTGGGGTTAAACTTCATATTTAGTCGAATTATGGCAAATTTAGCAGACCATGAGGAATCCTCAAATGGTCGTCATCTCTGCTACGTATCACGATGGTCAGGTTTTCTCCACGTTTTGCCTTTCTATTGGTTTCAAACTAGAGAGCAAATAGTCAAATACGGACACAATGCAAATATAGACGTCTTGTTGCCCGGTTGCAGGCTGCATTCGTACTTTGAGGAGCTTGACACCTTGTCGCGCAAATCGTCGCGCTTCCCCGATGTTGAGGTTACGTAGTTTAGGTAGCGGACCACTAACTCCAATACTCGTGCCTGGGAAAATGTTTACTGACAGGCAAAGCGCCATAAACATGTTATGGGGTGTTGTTTCTGACTGTGTTACTTACAAAATATGATAATTTTTGCATTTAGATTTTGTAGACAATGAGTTGAAACACAGACTAATTATGCAAAATTCAAGGCAATGTGGCCAATTTTAGTGTCATTTTTTATGGTATTACTCCGCTCTGTGGAATACCGTTCTGAGTAGCTATTATGGCGGGAAACACGTCCCTATCATTCAAGTCTCTCTAGCTCAAAATTTCAATGGTCATGGTATAGAAAGTTCAAAGTGCCTTGAAAGCCGAGATTTTGAGCTTCGATCAGAGGGGCGGCATGTCCTGGTTGAAAACTTTTACTGGGAGCTAGGGGGAACGGAAGTAGCCAAATTTAGTGTGTAAGTCATTGGGACTTATAACTAGCGGCCCGCTACCTTTACAGTACATACTGATTATGTCTCAAGAATGAAGAAACGGAAAAGTTCTAGCTTACAAAACTACGGTTTCCTGCTTCGCTTCATTTGATATTATTAATATAACAAACCAACATTTCATGACCGGCGAAAAAATGGGGGACATTCAAGCATTCTCCGGAACTTGCACTTGTACGTCGTGCAGCTGCAGACTTAGGGTACAAGTTAAACATATATTCCAACTGATTTCCAACACCGCAGTACGTCAGTCGGTAGGTCGAATTGAACAAATTTATAACTTTTTCTAAAGTCCTCTCGACTCTCTGGCAAAGAGCCGTTCAGCGAAACCAAACTATGAAACTGCTTTCTAAGGAAGCTACAACCACTAAAGGGATAAACTTAAGTCTTCACTTACGTCTTCAATCAAAACTCCAAAAGACCCCCCCCCCCCCCGGCCTCAAAAAGGAATGAACCGTGGCTGAGTATTTTACTGTAATATTCAGGTTTCTAGGGATTTGCTTAGAGCATTTAACAATTTGTAAGTAGTGTAAAAATGGTCATGGTAAAGCAATACAGTTATCTTTTCAAAGGCACGTTATTTCTGTGTCCAGTGTTTCCAAATATAGAACTGTCGATTTTTTACGTCTATTTTTCTTTTTCTTCTTCTTTTTCTTTTATTCCTCCTATATTTTATCGACTCCTTTCCATTCCGACTGTCTTTTTGCTTCTTGTTTCCTTCACAAGGCTTTCTTTTCCTAATTATGACCTGCTGTAAACTTATAAATCGTATTAATATGGACGTTATCATATATAACTAACATAGTAAGGTCGGTCAACGTTACCCCCCCCCCCAACAAAGTGGTTTCGCTGGCTATTATAAATGATTTTTAAATAACTTCCCATTTTAAGATAAATACTATTCCATTTTTACTGTAATTTACATTTGATTCGAAAGGCCTCAATATGATCAGAAGCCCCGGCTACGAATGTAGCCGGGGCTTCTGATCATATTGAGGCCAAATTTGTATATCTTTCGAGAGCGACTCTCGCTTTTAGTAAAAAGCGCTCTGGAATGAATATTCATAACTCGTCGATGCGAAAAAGCTTTTTTTCTATTGCAACTTTTCATTAAGACTGTTAGGGGTAGGCTTAAGCACCTAGGTGCCTATTGTCCCCGTGGCATGGATTGCTGATTTGTAACAAAGACAGTGGTTCTTTTGAACTTGACCAAGTCTTTCTTTGTGTACTTATTGCCGAATCAATGTAATATACGACGTCATCCTACCAAAATATTATCAAGAGGGAACATTAGGACAACTTTTGCAATATATTACTAAATAGGATGGGGCCTTTCGTCAATTTAATATCTAAGTTGACTAACTGAAGTGCCTCTTATGCTAAAATAAAGGCCATCTCAAGCAATTTTGAGGAAATTGTGGGATTGAAAACTGGCGATCATACATCAGCCTAGTGTCTGATGAGTGAGTAAAATAGGCCTGGATAACGGTACGGAAGCTAAGTTGAGCTCTACTAGAAAAACTTCTTTGGGGCATGGTTGTAATAAATCGAATCGGTATCAAAGGATAACCTGTCAACTTTTTGCGCAAGGGTGACGTAGACCTTGTCAAACTTCGACGAGTGTTTGAGAGGTCATTTTACTCGTTCAAATTAGAGTGTAAGTCATTGGAGATTTTATTACAAGTTCGCTACCTTAAATATTCGGGAAAACCTTTCGAAAAAAATTCGTGTAGCAATTTTGAATTTAGGTAGACCATAAAGTAGCCATCAGCCCCTAATTAATTGACGTTCTTGGATTTGGTCCTTCTAAAAGATTTTTGAAATTTGTGGCAGAGATTAAGTATTTATAAAGCAAGAGTTATCGCAACACTTATTCGATTTCTTTTGGACTTACCCACTTAATCAGGCCCCTTCCCCGGTCCTTAGTCTCTCGTACCAGTTTTCACACCTGGAAATACCAACCCTCTGGTTAAAACTCAAACTGTGGGCTCCGCTTTTTATTTCATGATCATTGAAATTTTCAGCTCAGTAGAGAACCTGGAATGATCGGTAGGCTACGTGTTTTACCATCCTTGTCGATGCTCAAAGGTACATCATTACACAGCGCAGTTATGCAATCGAAAAATGACACTGAATTTCGTCAAATTTTTCTGAATTTTGCACAGTCTATATTTCAGCTCATTATCTACGATGTACATTGAAAAAAATGATCCTGTTTCATGGGTTACACAGTTAGAAACAACTTCCAAAATTATTTTAAAGCACTTCTTTTTTTTCACACAATATTTTTCGGTGTAACAATATTTTAATAACTCGCTGGGTTGTCGAAATTTTGTCCAAAGCGACAGTAATTGGGGTTAAACTTCATATTTAGTCGAATTATGGCAAATTTAGCAGACCATGAGGAATCCTCAAATGGTCGTCATCTCTGCTACGTATCACGATGGTCAGGTTTTCTCCACGTTTTGCCTTTCTATTGGTTTCAAACTAGAGAGCAAATAGTCAAATACGGACACAATGCAAATATAGACGTCTTGTTGCCCGGTTGCAGGCTGCATTCGTACTTTGAGGAGCTTGACACCTTGTCGCGCAAATCGTCGCGCTTCCCCGATGTTGAGGTTACGTAGTTTAGGTAGCGGACCACTAACTCCAATACTCGTGCCTGGGAAAATGTTTACTGACAGGCAAAGCGCCATAAACATGTTATGGGGTGTTGTTTCTGACTGTGTTACTTACAAAATATGATAATTTTTGCATTTAGATTTTGTAGACAATGAGTTGAAACACAGACTAATTATGCAAAATTCAAGGCAATGTGGCCAATTTTAGTGTCATTTTTTATGGTATTACTCCGCTCTGTGGAATACCGTTCTGAGTAGCTATTATGGCGGGAAACACGTCCCTATCATTCAAGGCTCTCTAGCTCAAAATTTCAATGGTCATGGTATAGAAAGTTCAAAGTGCCTTGAAAGCCGAGATTTTGAGCTTCGATCAGAGGGGCGGCATGTCCTGGTTGAAAACTTTTACTGGGAGCTAGGGGGAACGGAAGTAGCCAAATTTAGTGTGTAAGTCATTGGGACTTATAACTAGCGGCCCGCTACCTTTACAGTACATACTGATTATGTCTCAAGAATGAAGAAACGGAAAAGTTCTAGCTTACAAAACTACGGTTTCCTGCTTCGCTTCATTTGATATTATTAATATAACAAACCAACATTTCATGACCGGCGAAAAAATGGGGGACATTCAAGCATTCTCCGGAACTTGCACTTGTACGTCGTGCAGCTGCAGACTTAGGGTACAAGTTAAACATATATTCCAACTGATTTCCAACACCGCAGTACGTCAGTCGGTAGGTCGAATTGAACAAATTTATAACTTTTTCTAAAGTCCTCTCGACTCTCTGGCAAAGAGCCGTTCAGCGAAACCAAACTATGAAACTGCTTTCTAAGGAAGCTACAACCACTAAAGGGATAAACTTAAGTCTTCACTTACGTCTTCAATCAAAACTCCAATAGGCCACCGCTTCCCCCCCCCCCTCCTCAAAAAGGAATGAACCGTGGCTGAGTGTTTTGCTGTAATATTCAGGTTTTTAGTGATTTGCTTAGAGCATTTAACAATTTGTAAGTAGTGTAAAAATGTTCATGATAAAGCAATACAGTTATCTTTTCAAAGGTGTTATTTCTGTGTGCACTGTTTTTAAATATAGAACTGTCGATTTTTTTACGGCTATTTTTCTTTTTCTTCTTCTTTTTCTTTTATTCCTCCTATATTTTATCGACTCCTTTCCATTCCGACTGTCTTTTTGCTTCTTGTTTCCTTCACAAGGCTTTCTTTTCCTAATTATGACCTGCTGTAAACTTATAAATCGTATTAATATGGACGTTATCATATATAACTAACATAGTAAGGTCGGTCAACGTTACCCCCCCCCAACAAAGTGGTTTCGCTGGCTATTATAAATGATTTTTAAATAACTTCCCATTTTAAGATAAATACTATTCCATTTTTACTGTAATTTACATTTGATTCGAAAGGCCTCAATATGATCAGAAGCCCCGGCTACGAATGTAGCCGGGGCTTCTGATCATATTGAGGCCAAATTTGTATATCTTTCGAGAGCGACTCTCGCTTTTAGTAAAAAGCGCTCTGGAATGAATATTCATAACTCGTCGATGCGAAAAAGCTTTTTTTCTATTGCAACTTTTCATTAAGACTGTTAGGGGTAGGCTTAAGCACCTAGGTGCCTATTGTCCCCGTGGCATGGATTGCTGATTTGTAACAAAGACAGTGGTTCTTTTGAACTTGACCAAGTCTTTCTTTGTGTACTTATTGCCGAATCAATGTAATATACGACGTCATCCTACCAAAATATTATCAAGAGGGAACATTAGGACAACTTTTGCAATATATTACTAAATAGGATGGGGCCTTTCGTCAATTTAATATCTAAGTTGACTAACTGAAGTGCCTCTTATGCTAAAATAAAGGCCATCTCAAGCAATTTTGAGGAAATTGTGGGATTGAAAACTGGCGATCATACATCAGCCTAGTGTCTGATGAGTGAGTAAAATAGGCCTGGATAACGGTACGGAAGCTAAGTTGAGCTCTACTAGAAAAACTTCTTTGGGGCATGGTTGTAATAAATCGAATCGGTATCAAAGGATAACCTGTCAACTTTTTGCGCAAGGGTGACGTAGACCTTGTCAAACTTCGACGAGTGTTTGAGAGGTCATTTTACTCGTTCAAATTAGAGTGTAAGTCATTGGAGATTTTATTACAAGTTCGCTACCTTAAATATTCGGGAAAACCTTTCGAAAAAAATTCGTGTAGCAATTTTGAATTTAGGTAGACCATAAAGTAGCCATCAGCCCCTAATTAATTGACGTTCTTGGATTTGGTCCTTCTAAAAGATTTTTGAAATTTGTGGCAGAGATTAAGTATTTATAAAGCAAGAGTTATCGCAACACTTATTCGATTTCTTTTGGACTTACCCACTAAATCAGGCCCCTTCCCCGGTCCTTAGTCTCTCGTACCAGTTTTCACACCTGGAAATACCAACCCTCTGGTTAAAACTCAAACTGTGGGCTCCGCTTTTTACTTCATGATCATTGAAATTTTCAGCTCAGTAGAGAACCTGGAATGATCGGTAGGCTACGTGTTTTACCATCCTTGTCGATGCTCAAAGGTACATCATTACACAGCGCAGTTATGCAATCGAAAAATGACACTGAATTTCGTCAAATTTTTCTGAATTTTGCACAGTCTATATTTAAGCTCATTATCTACGATGTACATTGAAAAAAATGATCCTGTTTCATGAGTTACACAGTTAGAAACAACTTCCAAAATTATTTTAAAGCACTTCTTTTTTTCACACAATATTTTTCGGTGTAACAATATTTTAATAACTCGCTGGGTTGTCGAAATTTTGTCCAAAGCGACAGTAATTGGGGTTAAACTTCATATTTAGTCGAATTATGGCAAATTTAGCAGACCATGAGGAATCCTCAAATGGTCGTCATCTCTGCTACGTATCACGATGGTCAGGTTTTCTCCACGTTTTGCCTTTCTATTGGTTTCAAACTAGAGAGCAAATAGTCAAATACGGACACAATGCAAATATAGACGTCTTGTTGCCCGGTTGCAGGCTGCATTCGTACTTTGAGGAGCTTGACACCTTGTCGCGCAAATCGTCGCGCTTCCCCGATGTTGAGGTTACGTAGTTTAGGTAGCGGACCACTAACTCCAATACTCGTGCCTGGGAAAATGTTTACTGACAGGCAAAGCGCCATAAACATGTTATGGGGTGTTGTTTCTGACTGTGTTACTTACAAAATATGATAATTTTTGCATTTAGATTTTGTAGACAATGAGTTGAAACACAGACTAATTATGCAAAATTCAAGGCAATGTGGCCAATTTTAGTGTCATTTTTTATGGTATTACTCCGCTCTGTGGAATACCGTTCTGAGTAGCTATTATGGCGGGAAACACGTCCCTATCATTCAAGTCTCTCTAGCTCAAAATTTCAATGGTCATGGTATAGAAAGTTCAAAGTGCCTTGAAAGCCGAGGTTTTGAGCTTCGATCAGAGGGGCGGCATGTCCTGGTTGAAAACTTTTACTGGGAGCTAGGGGGAACGGAAGTAGCCAAATTTAGTGTGTAAGTCATTGGGACTTATAACTAGCGGCCCGCTACCTTTACAGTACATACTGATTATGTCTCAAGAATGAAGAAACGGAAAAGTTCTAGCTTACAAAACTACGGTTTCCTGCTTCGCTTCATTTGATATTATTAATATAACAAACCAACATTTCATGACCGGCGAAAAAATGGGGGACATTCAAGCATTCTCCGGAACTTGCACTTGTACGTCGTGCAGCTGCAGACTTAGGGTACAAGTTAAACATATATTCCAACTGATTTCCAACACCGCAGTACGTCAGTCGGTAGGTCGAATTGAACAAATTTATAACTTTTTCTAAAGTCCTCTCGACTCTCTGGCAAAGAGCCGTTCAGCGAAACCAAACTATGAAACTGCTTTCTAAGGAAGCTACAACCACTAAAGGGATAAACTTAAGTCTTCACTTACGTCTTCAATCAAAACTCCAATAGGCCACCGCTTCCCCCCCCTCCTCAAAAAGGAATGAACCGTGGCTGAGTGTTTTGCTGTAATATTCAGGTTTTTAGTGATTTGCTTAGAGCATTTAACAATTTGTAAGTAGTGTAAAAATGTTCATGATAAAGCAATACAGTTATCTTTTCAAAGGTGTTATTTCTGTGTGCACTGTTTTTAAATATAGAACTGTCGATTTTTTTTACGGCTATTTTTCTTTTTCTTTTTCTTTTTCTTTTATTCCTCCTATATTTTATCGACTCCTTTCCATTCCGACTGTCTTTTTGCTTCTTGTTTCCTTCACAAGGCTTTCTTTTCCTAATTATGACCTGCTGTAAACTTATAAATCGTATTAATATGGACGTTATCATATATAACTAACATAGTAAGGTCGGTCAACGTTACCCCCCCCCCAACAAAGTGGTTTCGCTGGCTATTATAAATGATTTTTAAATAACTTCCCATTTTAAGATAAATACTATTCCATTTTTACTGTAATTAGCATTTGATTCGAAAGGCCTCAATATGATCAGAAGCCCCGGCTACGAATGTAGCCGGGGCTTCTGATCATATTGAGGCCAAATTTGTATATCTTTCGAGAGCGACTCTCGCTTTTAGTAAAAAGCGCTCTGGAATGAATATTCATAACTCGTCGATGCGAAAAAGCTTTTTTTCTATTGCAACTTTTCATTAAGACTGTTAGGGGTAGGCTTAAGCACCTAGGTGCCTATTGTCCCCGTGGCATGGATTGCTGATTTGTAACAAAGACAGTGGTTCTTTTGAACTTGACCAAGTCTTTCTTTGTGTACTTATTGCCGAATCAATGTAATATACGACGTCATCCTACCAAAATATTATCAAGAGGGAACATTAGGACAACTTTTGCAATATATTACTAAATAGGATGGGGCCTTTCGTCAATTTAATATCTAAGTTGACTAACTGAAGTGCCTCTTATGCTAAAATAAAGGCCATCTCAAGCAATTTTGAGGAAATTGTGGGATTGAAAACTGGCGATCATACATCAGCCTAGTGTCTGATGAGTGAGTAAAATAGGCCTGGATAACGGTACGGAAGCTAAGTTGAGCTCTACTAGAAAAACTTCTTTGGGGCATGGTTGTAATAAATCGAATCGGTATCAAAGGATAACCTGTCAACTTTTTGCGCAAGGGTGACGTAGACCTTGTCAAACTTCGACGAGTGTTTGAGAGGTCATTTTACTCGTTCAAATTAGAGTGTAAGTCATTGGAGATTTTATTACAAGTTCGCTACCTTAAATATTCGGGAAAACCTTTCGAAAAAAATTCGTGTAGCAATTTTGAATTTAGGTAGACCATAAAGTAGCCATCAGCCCCTAATTAATTGACGTTCTTGGATTTGGCCCTTCTAAAAGATTTTTGAAATTTGTGGCAGAGATTAAGTATTTATAAAGCAAGAGTTATCGCAACACTTATTCGATTTCTTTTGGACTTACCCACTAAATCAGGCCCCTTCCCCGGTCCTTAGTCTCTCGTACCAGTTTTCACACCTGGAAATACCAACCCTCTGGTTAAAACTCAAACTGTGGGCTCCGCTTTTTATTTCATGATCATTGAAATTTTCAGCTCAGTAGAGAACCTGGAATGATCGGTAGGCTACGTGTTTTACCATCCTTGTCGATGCTCAAAGGTACATCATTACACAGCGCAGTTATGCAATCGAAAAATGACACTGAATTTCGTCAAATTTTTCTGAATTTTGCACAGTCTATATTTCAGCTCATTATCTACGATGTACATTGAAAAAAATGATCCTGTTTCATGAGTTACACAGTTAGAAACAACTTCCAAAATTATTTTAAAGCACTTCTTTTTTTCACACAATATTTTTCGGTGTAACAATATTTTAATAACTCGCTGGGTTGTCGAAATTTTGTCCAAAGCGACAGTAATTGGGGTTAAACTTCATATTTAGTCGAATTATGGCAAATTTAGCAGACCATGAGGAATCCTCAAACGGTCGTCATCTCTGCTACGTATCACGATGGTCAGGTTTTCTCCACGTTTTGCCTTTCTATTGGTTTCAAACTAGAGAGCAAATAGTCAAATACGGACACAATGCAAATATAGACGTCTTGTTGCCCGGTTGCAGGCTGCATTCGTACTTTGAGGAGCTTGACACCTTGTCGCGCAAATCGTCGCGCTTCCCCGATGTTGAGGTTACGTAGTTTAGGTAGCGGACCACTAACTCCAATACTCGTGCCTGGGAAAATGTTTACTGACAGGCAAAGCGCCATAAACATGTTATGGGGTGTTGTTTCTGACTGTGTTACTTACAAAATATGATAATTTTTGCATTTAGATTTTGTAGACAATGAGTTGAAACACAGACTAATTATGCAAAATTCAAGGCAATGTGGCCAATTTTAGTGTCATTTTTTATGGTATTACTCCGCTCTGTGGAATACCGTTCTGAGTAGCTATTATGGCGGGAAACACGTCCCTATCATTCAAGTCTCTCTAGCTCAAAATTTCAATGGTCATGGTATAGAAAGTTCAAAGTGCCTTGAAAGCCGAGATTTTGAGCTTCGATCAGAGGGGCGGCATGTCCTGGTTGAAAACTTTTACTAGGAGCTAGGGGGAACGGAAGTAGCCAAATTTAGTGTGTAAGTCATTGGGACTTATAACTAGCGGCCCGCTACCTTTACAGTACATACTGATTATGTCTTAAGAATGAAGAAACGGAAAAGTTCTAGCTTACAAAACTACGGTTTCCTGCTTCGCTTCATTTGATATTATTAATATAACAAACCAACATTTCATGACCGGCGAATAATGGGGGACATTCAAGCATTCTCCGGAACTTGCACTTGTACGTCGTGCAGCTGCAGACTTAGGGTACAAGTTAAACATATATTCCAACTGATTTCCAACACCGCAGTACGTCAGTCGGTAGGTCGAATTGAACAAATTTATAACTTTTTCTAAAGTCCTCTCGACTCTCTGGCAAAGAGCCGTTCAGCGAAACCAAACTATGAAACTGCTTTCTAAGGAAGCTACAACCACTAAAGGGATAAACTTAAGTCTTCACTTACGTCTTCAATCAAAACTCCAATAGGCCACCGCTTCCCCCCCCCCCCCCCTCCTCTTCAAAAAGGAATGAACCGTGGCTGAGTGTTTTGCTGTAATATTCAGGTTTTTAGTGATTTGCTTAGAGCATTTAACAATTTGTAAGTAGTGTAAAAATGTTCATGATAAAGCAATACAGTTATCTTTTCAAAGGTGTTATTTCTGTGTGCACTGTTTTTAAATATAGAACTATCGATTTTTTTACGGCTATTTTTCTTTTTCTTTTTTTTTATTCCTCCTATATTTTATCGACTCCTTTCCATTCCGACTGTCTTTTTGCTTCTTGTTTCCTTCACAAGGCTTTCTTTTCCTAATTATGACCTGCTGCAAACTTATAAATCGTATTAATATGGACGTTATCATATATAACTAACATAGTAAGGTCGGTCAACGTTACCCCCCCCAACAAAGTGGTTTCGCTGGCTATTATAAATGATTTTTAAATAACTTCCCATTTTAAGATAAATACTATTCCATTTTTACTATAATTAGCATTTGATTCGAAAGGCCTCAATATTATCAGAAGCCCCGGCTACGAATGTAGCCGGGGCTTCTGATCATATTGAGGCCAAATTTGTATATCTTTCGAGAGCGACTCTCGCTTTTAGTAAAAAGCGCTCTGGAATGAATATTCATAACTCGTCGATGCGAAAAAGCTTTTTTTCTATTGCAACTTTTCATTAAGACTGTTAGGGGTAGGCTTAAGCACCTAGGTGCCTATTGTCCCCGTGGCATGGATTGCTGATTTGTAACAAAGACAGTGGTTCTTTTGAACTTGACCAAGTCTTTCTTTGTGTACTTATTGCCGAATCAATGTAATATACGACGTCATCCTACCAAAATATTATCAAGAGGGAACATTAGGACAACTTTTGCAATATATTACTAAATAGGATGGGGCCTTTCGTCAATTTAATATCTAAGTTGACTAACTGAAGTGCCTCTTATGCTAAAATAAAGGCCATCTCAAGCAATTTTGAGGAAATTGTGGGATTGAAAACTGGCGATCATACATCAGCCTAGTGTCTGATGAGTGAGTAAAATAGGCCTGGATAACGGTACGGAAGCTAAGTTGAGCTCTACTAGAAAAACTTCTTTGGGGCATGGTTGTAATAAATCGAATCGGTATCAAAGGATAACCTGTCAACTTTTTGCGCAAGGGTGACGTAGACCTTGTCAAACTTCGACGAGTGTTTGAGAGGTCATTTTACTCGTTCAAATTAGAGTGTAAGTCATTGGAGATTTTATTACAAGTTCGCTACCTTAAATATTCGGGAAAACCTTTCGAAAAAAATTCGTGTAGCAATTTTGAATTTAGGTAGACCATAAAGTAGCCATCAGCCCCTAATTAATTGACGTTCTTGGATTTGGTCCTTCTAAAAGATTTTTGAAATTTGTGGCAGAGATTAAGTATTTATAAAGCAAGAGTTATCGCAACACTTATTCGATTTCTTTTGGACTTACCCACTAAATCAGGCCCCTTCCCCGGTCCTTAGTCTCTCGTACCAGTTTTCACACCTGGAAATACCAACCCTCTGGTTAAAACTCAAACTGTGGGCTCCGCTTTTTATTTCATGATCATTGAAATTTTCAGCTCAGTAGAGAACCTGGAATGATCGGTAGGCTACGTGTTTTACCATCCTTGTCGATGCTCAAAGGTACATCATTACACAGCGCAGTTATGCAATCGAAAAATGACACTGAATTTCGTCAAATTTTTCTGAATTTTGCACAGTCTATATTTCAGCTCATTATCTACGATGTACATTGAAAAAAATGATCCTGTTTCATGAGTTACACAGTTAGAAACAACTTCCAAAATTATTTTAAAGCACTTCTTTTTTTCACACAATATTTTTCGGTGTAACAATATTTTAATAACTCGCTGGGTTGTCGAAATTTTGTCCAAAGCGACAGTAATTGGGGTTAAACTTCATATTTAGTCGAATTATGGCAAATTTAGCAGACCATGAGGAATCCTCAAACGGTCGTCATCTCTGCTACGTATCACGATGGTCAGGTTTTCTCCACGTTTTGCCTTTCTATTGGTTTCAAACTAGAGAGCAAATAGTCAAATACGGACACAATGCAAATATAGACGTCTTGTTGCCCGGTTGCAGGCTGCATTCGTACTTTGAGGAGCTTGACACCTTGTCGCGCAAATCGTCGCGCTTCCCCGATGTTGAGGTTACGTAGTTTAGGTAGCGGACCACTAACTCCAATACTCGTGCCTGGGAAAATGTTTACTGACAGGCAAAGCGCCATAAAAATGTTATGGGGTGTTGTTTCTGACTGTGTTACTTACAAAATATGATAATTTTTGCATTTAGATTTTGTAGACAATGAGTTGAAACACAGACTAATTATGCAAAATTCAAGGCAATGTGGCCAATTTTAGTGTCATTTTTTATGGTATTACTCCGCTCTGTGGAATACCGTTCTAAGTAGCTATTATGGCGGGAAACAGGTCCCTATCATTCAAGGCTCTCTAGCTCAAAATTTCAATGGTCATGGTATAGAAAGTTCAAAGTGCCTTGAAAGCCGAGATTGTGAGCTTCGATCAGAGGGGCGGCATGTCCTGGTTGAAAACTTTTACTGGGAGCTAGGGGGAACGGAAGTAGCCAAATTTAGTGTGTAAGTCATTGGGACTTATAACTAGCGGCCCGCTACCTTTACAGTACATATTGATTATGTCTCAAGAATGAAGAAACGGAAAAGTTCTAGCTTACAAAACTACGGTTTCCTGCTTCGCTTCATTTGATATTATTAATATAACAAACCAACATTTCATGACCGGCGAATAATGGGGGACATTCAAGCATTCTCCGGAACTTGCACTTGTACGTCGTGCAGCTGCAGACTTAGGGTACAAGTTAAACATATATTCCAACTGATTTCCAACACCGCAGTACGTCAGTCGGTAGGTCGAATTGAACAAATTTATAACTTTTTCTAAAGTCCTCTCGACTCTCTGGCAAAGAGCCGTTCAGCGAAACCAAACTATGAAACTGCTTTCTAAGGAAGCTACAACCACTAAAGGGATAAACTTAAGTCTTCACTTACGTCTTCAATCAAAACTCCAATAGGCCACCGCTCCCCCCCCCCCTCCTCTTCAAAAAGGAATGAACCGTGGCTGAGTGTTTTGCTGTAATATTCAGGTTTTTAGTGATTTGCTTAGAGCATTTAACAATTTGTAAGTAGTGTAAAAATGTTCATGATAAAGGAATACAGTTATCTTTTCAAAGGTGTTATTTCTGTGTGCACTGTTTTTAAATATAGAACTGTCGATTTTTTTTACGGCTATTTTTCTTTTTCTTTTTCTTTTTCTTTTATTCCTCCTATATTTTATCGACTCCTTTCCATTCCGACTGTCTTTTTGCTTCTTGTTTCCTTCACAAGGCTTTCTTTTCCTAATTATGACCTGCTGTAAACTTATAAATCGTATTAATATGGACGTTATCATATATAACTAACATAGTAAGGTCGGTCAACGTTACCCCCCCCCCAACAAAGTGGTTTCGCTGGCTATTATAAATGATTTTTAAATAACTTCCCATTTTAAGATAAATACTATTCCATTTTTACTGTAATTAGCATTTGATTCGAAAGGCCTCAATATGATCAGAAGCCCCGGCTACGAATGTAGCCGGGGCTTCTGATCATATTGAGGCCAAATTTGTATATCTTTCGAGAGCGACTCTCGCTTTTAGTAAAAAGCGCTCTGGAATGAATATTCATAACTCGTCGATGCGAAAAAGCTTTTTTTCTATTGCAACTTTTCATTAAGACTGTTAGGGGTAGGCTTAAGCCCCTAGGTGCCTATTGTCCCCGTGGCATGGATTGCTGATTTGTAACAAAGACAGTGGTTCTTTTGAACTTGACCAAGTCTTTCTTTGTGTACTTATTGCCGAATCAATGTAATATACGACGTCATCCTACCAAAATATTATCAAGTCGTTGAGAATGAAAACTGGAGTAAAAAGACGGAAGCCTGCTGCAACGTTCTTGACAAATGGAAAGGTCGCAATCTCTCATTCAAGGGTAAATCCCTTGTCATCAATTCTTTGGCAATTTCACGCCTAGTTTACTTGGCATCTATTCTTCACGTTCCCAAGTGGGTTAGCGGCATCGTGCGTAAAAGTATTACTGATTTTGTATGGCATGGCAAGAAACCTCTAATCAGCTTTGACACGCTGGCTTTGCCTTTTGAAAGAGGTGGATTAAACCTGTGTAATTTAGACCTTAAGAAAGAAGCTTTAAGGATTAAATTCATTGCCCTTCTATTAAACGATGTGATTGGTAGCAAACTTAAAAGGTTAATGTTGTATTTTTTAAACCAGTACGAAAATATGAAATTGGGCCTTAATATTTTTCGCATTACCCCTCAAACGTCTTCACTGAAGTATTTGCCCCCATTTTATCAAGAAATGCTCGTTGCATGGGGTAAGGTTACCATGGATAAGTTATGCCCACCTAGCGATAGGTCTGAAATTCTTTCTCAACCTATCTTTCATAACCCTTTTATAAGGAACTGTTTTGGTAGTTTACTGCTTAATAAGGATTATATCGATGGTGCCATTGTGTATGTGAACGACATTATTTATGAAATTCGGTCAAGAAGTGTTCCAGCGGTGGGTATCTTGGAGTGTATCAACTGGCTAACCCCATGTCTAATACTAATATACAAAGAGTTAGCTGTACCTTACAGATAATATTAGATTGTTTACCGAAAGAATGGTTTGGTACAATATTTGGTTCAGATGATATTGTTAATGACCAGGTTGACGACATTCCGAATATTAATCTTTACATTGATGACAGAATTTGTGTTGCCTCCAGCTTAACCACCAGGGTGCGTCTCACCTCCTGCGTGATTGCAATTCTAATCCACCAAAGGGTGAAACATACTGGTCAACGCGTTATACGGATCTCAACTTTACCAAGCGATGGCTCAACGTCTACAAAGGGCTTAACACAAACTATGAGGCTGACCTTAATTTTAAAATTTTACATAATATTTTGTTCACTAATGAAAAGCTCCACAAATTTGGCATGATTGATTCTCCTCTGTGTACTCTTTGTGGTAGTGAAACTGAAAGTGTTTTTCATCTCTTCATAGCCTGTCCCCTGGTAAACAGTTTATGGGACGAAACTATCTTGAAACTTGGCAACATTCTGGGGGTAGATAATCACAATACTTGGGTTCTGATCACACTTTTTGGAGCGGATTTCAATCACTCCTGTGCGAAACGACTTTTGGTTGACTTTATATTAACTGTATATAAAAGTGTTATCTACAAAGCAAGGTTATCTGTTTTAAACAATGACTTAGTATTAGATATAAAGAAGTATTTTTTTAATTCTCTTCAGAAGAAAATTAATTTGATTTACCATCTTTTCAAGTCTAAGGGAAAATCAGGTAAATTCCGGAGCATTTTTGAGCAGGGAAGTGTAATTGTTTTCGATGAGGAGGTGTCTGAAACAAATTATCGCTTCAATTTTGATACTGGCTGACACTTCCATTAAATTTGCACTTATAATGCACTTGGGCGATGAAACCAGAAACCTTTGTTAACTTTAACTTGTTTTACGATTATTTAAAACCCTTATCTGCACCTATATAAGTGTGATGTTAGTTAATTATTTGAACTGTAAATAATTGTAAATAAAATTTTTTCTGTATATATTTATGTTCTGGATGATTAGAATTTCTTCCTATTTAAAAAAAGTAAGCCTGCATTTATGTACTGTTCCAGTTAATGTGGGGTATTACTTCCCGGCGGCAGTAGTATTACAGCCACTGGGTCGGGTACCCCTCGGACTGGATATCGGTAAGTTGTAATACACCTAGATTATTTGTAAAAACTGATAAGCGTTACCTTTATTATTGCTAATTATACATTGTATGCATATATATATCTTGTTTATAATGTAATTACTGACAGTGAGGTTTCATATTCAAATAAGTTTTCTTGTTCCCGTATAGTATATGATTCATGTATTATTATCTTTTTACATTACTTTTATTATTGTTAAAATCTCATAATGTATATATCATGTATATAATGTAAATAAAGTTAATGCGGTGAACCAGTGGGTTCATCGTGTAAACAAAAAAAAAAAAAAAAAAATTATCAAGAGGGAACATTAGGACAACTTTTGCAATATATTACCAAATAGGATGGGGTCTTTCGTCAATTTAATATCTAAGTTGACTAACTGAAGTGCCTCTTATGCTAAAATAAAGGCCATCTCAAGCAATTTTGAGGAAATTGTGGGATTGAAAACTGGCGATCATACATCAGCCTAGTGTCTGATGAGTGAGTAAAATAGGCCTGGATAACGGTACGGAAGCTAAGTTGAGCTCTACTAGAAAAACTTCTTTGGGGCATGGTTGTAATAAATCGAATCGGTATCAAAGGATAACCTGTCAACTTTTTGCGCAAGGGTGACGTAGACCTTGTCAAACTTCGACGAGTGTTTGAGAGGTCATTTTACTCGTTCAAATTAGAGTGTAAGTCATTGGAGATTTTATTACAAGTTCGCTACCTTAAATATTCGGGAAAACCTTTCGAAAAAAATTCGTGTAGCAATTTTGAATTTAGGTAGACCATAAAGTAGCCATCAGCCCCTAATTAATTGACGTTCTTGGATTTGGTCCTTCTAAAAGATTTTTGAAATTTGTGGCAGAGATTAAGTATTTATAAAGCAAGAGTTATCGCAACACTTATTAGATTTCTTTTGGACTTACCCACTAAATCAGGCCCCTTCCCGGTCCTTAGTCTCTCGTACCAGTTTTCACACCTGGAAATACCAACCCTCTGGTTAAAACTCAAACTGTGGTCTCCGCTTTTTATTTCATGATCATTGAAATTTTCAGCTCAGTGGAGAACCTGGAATGATCGGTAGGCTGCGTGTTTTACCATCCTTGTCGATGCTCAAAGGTACATCATTACACAGCGCAGTTATGCAATCGAAAAATGACACTGAATTTCGTCAAATTTTTCTGAATTTTGCACAGTCTATATTTCAGCTCATTATCTACGATGTACATTGAAAAAAATGATCCTGTTTCATGAGTTACACAGTTGGAAACAACTTCCAAAATTATTTTAAAGCACTTCTTTTTTTCACACAATATTTTTCGGTGTAACAATATTTTAATAACTCGCTGGGTTGTCGAAATTTTGTCCAAAGCGACAGTAATTGGGGTTAAACTTCATATTTAGTCGAATTATGGCAAATTTAGCAGACCATGAGGAATCCTCAAACGGTCGTCATCTCTGCTACGTATCACGATGGTCAGGTTTTCTCCACGTTTTGCCTTTCTATTGGTTTCAAACTAGAGAGCAAATAGTCAAATACGGACACAATGCAAATATAGACGTCTTGTTGCCCGGTTGCAGGCTGCATTCGTACTTTGAGGAGCTTGACACCTTGTCGCGCAAATCGTCGCGCTTCCCCGATGTTGAGGTTACGTAGTTTAGGTAGCGGACCACTAACTCCAATACTCGTGCCTGGGAAAATGTTTACTGACAGGCAAAGCGCCATAAAAATGTTATGGGGTGTTGTTTCTGACTGTGTTACTTACAAAATATGATAATTTTTGCATTTAGATTTTGTAGACAATGAGTTGAAACACAGACTAATTATGCAAAATTCAAGGCAATGTGACCAATTTTAGTGTCATTTTTTATGGTATTACTCCGCTCTGTGAAATACCGTTCTGAGTAGCTATTATGGCGGGAAACAGGTCCCTATCATTCAAGGCTCTCTAGCTCAAAATTTCAATGGTCATGGTATAGAAAGTTCAAAGTGCCTTGAAAGCCGAGATTGTGAGCTTCGATTAGAGGGGCGGCATGTCCTGGTTGAAAACTTTTACTGGGAGTTAGGGGGAACGGAAGTAGCCAAATTTAGTGTGTAAGTCATTGGGACTTATAACTAGCGGCCCGCTACCTTTACAGTACATACTGATTATGTCTCAAGAATGAAGAAACGGAAAAGTTCTAGCTTACAAAACTACGGTTTCCTGCTTCGCTTCATTTGATATTATTAATATAACAAACCAACATTTCATGACCGGCGAAAAAATGGGGGACTTTCAAGCATTCTCCGGAACTTGCACTTGTACGTCGTGCAGCTGCAGACTTAGGGTACAAGTTAAACATATATTCCAACTGATTTCCAACACCGCAGTACGTCAGTCGGTAGGTCGAATTGAACAAATTTATAACTTTTTCTAAAGTCCTCTCGACTCTCTGGCAAAGAGCCGTTCAGCGAAACCAAACTATGAAACTGCTTTCTAAGGAAGCTACAACCACTAAAGGAATAAACTTAAGTCTTCACTTACGTCTTCAATCAAAACTCCAATAGGCCACCGCTCCCCCCCCCCCTCCTCAAAAAGGAATGAACCGTGGCTGAGTGTTCTGCTGTAATATTCAGGTTTCTAGTGATTTGCTTAGAGCATTTAACAATTTGTAAGTAGTGTAAAAATGTTCATGATAAAGCAATACAGTTATCTTTTCAAAGGTGTTATTTCTGTGTGCACTGTTTTTAAATATAGAACTGTCGATTTTTTACGGCTATTTTTCTTTTTTTTTTTTTATTCCTCCTATATTTTATCGACTCCTTTCCATTCCGACTGTCTTTTTGCTTCTTGTTTCCTTGACAAGGCTTTCTTTTCCTAATTATGACCTGCTGTAAACTTATAAATCGTATTAATATGGACGTTATCATATATAACTAACATAGTAAGGTCGGTCAACGTTACCCCCAAACAAAGTGGTTTCGCTGGCTATTATAAATGATTTTTAAATAACTTCCCATTTTAAGATAAATACTATTCCATTTTTACTGTAATTAGCATTTGATTCGAAAGGCCTCAATATGATCAGAAGCCCCGGCTACGAATGTAGCCGGGGCTTCTGATCATATTGAGGCCAAATTTGTATATCTTTCGAGAGCGACTCTCGCTTTTAGTAAAAAGCGCTCTGGAATGAATATTCATAACTCGTCGATGCGAAAAAGCTTTTTTTCTATTGCAACTTTTCATTAAGACTGTTAGGGGTAGGCTTAAGCACCTAGGTGCCTATTGTCCCCGTGGCATGGATTGCTGATTTGTAACAAAGACAGTGGTTCTTTTGAACTTGACCAAGTCTTTCTTTGTGTACTTATTGCCGAATCAATGTAATATACGACGTCATCCTACCAAAATATTATCAAGAGGGAACATTAGGACAACTTTTGCAATATATTACTAAATAGGATGGGGTCTTTCGTCAATTTAATATCTAAGTTGACTAACTGAAGTGCCTCTTATTCTAAAATAAAGGCCATCTCAAGCAATTTTGAGGAAATTGTGGGATTGAAAACTGGCGATCATATATCAGCCTAGTGTCTGATGAGTGAGTAAAATAGGCCTGGATAACGGTACGGAAGCTAAGTTGAGCTCTACTAGAAAAACTTCTTTGGGGCATGGTTGTAATAAATCGAATCGGTATCAAAGGATAACCTGTCAACTTTTTGCGCAAGGGTGACGTAGACCTTGTCAAACTTCGACGAGTGTTTGAGAGGTCATTTTACTCGTTCAAATTAGAGTGTAAGTCATTGGAGATTTTATTACAAGTTCGCTACCTTAAATATTCGGGAAAACCTTTCGAAAAAAATTCGTGTAGCAATTTTGAATTTAGGTAGACCATAAAGTAGCCATCAGCCCCTAATTAATTGACGTTCTTGGATTTGGTCCTTCTAAAAGATTTTTGAAATTTGTGGCAGAGATTAAGTATTTATAAAGCAAGAGTTATCGCAACACTTATTAGATTTCTTTTGGACTTACCCACTAAATCAGGCCCCTTCCCGGTCCTTAGTCTCTCGTACCAGTTTTCACACCTGGAAATACCAACCCTCTGGTTAAAACTCAAACTCTGGGCTCCGCTTTTTATTTCATGATCATTGAAATTTTCAGCTCAGTAGAGAACCTGGAATGATCGGTAGGCTACGTGTTTTACCATCCTTGTCGATGCTCAAAGGTACATCATTACACAGCGCAGTTATGCAATCGAAAAATGACACTGAATTTCGTCAAATTTTTCTGAATTTTGCACAGTCTATATTTCAGCTCATTATCTACGATGTACATTGAAAAAAATGATCCTGTTTCATGAGTTACACAGTTGGAAACAACTTCCAAAATTATTTTAAAGCACTTCTTTTTTTCACACAATATTTTTCGGTGTAACAATATTTTAATAACTCGCTGGGTTGTCGAAATTTTGTCCAAAGCGACAGTAATTGGGGTTAAACTTCATATTTAGTCGAATTATGGCAAATTTAGCAGACCATGAGGAATCCTCAAACGGTCGTCATCTCTGCTACGTATCACGATGGTCAGGTTTTCTCCACGTTTTGCCTTTCTATTGGTTTCAAACTAGAGAGCAAATAGTCAAATACGGACACAATGCAAATATAGACGTCTTGTTGCCCGGTTGCAGGCTGCATTCGTACTTTGAGGAGCTTGACACCTTGTCGCGCAAATCGTCGCGCTTCCCCGATGTTGAGGTTACGTAGTTTAGGTAGCGGACCACTAACTCCAATACTCGTGCCTGGGAAAATGTTTACTGACAGGCAAAGCGCCATAAAAATGTTATGGGGTGTTGTTTCTGACTGTGTTAATTACAAAATATGATAATTTTTGCATTTAGATTTTGTAGACAATGAGTTGAAACACAGACTAATTATGCAAAATTCAAGGCAATGTGACCAATTTTAGTGTCATTTTTTATGGTATTACTCCGCTCTGTGAAATACCGTTCTGAGTAGCTATTATGGCGGGAAACAGGTCCCTATCATTCAAGGCTCTCTAGCTCAAAATTTCAATGGTCATGGTATAGAAAGTTCAAAGTGCCTTGAAAGCCGAGATTGTGAGCTTCGATTAGAGGGGCGGCATGTCCTGGTTGAAAACTTTTACTGGGAGTTAGGGGGAACGGAAGTAGCCAAATTTAGTGTGTAAGTCATTGGGACTTATAACTAGCGGCCCGCTACCTTTACAGTACATACTGATTATGTCTCAAGAATGAAGAAACGGAAAAGTTCTAGCTTACAAAACTACGGTTTCCTGCTTCGCTTCATTTGATATTATTAATATAACAAACCAACATTTCATGACCGGCGAAAAAATGGGGGACTTTCAAGCATTCTCCGGAACTTGCACTTGTACGTCGTGCAGCTGCAGACTTAGGGTACAAGTTAAACATATATTCCAACTGATTTCCAACACCGCAGTACGTCAGTCGGTAGGTCGAATTGAACAAATTTATAACTTTTTCTAAAGTCCTCTCGACTCTCTGGCAAAGAGCCGTTCAGCGAAACCAAACTATGAAACTGCTTTCTAAGGAAGCTACAACCACTAAAGGAATAAACTTAAGTCTTCACTTACGTCTTCAATCAAAACTCCAATAGGCCACCGCTCCCCCCCCCCCTCCTCAAAAAGGAATGAACCGTGGCTGAGTGTTCTGCTGTAATATTCAGGTTTCTAGTGATTTGCTTAGAGCATTTAACAATTTGTAAGTAGTGTAAAAATGTTCATGATAAAGCAATACAGTTATCTTTTCAAAGGTGTTATTTCTGTGTGCACTGTTTTTAAATATAGAACTGTCGATTTTTTACGGCTATTTTTCTTTTTCTTTCTTTTTTTTTTTATTCCTCCTATATTTTATCGACTCCTTTCCATTCCGACTGTCTTTTTGCTTCTTGTTTCCTTCACAAGGCTTTCTTTTCCTAATTATGACCTGCTGTAAACTTATAAATCGTATTAATATGGACGTTATCATATATAACTAACATAGTAAGGTCGGTCAACGTTACCCCCCCCCCCAAACAAAGTGGTTTCGCTGGCTATTATAAATGATTTTTAAATAACTTCCCATTTTAAGATAAATACTATTCCATTTTTACTGTAATTAGCATTTGATTCGAAAGGCCTCAATATGATCAGAAGCCCCGGCTACGAATGTAGCCGGGGCTTCTGATCATATTGAGGCCAAATTTGTATATCTTTCGAGAGCGACTCTCGCTTTTAGTAAAAAGCGCTCTGGAATGAATATTCATAACTCGTCGATGCGAAAAAGCTTTTTTTCTATTGCAACTTTTCATTAAGACTGTTAGGGGTAGGCTTAAGCACCTAGGTGCCTATTGTCCCCGTGGCATGGATTGCTGATTTGTAACAAAGACAGTGGTTCTTTTGAACTTGACCAAGTCTTTCTTTGTGTACTTATTGCCGAATCAATGTAATATACGACGTCATCCTACCAAAATATTATCAAGAGGGAACATTAGGACAACTTTTGCAATATATTACTAAATAGGATGGGGTCTTTCGTCAATTTAACAACTAAGTTGACTAACTGAAGTGCCTCTTATTCTAAAATAAAGGCCATCTCAAGCAATTTTGAGGAAATTGTGGGATTGAAAACTGGCGATCATATATCAGCCTAGTGTCTGATGAGTGAGTAAAATAGGCCTGGATAACGGTACGGAAGCTAAGTTGAGCTCTACTAGAAAAACTTCTTTGGGGCATGGTTGTAATAAATCGAATCGGTATCAAAGGATAACCTGTCAACTTTTTGCGCAAGGGTGACGTAGACCTTGTCAAACTTCGACGAGTGTTTGAGAGGTCATTTTACTCGTTCAAATTAGAGTGTAAGTCATTGGAGATTTTATTACAAGTTCGCTAACTTAAATATTCGGGAAAACCTTTCGAAAAAAATTCGTGTAGCAATTTTGAATTTAGGTAGACCATAAAGTAGCCATCAGCCCCTAATTAATTGACGTTCTTGGATTTGGTCCTTCTAAAAGATTTTTGAAATTTGTGGCAGAGATTAAGTATTTATAAAGCAAGAGTTATCGCAACACTTATTAGATTTCTTTTGGACTTACCCACTAAATCAGGCCCCTTCCCGGTCCTTAGTCTCTCGTACCAGTTTTCACACCTGGAAATACCAACCCTCTGGTTAAAACTCAAACTCTGGGCTCCGCTTTTTATTTCATGATCATTGAAATTTTCAGCTCAGTAGAGAACCTGGAATGATCGGTAGGCTACGTGTTTTACCATCCTTGTCGATGCTCAAAGGTACATCATTACACAGCGCAGTTATGCAATCGAAAAATGACACTGAATTTCGTCAAATTTTTCTGAATTTTGCACAGTCTATATTTCAGCTCATTATCTACGATGTACATTGAAAAAAATGATCCTGTTTCATGAGTTACACAGTTGGAAACAACTTCCAAAATTATTTTAAAGCACTTCTTTTTTCACACAATATTTTTCGGTGTAACAATATTTTAATAACTCGCTGGGTTGTCGAAATTTTGTCCAAAGCGACAGTAATTGGGGTTAAACTTCATATTTAGTCGAATTATGGCAAATTTAGCAGACCATGAGGAATCCTCAAACGGTCGTCATCTCTGCTACGTATCACGATGGTCAGGTTTTCTCCACGTTTTGCCTTTCTATTGGTTTCAAACTAGAGAGCAAATAGTCAAATACGGACACAATGCAAATATAGACGTCTTGTTGCCCGGTTGCAGGCTGCATTCGTACTTTGAGGAGCTTGACACCTTGTCGCGCAAATCGTCGCGCTTCCCCGATGTTGAGGTTACGTAGTTTAGGTAGCGGACCACTAACTCCAATACTCGTGCCTGGGAAAATGTTTACTGACAGGCAAAGCGCCATAAAAATGTTATGGGGTGTTGTTTCTGACTGTGTTAATTACAAAATATGATAATTTTTGCATTTAGATTTTGTAGACAATGAGTTGAAACACAGACTAATTATGCAAAATTCAAGGCAATGTGACCAATTTTAGTGTCATTTTTTATGGTATTACTCCGCTCTGTGAAATACCGTTCTGAGTAGCTATTATGGCGGGAAACAGGTCCCTATCATTCAAGGCTCTCTAGCTCAAAATTTCAATGGTCATGGTATAGAAAGTTCAAAGTGCCTTGAAAGCCGAGATTGTGAGCTTCGATTAGAGGGGCGGCATGTCCTGGTTGAAAACTTTTACTGGGAGTTAGGGGGAACGGAAGTAGCCAAATTTAGTGTGTAAGTCATTGGGACTTATAACTAGCGGCCCGCTACCTTTACAGTACATACTGATTATGTCTCAAGAATGAAGAAACGGAAAAGTTCTAGCTTACAAAACTACGGTTTCCTGCTTCGCTTCATTTGATATTATTAATATAACAAACCAACATTTCATGACCGGCGAAAAAATGGGGGACTTTCAAGCATTCTCCGGAACTTGCACTTGTACGTCGTGCAGCTGCAGACTTAGGGTACAAGTTAAACATATATTCCAACTGATTTCCAACACCGCAGTACGTCAGTCGGTAGGTCGAATTGAACAAATTTATAACTTTTTCTAAAGTCCTCTCGACTCTCTGGCAAAGAGCCGTTCAGCGAAACCAAACTATGAAACTGCTTTCTAAGGAAGCTACAACCACTAAAGGAATAAACTTAAGTCTTCACTTACGTCTTCAATCAAAACTCCAATACGCCACCGCCCCCCCCCCCCTCCTCAAAAAGGAATGAACCGTGGCTGAGTGTTCTGCTGTAAAATTCAGGTTTCTAGTGATTTGCTTAGAGCATTTAACAATTTGTAAGTAGTGTAAAAATGTTCATGATAAAGCAATACAGTTATCTTTTCAAAGGTGTTATTTCTGTGTGCACTGTTTTTAAATATAGAACTGTCGATTTTTTACGGCTATTTTTCTTTTTCTTTTTTTTTATTCCTCCTATATTTTATCGACTCCTTTCCATTCCGACTGTCTTTTTGCTTCTTGTTTCCTTCACAAGGCTTTCTTTTCCTAATTATGACCTGCTGTAAACTTATAAATCGTATTAATATGGACGTTATCATATATAACTAACATAGTAAGGTCGGTCAACGTTACCCCCCCCCAACAAAGTGGTTTCGCTGGCTATTATAAATGATTTTTAAATAACTTCCCATTTTAAGATAAATACTATTCCATTTTTACTGTAATTAGCATTTGATTCGAAAGGCCTCAATATGATCAGAAGCCCCGGCTACGAATGTAGCCGGGGCTTCTGATCATATTGAGGCCAAATTTGTATATCTTTCGAGAGCGACTCTCGCTTTTAGTAAAAGCGCTCTGGAATGAATATTCATAACTCGTCGATGCGAAAAAGCTTTTTCTATTGCAACTTTTCATTAAGACTGTTAGGGGTAGGCTTAAGCACCTAGGTGCCTATTGTCCCCGTGGCATGGATTGCTGATTTGTAACAAAGACAGTGGTTCTTTTGAACTTGACCAAGTCTTTCTTTGTGTACTTATTGCCGAATCAATGTAATATACGACGTCATCCTACCAAAATATTATCAAGAGGGAACATTAGGACAACTTTTGCAATATATTACTAAATAGGATGGGGTCTTTCGTCAATTTAACATCTAAGTTGACTAACTGAAGTGCCTCTTATTCTAAAATAAAGGCCATCTCAAGCAATTTTGAGGAAATTGTGGGATTGAAAACTGGCGATCATATATCAGCCTAGTGTCTGATGAGTGAGTAAAATAGGCCTGGATAACGGTACGGAAGCTAAGTTGAGCTCTACTAGAAAAACTTCTTTGGGGCATGGTTGTAATAAATCGAATCGGTATCAAAGGATAACCTGTCAACTTTTTGCGCAAGGGTGACGTAGACCTTGTCAAACTTCGACGAGTGTTTGAGAGGTCATTTTACTCGTTCAAATTAGAGTGTAAGTCATTGGAGATTTTATTACAAGTTCGCTACCTTAAATATTCGGGAAAACCTTTCGAAAAAAAATTCGTGTAGCAATTTTGAATTTAGGTAGACCATAAAGTAGCCATCAGCCCCTAATTAATTGACGTTCTTGGATTTGGTCCTTCTAAAAGATTTTTGAAATTTGTGGCAGAGATTAAGTATTTATAAAGCAAGAGTTATCGCAACACTTATTAGATTTCTTTTGGACTTACCCACTAAATCAGGCCCCTTCCCGGTCCTTAGTCTCTCGTACCAGTTTTCACACCTGGAAATACCAACCCTCTGGTTAAAACTCAAACTCTGGGCTCCGCTTTTTATTTCATGATCATTGAAATTTTCAGCTCAGTAGAGAACCTGGAATGATCGGTAGGCTACGTGTTTTACCATCCTTGTCGATGCTCAAAGGTACATCATTACACAGCGCAGTTATGCAATCGAAAAATGACACTGAATTTCGTCAAATTTTTCTGAATTTTGCACAGTCTATATTTCAGCTCATTATCTACGATGTACATTGAAAAAAATGATCCTGTTTCATGAGTTACACAGTTGGAAACAACTTCCAAAATTATTTTAAAGCACTTCTTTTTTTCACACAATATTTTTCGGTGTAACAATATTTTAATAACTCGCTGGGTTGTCGAAATTTTGTCCAAAGCGACAGTAATTGGGGTTAAACTTCATATTTAGTCGAATTATGGCAAATTTAGCAGACCATGAGGAATCCTCAAACGGTCGTCATCTCTGCTACGTATCACGATGGTCAGGTTTTCTCCACGTTTTGCCTTTCTATTGGTTTCAAACTAGAGAGCAAATAGTCAAATACGGACACAATGCAAATATAGACGTCTTGTTGCCCGGTTGCAGGCTGCATTCGTACTTTGAGGAGCTTGACACCTTGTCGCGCAAATCGTCGCGCTTCCCCGATGTTGAGGTTACGTAGTTTAGGTAGCGGACCACTAACTCCAATACTCGTGCCTGGGAAAATGTTTACTGACAGGCAAAGCGCCATAAAAATGTTATGGGGTGTTGTTTCTGACTGTGTTACTTACAAAATATGATAATTTTTGCATTTAGATTTTGTAGACAATGAGTTGAAACACAGACTAATTATGCAAAATTCAAGGCAATGTGACCAATTTTAGTGTCATTTTTTATGGTATTACTCCGCTCTGTGAAATACCGTTCTGAGTAGCTATTATGGCGGGAAACAGGTCCCTATCATTCAAGGCTCTCTAGCTCAAAATTTCAATGGTCATGGTATAGAAAGTTCAAAGTGCCTTGAAAGCCGAGATTGTGAGCTTCGATTAGAGGGGCGGCATGTCCTGGTTGAAAACTTTTACTGGGAGTTAGGGGGAACGGAAGTAGCCAAATTTAGTGTGTAAGTCATTGGGACTTATAACTAGCGGCCCGCTACCTTTACAGTACATACTGATTATGTCTCAAGAATGAAGAAACGGAAAAGTTCTAGCTTACAAAACTACGGTTTCCTGCTTCGCTTCATTTGATATTATTAATATAACAAACCAACATTTCATGACCGGCGAAAAAATGGGGGACTTTCAAGCATTCTCCGGAACTTGCACTTGTACGTCGTGCAGCTGCAGACTTAGGGTACAAGTTAAACATATATTCCAACTGATTTCCAACACCGCAGTACGTCAGTCGGTAGGTCGAATTGAACAAATTTATAACTTTTTCTAAAGTCCTCTCGACTCTCTGGCAAAGAGCCGTTCAGCGAAACCAAACTATGAAACTGCTTTCTAAGGAAGCTACAACCACTAAAGGAATAAACTTAAGTCTTCACTTACGTCTTCAATCAAAACTCCAATAGGCCACCGCTCCCCCCCCCCCCTCCTCAAAAAGGAATGAACCGTGGCTGAGTGTTCTGCTGTAATATTCAGGTTTCTAGTGATTTGCTTAGAGCATTTAACAATTTGTAAGTAGTGTAAAAATGTTCATGATAAAGCAATACAGTTATCTTTTCAAAGGTGTTATTTCTGTGTGCACTGTTTTTAAATATAGAACTGTCGATTTTTTACGGCTATTTTTCTTTTTCTTTTTTCTATTCCTCCTATGTTTTATCGACTCCTTTCCATTCCGACTGTCTTTTTGCTTCTTGTTTCCTTCACAAGGCTTTCTTTTCCTAATTATGACCTGCTGTAAACTTATAAATCGTATTAATATGGACGTTATCATATATAACTAACATAGTAAGGTCGGTCAACGTTACCCCCCCCCCCCCAAACAAAGTGGTTTCGCTGGCTATTATAAATGATTTTTAAATAACTTCCCATTTTAAGATAAATACTATTCCATTTTTACTGTAATTAGCATTTGATTCGAAAGGCCTCAATATGATCAGAAGCCCCGGCTACGAATGTAGCCGGGGCTTCTGATCATATTGAGGCCAAATTTGTATATCTTTCGAGAGCGACTCTCGCTTTTAGTAAAAAGCGCTCTGGAATGAATATTCATAACTCGTCGATGCGAAAAAGCTTTTTTTCTATTGCAACTTTTCATTAAGACTGTTAGGGGTAGGCTTAAGCACCTAGGTGCCTATTGTCCCCGTGGCATGGATTGCTGATTTGTAACAAAGACAGTGGTTCTTTTGAACTTGACCAAGTCTTTCTTTGTGTACTTATTGCCGAATCAATGTAATATACGACGTCATCCTACCAAAATATTATCAAGAGGGAACATTAGGACAACTTTTGCAATATATTACTAAATAGGATGGGGTCTTTCGTCAATTTCACATCTAAGTTGACTAACTGAAGTGCCTCTTATTCTAAAATAAAGGCCATCTCAAGCAATTTTGAGGAAATTGTGGGATTGAAAACTGGCGATCATATATCAGCCTAGTGTCTGATGAGTGAGTAAAATAGGCCTGGATAACGGTACGGAAGCTAAGTTGAGCTCTACTAGAAAAACTTCTTTGGGGCATGGTTGTAATAAATCGAATCGGTATCAAAGGATAACCTGTCAACTTTTTGCGCAAGGGTGACGTAGACCTTGTCAAACTTCGACGAGTGTTTGAGAGGTCATTTTACTCGTTCAAATTAGAGTGTAAGTCATTGGAGATTTTATTACAAGTTCGCTAACTTAAATATTCGGGAAAACCTTTCGAAAAAAATTCGTGTAGCAATTTTGAATTTAGGTAGACCATAAAGTAGCCATCAGCCCCTAATTAATTGACGTTCTTGGATTTGGTCCTTCTAAAAGATTTTTGAAATTTGTGGCAGAGATTAAGTATTTATAAAGCAAGAGTTATCGCAACACTTATTAGATTTCTTTTGGACTTACCCACTAAATCAGGCCCCTTCCCGGTCCTTAGTCTCTCGTACCAGTTTTCACACCTGGAAATACCAACCCTCTGGTTAAAACTCAAACTCTGGGCTCCGCTTTTTATTTCATGATCATTGAAATTTTCAGCTCAGTAGAGAACCTGGAATGATCGGTAGGCTACGTGTTTTACCATCCTTGTCGATGCTCAAAGGTACATCATTACACAGCGCAGTTATGCAATCGAAAAATGACACTGAATTTCGTCAAATTTTTCTGAATTTTGCACAGTCTATATTTCAGCTCATTATCTACGATGTACATTGAAAAAAATGATCCTGTTTCATGAGTTACACAGTTGGAAACAACTTCCAAAATTATTTTAAAGCACTTCTTTTTTTCACACAATATTTTTCGGTGTAACAATATTTTAATAACTCGCTGGGTTGTCGAAATTTTGTCCAAAGCGACAGTAATTGGGGTTAAACTTCATATTTAGTCGAATTATGGCAAATTTAGCAGACCATGAGGAATCCTCAAACGGTCGTCATCTCTGCTACGTATCACGATGGTCAGGTTTTCTCCACGTTTTGCCTTTCTATTGGTTTCAAACTAGAGAGCAAATAGTCAAATACGGACACAATGCAAATATAGACGTCTTGTTGCCCGGTTGCAGGCTGCATTCGTACTTTGAGGAGCTTGACACCTTGTCGCGCAAATCGTCGCGCTTCCCCGATGTTGAGGTTACGTAGTTTAGGTAGCGGACCACTAACTCCAATACTCGTGCCTGGGAAAATGTTTACTGACAGGCAAAGCGCCATTAAAATGTTATGGGGTGTTGTTTCTGACTGTGTTACTTACAAAATATGATAATGTTTGCATTTAGATTTTGTAGACAATGAGTTGAAACACAGACTAATTATGCAAAATTCAAGGCAATGTGACCAATTTTAGTGTCATTTTTTATGGTATTACTCCGCTCTGTGAAATACCGTTCTGAGTAGCTATTATGGCGGGAAACAGGTCCCTATCATTCAAGGCTCTCTAGCTCAAAATTTCAATGGTCATGGTATAGAAAGTTCAAAGTGCCTTGAAAGCCGAGATTGTGAGCTTCGATTAGAGGGGCGGCATGTCCTGGTTGAAAACTTTTACTGGGAGTTAGGGGGAACGGAAGTAGCCAAATTTAGTGTGTAAGTCGTTGGGACTTATAACTAGCGGCCCGCTACCTTTACAGTACATACTGATTATGTCTCAAGAATGAAGAAACGGAAAAGTTCTAGCTTACAAAACTACGGTTTCCTGCTTCGCTTCATTTGATATTATTAATATAACAAACCAACATTTCATGACCGGCGAAAAAATGGGGGACTTTCAAGCATTCTCCGGAACTTGCACTTGTACGTCGTGCAGCTGCAGACTTAGGGTACAAGTTAAACATATATTCCAACTGATTTCCAACACCGCAGTACGTCAGTCGGTAGGTCGAATTGAACAAATTTATAACTTTTTCTAAAGTCCTCTCGACTCTCTGGCAAAGAGCCGTTCAGCGAAACCAAACTATGAAACTTCTTTCTAAGGAAGCTACAGCCACTAAAGGAATAAACTTAAGTCTTCACTTACGTCTTCAATCAAAACTCCAATAGGCCACCGCTCCCCCCCCCCCTCCTCAAAAAGGAATGAACCGTGGCCGAGTGTTCTGCTGTAATATTCAGGTTTCTAGTGATTTGCTTAGAGCATTTAACAATTTGTAAGTAGTGTAAAAATGTTCATGATAAAGCAATACAGTTATCTTTTCAAAGGTGTTATTTCTGTGTGCACTGTTTTTAAATATAGAACTGTCGATTTTTTACGGCTATTTTTCTTTTTCTTTTTTTTTTTTTTTATTCCTCCTATATTTTATCGACTCCTTTCCATTCCGACTGTCTTTTTGCTTCTTGTTTCCTTCACAAGGCTTTCTTTTCCTAATTATGACCTGCTGTAAACTTATAAATCGTATTAATATGGACGTTATCATATATAACTAACATAGTAAGGTCGGTCAACGTTACCCCCCCCCCCCCCAAACAAAGTGGTTTCGCTGGCTATTATAAATGATTTTTAAATAACTTCCCATTTTAAGATAAATACTATTCCATTTTTACTGTAATTAGCATTTGATTCGAAAGGCCTCAATATGATCAGAAGCCCCGGCTACGAATGTAGCCGGGGCTTCTGATCATATTGAGGCCAAATTTGTATATCTTTCGAGAGCGACTCTCGCTTTTAGTAAGAAGCTCTCTGGAATGAATATTCATAACTCGTCGATGCGAAAAAGCTTTTTTTCTATTGCAACTTTTCATTAAGACTGTTAGGGGGTAGGCTTAAGCACCTAGGTGCCTATTGTCCCCGTGGCATGGATTGCTGATTTGTAACAAAGACAGTGGTTCTTTTGAACTTGACCAAGTCTTTCTTTGTGTACTTATTGCCGAATCAATGTAATATACGACGTCATCCTACCAAAATATTATCAAGAGGGAACATTAGGAAAATTTTTGCAATATATTACTAAATAGGATGGGGTCTTTCGTCAATTTAATATCTAAGTTGACTAACTGAAGTGCCTCTTATTTTAAAATAAAGGCCATCTCAAGCAATTTTGAGGAAATTGTGGGATTGAAAACTGGCGATCATATATCAGCCTAGTGTCTGATGAGTGAGTAAAATAGGCCTGGATAACGGTATGGAAGCTAAGTTGAGCTCTGCTAGAAAAACTTCTTTGGGGCATGGTTGTAATAAATCGAATCGGTATCAAAGGATAACCTGTCAACTTTTTGCGCAAGGGTGACGTAGACCTTGTCAAACTTCGACGAGTGTTTGAGAGGTCATTTTACTCGTTCAAATTAGAGTGTAAATCATTGGAGATTTTATTACAAGTTCGCTACCTTAAATATTCGGGAAAACCTTTCGAAAAAAATTCGTGTAGCAATTTTGAATTTAGGTAGACCATAAAGCAGCCATCGGCCCCTAATTAATTGACGTTCTTGGATTTGGTCCTTCTAAAAGATTTTTGAAATTTGTGGCAGAGATTAAGTATTTATAAAGCAAGAGTTATCGCAACACTTATTATATTTCTTTTGGACTTACCCACTAAATCAGGCCCCTTCCCCGGTCTTTAGTCTCTCGTACCAGTTTTCACACCTGGAAATACCAACCCTCTGGTTAAAACTCAAACTCTGGGCTCCGCTTTTTATTTCATGATCATTGAAATTTTCAGCTCAGTAGAGAACCTGGAATGATCGGTAGGCTACGTGTTTTACCATCCGTGTCGATGCTCAAAGGTACATCATTACACAGCGCAGTTATGCAATCGACAAATCACACTGAATTTCGTCAAATTTTTCTGAATTTTGCACAGTCTGTATTTCAGCTCATTATCTGCGATGTACACTGAAAAAATGATCCTGTTTCATGAGTTACACAGTTAGAAACAACTTCCAAAATTATTTTAAAGCACTTCTTTTTTTCACACAATATTTTTCGGTGTAACAATATTTTAATAACTCGCTGGGTTGTCGAAATTTTGTCCAAAGCGACAGTAATTGGGGTTAAACTTCATATTTAGTCGAATTATGGCAAATTTAGCAGACCATGAGGAATCCTCAAACGGTCGTCATCTCTGCTACGTATCACGATGGTCAGGTTTTCTCCACGTTTTGCCTTTCTATTGGTTTCAAACTAGAGAGCAAATAGTCAAATACGGACACAATGCAAATATAGACGTCTTGTTGCCCGGTTGCAGGCTGCATTCGTACTTTGAGGAGCTTGACACTTTGTCGCGCAAATCGTCGCGCTTCCCCGATGTTGAGGTTACGTAGTTTAGGTAGCGGACCATTAACTCCAATACTCGTGCCTGGGAAAATGTTTACTGACAGGCAAAGCGCCATAAAAATGTTATGGGGTGTTGTTTCTGACTGTGTTACTTACAAAATATGATAATGTTTGCATTTAGATTTTGTAGACAATGAGTTGAAACACAGACTAATTATGCAAAATTCAAGGCAATGTGACCAATTTTAGTGTCATTTTTTATGGTATTACTCCGCTCTGTGGAATACCGTTCTGAGTAGCTATTATGGCGGGAAACACGTCCCTATCATTCAAGGCTCTCTAGCTCAAAATTTCAATGGTCATGGTATAGAAAGTTCAAAGTGCCTTGAAAGCCGAGATTGTGAGCTTCGATCAGAGGGGCGGCATGTCCTGGTTGAAACTTTTACTGGGAGCTAGGGGGAACGGAAGTAGCCAAATTTAGTGTGTAAGTCATTGGGACTAGCGGCCCGCCACCTTTACAGTACATACTGATTATGTCTCAAGAATGAAGAAACGGAAAAGTTCTAGCTTACAAAACTACGGTTTCCTGCTTCGCTTCATTTGATATTATTAATATAACAAACCAACATTTCATGACCGGCGAAAAAATGGGGGACATTCAAGCATTCTCCGGAACTTGCACTTGTACGTCGTGCAGGTGCAGACTTAGGGTACAAGTTAAACATATATTCCAACTGATTTCCAACACCGCAGTACGTCAGTCGGTAGGTCGAATTGAACAAATTTATAACTTTTTCTAAAGTCCTCTCGACTCTCTGGCAAAGAGCCGTTCAGCGAAACCAAACTATGAAACTGCTTTCTAAGGAAGCTACAACCACTAAAGGAATAAACTTAAGTCTTCACTTACGTCTTCAATCAAAACTCCAATAGGCCACCGCTCCCCCCCCCCCCTCCTCAAAAAGGAATGAACCGTGGCTGAGTGTTTTGCTGTAATATTCAGGTTTCTAGTGATTTGCTTAGAGCATTTAACAATTTGTAAGTAGTGTAAAAATGTTCATGATAAAGCAATACAGTTATCTTTTCAAAGGTGCTATTTCTGTGTGCACTGTTTTTAAATATAGAACTGTCGATTTTTTACGGCTATTTTTTTTTTTTTTTTTTTATTCCTCCTATATTTTATCGACTCCTTTCCATTCCGACTGTCTTTTTGCTTCTTGTTTCCTTCAAAAGGCTTTCTTTTCCTAATTATGACCTGCTGTAAACTTATAAATCGTATTAATATGGACGTTATCGTATATAACTAACTTAGTAAGGTCGGTCAACGTTACCCCCCCCCCCAAACAAAGTGGTTTTGCTGACTATTACAAATGATTTTTAAATAACTTCCCATTTTAAGATAAATACTATTCCATTTTTACTGTAATTAGCATTTGATTCGAAAGGCCTCAATATGATCATGTCAGGATATGTTGGCCTGGGGAGGATTTCAAGGGGGTTTCCCATTTTTAATTAGTCTATATGCAAAATGCTTCAATTGTTTCGAATTTTAATGGAGTAATCTTGATGGTTTTAACGATGTCAGTTATTGGAGTTACAGTCTTTATCATAATAATTTACATATGTTTCTATCTGATTTTTTCAAGAGAGGGAGACAAGTATACTTCACCCCCTATGACTACCGGACGACCAACCCTGATTTACAATCTCAACGCTGTATTTATAATCTTTTTACAATTTACAGTATTTTGGGAGCATACGAGAATTTTGTTTGCCAGTTTGCTCCTTTTTTGGAAAATTTCATGCTTCATTTGCTAGTTCAGGGTTTTTTGCGTTCAGTAGAGTAACTTGGGTGTTGAAAGTGAGGTTGGAATGGAAACACGGTAAATGCACCGTCAACATATAGTCAATTTATCGACATTATTTAAAGAATGTGAGAAAGGATTAGCAGAAACAAATAAAACGTTTTAAAGGGATAACGTGATAACTATACCTTATAGTGTGGTTTCTTCATAGTTACCATGGATACAAGAGAGGATTTGAAGGACAAAGAAACTGTCCTCGGCTTTAAGAAACCGAAAACTTATTTCAGGTGCGTTGACACCAAACCCGAAATCTACTTAGGTTAGCTCCCGGGATAAATGGGGATTATTTTCAAAATTTCAATGGAAAAAGAAATTTCCTATTAATTAGCTATGAAACAATTCCGCGTCTTGCTTACAGAACGCAACAGATTTCGATTTTGGTTTAAACCTTTTTCTCTTCCCACATAAACTGTTAAGATTTCTGTAGGTACATTTTTAACGATAATGGCAAAGAAAAATTTGCAAAAGAAAAAATGCCAAAAGAAAAGTAGTAGGGTTGCAAGTTACGTTTGGTGACAAAAGGTATTTAATGTTGTCGCAAATTGAGTAAGTCGCTAAAACAGCGGCATAAGTATTGGGATATTAATACTGCTTTCATTCCATTGAATGTAATAATGTCCCATTCCTTCATTTTTGCTTCAAGTGCAGAACCTATAAAGTCTATTATTTCTTTATGATAACAAAAAAAAAAACACTTGAATTTTCTTCTCTCATGACATTTTACATAAATATCAATATTAAGTCGTCTATTCCACAGCAAAACAAATTTACTCATACAAAGGGATACCATATCACTTGACAAGTCACTCCAGCGTCCGCATCCTTCATATTTAGACCCATCCTCTCAATTCACGCAACAAACCCATGGCCCGGAATCAGATATAGGAAGCCAGTGAGGTCGCCATGGGTTAGCTAGCTAGTAAGCTAGATAGATGGAGTTTTACGACCCAGTTTCCAACTTATTTGTCGCCATGGGGTACAAGAAGGTTTCTCCCCTGGAAAACATTGTTCCCCCGTATACCCCAAACTAGATCGCATGTTTCCTTTCTGAGCCTCGCACTAAAATGTCAATCAAGTGGTATCTCCTTAGTTAAGTCGTTCCCCTCTTTTTACATATCTATCTGATCCTGTCCTAGTAGTTAGTTAATTAAACTTACTTAAAGTTGCCCGACTATTTAAAACAAATTTTAGTCAATTAACTACCCTTATAATGACCACTTTAACATGCCTCACAAACACTCTAAAACCCACTGGCAGATACTATTACCGGTATGTGCTGTTTCTCCAGTCACGCAAGCACATGCAAGTGGTGGGTACTTACTTCGCTAACGGCAAGGGGACAATTGGACCGCCATGAAGTAGGCTTGTTGGTGTCTGAAATAATTTTAGTAACATTCATAGGGAATATCCCCAAGTTTTTGAGGAATGAGAACGCTAGCATGCAGATTTTTTAAGGACTGTGAATCAACGAGAGCACCGAAAGCACATTAAGATCTTAAGGGTTCACAGTTCAGATATTAATCGTAGTATTTTAACTTTTAAAGTATTTTTCCATGACGAGAAAAGCTTAAAATCTTTATAAATTCCTTGCACAATTAAAGTTTGCTTCAAATTCATATAAGCCTATAGCCATCACGTTAAACTTGTTACTAAAGAATAAAATCAACAACAGGGAACTTCTTTGATAATGCTCGATTATTATAACTTTTTCCTAGCTTTGGGTAGAAACAATGGAACTTTTGTGCACGTAAAGTCAGACAAAAATTGTACGAAAATTTATCTGATATCGTGAAAAGTGCGTTATGGACTCGGCAGGGAGAAGTTTAAGGATATGTGAAACGAGGTTTCGTTACACGTCCAACATCACTAAGCCAGGAGCGACGGCTTGACTACAAGATGTCGAATGTGAAGTTTGGACTCGCAAAATTTGTTGAAGAAAAATTGAAAAGTACTTTATTCAAGTAAAGGAAATTTACAATATTTGGTTTTTATGGATAGGTGTTTCCCTTCTCATCCAAATTTGGAAAGGGTGGAGCCTAGTCCATGCATATCCCATGGAAGCCGGTTTCAGTCTTTAGGCTACAGGATTGCCTGCCCGAAAAAATTTAAAAAATTTAATTCTAACCCAAGACTGCCTTAGCGAAGCACCACCATCAGCTGGCACGGAGCGTACATAAATTTTAAGGAATCTTTACACCTCAGATCAGATGGAAACTGCATTTCACAGTACACGGTAAGTGAAAATCTAAACAATCGTTATTTTGAGCTTACATTAGTTTCAATACATTGTTCATTCCAATGAAAAAATGCAAAATGATAAAAAAACATTACGTACCACTCCGGGTAAAAGTTGGGCACTGCATCCTTGACCTTCTCTCTGTATGTGCCATGTGGCATAATGAAAACATCCCAGAGTTATTTGCAACTTTTGCCAGAATATTCTACCAGTTCAGGCAAAGTGTTGCGCAAAGATATAATATAAGGCTAAGGAGATTTTTTTTGTTACGCTACCCGAATTTGTCGCGATTTTTTTAAAATTTTTCATTTAATACACAACTAAACTTGTGATTCACATACACAACTTCAAGTGTAATGTTTTCCTAATTCTTTGAGCAACTTTATATTGTTACATTCACGGAATCGGCTTACACTGCTGTCCAAGTAACAGTCGTTCCCACGTGGAGTTAGACAACGCACAACCAGTTAAAGCCACCGCGAAGACTTGTGATCCCATATGGGTCATACGGACATATATGGGTTGGTCCATTTGGGCCCCTTGTGAATCCCATTAAGGTTTGCTACCTGCAGATATCATGAGCTCCATACAGATTTTGCAGACGGACCGAACGGTTCGCTCATTAGTTTAATATGGAAGGATCAAACAAAACTGCTCAGTGAACTTGAACACCATGAGACTTCACAGGAACCTTAATTCTCAGCCCGCCAGTTTATGCATGACAAACTACCCTTCCAAAGCGGGCTAATTGTTGGGCGTGGACGCCTTGGAGGGAGGGGCGTGGGACGTCCTCACTTTTTTGGAAGGGGGACATCTTCAAAAAGCACCCTCACTTTTCCAAAATGATGGAACACACAGCAATTATTGCCCACGAAAACGAATTTTTTAAAAGAAAACTAACCTAGCAGTCTTTCACTTTTTGTTCCAAATAGCATCTGACAGTCTGAGGGCATTCAGTTTTTAAAACAATTTCCAAAAGAGAGGTGGAGACCCCTTAGACTTATTTCCGTCCCCTTAGATCCCTCCCTCATGCCAACGACCACAAAACTTATCCCTCTCCGTGACGAAAAGTCTGACGACGCCGTTTCCCCTTTCACCACAAATGGTGAAAATGTCCCCCACACTTTCATATGATTCCCTTCCCCCAACCTCTTAACTGATTACTTTGCGGGCCGAGAAAACTTAGAATATTTTTCACTTTTAAAATTTATTCTTGAAATTAAAATGAATATTTTGCCATTTGTCTTTTTTTCCCATGTGGCCGCGCATACAACCGCCCCTGCCTCCTGCAGCTACGTCACTGGTCTGCAACATTGAACATTGATAAAATTTTGGCACTTCAATAACTAAAGAATCCATCTAAAAGACTACACAACTGACAGGGTTGAAAGATATCTGATGACAGGGGTGTATGAGAGCATTTGAGTACGATAGGCCAATGGTGCCCCTGCCTAGAATATGAAGTCTTGCTAGAAAGACTATCTTTAGTTGGCGCGGAGCGTACAGAAAATTTTGAAAAATCGCGACCCCTCAGACAGCCAGAAATGGCATTTCTCGGGCTTGTAAGTCTGTAAGTAGTAGCTAAATTCGAAATTTCTGCCCTTTTGAAACAATAATTTCATATGGAACTTAAATTGCAGAAGGCTTTGGATTCTGGGTTTCCTGTGAGGAAGGTTAAAGAGTTGGGGGGGGGGGGATTACTGAAGAATCTGCACTTCCTTCAAATATTGGTGGCAAATCTGAGAATGATTGCTTTTCTAAAGCCCTTCCGACTGTCTGGCAAAGAGCAAGAGAGAAAAGTCTTTCCTCCGATAAAGTGGATCTCAGATATTATTTTGTTAACTTTAGGCGACTAAATGAATGTTCATATATTTTTCTAAATTAATGTTCTTATATTGACCAAAACAGTGTTCCATGAATGGAGATCAATCTTGCTTTTGATGTTATAGTTGGCCCACTTTCTTTCTTTTCCCATTTTTCTCTTTTTTCCTTTCCCTAGACTCTTTCCTCTCCCCTTCTTTTCCGTTTTCCTTTTTTTAAGCCTTTCTTTACTTTCCTTTCCTTCCTTTTTCTCTTTTTCCTTTTCTCTGCTTCTCTCTCTTTTCCTCTTTTTCCTTTCTTTACTTCCCTTCCCGATTTTTTCTTACCTTCCCGTTTTTTGTGTCCGGGGGGCAGTTTATAACAGAATTAAATCATTCAGCGAAAAAAGAAGAAAAAACGTTAAAGTGCGTCGGGCAATTGGTCTTTTGCAATTGTGATATCATTTAAATATTATACATTCTTTCACTGCTTGTAAAAGTCACCTTATCAGAATATGTATGTAAGAAATAAATACCGTGTTTACCCTCTATTTCAAGCAGAGAAATCACTTTTGAATGTGATAGACGATTGAGGATACTGATGTTTATGTGTAATATGTTCCTGTTTTAGTTATTCCATGGCAGGGTGTACAGAACAGTCAAGGCACATTCGTACGTTCCCTTCAATTTTTACAGAAATGGTTTTATGTTACATTTTTAGTAAATGAATTGATTTAGGATGTGATATGTACCCCTTCATTTTCAAGTGGAACTTGGTGCTCAGTTTTAGATATCTGCCAAAGGAGTTTTTATCGTTATGTGTGGACAAATTTTTCCATGACTGTGGTAGAATCTGATTGTTTGGGGCTGTAGTCAAGCTTTGGTGGTTAGACTTTTGATTAGGGCTTGGTCTTCAGGGCATCTTATGGGGTCTTGGCCCTCCTTTGCCCTTCAACCTGTTATGTTAAATCAAACATGATGAAAGCCCATCCCAGTTAGACTTCACGGGAGTTGGGTCGATTCTCTTTTTGAATAAAACCAAATTACAATCTGTCAAGAAACTACTGGAAACCTACATAAATTTCTCCATATAACAATATATTATTTAGTCAATATTTAGCTCAACATTTGTACAATTTATATATAAAAAAATGCAGGTTCTCTTCCTTTTCTTTCTCTCTCTCTCTTCTTTTCAAATGTTTTCAAAGCCACATTGTTTTCTTTTCATAGAAAAATAATAGCCAATGAAATCAATTCATGCAGTGACATTACACAGTGTTATGTGTTACGTTTGGGTAAAAAGCATAGCAGACGACTCGGAAAGACTGTTCGTCTGCTACGCAATTAGCAGACGACAGGAAATGGAAAAGGTGTCGCAATAAAAATTCCCTTTAATTTTCTTTGAACGTAATATTTCATTGGTTGAAACCATGTGGACATCCAGTTGACAGGGAGGCAGATTTCCCTTATAAGACAGTCGAAACTATTTCATTCATGTAACGCACCTTTGGTGAATTTATTGAGGAACGAAAGTTTACTACAAAATTATTATTTTGGGGGCATTTTTGGAATTTTTTTAATGTTGCTTCCCACCTCCAACCAATCACATAACTAGACTGTTTTGGTTAATATATCATTGACATGTGCATGTGTGTAAACATACAGCGCCACATGCGGGATAGTGTCATGCGACCGTCAAGAACAAACGAAGCGTAGTTTGGAAATTCCCCATTTGCAGCATTTGATTTGTTTTACTTTTTAGCTTTTCGTCGCCTTGCACATAATGGTTACAACCTCCAATTTAAGGGGAGAATTTGCTTATTTTAGTCCGGGTTTTGAGTATGAGCGAATTTCGGACCATGATGCGACGTGCCTACAAGACTGAGCCAATCGACCAGTATCTGAGTTCTATAGGACTGTACAGGAAGATAACTGCTAAGGATGGCTCGTGTCTTTTTAGGGCTGTTGCTGAACAGGTATAATCATGTAACGCTAGGCTTCAGGTGCATCCTATCGTTCAGTACTAGGCCTATTTATATTTTTTACCTTCGTGCCGTAGTGACCAATGTTAAGATGGTTAATAAAATTAAAAGTAAAACCATTGTTAGGAAAAACCCCAAAGTATCATTCTGAAATGCCAATTATGCCAGGACAACTTCACTCTGATCCATTACAGGAAAGTAGGGCCTTTCACAGAAAGTTCTTTGGCGTACGGAAATGTGCGCCAACAAATTTGGCGTACGGCGTACGGCGTACCCGACTGCTACAGGGAAAATTGCAACAGTTGGCATACAATTGCAACAATTGGTGTGGGGTTTAATTTTAAACACCTCCACCATACCTTGGCCTGATTCTTTGGCGTATAACAAATGTACAGTACTTTCCGGTGTGGACTCTGATAAGGGTTGTTACAGTTAACTGATTCAGCCATAGGGGCCCACTTCATGGAACTCCCTGTTCCTCTTAACAGTGTGACTGGCAGGCTACCCCAATTAAGCTACTGCAGGCTTAGGCCGGCTAAGTCTTGTATACAAATCACCCCTTAGTTTACGAATAGGGTTGTCGCACTAAAAATACGACTACACCAAAAATATCAAACTTCAAGAATTTGACTGATTCACATTGTTAAATACCATTTTCTAAGCAACCATGCCAAATTTTATTCAAAATCAGACCAGTACTTTTCAAAATATGGCCAATTTTATGTCTCCATAATCCTTACGATTTCTCCAAATCGCCGTAGCCTATGTTTCAGTGTTTCAATCTGCCAGCAAAAGTTGGTCAAAAACAACATCGTAAGTGCTCACTCAGATGTTTTGATTATTCATGACTGTGTTACGTACACCAGATGCGTCGGCCTGAATATGCAACATTACTGGGCAAGACACTCAGTGATCACTCTTCCATGTCATGATCATTTTTTTCTTCGGAAATGGAAAGATCATAAAAAACGCTACAAAATGATACCTGGAAGCAGTTGTGGATTTTTCTAGAACCCATTGTAATCATGTCACCAATATTTTAAGCCCAAATATGGTAAAGAAATATTATTTTTGGCGATCGCTTCCCTCCATTATAATGTATAGGGTAATGCGCTTAAGAGTGCCCTACCTTTTTGTTCATAAATGCTGCCTTCACCTAGCCCCCTTGAACTGAGTGGGTGAAATAATAGTTCAGTGTTGTCAACAAGATGGTAGCCTCCATGTAGACACCTCGATGAGTCAAATCAAGCAATATTTGTGGATTTTATAGCCTTTTTGGTTCCATTTGAGACAGAACTTCCGGGTTATGTTTTGATTTAAAGGGACAGGGATCACGTGTTACCAATATGGCGAGGAAAAAGGGTAAAAATGCATCAGAAAGAGAAGGAAAGCGAGTGGTAGAGCTAAGGCTACAAGGACAAAGTATTAACAATGTAGAGGCAATGCTTAACCATAGCAGGAGGTTTGTTATGGACACATGGACCAAACGAAAAAATCAAGTAGGCATGGGAATACCTGAAGTTGCGCAAACACACAATTCTCCAAAATTTGCTGGAAGGTGAGAGAGACCCAAGGAGAAGATAGTTGTTGAACAGTTGAAATAGTATTAGTTGGAATCACCTTAAATTTTCACTGAAATTTGTTTTATTTCATCATTATTCTATGTGTACAAGCTTTGCTTAACGTAGGTAGGGCATACTTATATGCATCACCGGATAGAGTTCCTTTTCTTCTTTCTAATGATATATGGGTTGTAGAGGCAATGCATGATCAAGTCAAAGATGGCTATGTGTGGCATTTTACGTGTGACCAAAACACACTTCTGACTGTCACCATTGCAACGATGCTTCAAAGTGATCGTTAGAAACTGTAACATATTTTTTCTTCTTTTCGTTTTAAAGCTTATTTGGTGAAATATTATAGTACAGATATGTCTTAGATGTACTTATTTTACAGTGTAGGCAAAATTTCGACAATTTTGAGTGGTGTAAATTCAGTTTTTAAACACACTGTTTTAGCGACTTCGTGTGTGAGTAGTTCCGCAAGAATTTTGGAGAAAAATTCTGTGTGCATGCGACAACCCTATTACGAAGATGTAATACAAACGGGAAGGTGAAACATGTACTGATGTAGTCCTCGAACAGGGCCGTGTGTTCCTTATACATGGCCTTGGCTCATTCTTCTCACAACACAGCCCTTGGGAGGAAAACCTTCACAAACGTAGTCACTAACCAGGATGCACAAAATATGAAATAACTGACCTGGTTTAATACTCTTACAAGTTTAAGGATCATACAATGAAGGAAGAATGCATTATTGTTGAGATCTCACCAAAATAATTGCAAATAGGGATCATTTGGAACAGAATATGAAGAAAAATCTAGCTTGTGTTGTGTCCTCGTCTGCACGAGTAGCAGTCATTTCCTTTTAGTGTATGATTGGATTGGAATGCAGTGCACTTTGCTAAGTGACAGAAGCTTATAGTCTACTGCACGTGACATTGCTAATAAGGTTCACTTCTTTTTGTTACTGAGTGAAAGATACTAATTGACCTTTGACCTCTACTGAGAAAAGTTGTTGAGAACTCGAAAACATGAAGCATTGACTTACTGTTACGGTCAAAAATGTCACTGAAAATTCAGCCGTTCTTTGATAGTACTTTGTGAACATCTTTTGTCGAAAAGTAAATGTGGTGTCAGAGGTCATCTGTGTGAAGTTTGGTGGGAATATTTTGTTATTTGGGGATGCATGAGGGGAAGTTCTGGGGACGTCCTGGCTAGTGACGTTTGTGAACGTTATCCGTGCAAGGGCTGTGTTGTGAGAGGAGTGGGTCTAGGCCATGTAATGACTGCACAGCCCTGTTCAAGTGCTATGAAACATGCAGCTTAATATGTGAACATATTCATAGCCTAGGGCCTAGCTAAGCCTAAATCATGTTTTATGAGTAATGTTGTTGACATTTGACTGAAACAGTTGATTCGATGTCATGTAAAATACAGGATTCAGTTGGGTTTTCATGACCAGAAGTGCAATACCTACATGCCCTCCCTGACCATATGGATACACCACAAGCTTAAAGAATAAATAGGGAGCTTAAGGATTTATTTAAGTTCAGTGAAACAGCACACTTACCACACTCCTTATTTTTCTGAGGAGGATGGTGAGTTGTAGTGCACGTACAGTAGAAAATCTAGAACTGAAGGCCTGAAAGCAATTCAAGATGAGTGTGAGATTTTAATTCCCTTTGGCTGTTGCCCAGGACCTCCCTTAGGGCCCAGGAATCTCCAAGGGCCCAAAAAGCGGCCTACTTTTGTAAGATTGCTTCTTCAGAGGACTCTTTTTTTCAGAGACAACAAGGGCTCTTTAAAATTTGCAAGGATGGGTTCATACTGTAGGATTGATTGATTGATCACAATTTTTGTTCTCCTGTAGTTACATTAACATGCCTTCTGTTCCTAATAATGCTACAATAAAAAGGCAAAAAATGTAAGAAAGGGTAGAAGAAAACCATTGAATGGAATACCCCTCACTACATCTCCATGACAAGAACTTGAGTGCAGTCCAATGCCTGTCCTGAAAATTGTTAATTGTGGTTTTCAAAAGCACATAAAATGGAATCAGGTATAGGAAACTGGCACCACACACAATCAGGGGAGATTTTGTGCTTGGAAGCAAAAGTGATATGCATCAGGAGTTAAGTACATGCAACTCAAAGTAGAAATTTTTATTTCAGACAGAGTTCACTGACTGAGATTGATGGTTTTATTGCAAAGACCAAGACAGAATATCGTAACCTACTGTACCTGTATAGTCCAAAATATATTTCCAACTTAAAACTATCCTACCTGAGATGAATTCCTATTCTACTGTATTGCTCAAGTGTATTCTCTATACACGAATCCGATTACCGCTTGTTTTAAGTGACTGTAGGCCGCCATTAGTGGGGTCCATCAGCCTCAAACCGTCTTTATTTACTGTTTACATGAATTTCAAGCCCCTCACATTTAATGAACTTGGAGAATTTAAGAAACCATTTAGTGTACAACCATCCATGATACAGGTAAGCAAGGAAATCGAAAGATTTAAAGGTGATGGACCCCAGTTATGGCCGACTGAAATCAGACCATCACTTGCTGTCGGGGTTCGTGTATACAAAGTCAAACACTGATGCTGCTTCTAACCTGAAGTAAGTATTATGTTCACATAGAGCTTTGGTCTAGAAGTCAAAGAGACCTACAGTAAATCTGCTGAATAGAGGCTTTGCAATTACGTCACGGAACCGCCATGCTGGAGGACATTCATGCCAAATACACGTGGCTTTGTGCCGAACGCACTGCACAGTGTGCACTGTGATACGCACGGTGTGTACAATTCAACGAGCAAGCGCGTCCCCTATGGTTTGCTACGTAGTTACATGTACTCCAACATGGCCGCTGGAGAGTATTATGACGTCATGTGAAAAGCCTCTATAGTGTCAAGGCTATTCCCTGTAATAATTTCTTGGTACAGTTTGCTGTGTGTAAGCTGTGTTATTTTGCTATATGGCTAGTCACTGAGCCCTACTGTAACACTTAGTTCTGTGTAAAGGGAATATCTTAAAGGTTAAGTAGCTAGAGTTCTTTTCATGGACTTGTATAACACAGGGTTATTCTATTCCTGGTTTTTTTTTGTCATTTCATACATTTTTGGTTGCTGAAAATGTTAGTCTGGTAGTTAAGTAAGGTACAAACAGTTTTTTAAAGAATTCAGATGTATATATCTGTAATAATTATCCTGAAAAGTTGAAAGCCATGAGTGTGTAAAATTCGTTTGTTGCCCCAATATTTATACAGTAATTGTGAACACAAGTCTTTTTCATAAAATCTTGTTCATCAAATTTAATACCAGAAAAGGGTACTACAGAGAGCTCAGAATGCACCACAGCTTTTGGAAGAGCATCAAGCTTGTTATGAATTGCTTTCCACTGTCTCACTCCCAGCCCCTCATTTACTTCACTTCTGTTTTGGCCCTGATTAATAACTTTATGGAGGAAGATGAACAGTGAAATGATTTTTTTCCAATAATAATGCTACTAAGACCTTGAAGGATACTGTAGTTGTTTCATGACACTAAGCAGCCACAATTTCGGGAGAAACCTTTAGGATGTTACAACTTTACGTCAAGTGGCAACCAACTCAACTTTCTAAAATTTAAAGGATGCAATTTGCACAAAATGCATAATATTTTGAGGAGATGCAGGCCTCGAGTATTAGATTTTCCAGGTGTACTGAAACTCACACTCGTCAAGAAATTTAGGAGAGGAGTGTGGTACTGTAGGTGTGCTGTTTTTTTGTACCTTCTATGTATTTTTTCTGAGTTCACATTCTGCTTCTTCTTTCTGGGGTCAAGACAAATGCCTGGAAGGCTATCCCTTCCTGTTACTTTATGCAAGTGTGCAAAGAACCACACTCTGCACAGTAATTTGAGGTGAGTGCTGGCATGCGAACCCACCTGCACACATCAAAATTTAAGGCTTGGAGATCTGGATGTTGCTCAAGTTTATATTATTGAGACTGCCAGGTTTGAAAATGACTGGAGCTCTTTTGTTTGTAAGCCATTTTTGTGCATTTCAATCACAACATTTCCCTTTAATTTCACCTTTTTGTGAGGTACATGACAGTACAAGGTAATGTTTTATAGATGTATAAATGTAAGTTTTACAAGTTTGATTATACAGTATTTAAGCAAAGTTAGATGAAAAATCTAACTTAATGAAAACTCTTCTTCAGTTACTTTTGTACAGGGCAACCATTTTTGTTATGTAATATTTGAAACATGGTACAGGGTACCAGCCAATTTCTTGGAAATTGCTTAATTGGAAAAAATAATATCTGAAATCTCTATTGAGCTAAAAAGGTGAAACAGTGTTTACAGTAGTTAACCAAAAGCAGATTGAATTCCATATTGGGCTTATTGTATTGTCTCCTGAGTTGACATTATTTTACATGATATTTTTTACCATCTTATTTTCTTTCAGATATTTTATACTCAAGTTTTTCATTATGCCGTAAGGGAGGCATGCATTAATTTTATGTCACGTCATCGTGAACAGTTTGAACCTGTAAGTATAGAGCAGTGCGTAATTAAGTTGTTGATGCTAACAAAGGTGCATTGTAAATAGCACAAATAAAACCATGAACATATGTCGGAGGAATTGTTTATTGTGGCTTTGTTTTGTGAAGAGGTAAACGGGAGTAAGCCTGAAATAAACTTTTTCACTGTAATCACTGCTATATTGTGCACAGTGCAAAGCCATGTCTGGGATATCCCTCAGGCCCCTGGGAATTAAGTTTCTGCACAGATATTGAACTGGTTGGAATCATTAATTTTATTCAATGCTTTACAGCTCACCCAAGATAACAGGTTTCCCTTTGTGCCTTCAGGATGTGTAGCTTTTGGCATGAGTTATCATTTGAGACACTTTCTTGTGTTGTTTGTGTAATTGAGGACCAGAAGGAGAGGGAGGACAGGGCAGGGGGACGAACAAATTCTGAAAAAATAATTTTGTATTGGATTAAAAAATGTGACTTCAAATGATGCTCAATATTGCACCAGTTTTGATATTTTAGGATATTTGAACATTTAAAAGTTTTCTGAAAGGGGAGATCACCACTCTTTTGACCCCTTCAAAAGTCCTGCATTAGCCAGGGTTTCCTGGGATGAGCAGATCTGAGTATAGCTTTTACAGTTTGTTCTCTACCTTTCATTTGCAGTCAGTAATGTATTTTATCACCTATTGAAAGTTCATTATGAGTTGGGGGCATAAGAAAATACATATTATTTTGTTTCGGAAGGTTGGGACCATACAGATGGTAGAGTGTCTGAACAATAGAAATGAGCTAGGATCTGCTTGCAGACACAGAAAGAAATACCTATTGTGCAGCTTTAATCCGGGCTAAATCTGAAATAAAAGGAGCTTACTCTGCCCTTCCAGCTCATACAATGTTTTATCCTGAAGAGTGATGTTCTTATGAACCTCACGAAACAAGCTTGTAGATATGACATTTTAACTTTTAGATTGACTTTTAGCATTTTATAGTATATCTGCTCCTACTTTGTTGAGCACTCTACCATCTGTATGGTCCCAACCTTCATATTCCTAACTATCGCTCCAGCCAACCACTGTTGAGCACTCTCGGAACCACAATGGATCAAGTCAATTTGGGATATTCAACCAAAAATATCCCCATACCCAGCAGGAAGGGCTACCTGACAGCACTCATCAAAAAAACAGAGAAATTCATAAGATCTGTAAGATGGAGGACTTTCTTTTACCTAAACCCTGACGGAGAGTCAACGAAAAAAGAAAATACCTACGGGTTCCGATCCACAAAGTCACCTCCTCAAATACCAGAACTGAAAGAGTTTGAAGACGGAATGCTCCATCTAATCCAAAACATACAATTCAACAATAACAAGACTGATTTCCAAAAGCACCTAGCAGCTGATACAAAGAAAATCCAAGACGACCAACAACTGTACGTAGCAGCCGACAAGACAAACAACTTCTATAGAATCAACGCAGCAACTTACAATAAACTACTGGCAGACAACATCACTAAAACCTACAAAAAAGCACCTTCAGAATCTGAAACCATCTTGAATACAGAACAAAAACAAATTGCAAAGGAATTGAAACTAGATGACCGCATCGACATAACTGCAAAGCAACAGGCATTTATCACACTATGATCCCTAAAGGATCATAAACCTAACTTTCAAAATAGACCAACATGTAGACTGATTAACCCAACAAAAAGTGAAATTGGAAAGATTAGCAAACAAATCTTGGAAAGAGTGAACAAAAAAGTCATAATTGCAACGAAGCTTAACCAATGGAAGAACACTGGGGATGTTTTAAACTGGTTCGAAGATATTCCGAACAAAGCGCGGGGTTCGTTTATCTGTTTTGACGTGTGTGACTTTTACCCCTCTATTAGTGAAAACCTCCTGTTAAAAGCAATTGATTTCGCCTCAAAGTTTGAACAATTAAGAGACAACGAAAAACGTATCATCCTTCAGACGAAGAAAGCACTCTTATATGACAATGACACCCCCTGGGAAAAACGTACAAACGCAAACTTCGATGTTACAATGGGCAGTTATGATGGCGCCGAAACATGTGAACTTGTGGGAACATACATTTTATCACAACTACAACACCTAGGTATCAACATTGGACTTTACCGCGATGACGTATTGGCCGTAGCACACAAAACACTGAGACAAACGGAACTAATCAAAAAAGAAATATGTAGAATCTTCAAAGAAAACAACCTAAAAATCACAATCGAAGCAAACCTGAAAACTGTTAACTTCCTGGATATTTCTATGGACCTCAATAGTGAAACATATCAACCATATATGAAGCCAAATTCCATACCCCTTTACATCCACTGTGAAAGCAACCACCCACCGGCAATAGTAAAAAACATCCCAGCGAGCATTAATAAACGCCTGTCAGCAATATCCAACAATGGAGATACCTTTGATAAGGCCACAACACCATACCAAGAAGCCCTCAAGAAGAGCAAATACAACCATAAGCTAAGCTACAACTCAGGACCAGCCACAAACACCAACACTGAGAAAAGAAAAAGGAAGCGCAACATCACCTGGTATAACCCACCCTACAGTCACAATGTCAGCACAAATATTGGAAAGAAGTTTCTCCAACTGATTAACAAATGCTTCCCTCCCCACCATATTCTAAGCAAAATACTCAACCGGAACACACTCAAACTTAGCTACAGTTGTATGCCTAATATGGGACAAATAATATCTGGACATAACAAAGCTATCATACGAAATATGGACCAGGCACCAACCCCACCAAAGAATTGCAATTGCAGAGCTAAGGACACCTGCCCCCTACAAGGAAACTGCCTAACAACAGGAGTAATATACCAAGCCACAGTAACCCGCCATGATAACAACGACAGACAAACATACATAGGCCTAACAGAGAATACCTTCAAACAAAGATACAATGCACACAAAAGCAGCTTCAAGAACAGCAAAAACAGAAATGCTACTACACTAAGCCAATACATTTGGGGTCTAAATGACCAGAAAATCAATTATTCCACCCAATGGAGAATTGTTGGAAGAAGTAATCCCTACTCAAATTCGACCAAAACCTGTAATCTCTGCCTGAAAGAAAAATACTTCATTATCCACAAGCCAGACATGGCCAGTCTGAACAATAGAAATGAGCTAGGATCTGCTTGCAGACACAGAAAGAAATACCTATTGTGCAACTTTAATCCGGGCTAAATCTGAAATAAAAGGAGCTGACTCTGCCCTTCCAGCTCATACAATGTTTTATCCTGAAGAGTGATGTTCTTATGAACCTCACGAAACAAGCTTGTAGATATGACATTTTAACTTTTAGATTGACTTTTAGCATTTTATAGTATTATTTTGTTTCTTTTCTTTTCTTTCAGTTTGTTGAGGGACCCTTTGATCACTACCTTTATCATTTGAAGAATCCGAAGGTAAGTGGACATTGTACAGTTGTGAATTTCTGTACATAGGTTTTTTATTTCACCTTAACAATCTCTTAGAACATAAGATTTTTTCTTGCTGTCAGTATTATTGTGTCATATATTTACTTGCAGTTTTAATGTTTAAAATGGTGAAAAATGTCTTTTTCTTCATCGTGTTTAGGAATGGGCAGGACAAGTGGAAATAAGTGCTCTTTCTCTTTTATACAAGTAAGGATTTTGCTTTGTAATAAAAATTTTCACACAATCTTAGAAAGAATTTGTTTCTAAACAACACAAATGCCAAATTATAAATCTACTTAAGAACTTGCTATTAGTATGTCAACTTTGCATAGCCCATGTACATTGTTCATTTATTGTTGTACTATACATTCTGTGAAAATAATTTACTGGCTCTTGAATTGCTACTGTAAGTGGCATGTGCAGTTGAACTTAAATTTAGCATTAGTGTTCAGTACAGTATTTTGAAGCCTCTTTCTCTCAAGTTCACTTCATTGTTTGTGGACCAATGTTCATTCCTTTGGCTACCAAATACTGTATGTAATTTGTAGTAGTATAACCACACACCTCGCTGTCATGGAACAGACTTGCCAAAGTAGATTGACACACATTTTACTTTAACAGACAGTTGCACAGCAGTGTTTTCGTAGTATATTGAGGTTCATTGTCTGGTTTGTTTGGATCTCAGCATATAAATGCATAGTTGTCACCCAGTGACAAAGAAGGAATAGAAAGAAAAAAGAAAGGTAAAGGGGAAAATCCCCCAAAAGAAAGACATTTCATGGTCTTGCAAGTACTGTATTTAATAATACCTGTTGATCTGTCAAAATTGGCAGGGTCTGGGAAAGTGAAATTTTTCACTTAATATTACCCATTGTGTGGTAATACTGTATGTGTGCTTGAATGTGTGCAAATGCAATGAAAATTTCTAGGGGAAATTGTAATGCAAGTACTGTACAATTATCAGGGCTACAGTGAGTAGTAGTACGAGTGAATGGGTAGTATACATACTACAAGGTATGAAATCATGAACAATACCCCACTGTGAAAAAAAATTCTTTAACAGATTTTATTATCTGTTGTTATTCAAAAAATTGCATTATACAACTCACAGCCAAGAAAAGGAGAAAATTTGGCATTTGGTGTGTCTTTATTGCAAAATCTTTTTCTAACCTTGTAAATGTGAACTTTGAAAGGAGGTTTCATTTGATTAATAAATACAGTTGATTCTCTAGCCTGTTTCATAAATAATGGATTTATGACAAGTTTCAATATTCATATTTTTTGTGTTCACAATGTGTAACTTTCAGACTGTTTGACTTGTAGTAGTATGCATACAATTTTAGGAGATTTCATTGCCTTTCAGATTAAACAGATGTTTTCTACCATTCGTTAAAGATGGCCTCTTTTATCTCCTCTTTGTTTTTAGGAGGGATTTTCTTATTTATCAGTTGCCAGGGAAACCCCCTACTGATGTTACACAAAATGGATTTGGCAAAAAAATTATGCTTTGCTTTTCTCATGGAAACCATTATGATAGTGTTTTTACTAGAGAATTTCAACATAATGCAGCTGTTTGTCAAGGTTAGTATTGGTCTTTGAGGAATTTAAGTTAGCAACAGGAAATAATGATTGCATTTTACAACCAAACCAGTTTAGGGTACTCAAGTCTTACACTTTGTTTTGAGCACAGTGATCCCATATGTTCAAGATTCACCTTGGGGAAACGTTATTTATCCTTGTCAATTTGCATAAATAAAGTGTATCTTATGCAAGACTCAAGAAAAAATGATCAATAATAGTCAAATAATGATCAAAATAGTCAAAAAAGCTAACACCAGGTTTGGATTTGGTTAGTTGCCTTGCCATGTATTTGTAAGGAAAGCAGGGTTTTATCCAGGGAACCATTGGAAAAAACACCTCGTGCCCTATAAAAATGTATGGCTTGACAGTACTTTCTTTTAGAGAGCTGATGTTTCGTCTTAACAACATGACATCCAAAGTATATATAACATGAGAGGTTAGCTTACATGAGACATACATTAAAAACAAACAAAATTTAAGATATTTAGGTTAAATTGGCTAGTATATATCTTTATATATGACTTGTCTACTAACCTCCCACATATTCATTATTCAATTACGAGTGAACGGAAGTTGATATTTGATACTGTCATGACAGTATGTCATACTATCCAAGCTGCAGCTCCCTCAGACATTCTGCAGCCATGCATTATGACTGTGCACATTCCAATAACAATCCAGTGAAATCCAACTATTGTTTTGTGTAGCAAATCATAATTGCAACACCTGCAGCCTACACATCTCTCGGACATCTTCCAGGCCTTGAGTTTTAGATTTTCCAGGTGTGCTACAAATTGCTCTGCTCAGGAAATTAAGGGAGTGTGGTAAACCTGTGCTGTTTTATTAAAATAAAACAGATTTATACGAATTCCCATCTTGATCTAGGTTGTGCAAAAATCACATTCCTTACAATGATTTGAGGAGAGTGCTGATGTGCAACGGCACTCACGCCTCAAAATTCAAGGCCTGATCTTCAGGCTGTGACTTTTGACATAATTTAGGAACATTTTGGATGAACTGTACAAATTCTATTGATTGTCCAGAGATGAAGTTTGAACATGTTATTGCACCTCTTATAGATAATTTCTACTGGTCTGAAGTTTGTTAGATGTGGATTTATATCTCAGTTCCTAACCAATTGGTTTAAAGGTGATCCAACCACAGAATTTTTTTTAGTTTTGGCTCGCTGGCTTGTATTCCAGCCTCCATTACTTACGCTGAGCACCAACCACAACAGCAGTAGGTTCTATCTTTGAAGTCTTCAGCATCACCCAGTCAGGAGTTGAACTCCACACCCCACCTGACTGCAAGTCAGATGCTCTAACCACTTGACCATGCAGTGCACTGGTATGAATAAAACTGTGTAAATACTGTACAGTACAAGTCAAAATAAAATATGTTAAAGTGGATATGTGAAACTGTTTCCAATGTATTTTACAGGATTACAAAGAATGTAGTTCCTTATATTAAATGAAATTCTAAGAATAGTGAGTAAATATATGCCTTGCTCTCGGGCACATTGTTTTACTTCCTGGAACTGCTACACAGAAGAATGCACATGCTTATTAGGATTGAATGTAAAAATGAAAGAGTCATCCATTTAAATTTTTGCAATAATGATGACCATTCTGCTCTTGACCAACTGTCATTGTGCTTGGTGTTCAGCTGAAGCAGAGGAGAAGGGAAAACCAGCCAGTGAGCCACAACTGGAAAAAAGAGAACTGTGACCCAAACCAATTGGTCAGACACTGAGGCATAAAACCACATCTAGCTTAACATAACACTTTGGATATTACAGCACAGTTTGTGCTATTAGGCATGTTGTGTGCTATTAGACATCACTTTTTTGACTTCAAGAACTTCAGTTTTGTTCACTTTGGTATAATTGTCCTTTTAGGAGGAGGGATTTTACTTGCAGCCGGGGTGTGTAATTTGACATTTTCTCTTTTTTTAATCAAAAATTTGCAAAACAGTGTTTATTTACTTAGCATCAGAAATGAAATGATAATTTAAAAAAATATCTTGCAAGTCACTAGAATGATATGAAACCTTTCATTTACTAAAGTTTATATGAAAATGGTTGCATTAAATTTAAAGTGTACCTAAAGTCAAAAAATTCAAAAATATATATTCAAAACCAGGAAAAATACATTCTAACAGTCCAACTCACATCTTCGTAGGACATTCCTGAGTTGAGATATTAAATGTTGAAGTTAATTCACTCAAATTAAAATGGTACATTGCGCAATAATTTGTGATGTCATTCTTGTACTACTCAAATTACAATCTTTGTATTTCTTTGTTTTTACAGAGGTTACTACACCTTGTACCAAGGTGTGATAGCACTCTTACTCTTATGAGGTGATGTAATTAATTAAGCCCTCCTTGTGCAACATGCTATGCAAGCAAACAGGAAGTATTCAAGGTCATAAAAACATTTTTAATTTTAAAGGAAGACAAAGCATGTTATGTGAGTTGTACAACAGGAAAGTCACAAATTATTGCACAATAGACCAATTTGTTTAAAGTGAATAAACTTCAACATTTTGTATCTCAGCTCAGGAATGTCATATGAAGATGGGAGTTGGACTGTTAGAATTCATTTTTCATTCTCTTAAATATATATTTTTGAATTTTTTGACTTGAGGTACACTTTAAAGGCTTTGTTTTTTCTTCTTTTCATCTAGCTGTACTTTATGAAATCCTGTACAAGGAAGTTTTTAAGGTGCCTAGGGAAGCTGTCCTGGCAGTTGAAATACTCAGGGAATCTGCATCTGAATCTGCAGAAATGGTAAGTCTTGCGAGAGTGAGCTGTTGGCTGACGAGTGGGATTCTTATCATCCTTGGATTTGCTTGTTTTATCCTTATCTGCCTGATATGCAATGATCTGCTGCTGCTGTTTTGCACTGGTTGGGGAGTAGAAAAAACATGTCAGTCAGCCACAGCTGGAATGAAAGGCTGTGGCCGTCTCAACTTGAACCAATTGGTTGGAAACTGGGCCGTAAAACTCCATCTAACTAACTGCACTGGTTGGGTCTTCCCAGTGTTCAAGAATGGTTACCTGCCACTTAGGGTCTTCCCAGTGTTCAAGATTGTTCTTTCCTAACACAAACTTACATTAGATAACATAGCAAACAGTTGCTTCCAAGGATGTGCACCTTTTTTCAATCTGCATATTTCCTAGTTCCTATCAACTAATCAGCCAGTTATTTTGTTGATGGGCACACGTTGCCAGTCAAGTTGTCTCCAGCAAAGTTCCCCTCGAAAAGAAAGGTCATCCTAACTGATGTGTCCCTTCAGTTTAACAAGTAGCCACTGATCTTTGTCAGGGGTAAATCTATGTTTGGAAAAAAATTGGTTTGGGTACTCCCTGTTCTTTGTCAGGGGAAAGCCTGTAAGAGATATAGTTACTGTATGTTTTGCAAAAATGTGGTGTGTGGGTAACTTTGAGAGAGATGGTTTGATTGGTCTCCTGGACACTGAAGTGTTCACTCAAATAATTGAACATTTATAAGACTGGTTTGGACAAAACAATTTTCCTCTGTGAAAAGATATGTTGAAGTATAGATTATTGGCAGCCATCCATGATACACATAAACAAAAGAATTGTTCAACATAAGGCTGACAGTCCCCCAGCAATTGTCAACCAGGGGTGTAGCTAGCAAAATTTGAGTGCCGGGATATTGTCTGATCTGGGAAAAGCACCTCACCCCACCCCATGTCATCTACCCCATTTTCAACCATTATTTTTTCATTTTTCATTTTTTTTTTTATCTCATTTTACTTAAGAGAGTGTATTTGGGGTTAGTTTTGGATCTAATGAGGAAGATCTGTGGAGGGTGGGGAGAGGTACATTTGCCTGGAATGCTTGGTGTCTCCACCCAGCACCACCCACTGTAGCTATATCGCTTTTGCCAACCATCACTTGGCTGTTGAATTCGCTTTATTGATTAATTAAATAGTTTAATTTAAAGCAATTTAAAGCAAATGTTGAATTGTATAAATGAATTTTTTGATACTTGGAATTGTAATTTAGGTGACAATAGTGTTTAAAATCATATCAAATCATTAAACAAACCTACTCATATAAGATGCATGCTGGATACTGCTTTATTTATTCTTGATTTACTTACAAATCCCACCTGTCTTCATCTCTATGATGTACTCATTGCAGTTTAATGAAGTGAAACACTAACTGAAAGCTAATGTGGAGTCCTCTGTTATACTGTACCCGCTCTTAAATTAAACACCTCTTTGTGTAGTTCATAGTCATGAAGTGTTGATTTTTGTCTCACAAACTTACAATATCATGCCTTTAAGCATAGCTGTGGTACATCCATAAAATCTTAAGGTATATGCAACTTGAAACAAATTATTATGTGCAACTTGTACCATGCAGGGGAAACCCCATATCACTATGCTATTTTTACAGATTAATTATTAACCCACATAAAACAGGAGATGCATAGTGTCAGCAAAAATGCCTTGCCTGTCATTTTTTTATGCTTAAAAAGATTGCTTTTTGACAAAGGGGAGTCCAACAGATCTTGTCATGACTTTTTTAGAATTCACACTGAAGTAGTGAAAACCTCAAAGGTTTGATAAACGTAGTAAAAAGTAGCCACACACCAAAATATATGTATATGAAAGAAGATCAAACTAGGTGGTTTTATGCGCCAACTGTCTGTTACACTGTCCTGAGATCATACAAAGGATACAAAGGTGATAAAGTGGAAGGAAGTCCAAAGAACAAGTGATCACATCCCAAACACAGGAATTTGGTAGACATAGTGAGTCAGCTATAGGCCCTTTCCCAAATGACAGTTGCAAAGAGTTGTGGGATAGGGTTTTGATACATGTGTTATTTTTTTCCACTATATGTAAATCTTGGATGTGTTATTTTTTCAGTGTACATAAATCTGGCAAGGTAAATTGCACACCAACATTTTATCCCTCAATTCTTTGTAATTCTATTTGATAAAGGGTCTGTTGGCAAGAATTAATCAAGTGGAATGTCCCTCTAATACTGAAAATGAAAGTTAATGAGATTTATTTTCAGTGAGTTTGTCATTCAGTGAAATGTTTCGTTGCATATTTATAGGAAGCTTTTGACTGTCATTGTAAAAAGATTTAAGCAGGGTATTAAATAATGGTTAAAATGTGATATGTAAAATTGGCTAAGTGGAAAGGGGTTTACCCAACATGTACAGTATCTTGTTTGAAAAATATCATTTTTTTATGTCAATGACCTTTTGTCCTTTCATTGACAAAATGCTGTACTTGTCTTGCATGATGTCCATACAGTACAATGTACAATGGTGTTAACACAAACAGTTTGTCTTTTGGATTTGACTTATAGGATGAACGGATGAAGAAGAGACCACCTTTACCATACAGGGTTGCTAAAGCTCTAGATCCTGAAATATATCGAAATGTAGAATTTGACTCTTGGAATGAGAATAAGAAGGGTAAGTTCTGATTTCTTTTTTATGAAGAATGACGCGATAGGTAAATAACACTTTATTTTTATTGTTTTTTTTTTTGTGTAATTGGGGAAAATGATTGCAAAAAGTTCATTTCTTATGAAGAACAAGGATGTAGATGAATCCAATCAGCTCATGAAGGCCTCCATTAGTGAGGTTCTTCAGCCTTAATAAGTAATCGTAATTTAACCATTCATATTCAGTGAAATTTAGGAAGTCAAGGAGTAGTTAAGTATACAATCAACCATGATACAGTTTCATTAAGCAAACAATTCGAAAGATTGAAGCTGATGGACCCCAGTTACGTCCAACTAAATCAGACCACTCCAGTTCCTGTATTGGTGCATAATAATAAATTTTGAGTGTTCCTTGTATAGTCTAATATCAAAGAAGTGGAGAAATGATGGCAAAGTACTAATTTAGATTTAATAACGTTTTTAAAGGTGATGAGAGGTTTGCAGTCATAATCACTCATTACTACAGTTTTTCTATTGTATGCAATAAATCATATCACACGTTGTATGAAACTATTGTCTGTCTTAATTTTATACCAATATTAGTACAAACACATTAATAATCACATTTGATTTCAGGTTAATAGAAGGTATACATTTAATTTTAAACTTCACATGCAGACATTCTTATAAAGTGGCCAACTGCATGGTCAAAGTGGTTAGAGCATCTGTTTTGCAGCTGGGCGGTCTAAGTTGGACTGCTGGCTGGATCATACAGAATACTTTAAAATGGAACTTACTATGCTTGGTGCTCAGTACAAGCAGTGCTTTAGGAAAAAGAAGTCAGTGAGCCACAACTGGAAAAAGGATATTTGGTGTGGCAAACACCAAAAAATACTGATTGTTATTCTCATCTCAGAGGTACACTTCCCCATACTACATCTAACTTTTACATCTCTCACACCTCCTGCTACCATGAGTAGTTTTGCCACTGAGTCCCCAGGTCATCATATATTTAATGCTGTCAAAAATGCTGTCAAACTTCAAGCAAAAAAGATTGCTTGTAAATTAGTGACATGTCTTGCTTTGCACAAAAGTGAAGGTATATAACTTTGTTTTTTAGATCAACAACAGCAAGACCTCATCATGGCTAGAGGCTTGCAGTATTCTCCCGGAGAGAAGTGCCAAGTCATGGTAAGTTCCTGCATTTACTTCATTTGCATTTGATGAATATACTGACATGCCCTAACCTCTTGTTGCTGTGTATGATGGATACATCCATCTTGTAATATATTGCTTGAAAAATCAATCCCACAATGGATAAAAGTAAAAGTTAAATTCTGCAAAAAACTGCCAAAGTTTTAGACTAAGTCAGCTGTGAGGACCAGTATTTAATTTTCAAAGGGAGGGGAGGGGGTTGTTCCAGATACTTGTTCCAGATACCATATACTTGGAAAAGTTAGTGGAAACCCTAATGTGGAAAAAGAGAATGAGAAAACTGTCAAAATAAGGTTAATGGACACTTTTGAAGATATTGTGTAGTAAGAAAACGATGGCTTTGTCCTGTGTGTCTGTATTTTAGTTTTATGATCTGTGTCTATATACAAGACAGGCTGTTGCATTCATGTTGGTTCTCAAAAGGAGAAAGTTTTCAGTAAAATCCAGGAAATGCCTCCAAGTTGTGTTTTTCCTATACAGCACCTGACACTATGATTTTTAATGTCAATTTGCCAATGAAATGCAGATAGGAAATTAAAAAAAAATCTTGGTTTTTAGTAGCTATTGCTACAATCCTCGACAAAAGTACATGGGACAAACCCCGCTCCCCATATCAATGTTGAAGTTTCAGGACGCCTTGGGCTGCCGCAACATTGAATGGGGGAGTGGGGGGATGGTGTTCCGTACATTGCTTGTTTTGCTTGTTTTGTCCCATCATTTTTGTCGAGGATTGTCGGAAGCCTGTACAAATGTATATGAAGAAGTTTTCGGTCATGGGCAACGTAATGACAGTTGGTGAATAAAGTTTGTGTACTTTGAAAGGAGTGATTAGAAGACAAATGTTACGGTGTTAGCATTATGAAGAACAATTGCTGCATGACAAGACAATAAAAGTATTTCACAGGGAAGAAATGTAACTTATCATCCATTGCGGACTTCTGTCCATATTGGGTTTTTCTAATTAGGACCGGGAAGTGAACAAAATAAGGTACCCATGGCTGGTTTAACGCCGTTTATTTTGTCTTTACCTATTCAGAAGACCCGTTGCCGCAGGGTACAGAAGGGAGGGGGAGGGGTCGCTTTCAAGCCAGAAATATTTCTCGGGGAGGGAGGCAGATCAAAACAACCTTGAGGGGAGGGGGGAACAGATATTGCAGATAAAATACAGGACAAACGCGGCGTTTTAATTTTTTGAAACCGAACTGCTACAGAAAGCTCCGAAAGTAGGCTTTATAACGCCTAATTTATTCGTTATCCCTATGTAGAACTCGTCACTGCTCCCCATTACTAAGAATATTTAATTAGCGCCACGGTTTACCGTTGACCTCAGCACGATTAACCATTGACCTACACACTATTTCAATGACTGTCGAGGGTTAATCGTGCAAATAGAAGATCTCTCTATTTATAGGGAACGTTCATTGTGCAAAAATGGTTAACCGTTTCATTTTCGAGAAATCTTGACATTAATTGTCACGTTCACTACCCCTTATGCTTACATATAATTTCGTCTTTAACCAGATTGTAGTTTAAATCATCATTCAATGTTTATTTATGCAAAAAAAGAGAGAATTTTGTGGTTAACCGTTGGGTATATCGTGAAATATGTTACCCCCAACCCCTAACACGAAAAATAAGATGGAAAAACTTCTTTGTTTTTTCCCCATTACAGTACATTAAATTTTTAAAGTAAATTAAATCTCTCACCAGGCAAAGTACTATCTCCCCCTCCCCCTTCCTCGTATGAGCTACTTGAGGAATGCAAATCTTTATTCGGGCCCCCGTCGCTAATCTAACACGCCAGTATACTGGTCGGACAAATTCAACTGTTACTACTTTCCTGTAGCTTGAAAAGTAAAAAGGCAACTATATTCGTTTCAGAGCATTTAAAACGAAAATTTGGAAATTCCTATACCTTTGTACAGGCTTCCGACAATCCTCGACAAAAGTACATGGGACAAACCCCGCTCCCCGTATCAATGTTGAAGTTTCAGGACGCCTTGGGCTGCTGCAACATTGAATGGGGGAGTGGGGGGATGGTGTTCCGTACATTGCTTGTTTTGCTTGTTTTGTCCCATCATTTTTGTCGAGGATTGTAGACATAGGAATAAAGAAGAAGAACAAAATTTACTTAGACTTACAGATATTAAATAAAGTTATATGTATTTTAGTGTCCTTACTGGAACCCAAACTGAAAAACTTGTGCATGCATTTATTACCTTTAGGTTTGACTTGCATAGCATTTTATTGGTTTCGATGATAAGAGAAACCAATGCATTCATGATGGCATGTGTATGTGTGTATGTATGTATGTGTGTGTGTGTGTGTGTGTTTGTGACGCTTTGGTTGTTAACAAGATATCTCAAGATAGGAATGTCTGACAGTTTTCAAACTTGGAACATAGATGAGCCATATTGAGAGGAAGAACTCTATTGTTTTTGGTGGAGGTCAAAGGTCTTTTGGGGTAACCAGGGGTCAAAGTCTGAAAACCTTGTTAACGCGATATCTCAAGTTAGGAAACTTGGATAGATTTCATATTTTGTATGTGGATGCGTTATAGTCAGAAGATGGTCCCTATTGTTTTTGGCGGAGGTCAAAGGTCATCTGGGGTCACCGGGGGTCGAAGTCTGAAAATCTCGTTAACACAATATCTCAACGTAGGAAACTTGTATGTATTTCATATTTGGTGTGTGGATACGTTATAGTCAGAAGATGGTACCGATCGTTTTTGGCGGAGGTCAAAGGTCATCTGGGGTCACCAGGGGTCAAAGTCTGAAAACCTTGTTAACACGATATCTCAAGGTAGGAAACTTGTATAGATTTCATATTTGTTATGTGGATGCGTTATAGTCAGAATATGGTCCCTATCGTTTTTGGCCGAGGTCAAAGGTCATCTGGGGTCACCAGGGGTCAAAGTCTGAAAGTCTCGTTAACACAATATCTCAAGGTAGGAAACTTATATAGATTTCATATTTAGTATGTTGATGCATTATAGTCAGAAGATGGTCCCTATTGTTTTTGGCAGAGGTCAAAGGTCATCTGGGGTCACCGGGGGTCAAAGTCTGAAAATCTTGTAAACACAATATCTCAAGTTTGGAAGCTTGTATAGATTTCATATTTGGCATGTGGATGCACTATAGTCAGAAGATGGTCCCTATTGTTTTTGGCCGAGGTCAAAGGTCATCTGGGGTCACCAGGGGTCAAAGTCTGAAAATCTCGTTAACACAATATCTCAAGGTAGGAAACTTATATAGATTTCATATTTAGTATGTTGATGCGTTATAGTCAGAAGATGGTCCCTCTTGTTTTTGGCGGAGGTCAAGGTCATCTGGGGTCACTGGGGGTCAAAATCTGAAAATCTTGTTAACACAACATCTCAAGTTTGGAAGCTTGGATAGATTTCAGATGTGGTATGTGAATGCGTTATTGTCAGGAGATCGTCCCTATTGTTTTTGGTGGAGGTCAAAGGTCATCTGGGGTCACCAGGGGTCAGAGTCTGAAAACCTTGTTAACACAATATCTCAAGGTATCAAACTTGGATAGATTTCATATTTAAAATGTAAATGTGTTTTAGTAAGTTAATGGTCCCTAGCATTTTTGGCAGAGGTCAAAGGTCATCTGGGGTCACCAAGGGTCAAAGCCTGAAAATCTTGTTAACACTGTATCTCAAGTTTGGAAGCTTGGGTGTATATGCAGTATTGCATATTTGGTGTGTGTATGCGTTATGGTCAGGAGATGGTCTCTATTGTTTTTGGTGGAGGTCAAATGTCATCTGGGGTCACCAGGGGTCAAAGTCTGAAAACCTTGCTAATGCAATATCTCAAGGTAGGAAACTTGGATAGATTTCATATTTGGTATGTGGATGTGTTATAGTAAGTAGAAAGTCCCTATTGTGCTTGTCGGAGGTCAAAGGTCATCTGTGGTCACCGGGAGTCAAAGTCTGAAAAACTCATTAACACGATATCTCAAGGTAGGAAGCTTGGATAGATTTGATATTTGGGTATGTGGACGCATTATGGTCAGAGGATGGTCCCCATTGTTTTTGGCAGATGTGAAAGATCATCTGGGGTTTCCAGGGGTCAAAGCCTGGAAACCTTTTTAAATAGTATCTTTCAAGATAGCTGTTTGTCCATTTGTCTGTCTGTTGTTTGTATGTCTAGCTATGTATGGCTTTTATTAAGGTCAAAAGCTCATCTGGAATGACAAAATTATTTTTTGTACATGCTAGTATAGCATTTTGAATGAGAAGATAATGGTGCATTATGGCACTCTTTGAAACGGTACATTTATGTATCATCGAAACCTCAATGCATTTTTGCATTCTGGTTTTAAGGTATATCATGGTCTGTGCCCTCCCCACCCCCTTCCATTTGCACACAACCACATGCACACACTCCAGAGTGTGCAGAACCATGTGAATGTGCCAGTGTGTAAGTAAGCATAACCATTTAATGAATGATAAGCCAAACTTTAAAAATTTGAAATAGTCCTTTTTGGCTGTGAAAGAGCAAGGCTCAAGGTAATAATGTAGATCAAACTCTAACTGGCATAAAGTTTGCAAATAAGTGTGTTGAGGATTTCTCTTAAATTGTAAGTCTGGTCAAGTTCAAACTTGATGTGGTGGTACCAGACTATTAAAACTTACCTTCATGATATGTATATCAAGGAACATAATTGTACTTTTTGATATTTTAATTGCTTTGCAGCTTAGCAATGAAAGAAAATATTTTGAAGGACATATACAGGAAGTTACACCTAATGAGGGATCTGTCACTGTATTCATCCAAGAAATAGGAGAGAAGTATGTACAAAGAAACATTAATGTTTAATCTTTTAACCTTGACACAACATTTCATTCACTGTGTTTTCAGAGGTGCCAACTCTCCCTGATTCTCAGGGAGGCTCCCTGAAAACGCAAGGATTTTTGTCCATTCCAACTAGCAAATATGACAACCTCCCTGATTCAAGAAAGTTTTTCCCTCATTAAGTTGCATGTAATTCTAAAAAAAGCTCCCTGATTCCTGTGTGAAACCTCCCTGATTTCTGGATGTAAATGTTGGCATCTCTGAATTTCCAGTCAGGTTTTTTACCTCCTTCAGCAGTTACTCTGGACAGGAGCACATCACATTTCAGACATGTGACTTCAATTATGGGTTGTAGACTCCTGGTTAACTTGTTCCTTTCTACATCTCTATAGATTGTTGTAGAAAGATGATTTTAGTTTGCAATAGTGTTTTCAATCTAATATTTGTTTGTTTTTAGAGAGTATTCACTCATCATCAGTTTGATTGTGACAATGTACACTATTGCATTGGTTCAGAGTTTCCAGTTCAGTACCCCACAGTCAGTGATTTCTGAGTGAATGGTTTCATAATCGTTGGGATGGAATTGTATGTTTAAGGAATGATAAATTATGTAACTTCAGAAAAGATGAGTTTGGAAATTTGGTTTCTCCTGCTGTTCATAAGTTCATCTGTGTCATCATGACTGAGTCACCTAAAGGGGCATGTGTATGGTTAAACCAGCTTACCTGATGAATGTGTACCATTTCTATATGTAAATTGGTAATTATATAAATCTCAAAGGGTGCATGAGCTGTTAAAGTTCTTTTCACCTTTGACACATTCCCATGATGCATTTTGTTTAAAACTGCCGACATTGTCTCTACTGATGAAAGAAGTTTTTACCATGGACATGTTTGGACTCCATAAATAATCCATTTGCCACAGTTTGCCTACCTAACTTCCTGCCACAAACAATTTTTTAGTGCAGAAAGGCCTTAGTTCAATTACCTAGCTGACCTAATGTACCCTTTGAGCATTGTCCTGTGAAGTTTATTCTGAGTCAATTTGTTGGGGACACAGCAATTTTAAGGGAAAGTTCACAAATAGTAAGGCAGGTGTGATTCTTTATCATTGTGGGTACTTTCATTTTATGGAGGAAACTGAACTGTTAGACTGTTATTGATATGTAGTAGGTGGGTTCCTCTAATTACACAACATTTTAGATAGAAACCTTCTGAACCAGTGTGCAGAGGTTTATTTTATTCACCTAGCATGACTGTTATTTGGAAATCCCCGTTTAATTTGTCTTTTAATTTTTTTGAGGAGATGGTCAAACAGGATTATCAGATGTTAATTTTCAGTTTCTAACTCTCATCATTTTCACATATTTTTCCTTCAGTGAAACTGGTGAATTCATATTAAGCTGTATAATGAACATTGGGCTCCATTTTGATTTTAAGGAATTGCTAAATTGATTACAACTTCCTCTTTATTTGGAGGGAATGACCCCCCCCCCCCCAAAAAAAAAATATATAAATTAAAAAAATTTGGCGATCTCTTTGAGGTGGCATGAAATGCAACAGTTGGTTACTCAGTGGGGAACCTGCGTAATAGTAGAACTTCCTGCCAGATTGGTTGGATCTGTCTGTTTGGTTTAGTCTTTCAAACCCTGAAGAAAAGAATACTTGTTATGTGGTCCGGAATGACTCAGTGAAAAATGTTTGCTACTTCTTCACAGGCGCACTGTTCCAATGAAGAACCTTCGACCCGTAGTAAGTCTCCCTCCCTCTCAAGTACCAATGAGACTAGCACCTACCAGTTCTTATAAATCTCTATCAGGTTATTATCAAAAGTACAATCCTGACTTGTCAGGTAAGGAAGCGACCTTTGAGCTTTACTTTCGTTTTCCAGTTGTGGATATTGTGTCGTATACTCTGTTTGCTTCAGTGGCTTGTGTTACTAAACTGCTATATTTGTCTGTTAGTAATACCTACGTTTAGTCTTTCTTAATGTCTAATTGTTCGAGATGTGTGCATATTGCAACTGATTGATGAGTCATGAGTTGTTGTTCACTGAAGAGATCAACTGTATCCTATAGACAAATCTGGACAGTCACTGGTCTGATTTTAGGCGGACATTACTGGGGCTATCACCTTTTAATTTTTCAGTTTCCTTGGCACCTGTATCATGGATTGTTGTGTTCTAAATTGTAACTTGATTCCTTCAATTTCACTGAACATGAGAGTTTGAAATTCAAGTAGACAATAAATGAAGAGGATTTAAGGCTGATGGACCCCACTAATGGCTGCCTACAGTTACTAAAGACAAACACTGATCGGATTCGGTTATAGCTAATTAACTGATGAAGGATGACACCATGAGGTGTGGGATGGTAACACAAGTTGGGGGCCATGGGTGGGACAATGCCTGCCCATCAGGCATGACTGGCCATTCCCATTGCAAAAAGTTAGGGAATTTTGTTTTTGGAACTGAGAATGACAGAGTATGTAATTTAGAACAAACAGCTAACTGCCCCATTGGTTCACTTGTTGTAGCTCCTGAGAAAGTTAAATCTATAAAAACCTCTAATTCTTTGGATTTCTTTGATGTTTATCAACAGGGGAAGGAGGGTGGGGAATGGGAGAATTTGAGTAAGAAAGGTGAGTTGAGGTAAGAAACAGTGTGGCTACTACACACTTACTGAAAGTGATATCTCATATCATTGTCTCACTAGCTCTCTTTTCTTTGTACCCTTTATTTTTGTAGATAATTACAGGAGTAGAGATAGGCCACCAAGGAGAGGAAAACCACCAATTCAACTTCTTCATCCTTCTTTTTCTCCTTCTAATGGGTTAGCTTTTGATCAGCAGAACATTCCTTACCCTCTTCCACATGAGATACCATCTGGTAGAGGAAGACCCAGACTGCCATCACCTCATAAGTAAGACTTAATGTGTATTCATAATATGTTTCAGTTTTAAAAGGACAAAGGTTGGGTGATATATATTTGATGCAGATTTCCACACTTGTACAAAATGTACATGTGTAGAAATCTGTAGGTTGTTACAATTTAAAACAGTAATGGAGTCTGTAGTTGCCTGACCAAGTTGAACTATTTTGTCAAATTGAGACTTTCATTCTGAGGAGGTATGAAAAGGAATGTAGTGGCAGGAGAAATAGGAAAAATTGTGATTCTTGTTTGGCTCTTTCAAACTGCCGCATAATGTCACATGGTTTTAAGCCAAAGCCCCAAAATGTTTTTTTTTTCTTTCGTTTTCCCTAATTGGCGTAAGTTGCCTCAGTCACAAAGAATAGAGAATTATGACAGAAATGATAAAATAATATTTCTTATAAGAAACCATGAGTGATATTGGGCGGGGGGGGGGGGGTAAATTTTTTCTAGTGGCTTAAAAGTCTATAAATATGGGTGAAATCAATGGCAACTTGATAATTGGCTCCACCTTGACCAGGGGCTGCATATGGGCTTTACTTGTCACTGAAATAGAAACTCATATCCCAAAATCCAAATGTGGCTGGCTTTTTTATGGCCCATGTACTCTGCATAGTTTTGTAGAGGGAGTAGTTTACAGGGGCTTTGTGAGTTTCACAAAAAAGATGTGTAAATATTTGAACTATAGGACATAGGCAGTCACCCCAAAGTTATTTTGAAACATTTAAATTTCACCAATCTCTTGTTCTTTTTCACATATCTTTTATAATATTTCAAGACTTAATATTGCATATTCATACTGAACCGTGGAGTTCCTCCTTGTAATTTTTACGATTTATTGGGAAAAATATTGTCTCATGACTCATAAGAACATTAATGAAGTACTCCAGCCCAGATTGGGGTAACTGCATCTTCTCTTATAATTTTATATTACTGGGGAAGGTTACCTCTGATTCTCTTTCCCTTATATATGTTTTTTTTTTTTTTTTTGTGCATTTAACACTGACTTGAAGTTTGGCAAACCTCTAACACTTTGTTCAAATAAAGTTCACTCATAAGTGGTTTCTATCTATCACCATGAGAGAACCTTTTTATTTTTTCTCTGATTGTATTTTAATTTTTTTTTTTGTTAACTTCATTGCATTTTCAGCATTTTTTTGTTTTAACTAATGTTGCTTGAAAGCTATAGATGAATCCGATTAGCGCTTGTTTTTTGTGACTGTAGGCAGCCATTAGTGGGGTCCATTATCCTTTAATCATCCTCATTTATTGTCTACATGAATTTCAAATCCTCAAATCCAGTGAAGTTGAGGAAATCAAGATACACTTCAGTGTACAACCATCCATGCAACAGGTAAGGAAGGAAATTTAAAGATTAAAGGTGATGGACCCTAGTATTGGCCGACTAAAATCAGACCGTCACAATCTGTCCGGATTCGTCTATAGCACAAGGACAAGATCTTGCTTATGAAAAATTACTGTCACATGGTTCCATTTCAGACAACAACCTCCACGTTTTATGAATCGTAATTCGAATCAGAATGAGCAGTTAATGCCGAAAGGACGTGGTTGGCCATCGCATAGGTAACAATTTGTGTGCAAGTGTAGTGCATTTTAAAATCTGCCTGAATTCTGTCAGAAATCATTGAAACTACCATTGCTGGCTAAATGATCATGCTTTAGACATGGTTTTCATGCAGTAGGATAAAGAAGCAAAAGATTGGAATTTTGACATGATTTTGTAAATCTTTTAACTTTGGGTGTTTTGTCTGTGAAAGTTGGTATGTGGTCTTAAAACTCGAAACTTCACACTGTCTTTAGTATGAAAGCATGTTTATTATGTATCTGTGCTTGGTAAATTACAAAAAAGAAAAGCCATTTTTTACAAGATCCTTTATTGTTCAGTGTTTAACATTTCCATTCTCAGTAAGGGTTTTAAAGTTTGCAGTATGAACCATCTAGTTTTCAAAAAGCTGAAAAGCATATAGCTCTCATGAACATCAGTATTTCAAAAAGTGAGGGGAACCCTGTTCAGCTCTGAAAGAGAAAATCTTCATTGTCATTGCACCTAAGACTTATATTTAAGACTTATATTTAGAAACTCTTTTATTGTTGTGCATCATGCACAACAGCAGCAGGTTCCTTTTTTAGAGCTTTTTTAGAAGACTCTAAAAAAGGAGCCTACTGCCGTTGTGCGTGATGCTCCGCATGACCAACGGAGTAGGGTAAACAAGCCAGTGAGCCACAACTGGAAAAAAGGCCGTGGCCGGCTCGACTTGAACCAATACTAAAGGTTGGAAACTGGGCCGTAAAACTCTATCTAACTAACTGTCTTTTATTGTTATGGTTGTTACAAAATTATTTTGTTCACACAAGTCAGGAGACCTCATCCCTGTTTTCATTATTGATTCCTTGCCGAAGGCAGGCAAGGAATCTATGCGATGGTGATGTGGTGTGTGTGTATGTGTGTGTGTGTGTGTGTGTGTGTATGTGTGTGTGTGACGCCTGCTTGTAAACACGATATCTCAAGAACGGTAACCCCCAGGGATCTCAAACTTGGCATGTAGATTGTCCACATTGAGTAGATGGTCCCTATTTTTTTTTGGTAGAGGTCAAATGTCATTTGGGGTCACCAGAGGTCAAAATGTAAATACCTTGGAAATTGCTTGTAAACACGATATCTCCAGAAGGAAAAATGTGAGCAATCTCATACTTACCTTGCTGATTGTCCATATTGAGTAGATGGTCCCTATTGTTTTTGATGGAGGTCAAAGGTCATTTGGGGTCACCAGAGGGAAAAAGGTCAAAACCTTGTAAACACTGTATCTCAAGAAGGGTAAATGTGAGGGATCTCATACATAGCAGGTGGATTGCCCATATTAATTAGATGATCACAATTATTTTTGGTGGAGGTCAAAGGTCATTTGGGGTCATCAGAGATGAAAAGCTCAAAAACTTGTAAACACCATATGTCAAGAAAGGTAACTGCCAGGAATCTCATATTTACTAAGTGGATTGTCCATACTGAGTAGATGACCCCTATTGTTTTTATTGGATGTCAAAGGTCATTTGGGGTCATCAGAGTTCAAAACATCTAAACCTTGCAAACACTATATCTCAAAAGAGTATATAACTGTTGAAGTTAATATCCATGAGTGGTTAGGGTGAAAGGGTAAGAATAATTTGGCATGTGTAATGTAATAGGCATAGGGTATAATTTTTTTGGAACAGTTTATTAACTTCACTATGTAAATTCTTTAGTGAGGTAATTTTGAAAATGCATTTGTAAAGTACTGAAGCAAACTCATAGGAAGAAGGTCTAAGGTGCACAAAAAGGCACATCACATGGTAGTTACTGTACAGTATGTTGATTCTGGCATAAAATTGTGCCCTGTTATTACATTAAGTTCCAAGTATTAATACATGAAAAAGTGGGCAGAGCAAAATATAAAATCTTAAAAGGCAAAATCTCCTCATCAGGCTGGCATACATTCTTCAATGCTCATGGGTTTGCTGATTTTGCAGCCACAAGTAAATAGATTTTCATGAAACTGATGTGGAACATGTGAGTTTAAACAGTCTGTATATAAGGGTCATTTAGGGACATAGTCTGAAAATATTAGAAGATGCTTCTGTGCACACTAAGTAGATGACTGATATGGAACTTCAAAAGTATAAACTTTGAACAGAGAGTACTCTGTGTGATGCACAAGAATCTCTTTTATAACATACCTACATTGCTTTTTCAATAACCTTAAACAAAACCTGAAGAAAACATTAAATTTAGTGGCAAAAAGTGCTAATATTTGACAAACCTTGTGCCTACTGTCCTCATGAGGACATGTGCATGCAAGCATGCATTAATTGGAAGTGGGAATTGATTAATGAGATATACCACAGTTAGTTAGTTTTACAAAAAAGAACCTAATTTACACTGATCATTTGGTATCAAATACCCTTCAGCACACATGAACTGTCATTGCCTAATAGAGTGAATCAAATTGTGACTGACCCATTCTTTGCCATTTGGTCACAGTTATCTTGCCCAATTTTTCAGTTGACTGCCAGTTATCCCCACAGTGTCCTGAAGGATTACCTCATACAAACATACAGCTCAATTGACTTAAGCTTTTTATTGTATAAGTGGTGTTAATTGACTCTTATAAACCCTCTGAAGAAAGCTTATTTTTATCTCAGTACATCACCATGACAGCCCATTGTTTGTGTATACTCCTATTTCCTGCCATTCCCTGCAGGCATTCAGTACTCTTTTTGTGGTCAAAATGTCAGACTTCCATGAAAGTCACACCTCTGCTAAATCCAGCATAAAATAACTGTCCACATTATCTTGTCTCATCTGACCACAAATAAAAGTTGTTTGCCTAGCCATTGTCTGGAGATGGAGAAGTTCATGTACACTGATCAAGTTTCTAAACTGAAAGTCATCTTAGAAATACTGTAGATTGACACCCTTCAGAAATTAGTGTCCTTTACATAGAAGCTGGTGGAATTGAACAAAAAGTGTGTTTGTATAAGGAATTTTGTTGAACAAACTTTAAACATTGGTGTCTGTCTAGATTGGTGTTTCTGCTTTACAGTTTCAATATGCTCTACAGTGATTATTTGTCACTTAGTTTCATTCTAGAATTTGTTTTAAATTTTTGATAGCATAAAATGTATCAGCATACTACTTGCCTCATCTCTGCTTATATCTGGATAACTGCACCAAAAAAGTAACCCCTGTGCGAAGGATTATGTAGCTATGTCAAATATCATCATCGAGTGGGAATTCTTGTCTTACATTTCATTTTTATCCATGTCACTATCTCCCCCCCCCCCCAAAAAAAAAAAAAGTGTACCATAAAGCTTAATGCATAGAACCATTGCTTCAAGATTACCCTTTATGACACTTTTCAAAAGTATTAAGATTTTATTTTGCATTGCTGCTGTCATTTAAAAGTAGTTCAGGTAATAAGAGCAAGCATAATGTTGTATACTGTGTATCAAACAAGGAAAACTTGTACTGTATGTTATGCTGTACACCTACAGTATAAGTAGCCATAGGCGAATTAAAAGTCTTGTTAAATTATGATGGATTAATAGGGATATCTGCTTTTGTTAATTTGCAAAGGATACCATAGACAATGGGTGGGGCATTTCCCCCATAAAGCAAGAATTGCTGTCAGTAATAACCAAGGTTACACATCTCTATTCAGATGTCTCTCTAGGCTTGGTCTCACATACCCCCCAACACCCAGTGTTAACTCGTGTTTACAATCAGACAAAACCACAGGCTAACCCCGTGTTTTCCAGTCTGTGTTCTCACGTACCCAGTGTTTCGTTGATTGGATAGTGTTACCGTAGTAACGAGACCAAATATTTCACACACCGATTACAGCAAAATGTAAGAAAATACCTGTCATCAGTGCTATAAATACCTGTGACCTTGCTTGATTAAAACAAACACGATGTTTAAAACTGCTTAACCCTGCGATTTGAGGTGGATGGAAATTTAAACACCCACCCCGCGTTAACCCACGTTCCCACGTTACTCGAGCGTGAGGTAATACAGTGTTACCTCGAGCGCGGGGTATGTGAGAACACAGTATTTGATCCAATGCTTGTAGGAGAGTGTGTCTATGAGGGCTTGTTTAAACACTAACCTCAATGCAGACTTTTCGAAACATAGAGGCATCGGAACATAGAGACTTCAGAATGGAGAGCTGTCCCCATTGACCAAACTTTTGATAAAAATGGTTTCAAAATACCGCTTTATCAAGTAATGAGACAGTTTTCTGGAATATTAAAGCTGTGTGAGAAATTCCTCTTGTGTGTGGAGATCAAAGGTTTGAGGTGACAGTCAGATCAAACTTTGTAGACATAATAATTTTAGGGGGATAACTGTGAGGGATCTCATACCATGGTGGAAGTACTTCCATACTCATTCTGTACTAAGCTTAATTTTGAATTCCTCATGTTGATGGACGTGTTGGTAAGGTGATCACTATTTTTTTTAAGGGGTCAAAAGGTCATTTTGGGTCACATGAGGTCAAAAAGTTTGGACCCTACTAGTATTATATCTCAATTAAGTAGGATAATTGTATGGGATCTCATGCATGTCGTGTTTGTTTCCATGTTTGCTATGATATATCATACGGCAAGGAATCACTAAGCCTGTTGGCTTTCTAGTTAATTTTACAACTGTATTACTGATGAATGAAGACTTTCAAGTTGTTATCTCTCAGCTCTGGTTTAAAAGTTCTTCATGAAACAAATTTTATTTGTTTTGAATTTGCAATGTTTTCTGTTTGTTATTTACTATTCTAGCAAATTCTGCTATCTTTCATCTTTGCTCCTTCTTCAGTGTCTGATATAATCAGGGCTTTGCATTTTATGCCAAAACAGGCATTTTTCATGCAGACAGAAATTTTACTTATGACCAAAAATACACTCCAGTTGTAATTACAAATTTTGACTTGCGCACATCTTAATGACCATAAGTTTAACTCACTAAACACTCATCTGCTTAATCTTAATATTGTTCACTTTGCGCATTTCATTAGTTTACACCAGAAATTTTAAAAACTTGAGATACAAATCTTGAATATTTATAAAGTAGATAATATCATTAAAATTTACACAGGCTTTCCCAGAAAAAAGCAATCTTTGGAAGCAATGTCCTGTGTTAGATCATTTTCAGATGGAAACTCACTGTCATAATCTCTTTAGTTTGGTCTGGCAAATATTTTTAAAATGGTTCTCTTTGTCAACGGTCAAATGTTTTCTATTTTTTTTTTTTTTTTTTGTTCCATCAGGGGAAGAGGGAAGGCATATGACTCTCATAGAGTTAATTCTCCCATCCATGATTTGGATCAGAATGGGTTAGAAAAACAAGAAATACAGGAGGCCTTGAGGTATATAGAACTGCAAGAAAGAGACCAGATGTCTTTCCCTTCTTTACCCGTGAGTACCTTTTTCATCAATAAAGGCTGAATATTTTTTTTTCAGCAATAAAGTAGACTGGGAGAAGAGACTTTTGTTGCCCTGAAAAACAAAACTATTCCATTGCCCTAGAGTAAAGCTATTTTACACTCGCTTTCTGCCATGAAATATATTTCTCCCTCTCTTACTTGGAAGCCACCTCAACTCCTTCAATACCTACCCCCCATATTGGCACCTTTAATATAAAGGGGGGAAGGGGGGCAGGGAGAGCTTCATAGAAGGTCTGTATAATGGTTCATTTATTTCTTCAGTCCCATCATTTGACAATGTTGAAACAACATTTCTTGCCTCTGTCATAACATGTTATAGTTTAATGTGGCATGTACGTTATATACCTAGTATTGTAGATCAGCATTGTCCTGACCGATCTACCTTTGGTATTCATTTACGGCTCTTGCTAGGGAGGGGGTCATGGTCAAACTGACCTGTCACCGCAGGCATCTTTTTGGAGCAAGTACAGAATGGATCACAATGGCAGGAGAAGTGCATCTCCATCTCATCGGCTTAGAGGAACTCCATCTCCTGTCAGTCAAATACATCGTGATAGTGGTATGTAAATTTCCTATTTTGTGTTGTTCATCACACAGTGACATAGAGCAAATCCATACTCTCCAACATAATGTCACAATGTTACCTTAAAAATTGAAATTACCTATCAGTTTTAAAGCATTTGCACATATCTGGGTAGTTAATCTTAAAACCCAAATATTTTTAATATCTGAAATTTCCATTTTACTAGTACTGACATGTTACACTTTAAAAACATTGTAAAAAATGAAACACCATAGGCTTGTTCATTCTGTTAGTTCCCAAAGTTTTGGTAAAGAAAATGTATTGAAAGAAACTTGGGTAGTAAGCTGGATACTTTTTTAATAGAAACACATATATGATTGTGTCATAGAAGAATTCCCTCATAGAAGTGCTTCCCTCTAGGAACAAATGTATCGGTGACAAATCTCTCTCAGTTGCTGGTCACTCCTTTTGATACACTCCTGCGAAATATCAGAAAAGCTCTTGCAGTTATTATTTTCAAAAAGCTCTTCAAGTCTGACCTGCTTTAGCTGTGCTTTTCGTTCTCTTTCTGTATTTTCTTTCCAAAGCTTTGATCTTTTTTGCGGTTGCCCTCTATAAATGTTTGTATGTATATTTGTATGCAAGAATTTTTGAATGAAGTTAAAAATATATCAAACATCTTTCAACAAAAAACATTTTGGCAGCATGTTAAAAGATAGTTTTCATAAATGGGCTAGATAAAGTTCTCTAGTAGTTCTGTGATGATACATTTCTCAATTTTTATACCCACAAGTAGTTCCTTTGCATCAATTGGTATTTAAAATTGACCTCTTTTTGCTATAGATATAGATGAACGTGCCTTTCTTTTGCATCAATTGATATTTAAAATTGACCTCTTTTTGCTATAGATATAGATGAACGTGCCCTCATCAGTCAGATGCAGCACACTAGTATTGCAAGCAGTTCTCCTGTGGAATCTGAAACACCTTATACTGTCACTGTAAAGGTAGGAGGAGGTTTATCTTAAACTCTGTGTTAAAGCCATTGGCTGCAGCTGCCTCAGCTAGGCTGTAGCTGCCCCAGTCATTTTTTGGCTACATGGTCAAGTGGTTAAGAGCATCCGACTTGCAGTTGGGAGGTTCAGAGTACAAGTCCTGGCTGGGTCATGCCAAAGACTTGAAGAGGGAACCTACTGCCATGGTGCTTGGTGCCCAGCATAAGCAATGGAGTTGGAAAAACAAGTCAGTGAGCCACAACTGGAAAAAAAGGCTGCGGCCGGCTGGCTTGACTCGAACCAATTGGTTGGAAACTGGGCTGTAAAACTCCATCTAATCTTACCAATCATGTTTTGTTGCTGCAAGCATCACAATGGAGCTGAACTGCTAAGTATGTTGCTGGTACTGGCTTAATATCATGTGTATGTTGACAATGTTTGTTTGCATCAGCTGCAACTTAGCTGAGGGAACTGTCGCTTGGCGTGAAGCCTAACCCTAGCTTTTTCTACGTACTTCAAAGCATTTAGAACAGTGAATGTATGAAGGTACTTAATGTAAACATGATGGGAAGCTTGGTCTATTAAATGTTTACTTTTAATATATGATTTCAATCTTTTCTCTTAGTAATATATAATAGTAAATGTGTGATGATAAACAAATATGTGTGACATAACAGAATTGCAACGCTTGCAGGAAGGGGCTATGGTTTTACTGTACCGAAAAAACAAGCCCATGTTTGCCAGGGTCCTTCTTCAGGTCTTCAAGTGGATGCTGAGTTAAACTCTTGAGCCATGGTCTATGGTTTAGTTTTCTCAGTAGGCAGAATTTTCACATTTTCGATAATCATGATTATTGAGGTCAATATTGATCATGAGGTGAAGGTGATTGGCTTTGATGCAAATAATCTAAAAGTTAAATGTTCAAGTTCAGAGGTTGATAAGAGTAATATATTCTTGTAGATAAGAAGTATTGACTTGAGGCTTCCGAATGTTCACATACACACAAATAAATGCACATTCATTCTTTTGTTACTGCCAAATTGCTTGACAAGGGTTTAGTGTCTATCATAATGTCAACCATGATCTGTGAATAAAGTTTTGTATGGGACCTGCCACATTTACATTGGGTTTTGTCCCAAGAGGTTGTAGAAATGTAGAAGTATCTACTCTTCAAGCTTATTCTGTGTTCAAAACACAATTACACACAGGGTTTACCAGGGGCTATTCCAGGGCGCAGTAAGTGAAATGGTTCTGTGGCTAAACCATATGTATGTAGCAATGGTAAGTTATGATTAAGCAGTAAAACCAAGCATATTGAAGGGGATCTGGAAGGGGAAGGAAAATTCTGATCTTGGTATTAAAGAGAGTTATATGTAATAAATTATCTGGGGTAAAGTGATAGTTTTCAAATACCAACCATTATACTGTACTTGACAAAGGATGGTCAGATCTTAAATCTTTCAGTAGCTTGCTTGGAATTGAAATTTTTTTCTTTCTCTCCCTCTGACATGTTAGGGTGCTGGAGAAATGGACATGAGCCAAACAGTCACTATCACCTCAGATCCTAACCAACCACCTCCAAATTCATGGGCCAGTCCGAGCCCTGTTCCCTCATCTGGTACAACCTATCAAATCACTGCATCAAGTGGGCCTTCTCCTCATGGCCCTTCCCCCCAGACTGTTTATTCATCTTCTCCTGTTCCCCAGTCTATCAGTGTAGGTCTTCCCTTCTACCCAATGATACTTCCAGGTAATGACTCTTTTCGATGCTTCTCATTTAGATTGTCTCCCCTTTTCTTCAAGTTAGAGACAGTTTCATTTAGTTTGGTGGCCATTGCTATTGAAGTGTAGATTAAGAGTTCTGTATCATAAAGCATTAAGTTAGCTGCACACTATACAACTTTGTGCAATGCAACTCAACTTGATCATCGTATCTCCAACAGTCGTGTAGTGTGCGTGAGTTTATGACTGTGACTGGCAGTTTTAGGACCAGTTTTAAGTTGCGTCGCCATCAGTCAGGAAGAACAAACATGTTGGTTCTTCCCAACTCTGTAGGGTGACATTCACAAGTGACTGAAAAATCTGACCAATCAAAGTTACTGATTTATATGCACATGATACAAATTTGGTGAAAGTTGTCTGATGTTTGTTCCGGTGACAACTTTTGACGTAACTTTGTGTAAATATTCAGTTTAAAAGATGGATATATGGACCGAGTACTTCGAGTGGATCGAGATAAGACAAACTCATAGAAATGTGGGAGCAACAACCTGTACTGAGGAAACAAAGCTATTCCTATAGGAATGCTTGAAAAAAACAGTGGAAGAGATTGCCGAGGCATTCGACGTCACTGGTGAGCTGTAAAATTGCAAAGGCCTAGTACGCTAGCTACACACTGAAAGTATAGCTGCAAACTTTACGCAATTTTTGCTCTTTTGTATAGCAGTAGTGTGCACGTGCCAATCCGTGGGTGTGCATTCCCTAATCGTTCGAATGACAATGTGGGATAGCCAGCTGTATAGTGTGCGTGGCCCTGTCGTGCGATTTAAAATCATGACAAGGATGCAAAACTAGGTCACAACAGTTAGTTGAGTTGCGATGTGCAAAGTCGTAAAGTTTGCGGCAGGCTTTACTTTCAGTGGCCTCAAGCAAGATAGCTCAATCTTAAGATTTTAAATCTGTATGAAACAAGGTAAGCCCTGATTACCTCCCTCCTTCGGTTTTGGCCAATTACTTGTGCAAGATAAGTGTAAATACTTTTCAACATGTTGCAAGTTCTCTACTTAAGATATTTTGGTCACATTTGTAGTTTTTGATTGATATTATTGCCTAGTAATATGCATTCTTGACCAAATTTGATTATTCCAAAGCAGTCCTCTCATCCTGTCAAATACACATTACCAGATGGATTGAGAAATCAATCAGAAGTATTAAAACTAATATAGCATTAGCTTTGGTGTAAGCTCCCTGCACTTTTGGGGAATTATGTTAAAAAACTCAGCTACATCTCTGCCTACATGGCTACATCTATTTTGCATTGGCTTTGGCCTTATTTAGCCCCTAACATTTGATTATATTTCCTTAGTTTGTTTCTGTAAGAAAATGTCAAAATATGCATTCAGACATGAAATACTGGTAGTTTAATTTTGATGTAAAATATTTTCTTTTGCAGTGCCAGATAATCTTATAGGACCCATTAATCCATCAGCAGATATATCACGCGATCCACAGGGTCAGGATCTTCCATCAGGTTAGCATTTTCAAAGTTACATCAAGTTCAAAAAAAAAAAAAAACACACAAGTTGTAGGGGTATCATGTGTATTGTATAGGTATCAAGCTAGTCTTTCAGAGGAACATTTTTGTCCTGTTTGTTCACAAGTTACCATGTCAAAATAGCCAATCCCCAGCTTCCGTAGCCAAAGCTGCCGCAATTGAAGCCATGCTCTTTTGCTATACACATTGCAGTAACAGACAAAAACTGGTGTGCACTTGTAATGTGTATACTGTATGTCATATTTTGACATATTTCCTAAATGCTCAGTGGCTATGTTTGACATGATCCGATGGGAATGGTAGTTGCAGCCAATAATAAACCCAGGTCACGTGATGTGATTTGCTTGTGCCACAATGTGGGAAGAAAATCAGGGAGTCTTTAATGTGTTATGCACATTACAGCTTTGCATTGCAATTTGGCAGCAGCCTTGTTTTGTAGCACATTTTCTATGACATGTTCAAGTATGAATTGTGCAGTCTCACAACGTTCTTCAACATGGGGGCTTTTATAAGCCACCATTTCAAATGTGGTGCATGTAAAACCAGTCCCTCTGTTGTAAAAACTTGCCATTCAACAGGTACATCTGTTTGTTAGATAATATTTTCTCTGACTCTGAGATAATGCATTAGTTAATGGATTTCATATTGTTTCATTGTGTAAAGAACACCATTGATGATAAAAGTAGTCCACAGATATCAATGTTAGTTGAGTCAAGGTATGGTTCATACAAAAATGACTCTACCCTTTCAGTGTTTCTATTTAGTGTATTAACTGTATTGGATATGTAAGGTGTGTACACAGATTTTTCAGCATGTTTGTATTGATGCTCTTTCCACATATATGTAGATGTTTCCACCTTGAGGTACTTCTATAACCTTGGTGTTGAGGTAAGTGATGTTTGGAGATTTCTACCTTTTTGTTGCCCCTTGTGGGCTGGGGTTTGTAGGATTTGTCCACCATATCTCCTGTCTGTCATTAGAGGCGACTGAAGGAAGGAACTTGCTCTTTGTTTAAACTATTCTGAGACCAGGATTGGGCTTAGGCTTTGTTAGGCTTCGTTTAAACTGGGTTTGGACTTTACCTTCTTGTTTGGTTGATGCTATGTGACACATTTGTGTTAGTGTGTCCTTGAGTCTCACAAACTTGACTTGGTTCTCCTGCAGTAGCTGGTGTTATAAATAACATTGTGTGACATCAAAGCATAAGATCTATTCTTGTAGGAAACCTTTTTTGTAACATAAAACACATACTGAAACCTATCTCTCCCCCCTGCCCTTACCCTCTCAAATAGCCAATAGTTCTGTTTGCCATCATATGAACTTTGCAAATAATAAAACATTGAAAAAGATATGGTTGTGTTTTTAGCAGTGTCAGTTTCATTTTCTGCTCAACTTTCTGTTTTACTTTTTGTCAAGACTTGATAAAGTTTTTCCATATCACATGACATTCAAGAGGGATATGCATCAATTTTTTTTCAGTACCAAAGAAGATTGTGCATGGTGCAATATCAGCAGCAACAGCAGCAGGCTGCAGTAATGCAACAACCATTTCCCCAGGTTAGTGGTCTCCCAGGGCATTCAGCTACCATTTACAATGCTTTGCCTGTTGTCCAGACCAGTCTAGGAGGACCAGTTCATCCGATGATGACCCCAGCAGAAGCTGGTCAGGTGATGATTGAGAGCCAAGTTACCTCCAACAGTAGTTTATCAGAAGAAGCAGAGGAGACTGAAGATACCAGGCAACTTACTGCAGGTGATATAGCATTCCTTGAAACATTTTATTCCAGAAACTATGGACAAATAGTTTAGAAATTGAGGTTTGGATCATCATAAGACAACATTTTAGTGATTGCTTTGTCTGTATCATAAGTACCAAATCATGGTGAAGGCATGGGATCTAAATAGCCAAGCTGCAACTCCCTCAGACAAGCTGCTGTAGCTGAACCATGCTTTGTTTTACCCAGCATACCACACCACAATGGAAGTACTACCGTAATCTTCCCATTGTGATGTATGTTCTAACAAACCATGACTTACGCAGCTGTAGCCAGTAGTTTTGACATCATGCCTAATGTTAAAAAGGTCAGTCAATATGTTGCCAGTCAAGTAAAAAAAAATAAGATGATATTAATTTTTTAAGACCAGAATCACAGACTTAAAAGAAGGGTTTAAGGTCACAACAGGATTTGGTATACTAGACGGGTACTTATTCTGAGCATTTTGGTGAAATTTGCATTGAAATCCGATGTGTGGTTCTCAAGATATGAACATGTCAATTTTTCACATTTTCAACAAAAAGTGAACTTGAAGCAAGCACATATGACATTACATCCCCACATTAATTGGCAGTCTTTAATTTTTCTTTAAAATTTATGCTGGATTTTCTCCTCAACAATTCCATATTATTAAAATGTGATTGCATTAGTGGCATGAGAATTTTACAAACTTTGCATCCCCCACAGGGAGGTCATACTCCTATTAACTTCAAGGTCAGCACAACAGTCTGATAAAACAAATGGAGACAAAGCATTCCTTGTCGATATTAGGAAGTGATATAAGTTCTGCTGCCCTCAAACTCACTTTTGAACACAAATCTACTGATTTCAATTACTGATATCTCAAGAAACACATGTCCGATTTGAATAGAACTTTCGCCACACTGTGTAGATTTTGTTCCTCTTTCAAATATGAAAACTAAATTTTTGCCTAAACTTCCCCTTTAACTGTGAAAGGAGTAGTTCAAACAGCATGTTGGTGTAATAATAATAATAATAATATAACAGTTCTTATATAGCGCCTTACACAAGAAGTCTCAAAGCGCTAAGAACTTTGGTGTAGAACTTTGACTTCTTGTGAGGGAATGGGAAGGGGGGGGGGGAGGGGCTAAGGTATAAGCAAATTAAGTTTGGGGATATAATTGTATAGTTACAGGTGAATATGAAAGGAACATTTCCTTTATCCATTATCACTGATCTACCAAGGTATTGGCAAATTAGATTAAAGCTGAAAAGTTAGTAGCTGCAATTTATGGAGATATTCTGCAGGTTTGATAAGTAATCAGAGGTTAATCATAAGGGCAAGCAGTATTAATGCATGTTGTGAACTAGTGGTGATATTGGAATTACAACAAGTTACTGAGGTGCAAAATAAGCAAGTTATGCTATTAGTCTAGATTTTTCACCTATTGCCATTTGGTATTGTTGTGTAAGGTCTCTGCCTGTGAAGAAATCATCAGTATGGATGGTTAAATATTAGTTGTATGAATTTGTTGTGAGTGATGAAAATGTAGGAAACTGTAGCTTTTTAAAGACATAGCAGTATAATTACATAACTTACATGATTTAGAGAATGGATGGAGCTACCACATAATTGCAAACTATGTCAAATAAATGCCAACAAGACTGATGTACAAAAAGAAAAGCCTTTCATTAGTTGCAAGTCTTGATGCTTTGTTAATAGATCTGATCAGCTGATAAAGTACCATTCCTAAAGAAAACATTATGGTTTAATTTGAAGTAGTTCTTTCTCCCATGTGACATCTTTCAGATGGCAAGCTATTAAAATGACTATGTCTCATTTCTATTTATTTTAAACCTGTCTTTCACATAGTGGAATGGTTACTATCTCCTAGACTTTGATTTGTGTTTTTATCATCAGACAGTCCCATGTATTATGTACAAGCCGTGATAGGTTTCATCTGAAGTTTTGTTGGTCTATTTTTGTTCAAATGAGATGCCAATATACAAATTAAGGTACCACATCAAAATATACAAGCTGCATGCAGTTCCCACTGCCAATCTGCAAGAGCTGCAGCCATGCACAGGGAATAATTTAGTGTTCAAATTTTGCATAGCAATTTTGCTGTTTCGGGGCTCCTCAGTCACAAAATCACTAACTACGCATACGTTTAATGTAGAAAATCTGCTACACAATTTTGCATTTGTATAGCAATTTGTCCATTTTGTGTAGCAAATTGCGATGCAATACTTGATAAATTATTCCCTGATGCATTGGTACTGCACATACCACAATGACAGAGCAGTCATATCCTGCTGTAGTAATGTGTGTAGCAAGCAACAGAGCATGGCTGGGGCAACTCTAACTTAGCACTTTGACATGGTGCCTGAGGTTTTCCTGACTTTCAGTTGTTATGTTGAGCTGGCAATGCATGAATTGTCAAAAGCAGTAGAGGGCCATAAATCTTATTTTTTTCTTTCTGCATTAACACACATTTTCTGCAATCAATCAGGCATGAGCAAAATACATTATGTGACTGCTTTCTGAGCTTTTGTAGCTTACATCTATTCATTATGCTCCTCTTTCCACCATTAATTTTGATGTGCAGGACAAGAGAGTGCCTCACAGTCACAACACTTCAGTGATGCCTCCTACCAGCAAGCAATGCCAACTCACTCTGCCAGTCCTACTCTCCATCCTCTATCTGTTCAGCCTTCTCCTCATCCCCCTGGTACTCAAGTTATTTATCAGCAACCGCCGGGTGCCCTCAGCCAGGTCCCTGGCATGGCTTCATATGCCATCCCAACTGTTTCTCAGTGGCAGCCCGGGATGCCCTATGGCAGTCCAAGTAAAGTGACACCGATCAGCGTCCAGTCCAACGCACCTGTCACATTACTGACTAGCAACACCCTTCATGCACCACCTCAAATGCAGCAACAACAACCACATCTTGTACCACCAGGAGCTCCTGTACTGCCACCATCAGCAGCAATGCATGGAGTCGGTCCATCTTCTATGTATACTCAGTCATAAAGCTCCAAATACATCATAATTGCATACATTTTCTGTTACTCATCTTGCTGAAAGTTTATTTCTTATAAAAAGAAAATGCATTTTTATTATGAGTTCAATTTTTTTTATTTCCGTCTTGCCAGGTGTGGGGATGTTTTATTAATAGTTTATGTCATTTTCAATGTGAAAGTAGATTGTAGCATTCATTTTATAGAGAAAATGGGGATGCAAAGTAGTAAAATTTGTGTTGGGAGCTACATGGGAGTTTCATTGTTGTTTAAACTTGTGAAAAGTTAGGTACCCAATGACTATGTTATTATAACAACAAACTTTGGAAGTCACGAGTGGAACAGAAAAGTGGATCCTATTCTTGTTTGGTTTATCAACTTATCATACAAAGTGGATCACTTCGATTTTTAGTAAATTTCTTTTTCTGCTTTCAGATATCTGGGTCCCGTTAGTTAGGGGGTAGTAGGATACCCAAGGTTTTGTTTGCATAATTTTGGAGAAAGTCTTGCTCCATGTATTTGTATAGTTGTTACCTACCACTTCTGTATGAGTGAACAAGCAAAAGACTTTCCTGGATGACTTTGAAGGAAGTTAGGAAAACAGGTGGAGAAGATTGTATATTTTTAGGAGGGGAGCAAATTGTGTATCTAGATTGTATGTGAAGACACACAGCATCTGTAGAGGATGCCTGTGCTCTAAAAGGAAAACATTTCATGGCATCATCATATTGAAGAGTGTCAGAGGGTTTAAAACGTAATTCAACGAGCGATTTTGATGTAAAGTTTTTTAGCTTGAGATTAAAAAGAAGAAACACCCTCAACAGGTATAAACATTTTAAGGTTGAATTCACAGTGACATGTATCAGGAATATCATTTACTTTTGAAGGGAATGAAATGTCACAGCAGTGCCATATTTGTGTCCTTTGAGCACTAAGCTTTACACTTATGTATAATACATTTATTGTATGATGTGCTGTAGAAATAACATCACAGATAGTGAAGGTATTACATTGTTGTGAGCTTTGGGTTAGATGTGATATCAAAGCCGTGGGCTGTAGCCCACTTTGCTAGGCTGCAGCTGCCCCAGCTATGCTTTGTTACTATGGAAATAACAATAGTAGGACCACTTTTATTCCACAATTGTTTGTATGAAGTGAAGAAGCAAAGTGTAGCATAGGCAACATCAACATAGAAAAGGCAACAACTGCATAGTCTAAGGTTTTGATAAGATGCCTATAAAGTGTGTGTTGAGATCCAAGTGTTGAAGTTGAAATCACTTTTCAATTATTTTTTCCTTTTTGCTGAAAGTAAATTTTTATAATCTGTTTTGCTTTTGCATTTTCGTCTCCATAAAAAAGAAAAACTAAGCTGTTTTACAAGATTTTTTGTTAAAAAGTATGATTTTTTTTTGTAATGTTTGTACTTTTCCATTTGGACATTTACATCTGTTCTGCATTAGGTTTGTCTTGACACTGTATTCAATATTTTGTATGCTTTCATAGTGTTAAGAGTCAGAAACACTGTTTTGTTATTATTGATATGCTAATTAGTTTGCAGTGTTATTCCAAAAATTTGAAAAGTTGGATTTTCAGCAAACTATTACTTCAAACCTTTGGATGCAATATTTTTCATTCTAACATTTGGACATTTCTTTGTAAAGTTGCATTTTAATTGCCATATTTTTTGCATTGAGTGCATAAGTCATTTTTGTGATGAAAGTTTGTGCCAAGTTTCCTTGTAAATGTTTGCCATAAGTGTGGATGGCATTTTCAAGTGCAAGCAAGCTATAAACTCATTTAAGGAAGAACAGAATACAATAGTTCAATGAACTGAATACATTTTGGGAAAAAATCCCAATTATGTAAAATGTGTAGATTAATTTCGTAAACGTATATTTTTTGGTGCTATAGACATCTTTATTTATATAAATATATATATATATATATTTGATTATCCTTCTTGTCTATGAAAAAAGTCTTTGTTAGAAAATACGTTTCCAGTTTTTAAGAGTGTTGTATTTAAAACTTACAGCTAAATGCCCTTTTTGATTGTTTCTATAAAGAAAAGTTAGTTTGTTACTTTTTGCAAACAGATAGAATTTATTATCTCTTTAAGTAGGTATTAACTAACAAAACAAAAAAACAAAAAAAAAAAAGGAAATCTTTTGCTTTTTTCTGGTTTTCTTTAATTTTGGAATTCTCTTCAAAGTTACAAGTGTCAAATTAGCCATTTCAGTCATTTTTCTATCCTGTTTTTTTTTTTAACAAACTGGACAACTTTAATGATAGGGCTTTTTCATTAACAGTGTTTAAATAAGGGTTAATCATTTAACTATATCTTCCAAATATTTGTTTTGTAAAATTTTCAATAAAAGCAGCTTTATTTGCATTTCCATCCAGTTTTTGCAGTGTGGTGTCATGTCTATTTTTGCCAATTTTTTCAATGCAAGATGTTTATCTTTACCAAGAAAAGGGTGAATGTGAAGGGTGAATGTGTAAATTGTGGAGGGTTTACATGTAGATTGATACACAGATTGTGGCAGGATGTTACATATTGTGAAGTGATATTAGGGACAAAAAAAAATTGTAAAAAGTGAAAACTGTTTAGTTATTTTGAGGTGAATTTAGTTTGGTACAGTTACCTGATAAATGCTTGAGCATTACAAGTTTGAAGGAACTTCATTTCATCAGATTAGTTTCTAAGAAAGAAGAAAAGACCTGAAGGAATAGGTTGTATAAAGAGAAAAGAGATGTATTCATTCCTCCCATTTGTAGACAAAAGATCTTATAAACATCAATTGAAATATAGCTTTCATTTCAAAAGTTATTTTGATATCAAGCTTCAGTGAAAAATTAGAAGTAACAAAGTATTTTTTGCCAATGAAACTGATTCGTAGTTAAATATGTAAACAAACATTAGAGACTCACAAAATTAAAGGGGCTTAGCTGAACTGAAATTGTTTTTCACGTTGATATTGTTGATATTTTTGTACCATGTTTCAGCCAAAGGATTAATTTGGTAAAAGCTGAAGATGTTGAGAATATTTAAGTGCCTTAATTTTATCATTTGTGAGAATCCTTGCAAAGTTTCTGCAGCCTGTGGTGTAGTGGTGATTGTTGAGTCTGAATTATTTTGTCTCCATATCCTAGAGACAACTTTTATTTAATAATTTTAGAATGGGTGGAAGAGATTACCATTATGAGGTGTATGTCCATAACAAAAAGGGTCATGCTTGGGAGATGGCTTTATTGGTTGTTTTGTGTGTCTGCATAGGTTACAGGGAAGGTGCCTAAGATAGAATTTTTTTTTTATTTCAGTGAGACTCATTTCAAATTTCATTTTCATGTGTTTTTTTGGGAAGGAGGGAGTTGGGTTGGTAGAATGGGTGAAATAACGAGTAGAAAACTCAGTTAGGTAGGTGCCTAAAGTGGATTGTAAAGCTTTTGTCATTCCAGGAAGGTTTATTTTGAAATGTCTCTTTTGCCATTTAATGTGGTCCTGGAGAAGAAGAGAAGTCGGGTTCTCAAGATGGACTCTAAACTTTTTGCTAGTTTAGGAATACTCATTTTGAATGTCTAAGTTGCTATTTTGTGTAATTTCAGGAGAAGGACAAGTTGGGTATGGGAGAGGGGAGCATAGAGTGTGGCAGAATAAGGAGAAGAAATTTAGCAAGCATGGAAGTAATTCCTTTTCAGTTCTTCCAGCAAATTATTTGAACAAGTGAAGGCAGACATTAAACTTTTGAAAGGAGAAAAGCAAGAAAGAGCTAGAATTTGAGATTTACTTGTTTGATTTATTAGGAACCATGAGCCAGGCTCATCTTTTTTATTGTCTTTTTTTCTTGCCTGGCTTTATCATCCTTTAAAAGTGGTGCACTGGAGAAAATGATGTCAGGGTTATTTACTTCTTGTTTATTGTTTTGAACTGCATGTATCATTATTAGCCCCAATAACCATTTCTGTAAAAAGTGTTTCTTTTCAAAGTATTTTGTATTTTTGTGGCTTACTACAGTTTTCTTTTTAAATTTCTACATTGTTAGAAAAACACAAAATAGCTCAAAAGACATAGTTATTAATAGGTAGTAGACCTAAATGTTCAAACACATTTCTTTCAAATATGCCATCTTCTTTGAGAATGAATGGAAATTTTAATACATCAAATTGCTTTCAATTGATAGTTGCAGCAGTGTTTTTTGCGAAGGGATGAGATGATGGGAATTGTGCTAATTTTTTCAGAATCCAGCCCAACAGAAAATAAAATTCTAAAAATGCCCTCACACTTTGTGGTGCATCTTAGATGGTAGTACAATTACAATACAGTTCGTGGCAATAGAATATTCCCATGTGTGACTCTTAACTTGATCTCTTATCCAAATAGATGTATTGGACTATGTATCCAGTGCACCACCACTACTTGTATGATCAAAATTCATCTGTCATTTACATAATCCATGGGAGGGAATGAGGTTCAAACCTGATCTCTCCCATTTTAGATTCCTTAGCTCAAACACTGAATTGAGATGTTTCACTGTCTCAGTAAGGACGGACTTCGCAAGTGTGGTTGATGATGAGTAAGTTGGAGAAAATGTTATACCAGATATGAAAGATGAGAAACTTGCATCAAGTGGGTGAAAAGCCTTTTGGTTTGTTAAAGTAACCCTAGAATCAGTTTACTTCTCAGTTATGGGTAATATTTGATGTACTTATGTGTAATTTAGACCTCAGTTGAGTGTTAGAAATACAGTAGTTGCATGTAATAGTAAGTTAGTTATGTATTTAAAAAATATGGAGTAGTATGCATTGGAGAAGAAGGAAGAACAATATCATTTATTTTGTTTGAAAAAGAAGAAAAAAAAAAACAGTTATCCTGTTTGGAGGGTAATTCATATAAAAAGAAGTTGATTAAGTGCAAGGTTATCTGTTTGGGTTTTGGTCTTTTTAAGTTTGTTTAGGGATATTGTAAAAGTAACAACTTCATAAAATGATCAGTCGCACAATATGCAGAAAATTGTTGCCTCAATTTACAAGATGGAAGTGATAGCAGATAAAGAAGTTGTAGCCATTGGACTGTCAACAGTTTCAATTGAAGGGTATCAAATGATTTTGCTGCTGAAAACATCAAAAGCTAGTTTTAAAGCTTAAAATACCATGTCAAAGTTTCCTTTTAGTAATTGTTTTAACTCTTATGTCAATTTGCAAACAAATCAAAGTTGTCATGAAAGCAGTTAGATGTTGTCTATGCTGTAAGTGCTCCACACACCAGGTGTTTATTTTTCCCAGAAATACTTTTTATGGCCAATGCTACTGCAATTAAAAAAAATTAGGAGAAGCATAAACTTCAGTTTTGTATGTAGGCCTTGAATATAGTGTATCAAAACAGTACTATTACTAATGCATCATTCATGAACTGCATTAGATTACATTATTAGATATCAGATAATATTGACACCAGCACAGCCAACGGTTATACCACAGTTTTAATATTAGTGTTCAGACTGTGGCTTTACATACACAATCTATGTACAGTATACAGTATGAGTTCTAAAATATGTTGATGCTTGGACCATACAATATGATGAGTTTAATACAAAATAAATTGTGAGGAAAAATGATTGCAAAAAAGATCTATGATGACCAGTTCTTATCATTGTTGCTTTAATTTACAAAAATTTAGTTAGTAGAAAAATTGGTTTCCATTTTCATATTAAGCTTGTATTTTCATTATCATTATCTTTTTTTTTTTTTTGACATTTTCCCATCTTTATGGGATGGGATCAGACTGCGATGTCCTTTTCCTAGTTTACATATTAGCCCATATTTATTCTTTTACAGTTAAAGGAAATGTTGTATAAGAGTGTCGCTCTATGAATTATTTTTTGTTTTTATGTGACAAAAAAAAAAAGCAAATCAAAATCATGTTGTTTGTTATGATATTTTTCAATTTGTTGAATCAAGGACAGTTTCAAATTTCTAGAACACATTCACCACAGCATTCATAATTTCTTCATGTTAAAATCTTCTAATTGCAGTTCAATAGTAGACCCAGTTTTTTAATCGAATACCTGCCTTTTATGAAGTCCTGCAGAACAACCTCTATGCTAGTGCATCCTGCATATCTGTACTCTGCTTCTTTTGAATTTGATGTCAACTTAATTAAACAAGTAGTAGTATTGATTTCCATCCAGCAAAACAATTTGGTCTGGGGTGACGTGTGCCCGTCAAAGTGAAAAAGCACGGAGTGGCAGCCATCAAAATATTGAACAATGTTCTTGAAGTCACATCAAGGAAGCAGTTGCTAGAAAAGTTATTACCATGCCAGTTGCAGATGGAGGATGTTACAGAAAATGAGGGGGGGGGGGGGGGAGCATGTCCTCCCAGTTTTCAGGGTATCAAGCCCTCAGGCCAGGCACAACAATGTGGTCAGTGGTTGGAAAGAAGAAGTGGAATGTCTTGATAATCTACAGAATCAGCCTGGCAATAATTAACGAAAAAAACCACAATCTTGAACTTCCAACAGTATGCGGCAATTTGATGTGAGTGCATGATGGGCCATCATCTTTGAGTTCGAGATGCAATAGTCAAGAAACCCCATCCCAGATGACATCTTTAATAGTGACATGCACAAACGCTAGGCTGAAAGTGAGGTTGAAATTAGAATAGTGTGCTAGCTAGCTTCACATTGGTGCAACCATCAGCTAGCTGTGCACGAACTACACGAGTTACAATTTAACTAACTTTTCTTAACAATGATGGCCCCCTGAAAAGGAGAATCAATTTTTCGAACTTCGCAAAGAATGGCATCTTCCGAAGAAACACCGAAAAAGAGACTGACTGTGGTATTAAGTTATTCCTATTTCATTTATACCTAGGCATAAGCCAGATTTAACTGTACACTAACTAAATAGTGTATGCTAAGTTTACACAGTTTCGTGTAACTGGTTCTTATTTAATCATATCATTATGCCCTATCAATGTAAAACGAACCACCCAGGACCTTGACAAAGAAACACATCCCTGCCATTGGTCAAAGCAATTTTATTTGTGGTATCAGATGTAACCAAGACCGTTGCTAATTGGGTTCTTGTACCCGGACGAGACATAATTTTTATTGACAACTTAAAAGATGGCACTGAGTGAAACTTTTAATTCAGAGAAAACAATCCACAAATTCAATACTTTCTTAACATAACATAACAGGTTAAAGGGCAAAGGAGGGCTGTAAAGGCCCCATAAGATGCCCTGTAATCCAAAAACCCCCCAAAAACAAAGCAAACCACCAACACCTAAAGAGCCCAGAAAGATTACATTCTACCACAGTCATGGAAAAACTTGTTAATATTAACCTTAAAGGCATATTTTCATCATCTCAAACAGTTCCAATTCACCCAACCTACATACTTCTAGCCCCTCCCACATTTATTTAAAACTCATCTTTATCCAGACATAATCCTAGTTTATTGCTTCATGGCTTGTCCCAGTGGCCATACAAGTCCATAATGTGTAATCAAGACACTCTCAGTGCCCATGCTGTGTAATTTAGCTATGATGCATTGTTTGAATGTGATGCCAATCAAAGAGCTGTACCAATTGAGAGTTTATATATATGTATACTGAAACTGTAGTTTAGGGCGACGAATGACTGCCTTTAAAACGGTGCACTGATGTGGAGTTAACAACTCATTCAGGCAGGCTATTCCAGTCACTAACGACTTAAGTAGAGAACCCCTTTTTTCCCCTTGGAAAGAGTGGTACTTGCAAATGCTGTGGAGGGAAATGAATGGTTAGTGCTGTGGGAGAAAGAAAAGCAATGTTAGTATTTGAATTCGAACCCTCGACCCTAGCGGTACCCAGGATCAAGACCAGCACACTACCAGTGCCATTGCCAGCCAAAGGGGTGTGGAGTAATATAAGTACCGTGCAATAGTTTTATTCCTGTTATACAGTATAAAGATATAGGTATATCCATATGGCGATGCAGTTACAGGTATGTGGTATACACATGTGCGTAATAACTGTCAGTCAGTGGCAGTCTGTAATGTAAGCAATTGAAAATTGCAGATCATAATGGGCTAGGAGCAAGTGATGTCGATATTGATTCTACTACAAGAGTGCCAAAAACAAGGCCACAAGGTGAAACATATGACCGTAAATTAGTTGTAAAACTAGGCTCTGCCAACCAAAAACATAAGGTTCTGAGGGTTGCAAAAAGATTACGAGATAAGGATGATTGGAAAGGTGTTTATATTAACCCTGACTTAACAGTAAAGGAAAGGAAAAAGGATTATGAGCTTCGAACTGAACTAAAACGTAGAAGGGAGAGTGGTGAGACAAATTTAATTTTGAGACGTGGTCAAATTGTAACAAGATCTAATGGTGCATCTTTTTTGCACAGAGGACACGGCCCAGCCGTGTCCTAGCACAAAGTGCAACTAACGTCAAATCTTGTAATTATGTAAATAGTGTAAATAGTGTTCCTGATAAGTCTCAGGATAATGCAGATTCTTCTGTTATGATAAGCAAAAGTTTAAGTACATCGAATTCTTATAGTAGTTCTGGAGTGCTGAATTGTTTCTTGGCAAATGCTAGAAGTATTATAAATAAACTGTGTGAGCTTGATTGTTATGTTTATGAATACAATCCTGACATTATTATGATAACTGAGTCATGGGCCAGTGAAGATATTGGCAATGCTGAACTTAGTATTAAGGGTTACAAGATTTTTCGAAATGATGGAACAGCTTGTAGCGGAGGTGGCTGTATTTTGTATATTAAAGAAGTTGTCTCATGCATTCTGATTGAGGATTTAACTTACGTTGCTAATACTGAATCCATTTGGTGTGAAATTTTTATTCCTGGGTCTAGTATTCTTATTGGTGTTTGCTATCATAGCACTTCTGCTACAGATGTTCATGAGGAGGCCCTCCACAATGTCATTAGGGAAGCTTGCAGTAGATATGTTAGTGTTCTCATCTGCGGTGACTTCAATCATAGGTCTATCAATTGGGAGCTGTTACACTCCAGCAGTGAAGGTCAAAAGTTTTTGGATCTAACTTTAGATTGTTTTCTCCATCAGCATGTTTGTGAGCCAACTAGAGGTAACAATATTTTAGATCTAGTCCTGTCTTCAGATGTTTCTATGGTTGACAGTTTGGAGGTCCATGAGCAGTTTGCTAATAGTGATCACAATTTTTTGACATTTAATCTGATTTGTAGTGATATGAGGAGGAGCTGGAAGGAATTTTACTATGACTATAGAAGAGCAAATTATAAGAAAGTGGGGAAAGAGCTGAACTTGGTCAATTGGCATGATTGTTTGAGTGATGAAAATGTTGAAAGCATGTGGAATATGGCGAGACGACGAAAAACAAGACTACGTTTTTACATCCGATCTTTAATGTATGTGTTTTTGATCTTCACATTCAATTCTGCAAAATAATCAAGCAGAAAAAGCTTTCAATTATATTGAAAAGGGAACAATTAATGGAAATCATCGCAATTTCTCCTTTAAGCTTCTTGAAACTCATCATCAAATTTACTGACTTCACTTTTACTTACTGCTGTGACCGGATGAAACAATGAACATCTGACAGCTAAAGGCTAGTTCCTGTCTGAATCAGCTTTTTCATCGATCCTGAAACATAAGTTTACATAATATTAAGTATCATATCAGTTTCCTTACTACATTGACAGCATTCTGTCCGTCAGCTTTATTAAATCTTAAATAGCGCCCTCCATTTATACATACAAACGGCCGGTCGCCTTCACTCACGAGCAATCATGGAGCGCTACATACTGATAGGTCCCTAAATCGAAGCACATGCTCCGAGTTACTTTCTTTGACCCCGGGCTCTTTTACCCGTATCATTTTACATTAAACAAACATTGCTTTTACGACCTGTAAATCTCCTTATTTAAGTACAAGTAGCTTCTAAACCATGGTCATTCCACCTTTATAACATTCAATGTGAAATAAACCAAAACATAACACATTATCGAAACACGACAATCAGTAGTACATCTCATAATACAACAGCGTAATTCTCATCAGTGCCATGTTCATAACATAACGTTTCCAAACTTGCTCTAAACGTAGCAATCTTTCAACTTTTGCTGAACAAATCAGTAAATACAAGATCTAAACAACTTACCATTTACAGTTTTGTACATATTTAAACAACAACTTTGTCAAACAACCCTTATTGTTGACATTTTACTGTCTCCTTAAAACACTGTAACGCGAGTAACGATCTCGCCATATTGGATCCAACAACAGGATTGGTGGCGCTATTAAACTTTGGAAACTTTCACAATTTACTGTTTCGCCTGAAACATCCTCCCCCCGCGATGCGATACGGTCGCATCTTCAATACCTTTTGACATTAACCCTGGTTACAACTACTCATATCCTTCAACAGGATAAATTACAACAATCTTAGTCACTGGTCGACTAAAGAATCCCTTAGCAGTTTTAACTTCTACATTTCTCACTCGTCCGTCTTGGCCAGGGTAGATCTTTGTCACCCTTCCCAGATTCCACTTCCCTCGCATTGCCTTTGGGTCTGCTACAACTACTACGTCATCAACTCTCACGTTTCTTCTATCAACGTTCCACTTACGTCTCGGAACCAATAGTGGAAAAACATCCCGAATCCATGTTTTCCAAAATGCGGTCACAATTTTTTGCACAAACTCTACCCTTTCCTTTGGGTTTCTACTTTCACGAAAGGGACCTTGAGGTACTCTGCTTGATGCTCTTCCCAGAATGACATCATTCGGACAAATGTAGCTACCATCATCCGGGTCATTTGGTATTCTCCCAATCGGCCTTTCGTTAACCAAGTTAGCAACCTCTTGAAAACATGTATGCAATTCAAATGGTGTGAGTCTTACATCACCAACAGCTTTCTTTAGAGCATGTTTACAGCTCTTAACCAATGCCTCCACACAGCCATTTTGGTGAGGAGCAAGAGGGGTTATGAACTTCCAGGTCACTTCTTTCTCAGCACAGAACTCCTTTGAGTTCATTTTCACTCCAACCTTTCACCATGTCTCGTAACTGTCTTTCTGCTCCAATGAACTGACTGCCATTATCACTTAGTATCATCTTGAGTCTTCCTCTGAGCGCAAAGAAACGACGCAATACCTGCAGAAACTCCATAGTAGAGCAGTCAATCGCAACTTCCAAATGTACTGCCCTAGTGTTCAAATAGGTGAATATTACACCATAATGCTTCGTTGTTTTGTTTCGTCCAACCTTGACAACGTACGGCCCAAAAAAGTCACAGGCGGTGAAATAGAAGGGAGGCGTCATAGGAGCCAGCCTCTCTAAGGGGAGATTCGCCATGAATTGATTCTCCGTCTGCTTATCAAAACGTCTGCATGCTACACATCGGAATTTCACCGTTTTCGCCAATCTCGTAACTCCTACAATCCAGGATTGACTTCTCACTTTAGCCGTTGTTGGGGCTACACCATAATGCCCCAGGTCATGCACATGTTTCATTATCAAGTAGGATACATGATGATCTCTTGGTAACAGAACTGGATGTCTCCTTTCATAAGAGAGAGTTGATTTGTCTGCTCTTCCTCCAACATATACTATGTTTCCCTTTTAAATGGGCTCAGTGATTTGAACTCTCCTACTTCAATTCAAAGTTGTTTCTGGGCTTCTGTAATCCATTAAACTTCAGCCTTTGACAATTCGTCAGGTGACAATGGCCCTTTGTCAATATGCTTGTCCTTCAAGCTGGCAATAAATCTGAACACGTAGGCCGTCACTCTGACCATTTTTCTCCAGCTGGAGAATCCTTTACAGTCAATGACATCCTCTACCCTTTTTGTGATAAGAACAGCATTTGATTTCCTTTTCTCTTTGTCAACTTCGCCAGCATCTGCTTTAGGAATAGACCTTGGCCATTCCTGGCTTGGGCGGTATACGAATTCTGGCCCGTTTTTCCATTCATCTTCAAGATCCGTGGCATCAAATTCTCTTGACAACTTGTCTGCCATATTAAACTCTCCAGGTATGTGACACCAATCGGCAGGGTCCGTTCTACTCTGGAATCCGGAGACTCGATTGGCAATGAATGATTTATACTGTCTTGACTGCCCCCGAATCCAAGACAATGCGATGGTGCTATCGGTAAAGAATATAACTCGACCAAACTGTATAGACATTTCCTCTTCAATGGCGCTATAGAGTCTTGATGCAATGACGGCAGCCTGCAACTCAAGGCGAGGGATAGACAACATCTTAAGTGGTGCAACTCTGGACCTGGCTGCAATGAACTTAACTTTGATCGTCTGATCGTCTAATTCCCATCTGATATACGAGACAGCTCCAAAAGCATCCTCGGAAGCATCGCAAAACACAATGAGGTAGGGAGGTGAATTTGTACATATTGGCATTAAACATCTCTCAAATGACAGACCATCGAGGAGTTTCAGTTCCTTAAAAAACCTTTTCCATTCCTCCTTTCTTTCCTCCGGTAGATCATCATCCCATTCGCAACCAAGTTGCCAAAGCTTCTGCATCAATATCTTGCCTCTAATCAGAAGGGCAGCGGCAAGACCAATGGGGTCAAACACCTTTGCTATTTCACTAAGCACCATTCTCTTGGTGAGCACATCGTCCTTCTGAATCTCTGCTGTGCTCACTTTGTACTGTAATAAATCTTTCCCAGGCTCCCATACGACGCCTAGGACCTTCTGCTCTGATACATCTCCAAAGACTGGTCGGTTGTCAGACCGTGAATGAATGTCCTTCTCTCCCGGAGTAACATTAGACACCCATTCCTTGACCTTGAAACTACCTGTTTGTAGAACTTGGTCTATGTCATCAGTCAATCTCTTGGCTTCATCTCGACTATGGACAGACGTGCATATGTCATCCATGTAGGTGTTCTCATTTAATACCCTGGCTGCATCTGGGTACTTTGTTTCGCCTTCCTTAGCCGTTCTCCTCAGGGCCGTCAATGCCATGGCCGGTGCCGGCTTATCCCCGAAAGTTACTACTTCTTTTATATACACATCAGGTTCTTTTGTGGTGTCAAAACCTCTCCACAGGAAACGGTGCACATGCTTATCTCTTTCTGGTATAAGCACTTGATGGTACATCTTCTCGATGTCACCTGACACTGCAACAGGGTACTGACGGAAACGAAGTAGTACACCGAAAAGGTTGTTGAGGAGGTCCGGGCCTTTCTCCCAATACTCGTTCAGGCAATGACCCTTGAAAAGTGCTGAGGAATTAAAAACCACCCTGATTGGTGTACTTTTCTTCTCTGGTCGTATAATTGGATGGTGGGAGAGATAATGAACTGGTCCCTCATATTCGTCCATTTCTTTCTGTGTAAGTTTTCTGGAAAACCCTTTCTTCACCATTTCCCTCATTTGGTCATTGTACAACTTTGAATTTCTTTCATCTTTCATCAACCTCTTTTCTATTGACTGCAACTTTGCTACACATTGTCCTTTGTTGTCAGGAAGTTCGGCTGGGTTCCTTTTCCATGGATACGGTACCAACCATCTATTTCCTACCTTTTCACATGATTGCCACATTTTCTTGTACTCTTCCCTCTCAACTGGACTCAACTTTAATTTGTCCGTGGACCTGCAATCACAGCTCTGCAACTTCACCCCCATCTCTTCAGTCGCCCAAAACTTTGTCAGGTCTACCTGTTGTGTAACATTAATATTCATCACTGTGTGGGGGCCTTTGCCTTCTGTAACTCCGAACATTACCCAACCAAGAGGCGATTTTCTCATAACAAAGCCGTCAACTTCTCTAGTTTCACCAACATGCATGTGAGGATAATTTACCCCTATCAACATATCAACAGTACCATCTCCTCTGTTAAGTGGTGTGCCTACAATGTTTCCCATCTTCTGTATAATGTCATACTTGACTGGTGGCACATCTGTAATTTCTGGCACACCAATCGCTGATAACATACAGCTTCCATGGTTTGTCCACACTCGTAACTTGTATATCTTTGTCTGGTAAACTTGGATCTCTCCTCCAAGGATCCCTATGTCAATGCTGATCGGTTTGCTTTTGAGGTTCAATTGTTCTGCTACAGACTCTCGGATTACGGAAACAGTTGCACCTGAATCTAACATAACAAGTCCTTTCATTTCATTTTCCTGGTTACCCAGACTTACTGTAAGAACTGGTAACGCAACACTGGCTTCCTCACGCTCAGATACTACCCCTGAGAAGTTTCTTCCAGGAGGAGCATCGATGGCGGGTGTAGTAGGACTGGGTTGGGGCGGCTGGTGTAGCAAGGGATGATGGAAAAGCTTGCACCCTTCCATGGTACATTCTTTACGTTTCTTGCATGTTTTCATAGAATGCCCTCGTCCAGCTATTTTCATGCAACTGAAACAAACGTGGCAGTCCTTGGCTAGCTTTAATCTTTCTGCAGCTGTTAGGTTCTGTATTTTGCCACACTGATCTGGCCAGTGGTCATTCGAGTCACATCCCCAACATTTTTTCCAATGGCTTACCCTTTCACGATTTATTTGATTACTTTTCATCTGTTGACTCAAGTTAACTTTGCCTTGCCTATCGGCACTACTTCTGATTGATGCTGTGGCTCTTACTCTTCCTTTCATTTCATCTTTCAAAAAGCTAAGAAGGTTCTTCAAAGAAGCCTCCTCAGATTTCTGCTGAAGATATCTGGCCCACACTTTTCTGTCATCTGGAGTCATTTTTTGCTCTATTACGGCTAGCATATGATTGTTATTAAAGTCCGCTTCTTTTCCCACTTGCTTTAGAATATTATAAGATCTCTGGACAAGATGGACGAGCTCAGAGAACTTTGAATCATCCCCCTCCTTCAACGGTCTAAATTTGGTGATATCTTGTATAACGGCATCAGAAACCACTCTAGGATCCCCATAAATCATATCTAGGTACTCCCAGCAGGCATTGTAGTCTGTGCCAATACCCTTTAACATCTCAAGAGGACGCCCAGTCAAATTCGTCCTCAGTATAGATACTGCATCTCTGGGTTCATATATCTGATCTATCATGTGCCTGAAGTCATCTTTGAAAGTCCAATATTCTCTGACGTCACCTGAAAATGTCGGGAGCTTTGGTCTTTCAACCCTTGGTTTCAGCTTGGTTGCACTTGACCCACTCGGCTGGGAAGCAGGTGGCGGCTGCAGACTTTCTGTGGATTGCCTATCATCCTGAGCCTTTTGACTTGGTCCTGGTGACGTTTGGTCACTGTTACTTTCAGTTGACTTGACTGGAGATTGCTCCTTTTGATTCGATGATTGAGGTCTTTTACCGTCACCTTTTCTCACTACTGATTTTACTTTAGTCCTGACTGCTAAAAATTCGTCTTGACAGCCTTGTATATATTCTTCTTCCTTGTCGTACTGATCCGCCTCTTGAATTGTTTCGCAGTATTCGTCATGTCTGTCTTGAAGCTCTGTATATGCCAGCTCTAGTTTCTCAAAAGCTTCTAAAATGTCCTTCAATGGTTCTTCTTGTTCAAGGAGGCTTTCAACTACTCTCTTTTGACGAGTAAATCTAGCCTTGTGCGTTCTTCTCTTTATTTTCTTATCCTCCATCGTTCCGCAAATTGAAGCAAATTGTGGCGAGACGACGAAAAACAAGACTACGTTTTTACATCCGATCTTTAATGTATGTGTTTTTGATCTTCACATTCAATTCTGCAAAATAATCAAGCAGAAAAAGCTTTCAATTATATTGAAAAGGGAACAATTAATGGAAATCATCGCAATTTCTCCTTTAAGCTTCTTGAAACTCATCATCAAATTTACTGACTTCACTTTTACTTACTGCTGTGACCGGATGAAACAATGAACATCTGACAGCTAAAGGCTAGTTCCTGTCTGAATCAGCTTTTTCATCGATCCTGAAACATAAGTTTACATAATATTAAGTATCATATCAGTTTCCTTACTACATTGACAGCATTCTGTCCGTCAGCTTTATTAAATCTTAAATAGCGCCCTCCATTTATACATACAAACGGCCGGTCGCCTTCACTCACGAGCAATCATGGAGCGCTACATACTGATAGGTCCCTAAATCGAAGCACATGCTCCGAGTTACTTTCTTTGACCCCGGGCTCTTTTACCCGTATCATTTTACATTAAACAAACATTGCTTTTACGACCTGTAAATCTCCTTATTTAAGTACAAGTAGCTTCTAAACCATGGTCATTCCACCTTTATAACATTCAATGTGAAATAAACCAAAACATAACACATTATCGAAACACGACAATCAGTAGTACATCTCATAATACAACAGCCTAATTTTCATCAGTGCCATGTTCATAACATAACGTTTCCAAACTTGCTCTAAACGTAGCAATCTTTCAACTTTTGCTGAACAAATCAGTAAATACAAGATCTAAACAACTTACCATTTACAGTTTTGTACATATTTAAACGACAACTTTGTCAAACAACCCTTATTGTTGACATTTTACTGTCTCCTTAAAACACTGTAACGCGAGTAACGATCTCGCCATATTGGATCCAACAACAGGATTGGTGGCGCTATTAAACTTTGGAAACTTTCACAATTTACTGTTTCGCCTGAAACAGAATATATTTAAGAGTAGGTTAAATGAAGTTGTTTTAAAGCATACTCCAAGGAAAAAGAGGAGGAAGGAGAGTAAGCCACTATGGTGGTCATACAATGTTGAGAAAGCAAGAAGGAGGAAAAAGAGAGCATGGAGAATTTATAAGCAGACAGTGCAGACTAATAGTTACCAGGATCATGTAAGGTACAAAAAAGCTCTTGACTCTGCTACTAGAGTTGTAAGGTTAGCTAAGCGTAATTTTGAAAGCAAGTTGGCACAGAATATTGTGGATGATCCTAAGGCTTTTTGCAGGTATGCTCGTAGCAAGACCAAGACTAAAGACATGGTCGGTCCTTTGATTGATGAAAATGGTCAAACAATTCAGGATGACAACGTCAATGCCAAACTGCTGAATGAGTACTTTTCATCAGTGTTTACTGCCGAAAATGTCAATAATCTGCCGGCTGTTAGTGGTTCTTATGATGGTACTGAGGTATTGTGTGACATAGATATTTCTCAGGATGTGTTTTTTCAGAAATTATGTAATTTACGTCCTGACAAAGCACCTGGTGCTGATGGCATCTATCCTGTTGTGTTGCGAAATCTAGCAAAAGTACTTTCCAAGCTTTTAAGCATTATTTTTAGTAAAAGTTTGCAGTACAATCAAATTCCTGTTGATTGGAAATTGGCAAATGTGACTCCTCTGTATAAAAAGGGGCCAAAAAATCAGCCTAGTAGTTATAGGCCAGTCAGTTTGACTTCACAGGTTTGTAAAGTCATGGAATCAGTTATGAAGGACAGTATTGTGAGTCATCTGGAAGGTAATGATATTATAGCCGATTCTCAGCATGGATTTAGGTCACAAAGGTCTTGTCTTACAAATCTACTCTATTTTTTGGAAGTTGTTACTCAGAAAGTTGATGAAGGTCACCCTGTAGATGTTGTGTATTTAGATTTTAGCAAAGCCTTTGATAAAGTGCCTCACAAACGGCTTATTTTAAAGGTCAAAGCTCATGGTATTGGTTCAGTAGTGGCCGACTGGATTGAGAATTGGCTTGATAATAGGTTACAAAGAGTTGTACTCAATGGACATATGTCTGATTGGCTTCCAGTGACTAGTGGTGTGCCACAGGGCTGGGTGTTAGGTCCGACGCTTTTTATAATTTATATTAATGATCTGGATGTCAACTTGAATAATTCAGTACTGAAGTTTGCTGATGACACTAAGGTCTTTTCTGACGTCCATTCAATGGCTAAAGTGGTTGAGATGCAAGAGGACTTGGACAAGTTGTACAAATGGTCTTGTGATTGGCAAATGCTTTTTAATGCACAGAAGTGCAAGTGTCTTCATTTTGGTCATTCAAATGCTCAAGCTAATTATTTTGTTGGTGGTGTTCAAGTTGAAACCATTGATTATGAGAAAGATTTAGGTGTGCTAATTGATAATTCTTTGAATCCAAGTAGACAGTGTGCCAAAGCGGTAAATTCTGCTAATAAGGTACTTGGTATTATTAACAGAACTTATGACTGTAAAAGTAGTAGTAATATACTTAAATTGTACAAATCTCTAGTCAGACCTCATCTTGAGTACTGTTGTCAGGCATGGCGTCCTTATCTCCAAAAAGATATAGATAATATTGAGAAAGTACAACGTCGTGCTACAAAAATGATTCCAGAATTATCTAAACTCAGTTATGATCTCAGGCTTGAGAGATCTGGTCTAGTTTCACTAGAAATTCGTAGACTAAGAGCTGACTTGATTGAAGTTTTTAAAATGGTGAAAGGTCTAGAAAATGTTGATCAGTCTTTTTTAATCTGTCTGAAGACAGTAGAACTAGAGGCCACCAGCTCAAATTCCAGAAGCGTCACTGCAGATTAGATATCAGAAAGTATTTTTTTTAGTCAACATATTATTAATGAGTGGACCAACCTACCACAGGAGGCTATTACTGCTACAACAGTCAATGGATTTAAAAGTGTTATTGATCCCATTCTGCAGAAGAGACAGGGGCTTTACATAAGCCAGAAATGGCTGTCCGCCCCTGTTTTTACGACCCCGTCGGCAAAATAATGCCGGTGAGCTCTGGTGAGTTACATAGGAATACACGTACCATGCAATGGTATAGCATAGTGTAGAGATGGAGAGGGTGAGAGTGGAGGAGAGACAAGCAACTCAAAAAAGGAGATCTGGACACACCTGCACTCTGGAATAGACTGAATCTTTATTCACTTCTCTCTTATGAGAGAGCTATATGGTCACAGTAATCGTACATAGCTAGAACAGGTGCAATAATAGTATACTTAGTGGTGCATGGCCAGCTACAGAAATGTACAGCTGCCAGGTTAAGCCTTACACAATTGAACATACAGCAATAACAAACAATCCAACACAGCAGTAGCAAACACAATACATAAACACAATACACCTTCACAATTCACACATGGTGAGATCCCCTCTAATCCCCAAGGTACATATATACCCAGCTGTGTAATACTCTTATCCCTACAACAGTATGCAGCTGTAGGGGAATATAGTGGCAGGAGTTCAGCGATTCAGCCTATCGGTATACCAGGACTCCCAGAATACTGTTTGCTTCCAGGCACTGCTATCTGAGAAGGAAGTTCATGACACGTTCTCTCTGAATGGCACTGAGTTTGCACTTTCTACCTGCCTTCACAAAATTGTCTAATCAAGCATATGCTATCAGTTACATGATCCCATTTAATTAGCCCACAGTTTACTTGGCAATGAGTAAACATCTATGCTGCATCAGTTTGTCAAAGAACAGCCCTTTGTCTTGGTGAGAACAACATCTGATAAGAGATGAGCTGGTTTGATCAGGCAGACTTGATCAAAGTGGCTTTGTCTACTACTGCAGTGTTTGGCTTGGTATTGTTTACATCAAAAGACCATTGCTCGACAGTTTTTATCAGAGAATTCTGTATCTGGCCTAACATGGCATGTGGTGCTTTTTTCTGAGTCTTTGCCTGCTTGCATTGCACTGATTGAACCAAACAGCTGTGTCTTATTGGATGCTAATTCATTGTGAATTCAGAGGATAAATTGAAAAGTTGGGAAGAAGACTTAAGGTAAGTTAAGGTAAGATGATTTACAATCTAAAATTGAAAAAAAAAACATTTCCAGGCCTTGAATTTTAAAGTGTGTGAGTGCAGCCACACACCACCACTCACCTCAAATAAAATTGAAGAGTGCGATTACATACACCTTGTAAAGAATGGGAATTCACATATATTCATTAAAGTTTAATGAAACAGCACAACTACCCACAGAAACACTTCTAAATTTCCTAAGGAGTACAATTTAAAGCATACCTGGAAAACTTAAATTCAAGGCCTGCATTTTAAGCACTGGTGTGATAAATACTCATCCTTTTTTTTTTGTTTTTTATCGTTTTGTTTTCAGGCTCAAACTGATACAACAAGCCAATACTGGGAGGACAGTAAGTGTATGACATTTGTGTTAGAAGGAGAAGATCATACATTGGGGAATGCTTTACGATACATTATTATGAAAAAGTAAGGTTTCGATTCTGACTTTTTTTTCTTTCTTAAGTGAAATTTAAGTGAATTTATTGATCAAGAGATTGCTGTTAGTTTAAGAAGTTTTCATGAAGGAGATGACTGTGGAAACTCCTTTCATGGCAGTGAACCTTCCTAGAAATTTGCTAAAATCAATAAATCAAAGAAATGTTTTATCAGTGGAAGGTTGGACTGAGCATTTAGAAGTTTTTACATTTGAAATTGCATGGTCTAATGTACTGTAGGTAGGCCTACAGCCAAAGAGATCTAAACTTTGGAGAGGACATAGAACTTGGTTCATTGAAATTTCACCTGTAAAATTTTGCTTTTCACAGTTTTGAGCTGCATAATAAGCTTTTGAAAGCATAATATACAAATAGCTTATGGCAACATAGATTTTTTTTAACAAATGTTTACCTTTCTCTTTTGTTTCAGTCCTGATGTTGAATTTTGTGGTTATGGAGTGCCACATCCATCTGAGAACAAAATAAACCTTCGTATACAGAGCAGAGGTTTGTATCAGATGATGATGTCATTGATGTACAGTATTCTTTCTGTCTAAACTTGAATTATAATCTGTTCTAAGTATTTCCATAAGTACCCCTTCAAAAAGTTTGATCAAATATTTCTTAAAGAGAAATTTCCTGATTGCTGTTTCCTGAAAATTTCAAGAATGCTTCATCCTTGTAACAGTATACTGTTTTTGGGGGGAGGGGGGTTGGGGGGTGTCATGAGCCTCCTAACAGCAAAGATGAAAAGGTATTTACCAAGGATAAGGCAAAGTTACTTTTTCTCCTTTCAGTTTCTCAAGCTTCAGTAATTCTCAGAAAATAATGTAGTATGTTAAAAATAAAAATGAAATGATAAAAGTGGAAATTTCTGGATGTTCTTTGGTGCTAGCTTTGTGATGATGTGCAACAGTTTTGATTAAATGTAACTGTCCTTTACCATTTTCTTTTCCTTCAACCCATAGGCCCACCAGCTGTTGAAATATTGAAGAAAGGCTTGCTTGATCTTTCCCAAGTCTGTGATCATGTTCTAACTACATTTGAGGTGGGCACAGTACTGAAATTACTTATCAGATTTTCTTTTTGAATAAATGCAACTAATACAATATGAAGTTACTCAAGATTACGTTATGCTTACAGGGAGAGGGTATGTTTCAATCTGTCCCTTCACCTAAACTGGTACTTGCATAGTACTCATGGCTAAAGCTACAGTACTGCATCTGTTGGGTTTTGGTCATACAACTAGATCAGGAGTTCCTGACCTTTTTCTCAAGGCAACACCATTTCAGATTGTGACCTCAATCAATATAAGTATGCCCAGTAAAAGAATCACAAATTTACCTCTGCAATTTCTATTTCTAGTGTGACATAAGACATTGAATGGGAGATATTTGTATAGCGATTGAATTTGATTTTACAAAGTTGTATATTAAAGTTTGTGTCTGGGTTAGTGTTATCTCTAGCAATAGAGAATTGCTGGAAAATTAGTGATACTTAATTTGATTAGGAAGTGACAGGTTTTCAAATATTTTGGAACTTGTCCATGACCAAACATGGAAAAGAGGTGGGAAGCTGGGAGTCTGGGAGTCCTTTCCCTAGAAATTTGGAGGGAACTGTTTTTATCTGGGACAAGATTTACCTATTTTGCACCTGGAAAAACAGAAAAATTTGAGGAAATTTTTCTTCCTTACTGGGAAAGTCAAGTTAACACTTTTCCCAGCCCTGTTCATGACCCCAATTACAATTGAGTTTTGTGGCCCTGAGGTTGGGAAGCCATGAAATAGACTGTAAGAAGCTCACCTATATATAAAAATGGTTTGTTATGGTTCTCAGACCAATGCAGTGTTGTTACAATTTGTATTGTAGTAGCTTACCCTCATTTGTGTTTAATATTATTCCTTGATTTTGCCTATTCTAGGAAAAGGTTTCTGAATTCAAACAAGATACGGTTGATAAGATGGAAACCTAGCGGCATTTCATAACTCATGGCATAGCTGGAAGGCAGGATTCCGTCAGTCTGTTTGAGGATGACTGACTGTGTCAGTCTGCATTCCTGTGAAGGGGTGAAGATGATGACAGTTATATAGTGACAGTGAAGGAAATAATAAGATTATGATGCAGCATGCTGAAACCATCTAAACAAATACTCCTGGTGCAGGTGTTTAAAGGAATGGTGCAATTCTAAGCAATTGATAAGACATTGATGTGAAGTTTCATCAGTTCTATGGTTGACCTGTTTATGCAGAATGGATCAACACAAGCATGCCTACACAGCAGAAAATCTTGGACAAAGTTTACATGTTGTTTTTGAAAAGAGCCAAAAAAGAATTGGTCTTATGTTACAGTCATGTGTGAATTTGGGATGGGCAAAGCCTGTAAGTTAGGGTGTTAGGTGAGACGGAGTTTTAGGGAGCAGTTTCTATTCAAAACCTGTAACGAGAAACAGGGCAGTTGTCCCCACCCCATATCCCTGGCATTCCAAATTGGAAGTGAAAGGTAAACTAATCACCAAAATGCTAAAATCCTTTAACTTTTGCTGTTATGATTTGATGTCCCAAAGTAGCTGAGAAATTGTGTAGAATCATGGGACACATCTTTTCCAAACTTCTTGCAGATGTTTCTGTGCAAACCACATTAAAGGATAAAAGCAAACTTTTTTTGCTGCTCTGCACAAGTCTTTTCTCCTGTGTCTTGATTTTGGCCATTTTAGTCTGGAAAAAAGAATAATATTTTTGTCTGAAAGCTAAGGCAATACATTTCGAAACAATTGATGCATGGAAAGGAGTGCTGTATATGTTAAAAGACATTTGAAAAAGTTATAATGGTTAAACCTTTTTTCAAATGACTTGAAACATGTCAGTATCTGAGTATCATATCAACTTTTGTCTTCTTGACTGAATTTAGTGAAAGGTTAATAACTGGTTTATATGATTCAGTTTAAGGTAGAATACTTTTGTATAAGAATTATGCTAATATTCAGTACTCATCTGTTGTATTAGAATCAAATACTTCATTTTGATTGGTCTGATCACATATTTGAATCAGATTAAGAACACGATTGGTTGAACATTGATATACAAATGTTACCATGGTAATAATTTTCTGTCTTTTGTTTGCTTCTTTTGTGTCATTTTAAAATTTAAAAGTGTTTAAGCTTGAAGCATTTCTTCTGTAATTTGTTTGTACTGGTAATAAAGCTAATAGCTTTTAGATATTACCTCTGCCCATCTTATGAGGTCCATGGCCTAACTAGGGGACACACTCTCAACATAGCCTTACAGTCCGACTAACTGCAGGTTTCACTCGTTTCATTGTTCAATTGCTCAGATTTTTTACTTGATTTACTTCAAAGTCATCACTGTCATTTCTCACACCCTGCCATGGCTCAATTTGCTTTCAAAATCAAAACTCAAAGCAGGACATATCAGTATAGGTTTCATGTTAGGCCATATATGACGATAGTTTCAACTTGGTTTTTTGGCCAAAAACTCCACTGGAACATAAATCATGTGATGTATCACATGACCTATTACTTCATTTTCTCAGCTTGGAAATAGAGGGGGGTACACAGGAATGTTTCAGGTCAAAATAAAAAAGGAATAACGGGTAGTTTCTGATCAGCAACATTGGTCAGTACTTTCAGTTTGTGCTTGTCACCAATCGGCAATGATGGTATCAAAAGGGTCAACACAAAGTAAATGAAATACAAAACAGTTCTCTCATGGAAGGCTTTGCACATTTATTTATATTGAAAAGGAAAGATTATTATACAATTATACAATGTCACTCATACTGTTTTTCTGTGGTAACAGAAGATATGGCAAACTGTTTAAATACACACACACTGCCAACCACATTCAAATGAGGCATTCACATGAAAGCCAGGTCATGCTAAATGGGTATTTGTTTTCACACTTTGTGTCAATTAAAAATTATTTGCACATTATACAACTTTGACCATTGCAAATTGGACCTTGAGTGTCATAGATTTTAAATGATGTGGTTGGTCCTTGGGTTTTAATGTCACTCTTATACTTTCACACAATTTTCTTGACTTAAACCTTTGTGCAAATTTGCTCATAAGTGGTTTAGTCAAATTGTATAAAAAGTCACAAATGTCACAGGCACAAATTAAGAACTTTTGGTAAATTCATAATGTGTCATTTTTCAGCAAAATTTTAAATTTTCTAGATGCAATAAATGAGTAATTTCATCAATTTTTTGAAAAATAAAAAATTGGTGAGATTGGACATTCTAGCTCATTTATCAAATATTGGGAAAATGTTGAAATAGAGAAGGTTCCAGTGTTTATCTTAGTTGCTATGACATCATTTTGATTCAATGGCTTGTCCATTTGATGCAATGATGGTTGTGGCAAAAAATGAAAAGATGGTTGAATTTTTTCCCACATTTGATTGTGTGTACAGTTCCACAAAACAAACTTCCAGTGGGTCAAATTTTTTCATACTGAGTGTATTGATCCAATGTATAATTTTTTAGAGGACATGGTGATAGGTTCACATTTCATCATCATTAAAGTGCCAAAGTAGTGACCATAACAGGTGAACATTTCAAGCTACATTTTGTTGTAAAATGCTAAGATGATATACAAACTAAGTTGGCAACTTGATGACACTAGTAACATTTCTGCAGACTGCAGTCAGGAACACAACATAACTTCAGCCAGTCTGAAGACCACACACTACAAACTGTGATGGACATGATTCCATTAAATTGCAATGTACAGAATAGAAGAGTATGCAGTCGGCTCATCACACACTTCATGACCAGACATCATGTGTTCGTCAAAATGAAAAAATATCCATATCGAGTCATTTTATGCAAGTGGCAACTGTTCGACCCTTTAGCCAAAGATAAAACTGATTAATCTAACAAATACTGATCTAGATTATGACATTTTTCCCCGCTTGCCTTTATGTTAGTAGATGACAAAAATTCTCTAAATATCCATCCATTCAATAATGGCCAATAAAATTATGCTTTTTGGCAAAGTAAAAGCAACATTTGATAACTTTGTAGTCAGCTACTGTACCCTGGGGATCCGTATGTAACAAAACTAAAAGCAATGAAATTACATTAAAAAGCCTCAAAAATTGTGCTTTTCATGTGCACTGTAACCTTCAGGTTAAATAGGCTTGAAGGTGAATTGTAATATATCTTGCAATATCAACTAAAATCTGTATATAATGAAACTGTATTTAACAATACTTCATAATTCCCAAAGGACAAAAATGTCAAATTATGTTGAAAGAACATGACTTAATAAAATTGCATGAAAATGTCATATGTATTATATCCAGGTTTTAATTGCATCTTTAGCGATTAGGACAGTATACTTACAGGACTTTCATGCATAGTGATGTAAGAAAAAAATCATTCTTTGCAAAGTTCAGGGGCAAGCTTCAAGGTTCTGAAATGGGGTTCTCAAATGTTATTGGAGTCAATTTGAGGGCCGCCAAATTTTAGTGGTATTTGAACATGTTTGCTCAAGATATTTTAATCCAGTGCCCGCAAATGAAAAAAAAGGTGGTGGACACTGCTAAATCAATTCAGGAGTGATAAAACCTTTTCAACTGCCTAACTAAAGAAATTCCAAATAGCAGCATCTCCATGTGTGTATGTTACTGAAGAGTTGTAAATTAAAAGTATTTCATCAGCATTCATTATGGACCAAGACATTATGCACAACCTGTGTGGATATGGCCTTGGGCAATTTAAACTCTGTGCAGGCTACTGGTGCTTTGTCTGGTCAGTTAGGTTTTTAGGCAGGTGTTCTTTTGAAATAAGAGGAGCTAGAAATTAACTAAGGATGATAACTTGTGGGTATAGGTATAGGTAGATAGAGTTTTATGGCCCAGTTTCCAACCTATTGGTTCAAGTCCAGCCGGCCACAGCCTTTTTTCCAGTTGTGGCTCACTGGCTTGTTGCCTCCATTGCTCATAATTTGTGGGTGACACATATAGTCCTTGAATAGTTTGATGGTGTTTTTGAAAGCAATAAACATGACAAAATTAATAATCAGGGCATTTTCATTCATTTAAAAAGAAGTTTGAAAGGTGAATGAATTCAAGGGAGATTACAAACAGTTAAAAATGTGGTAAAAAGAACATGGAAGACTGCGTATTGTTGGTACTGACCACAATGGTGACCAAAGGATGGTTAAGAAAATAAACTTTTGGAAAGGTGATCATAAAAAATGGAACCAAAAGTAATTTGGACAGGAGCTGACAAATTCTAGCCTACAGAGAGACAATTCAATACAGCCCATTGCTATGAAAAAATCCATTCTTACAGATCTTTGAACCAAGAACATTGCATTCATTATGTGTCACATGTCTGAGAGAATCTGTGATTTACAAGATATAAATGAAAGTGAAACTGCCTTTAATCAGTGTGATGGCTACCATGACCCATGCCCAATTTTGAAAATTTGGGTGAAAGCTAAATAACTCCATCCAATTACTGTATCTTATAAAACTATATCAAAATAAGTCACAAGATGTCAATTATAATCATAGAAGCTTTCTTTTCCAATAATACATCAGCCACTATTGTGACTCTGTTGTTTTCGACTCAAGATTGATATGCGAGGAACTAAAATGGCATGGGTGAAAATTTGGCCATCTTGAAGGGAATTTAGGGAAATTTGGGAGGGCAGTTTCCCTTTTCTGTACATGAAAATAGAGGGAGAACTGGGGGAAATGGTACTCCCTTCCAGAGAAATAATTTTACTTTCTTCCTGGGAAATAAACACTCCTTCCAGCAATGCTTAAAAGGAGTAAGTCTGTCCAATTCTTAATTGTCATAGTTATTTTCAAGCAGACACTATTTCAGTAAGGTATACACTGTTTAATTCACATTGTAACTAAAATATTTTCCAAAAGTCTCACATCACATTGAAAATTTAAGCTGAATTATATCATAGGATAGCCACCACAAACTTAGAAAAATTGAAAATCCTTAATGCCTAATTTAACCTTGAGAGACAGTTCGAGGTAACATGTATTTGGCTTTCTGAATTATTTTGTTGTATTCAGACATAACTACATTTGCAGTGCTTGAGAGAGTCCTACAAATGTCTGTTTCATTCATCAACCTGTCCCACACAGATGTACCCATGGTAAAACACATGGCACACTTAAATACAAATTAATGCTTCCCTTGATTGGCAAAGTGGAGTGAACTTTTCACTGGAATGATGACAAAAGTACTATCATGATTATTTTTTCTACACTAATTGAATTTTTTCATCAAACTCTATTGGGAGTCCTCCCCTCTACACTCACTACCCTTACTACTGCTAAATTTCATACTACTTTTTTGAATAAATTTGTGCCATAACGCCAGTCCCTTGTTTATACTCTAAAAAATTCTTTGTTATCTGATAGAAGCACTAATGCAATGATAGCATGGTACAGCCTGTAACCATTATCTATGAAAGACTTCTTCCATATTCAACCCCATTAACCCGAGTCTAACAATTAATAAGTCATGTGAGCAAGTCACCTGACCATTCAAAGTTCAGTCACAAGTGCCAAGGTCTGTTAGACTGACCATTGAAAACCCGAAGCTGGGTCGGTTACTTTTCCTTCCATCTCAAAACAGATGGATATTCCATCAGTTAGCCGGTCTTCAGCTAGCTTTCTGCAACATATGAATATTACCTCAGGCCTGGATACAAAGGTTATTTGAAAATCCAAGCAAGGTCAAGATGTTAAGCTAATGATGCTAGAGGTAACAGCTTGCCATCCACACAGCCTCCTTCTTGCCAGTTGCGCTGTTTGTAGAGAATCTGGGTTGCTGCCCTCACACTGTATAGGTCCGAGCCCTAAGTACCTCATCTTCTGACAGGGAAGGTTTTAAGTTGAAAAACTCTTTCAAATTATTCACAATTCCTCTGTCATAGGGGTTGTAGTAATGGCCTTGAGCATCTTTCAAGTAATCATACCGTGGATGGTTAATGCGTTCATTGGTGTTGGTATTTCTAGCAGCCATGTACCACTGAAAAAAGATTGAAGGTTGAAACCCAGTCATGTTACTACTATAAATGAAAACAAACCAATTCAGGTAAAACTTATACACTTCCCTGCAAACCACATTGACCTACAGTACCTATACACCTCCCAATACTCCAATACCAACTTCAACTCCTTGCCAAATACTACTTATCCTTCAAACATCCCCATGAGATATAGTTTCTACATGAAACAAGAGCTTAAAAAAAACTTGCATGTTTCATGTCACACATGTATTCATAACCCTAATAAAACCCTGACACAAAGAAATTCTTTTTAATTAATTTTATAAATGTTTGGCTCAGTGTAAAATATCCATCTGAGGTATTTAAATTGCAGGACAAAACGAAACCGGGAATTAAGAACCTGGAGTATATTACTTCATCATAATCTAGAGTATCTGGAGGATAATTGCTCAATGTCTGACTGCGTCTGTGATACATCTGTTTAGTTATGACGTGAAAGCAAAATCATTGGAAATAAAAATTTTTTCCAGACTGTCCTAGAACTTGAGGAATAGAGAATGTACAATTTAGCAATAAATACTTTTTTCCCTTTTATAACCCCTCCACTTCACCTTAAAAGGAATATTACATCATGGCTCAGAAAATATATATTGCTTGTTACAATATATTATTATTGCTTAACGGAACTTAAACATTTCTGTCAGAACTATATTTTGTTAATTGAATGGAATGACAATTTTATGAATAAGGACAGAGGTGGTCTATTCAAATTTATTTAACATCTGCGTTCCAAAATGTAAATTTTCAGTTAGTTAGGTAGATGAGATTTAACAATGCACCAACACAAATCTGTTATTAGTGTCAGTCAACTCAATAAAAAGTTCAAAGTTAAAATTTACTTTCAAGTGTGATTCAAGTTCAAATTTGGTTTCCCTTTAGTCACCTCATTTGACAGTTGGGAAATACTGTAGGCATATTCTACAACCCCGAGCCAACAGGGAGTGTAAATTTTCAGACACTATACATACAGTACATGAGTGACAGATGTACGTGTCTGGGCTTTTAATTTTTATTTTACAAAAATTTTTTATCTTTTCTTACAAAGATAGTTAGATAAATTGCTTCTGATATTTAAACAGTTCCGAATCATAATGATATCATAGGCACTAGTCCCAACCCTCTTGATTTAACCTTAAAGCACATTAGCATTCTTAAAGGTAGTGTGACATGAAAATGACAAAATTGGGTATTTGATGTGAAAAAGGATTAAAAACCAATGAAATAACTGCAAGTCCCATCAAAATCTGTCACAAATTGACCAAGGCAATGTCTGATCTGCACTTAATCATTTATAAATATGCGCTCAATATGCAAATCTTGTGATGTCATGAGAGGGACATGCCATATATGGTTAATGTTATCCTTTGCTTTTACAATCTTCATTTCAAGAACAGTTGTGACTTTGGTATGTCCTGCGGGTTTTATTTTGAAAGTTTAAATTGTGTCCTTGAAAATAATCAGTATCAATTACCAAACCATCAATTACCAAACCATCAATTACCAAACTATCATCAGATGAGCAGTTAAGAGATAATTAATGTAGGGTTAGCAAAAGAAATGTGAACACTGTGCAACACTCTACATCATTATTTCTGCATAGGCAACAAATTCCCTCAGAAACACTTGAACTTACAAGAGGTATAACTTGAGAACTATAAAAGATCTTGAAATAATTCCAAAAGATTTTTCCCGAGGAAAGTTCACTACCTCACTGCCCAGTGAAGTCAAGTCATTTTAGTGACATGTCACACTACCTTTTAACCAACACTGAACCTCACAAATTTCTTTTTCCTCTTCCACATACCTTTCATGACATTTCATGACTTAAATATTGCATATTCAAGGTAAACCAATAAGTTATTGCTCATTAATTTCACAATTCAGTCAGAAAAAATTTATAACATGATTCTGAAGAGCCATTCATGATATGGAATGGACTCCTGCACTAATCAAGGTGACTGTGTTTTCCCTCCAAAGGTGCCCTAGCAAAGGAATGTGGGAACAAAGATAAAGATGGAACTACCACTCCTCAAACACAGCAGCAGCACATTGCTCCCTTCATCTGCACAAAAAGCGATTTCCATTAGTTGTGGCTATTCATACAAAAATTTTTGTATGAATAAGACTATATATGCAGTCACAATTCACATGACAATTTATAGCCTACATATGTTCAGAGCCATACACACAGTTGTACATGCCTGTGCAGAGATCATTGAAAATATGTTAAATTTTATAAATATTTTAGACAAGAGACTCTTTTGGTTAATTTGTAAGTGTTACATGGTTAAAAGGGTTAGAAGGAGAATAAGATGCAGTCAAAAGAAAAAAATTAATACACAACCTAAGCTAATTGTTCTTTGCATTTAACTGCATTCATAGTAACCCATTTCAAGTTGTGGGTGGATACAAAGGATAAACTGTCACATTCTGCATTCCTATGTTCATACGTACATGCACGTACACATAATTACAGTACGCCACTAAGTACCAACGCTAAATGCATCTGTACACTTAAAGCATTGTGCACTACACTTACTGTACCCGAATGATTTGGTATAAATAGTGCATCCATTGCCCTTTTTTCATACAAAAATTTTGTTCAAATAGACTCCCACCATACACATAATACTGTATGTCCTTGTTGCTTTTCACACAAATGTTTTCTTGTGAATAGAACTTTCATTCCCCTATTCACAAAAAATTTTTTGTGTGAATAGTGAGTGCTTTCATTCACACAAAATTTTCACATTTCCAAAGTTGTACTTACGGCACATGTGCAAAGCATGTTTGCAATAAACCCAAAGAAGATGGCTTCCAGAAGTCCAAAGGCATAAAGAGCATTCCATCCCTCCAACTTAATGAGAACAACAGCAAAATATAAAGTTATACAGGCCATAAGAGCTGCTGAGGTTGTGAAACCTGCGAAGTAAGACCTAAATTGGAAAAAATAAAGAGGGAAAAACATTGTAAAAAATTCTGCATTTGAACCATTTTTGTTGGTGACATTACAGTAAAGAGGAAGTAAAACAAAGACATTCTGACTAACATACACTCAATTCCTACATTCAAGCAGTTTTGAGTTACCAATTGGTTGTAACCTCACATTTTCAGGAATTCAGCACAGTTAGGGAAAAAAAATTCATGCATTTCCCATGACTATTTCATGACCTTTACACGACCATTTCATGACATTTACAGGACTGTTCATTACCAAAATGCAACAACAGCTATTATTTACTTTTAATGGTGCAATCTACAGTTGGGCGGGTAACACACTTGCATATGCTTATTGTTACATATGCATACTGTGTAAAAACAAGGGACTTAGTGAACTATAGCTGAACTCAGTATGTGAATTCCACTTTGTACTCCATAATTTCATGCGGCAATGATTGAGTGAACTCACCAACTGCTCAAGGTAGTATCGATACACTACTGTTTGTGGAATGCTTACTTAACTGGGAACGTCTGCAAAAGGCATTGTTGACATATTGCAATTATTTTCTTGTGTGATTTTACGTGAAGTAGTGTGCAGTTACCAATTGCTAATAGAGATATATTGGAAATTAAGATCCCTAAATATATATGGGGTGATGTAACTGTCATTTTAAGGGCTCTGAAATGGTACTGCAAAAGTATTGTACTAAAATGCCCACAAAAATATTACCTTTGTGGAAAAAAAAAAATGCAAAGTTAGAGGATTGCTGCAAATTCTTAGAAACTACTTGATATCAATTTTTTTTTATAATATGTGTATATTTTTTTTCAATACCTTCTGTAATTTTATATATTAATCTTTGTAACACTCATACGAAGCAACTGCATACCTATTTTTAAGGCCAACACAATTGTATATGTATGGACAGTGATGGTCAAACTCCATAACACAGCGATTACAAACACGGCAGTGCTTAGTACGAAGAGGTTTAACCAGTCGGCAGGTATGACACAGTTTGCTCAGTGGATTTCTTCCTTGTTTCCACTCATCAAAATGGGCAACCTGTTACAGAAACAAAATATTTTACGCATATTATAAAGCAAAAAAATTCTCTGTATTAATGTCGAAAATTTTAGGTACATTTCCAAGAACTGATTGGTATATGTGAGCATCAACAAGGTAGAACATACAAACCTGAAAAAATGTTTTACATGCTTGGTGCTCTATTTGTTTGTTCTTATTTTGTATTGCAAGATGAATGGGAGATTTATAGGTATTTCAAAAAGTTCAATAGAATTTTGCGTAATCTTCAGGTAGTTATCTAGTTCGATATGGTTTTACACCTCAGCTTATGGCCTGCCAGTTTGACCCAGGGCCTCCCAAGGTCTTTTTCCAGTTGTGGAGCACTGGAATGTTGTCCTTTCTCCATTGCTTATTCTGAGCACCATGCACAATGGCATGAAGTTCCAATTTTTAAAGTGTTGGGGATGACTTAAGCTGGGAATGGAAACTTCGCCTCCTATGTGAGAAGCAGATGCTCTACCACTAGAACAAACATGCCGTCTACACAATCCTCAGGAAATTAACACGGAACACAACATTTCTAAAATTCCAATTTTTACCTTTTTTATAGCCATGTCATAGTCAGCTGAATTCCTCGGAAGAAATCCAGGATCTCTTGTGTAACAATTGTAGAATGTGTACCACATGAATACATTGTTAAGCATGAAAATAATATGAAGGCCTGGCAACATCCCAAAGGTAGCTGGAAAACACTGTAAGACCAAAAAATAACAATAAAAAAAAAAATAAGGAAATGGAACTGAATGTATGAAACTTCAAAATAAAAGAAAATTTAAAGAATGAGGCAGTTTGAAAGAGAGAGTTATTAGGGACTTAACTTGCACGACAGCTTGCTTGATGAGGGTAGTACAAAATTTTTCTCCTCTTGCCAAACCTGCAGTGGTTCAAAACAGGGCTCCCACACCCTGGAAAAGTCATGACATTTTATTTTCATTTTTGGGCCTGGCAAAGTCATGGAGTATTGTGAAAAAGACAGAAGTCATGGAAAAGTCATGAAATTTAGCCCAGATCAGTCTTTTAATGTTTTACTCGTAAATAGATTTACTCATTCATTTTTCACGATTGTCGGGCCATTTAAGTTTTATAAAATCTTGGATATAATTTTGTCATGAAATAGTCATGTTAAGTCATGAAATAGTCATGAAATTTTAATGTGTTTAAGGTGCAGGAAACCTGTTTAAACTTCAGTCATTTCTTAAAACGAGTTGAGAAGCAAGAACAGTAGCCATGTCTGTTCGCTATGCTATGTAAATTTAACAGGCTTGTAGGTCCAATTTCATGGGATATCATATTCCTCATGAGTTAGCAATTACAAGCCTTGCAATCTTGCCAATTGAGTTGATTACACAATAAGCACTGAAATCTACTCAAGAATATGTAAGATGTGCTGCAAATATAAGCTATGTTATGTCCCTTTTGCACTTGAGGTCACAGTTTGCTGCACTGATGCCAAAAATAATTGGCTGATTGGCAAGTGAATGAGAATGAGAGATTCTTGGCATCTAATATACACCATCAATTGTTAGTTACTTTGTTGAACTGACTATATCAATACAAAACAATTATCTCCATTGAAATTTTAAGCCATATTCATACATTTCATACTTGCATTTTGTAACAAACTATTGCAAAGAAAAACTCGTTTAGAAAAATGTTTTCAAGGGATGGTTCTAATACTATGTTACACCATTCAATAGCTTTTTTCCTTATGTAAAATATTTTGGCATAGTTTTATACACTTACCCTAAATATGTACATAGGATACCCCCAAAATACTGTGGATATTACGAAAAACAGGAAGGCACCTTTACTATTACCAGGAGGGCCAAACAATATTGTTCTGAAAGAAAAGCAAGACAAACAATTAATACATAAAAACTTTATTTAGGTAAAAAAATAAAATTTTTCTGGTGCAAGAATAACTGTAACAAAAGCTTAAATATTTTGCATAAATCAAACGCAGATATATAAATTCTTTGCTTTGCAGATTTAGATACTGAAAATATGAGCAATCTGCTCAAGTCTTACATATTTAAAATTCACAAACTTTAATTTTATTACCTATTTTAGTACTGTTTGCTGTTGGTGGAATCCTTTGAGGTGTAGCATTTGAGGATTTAGCAGACTAGCGGCTCCATTATGAGTGCATTGTTATTCATGCATATAAGCACACATATGAATGAAAGTGAATGCTTTTTAGGAGACTCAAATAGTCGTCCAAAGGACAACCACTTAGCAGAAAACTGGTTGTCCTCCAAAAAATCTGGGGTCCCATTTACTGAAGAATGCTATCTGAAAATGTTTCGTTTCCTTTCGTTTCATTTGTTTCCACAACATGTTATTTCGGTATTGTACAGAATAATTTCAAATTCAAAAATCCAAGTACATGATGTGAAGGAAGTAAGCTAAAAAAACCCCTAGGGGCTTAAAAATGTCTTGAGTAGGTGGTGCTATATGGCAATTGAGAGGGTCCTGCTGCTAAGTAACCCTTCTGTCACTGCCAGCAAAACACTATCTGTTGACTTTTGGATTAATGGCACTTGTCTATTTTGCTTTTTTGTGCCCTTGTAGACAGACATTAACAGTAAGCAGTCCACTGTAAATGGGACAGTCCATTTGTGAAACAGCTGATGTAAATAGTGGCAAGGTAGACTGTAAGAATTGTCATATGAAAATAACCTATGAAACCCTTGTTACTGTAATTGATATCAGCTTAATGTGACCCTTTAAAGCAAGTCTTGAGTTTCAGCATTTCCAGGTTTGTTGCAAATCACTCTTCAGGAAATTAAGGAGTGTGGTAGGTATGCTGTTTTATTTCAATAGATATATACGAGCTAACATTCTTCATTTAGGTGTGCAAAAATGACACCCCTTGCAGTAATTTGAGGTGGGTGCTGGCATGTGATTGCACTTGAATGCCTCAAAATTCAAGGGCTCAAAAACAATAAGTTTTTTCATCTGGGATCTGCTATTATTTATCTCTTTGAAAGTGTTCTGTGTATTCACCATAAACCTATGGTAGGCAAATGGTCTTTGTGCATCCTCCCACACCAAGCAATAATTCTTCCGCACCAGTACGATGAAGACAAATTGGAAATACCTACCTATTTCATTTTAAATCTTCATGCTATTTTCTTACAATTTCATTGCTTGTTTCTTTCTGCTCCTATTTTAGTATAATCACACCAAATTCCCAAACATTTTTTTTATGTTTTTATTTTTCACAGCATTTAGAAATGTAACCTTACAGTTACCACTAAACTTCAACAACTGAATCTGACTGAAGTTAACCACAGGAGGTTTTGTAAACAAAGCAAGAAGGATCTGCCCAAATCCAACTTCCATTTTTATGGGCAATGTTAAATATTTGAAGTACAGTAAAATACTCTGAGAGAAAGCCTTGAATACGAAGGTGTACATTTGCGATCACACACCTTAACTCACCTAAAATCTTCGTGAGTAATGTGATGTTTTGCACACCTAGATGAACGTTTGGAGCTCATATAAATCTATTTTAAGCTTAATACCAGCACACCTACCAAACTCAGTAATTCTCCTAGAAGTGTGATTTGTAGTACACCTGGAGAATCTAAAACTTAAGGTCTACTGAGAGCATACTTACTTGCAGTCTATCCTAGGAATGATACTTTTGTTTAGTTTTATTTCCTTCTCTAAGTAACCTGTAATATCTTTATGCTTCCTTCCCTTGGCTAGCATGACAGGAGTCTTGTGATTGTGGTCTTCTACATCAATCTCAACTCCATCCTGTTCACATAACATCCTCACTGTGTTTAGGTCACCATTGATGCATGCCAAATGGAGAGGAGTCTGGAAAGTGATTTAATATGTTCAATTAACTTTTATTACATAGATCCTAACTTTGTCTCTAGTATGTTTTTGTAATGTGAAATGCTGCATTGCAAAAACTGAGAGAGGAGTCACTTGATAGTGAAGAATTCATTAGTTAGAGAGGTTTTCACCTCAACTCATGACCTTCTAGCTACACATACAGCCCTTTTTCCAATTGGGGTGCAGTGGGTTGTTTTCCCTACTCCCTTGCTAAGGTTAATTAGTTACTCAGATGAAGTTTTATGGCCCAGTTTCCAACCTATTGGTTAAAGTCAAGCCTGCCACCGCTTTTTTTCCCGATTGTGGCTCACTGGCCTGTTTTGCCTACTCCACTGTTTATGCAGAACATCATGCACAATGACAGTAGGTTCCATTTATTCAGTCTTTGGTATGACTTGACCTAGGAATAGAAACTGGGCATTCTGCCTGAGAGGTGGATGCTCTCACTGTTAGGCCAAACACATGGTCCCTTGCTTAGGCAGAGCATCATGCACAATGGCAGTAAATTCCTTTTCAAAAGTCTTTGGTATGACCTGAGCAAGAAATCAAACTGACACCTCCTGCATTAGGACAGTGATGAGCAAACAAATAATTTCCTACATTTTCTAGCCAACCCCACGCCAGAAAGAAACTTATATTCCCTGACATGCTTAGAAAGAGTGGGACAAAACATTTTTTCAAAATGAACATCATATGGTCTCATAAACAATAAAAAGATGCTGTTATTATGAAGTAAAATTTTCCAAGGCCAACAGGGACATCGGTAGGTTGTACTGGGCTTTTGTAAAATGTTGGAAAGTGAGAACAGGAAAATGGGGAGTAGAAGAAAAAAATGTACGTCAGCTTCATATCTGTTCATGTCTGGACTATAATTGAAGAATCAGGGAACTCACAGGGGTCATAAGGCCCACTTTGCTACTAAAAGGAGCAAGACTTGTTCCAGCACTTTGTTTTTCCCTTTTTAACTAATTATTTATCAAAATCAACAGACATTGAAAAGGTCATTTAAGTGAGAAGATTGTTGGATGGGAATTTTTTAATATTTTGGGGGTACAAAAGTTACACACAGATGAAAGACCTCATCCATACCATGGCTAATCACATTAACAGATCATGATGACATCGTTTTGTTAGTTAAACTAATTAAGTATGATTATGGGACAGATTTAAAATCCTGTAAAAACTAACTCTGGTTACTCCTTTAACCATCACACCGATGGGTGCCAGCATGCACATCGCTTAAAACACAGGCTTTACTCACTTGACCAAAGTTGTCTTTCTGTCTGGGATTGAATCCTGAATATATAAGCAGTCTTGTTAATTCACAATGACCTGGCATAAATGAAAAAATATATGTAAACTGTAAAAACTTGACAAATACCATGGATAAATATCCTTACGTTTTTTCAGAAACTACCCTTTAGAAAAGTTTGCTCTTTGACACTCATTATACCACATTCTTTCTGTGGTAGGGAAGAGCAAATGAGATAGTTAATTTGATGACGTTTTACAGCTCAGTTTTTAACCAATTCGCTTAAGTCCGGCTGACCATGGCCTTCTTCCAGTTGTGGCTCACTAGCTTGTTTTCCCTACTCAATTGCTTATGCTGAGCACCAAGAACAAGGGGGAAGTGGGTTCTACCAGGAAATGAGGAAAAACATAATGAATGAGGGAGGTCTTAGATATTAACACTGTAAAATATATAGGCTATGTCATACATCATTAATGAAAGCACGGTAAAAAATTCAGAAAACTTACCTTTAAAAGCAGCCCAATGGAGGGCATTATCCCCTTCTCTATCAGTAAGCTGGAGACGTGCCCCCTTCCCCATAAGATATCCTGCCAACATGGTCTGCCCATACTGGCATGCAATAATCAGAGGTGAACAGCCCTGAAAAGAAAACCACAGATTACTTGAGCATGCACATATTTGATATACCAGAGTCTGAAACTGGAAAACCTAATTACAGTATCTGGTAAAATATGTTCTGTCAAAAAACAGTACCATGACTGACATAAAAAGCTGCACTAATGGTATTCACCTGTATGAAGTTGATGAAAGGAAAACAAAAGTCGTCCCAGAACAATTTCAAAACAGCTGCTAAATTTCACAAATTTTATCTTCCTCGTATTTCTCTTTCAAGTACCTGTCTTGGTATTACAAGTTATAAATATTGAATATTCTGCATAATGCAAGCAGTGACTCCTTGTAAATTAAACAATTAAGAAATTGAGAAAGAAAAAAAGAAATATTGTCAAACGATTGTTAAGAGCCATTCATGAAATAGTTAGTCGAACCAACTTGTTTAAGTCGGGCCAGCCATAGACTGTTTTTCCAGATGTGGCTCACTGGCTTGTTTTCCCCATGAAATAGGATCTAGGCTACTACACATATCCAAATTGTGGTGACTGCATTTGCTAAAAAGCAAAAATCAGAGTTTTTCTTTTTATCATTTTTTTTCACAACTTCAATTCTGAACCACATTTGCGCATTGACTTAAAACTGAAAAAAATATCCGTGAACTGACCCACCGTCTAGTCTTGGATTTTGCTACCAAACAAATATTCAGTGTAAACCTTTCTTCAGCAGTACTTAACACCAAATTAATGTTTTTTCTAATCTGAAAGATCTTTTCAATGTTTCTGTATTCTGTTAAAAAATCAGTTCAGAAGGAAAACAAGGTGCTGGAGTATTTTCTGTCAAACTATGATTGCTCCTTTAATGCATCCTTTAGGAATGGGGTCTGTTTCTATTGATATCCTTAGGATCCAGCTCAAATCTAAATCTATACTAACTTTGCCACTTCTTAATAGCACCAGGCAGAAAAACTGTACCTCAATGGAAAAAAACCGACTAAAATGTCTCTAATTACGTACCTTGTATGAAGAGAAGTTCTCCCTTCAAAATAATTATAAGATAACTAACCTTATTGTCTACTGTATCTATAGAAACACCAGCTTGTAGAAGAATATCACAAATAGCTATATGCCCATTAACACATGCCCAATGAATAGGTCGAGGACCAAGATCATTACGACTCTGTAGATCTGAAAGAAAACAATGAGCAATAAATAATCCAATCATTATCAGTTTCAAACACAACTTACTGTATGAATTATAATTAGTTCAACCTTTCTTTGAGATAACATTTAAAATTTCCAGGGTTTTCAAGCACAGTTCTGCACCAACGGTAAACTTGTGTATTAAATTTAGCTTTTCGTGTATTTGGAAATGAACATGAATGGAGCTAAGCCTACAAATATTCATGCAGTAAAAATCACATTAATATTGTTAAGAAATTTCAAAACCCTTAAGACACTCCTCAAAATTGGCCATTCTTAGCATGGTGATCACAGCCAAACTTTCTGTAGACATGGCAAAATGGATTTCCAGACACTTTGTTCAAGATTTCCTTATATAATAAGGAAATTTCACCAACCCTTACATCTTTTGTTTCAAATCTGTGCAATAATGATAACTTCAACACATGGCATTGCATTATGACACTCAAACAGAACATAAAGGTTTTGGCTTAATTTTAAAAACAAAGGTTTAAAATTTTTTTATATGTTTGTATGAAACTTGAATATTGTAAATAGACACAAAACTGCTTTTACCCAGTCTCTCTCTCCCTCTCTTTCCTAAGCTAAGGAAAATCCTTTCAGTTAATGTAACCTAAAGAGGCATGTATTTAAACTTGACAAAGCACCATCCCACAAACACAAGGTAACCTACCTAGATTGACTTTACATTGCACCATAAACCTGAGTATGTTCGTATGACCTCCCAGAGTAGCCCAGTGAACTGGCGTGTGGCCCTTATCATCAAAATCTACTAAAATTGCAGGACCTTCTTCTTCCACTAGTTGTTGAACTCCTGACAAGAACCTGTAAAAAGCAAATTTTAACAAAACTGTCTGCCAGTATACTACTGTTAGTACATATATCAGCACTCTACACCTATTGATTCTTGCAAGAACAAATGATTTTTCTCATTAACCCGCTACTGTTGTTTGGGTCCTTTTGGACCCATGCGGAGAACTTCTGCTGACACACATCTTTACTGTTTCACGCGGAGCTCGAAACTGCAAGTAGCTACCCAAAAATTCGGCCACAACAACGAGAGAGACAATACTTTAAGGTCACGGGTCAATGGCCTACGTAAGCCGATGCGGGGCGGGCTACGTCCGCTTCTCCGCCCACTTCCGATCCGCGCAAATATGCTCTGATCGGAGCACAAAGGTAAGGGTTAATCTCAACAAGGGATGAACCCTTTTGTATGGTGTTGTAATGAATAATGGATTTTCTTTCTTCACTTTCTGCAGGGACCAACCCTCCTAGTCATTAAAAAATGAAGACAGGTACACAAGTTTTGTTCTAAATTCAGAACTATCATTTGATACCAAAACAAATGGGATCCACCACAGCAAATCAAGTACTATGTCTTTTGTGTTTTACTATTCAGTGCAACTTTCTTTACTGCCAGGCTAATGTCTTTCCAAGAAACATTCTCACTGTAGACAAATAGGGGTATACTAAAATCCGTGACGACGTCACGGCCGTGATGAACAAATTTTGTCATGGAAAATTCAGCGAACGTCACGTATAATGAAGATGTATTGGGTTACAGTAGGCTTAAAGATAACATTAGGCTACCACAGTCGTGTGTATTAGGACCATACCTTATCCGTTATTGTAATGTACACGGCCCTGGGATTAACTTAACGAACCAAGTAAATACCTTACGTAGTCTTAGGCAACATTCAATATTACTATCACGGCGTCACGGCCTTACCAAAACCCGCATCATGTCACGGCTTTTTCCACAATGTTCATCACGTCACGGCCTTTTCAACAATGTTCATCACGTCACGGCAAATGAACAAGTGCACGAGTTAGGATTTCCATGTGCGAAAATAACATGACGTCACGTTGGGGTGCACCTAGATTTTACAAGTACGAAAGCCTTGACAACGCATAGCAAGACGCACTGCATAGACGCGATCTTACAATATCAATACTTAGCTTACTGTGGTCGAAGCTTACGCTATTCTGAATGGGGAGGGCAGCAATCGTTGAAGATATAAAGCAAAACACATTCACACCAGCCGAGCCAACTGATGCAATGGTGAATGGTGAAAATTATTGATGCCGCTATGGGACTCATTCACCAAAGGTTCCCCAATTCTCAAATCCGGAGAATGTCACAGTCTTCATTCCAGATACCGCAAATGAGTAATATTTGAAGTTTCAAAAATATATATGGTCATTAAAAGACACCGTAGTTGAGTCTTGTTTTGATGCAAAGCGTGTGCGTGTCGTGTGTGCCATATATACGTGCGTACATAGCATGCATGCAGTGTACGCCATAAGCTAGGACATCCGCACCTATTATGCAAGTTGTGTCTAACATTAATAGGCCGATTCATCGATCGTTTTCAATTAGACAGTCAGGCTCAAGAGTGCTGTACATGTCACGGGCGACTATGTCACGGTGGTAAGGTGGTAAGGCACTTGTGAGTTGTGTTATAGAGCTGAGCATAACTTGACTTGACATACTTGACAGAGGTTAACCATTGCTATTCGAGCTCGACCTAACATTAGGCCTAGCCTAGGCTAGATTATCCTATAGTGTAAATGGTTGGGCGTCACTGTTTCCTTCATCACAGATTTTCATGGTCACGTCACGGAGTCGTCACAGATTTTAGACGATCCCGACAAATAATACATATGTACGTACATCATACAAAAATATAAAATGCTGTAAACGGTTCACACATTCTGCATAAGCCTGCCTATAGACACACTGACTACCTGTATGTAAAAAATTATAAGTCTGTTACTATACTTGATGTTCACAAAAAGATCACACAATTCAATCTTTTTGATGAGGATGCTGAAAAAGTTTAAGGCCTATCCACAAATCTCATTGTTTGTCTTGGACTTGAAATTTAAAATATTGAATTTCTGTTGTGTTAGTTCAAACATTACTTTTCCTCCCACGACTTAAGGGGCAGAAAGTAACAAGCGGAAACTAATGGACCGCCAAGCCGTTGGATTTCAAAAATCACGGGAACCCATTTGTAGGTTCTGTCATTTGTCACCATTGTAACCCATGGGAACCCACTTTTGGATTCTGTTACAAAATGCATGGGTAGTAACTGATTGGTGGTAACCAGTTTTTGGGTTCCGTGATTTATTCATCAGGGGACCACGCGATGGGGAACAATTGTTCCCATGAAATCTAACAGACTGCCCGGGACCCCAGTGAACTGTGATTGTGCCACCCCTTTGTCCACTGGAACACCATGTCTCCACCATCTTAATTCTATAATTATTCCTACAATATGATGGAAGATACTTTAAAAGAGAAATAAGAAAAAAATTGCGATATTATGCTTTTTCTTCAAAATAAGTTTGGGGCTACTGCTCTTGACCTTTAAGATGTTTAATCCTGTCAGAAATGCTGGACTGAAAACTGTAGTGATAAAGGATTAACCTGGCTGCTCTCCTCTGGACCTTTTCCATACTATCCCTATCAGATTGAATATAAGGTTCTGAGACAGCACTTCAATGACCTTCTGCCTAGGCCCACAGGTCGTCCTAGCTTTATATAGTATATACAGTATATATATAAAAATGAAAAGGTAGGTCACGTCGCCTAACACCAACACAGTGCTTCGCACAAAACTCTTCATGATTTCTCACGTCATACTACATTTACCCCTTCAGATCTCTCGAGAACCTTCCCATCATCTTCTTCTGAAGAAACAAAACAAACTTTAAGTTGTCTTAAACAAAAAACCTCACATCAAATGCAAAAAAATCTTCTCCGATTCAATGTTAATGACAGATTAGATCACTCTTCTCCAATTCATGACGTCACATTACGTAATGGGGATTGCCCTGTACGAAGACGGTTCTCCCATCGTTGAGCCAGTGTATGTTAATGCCAAGAATGCCTGTTGTATGCATGCTGTACCTGAAGACCGCACATATACCGCATGCAAGTTTTTTTTCGTAGCACAGCTAGGACAATTCTACAGTACAGTACATACCTGTACGTGTTGCATGTACTTGCGGCAGGGCACACGTTTTGGTATGCTGGGTTTTCTGATCCGCACGTTTTCCATTTCTTGTTCAGGTTCCCCGTGCAGAAAAAAATTGACAGATTTGAAAGCAGTTCAAACTATCCAATGGGAGAACCGGATTCATACAGGGCAATTCCCATTACGTAATCTGACGTCATGAATTGGAGAAGAGTGATCTAGTCTGTCATTAACATTGAATCGGAGGAGAAGATTTTTTGCATTTGATGTGAGGTTTTTTGTTTAAGACAACTTAAAGTTTGTTTTGTTTCTTCAGAAGAAGATGATGGGAAGGTTCTCGAGAGATCTGAAGGGGTAAATGTAGTATGAGGTGAGAAATCATGAAGAGTTTTGTGCGAAGCACTGTGTTGGTGTTAGGCGACGTGACCTACCTTTTCCTTTTTATATATAGGCTACTATATATGCTATATAAGGCTAGGACGACCTGTGCCTAGGCCCTATGCCAATTAAGAAGAGGTTGCTTCAAAACTGCAACCTGGGATGGATTAGGCTAGGCTATTCCATGGCATGTGCAGTGTAGACTAAATTGTTAGTTAGGCCTATGCTAGGCCCTAGGCCTAGCCCTATGTTATATAGTGGTTGGTTCTAATTTCGAACAGATTCTAAATTCAAACACCTCATTTAAATGGAGTATTTATTCACTGATCGATGCAAAATAATTGTCAGTTTTACCACCATATGGAGTCATAATTATTTCTTAATGGTGTTTTAATTAATTGAAGAAAATACTGTCTTATGACTGATATATGAATGATTTGAATTAGGTGTTCGAATTTAGAACCTGTTCGAACTTTGAACCAACCATTATACAACCACAGAAGTGAATTGTTATCATGGAGGGCCTATTGGTCATAATATGAGCTGGAACAGAAATAATCCTTCCAACAAGGCGATATCCGACTTCCGAGTTAGATGGCTTAAACTGAAGCGTAGTGTGTAGGGCCTCATTAAGGACTAGCCTAGCCTAACACTAACTTTATTAGCTAACGTTAGTTGTTAGCCTGAACCCTAACGTTGCACACATTACGTGTAACTTCAAACTGTAATCACTAACGTACGACAAGACAAACAAACAGGTACGCCTAACTATCCCAAACATACCCAACTTTCACACACTGAAATACATCTGGCGTTTTTTGAGTGTCAGAATTTTCGTGACCGTCACAACATTTATCGACCTCCCCCTTATCACCATGTAAACCGTCGGAAGAATGATGGGGATGACTTTTTGAAGACGACTTCCCCGATTCCATCTTGTTGTGTATTTTCCAAGCAGTACAGAGATATGATGCAAAGCAAGCCGACTGGCCTTGCTCTACCGGCTACAAAATTTCTTTCTCAGGATGATTGGGGTTACCTGATTTTCATTGATTTGTTTTAATTTCAAAAACATGGGTGAATGGGGTGAAATCATTTTCGAGGGAAAGAATTTATGTGAACTCTATGAATTAACCCTTTGCTTTCATAATTAAGTGCCAGAATTCCAAAAGAGCGCTGAAATCCAGTGCTTTGGGATAAAGGTGTAAGTTCAAGTTCTGATTTGTCCATTTGGATAATTTGTCCTTATTAATGATAAGAGAAAAATTATACTAACAATTCTTGAGCCGTGTCGCCATGTAAGTATAATATTCAAAATAGAAATACAGGTGCCGCATACCAGTGTTTCATCGGCGGCTAGCTACAATCCCCGACAAAAGTAAATGAAACAAATCACCTTCCCCGATCCCCCTTCAATGTTGGCTACAACCTTTCAACTATCAGCTAGGACACAACGTTGAAAGGGGAAGGGGAATTCAAGGGAAGTTTGAGAGTGTGAGTGCATTTCGTTACCGTACCAACGATTTTGTTTCATTTGTTTTGTCGGGGATCCGTGCCATTGTAGCTGCGGACTAGATGCTTAGGGTTCCAATCCCGCTCGCATGTGCGTGGCTTTTCGCCCCGTCGGTTCCGCGCCGGACTCCAAGCGCACGTGGCGCACAGGGAAATTTTCAGTGAAATGGGAATATAATGTAACAAATGAAAGCACAATGTAATGGGTGATATTCCGTAAAGAATTTGGGTCAGGTTTTATGGGGGTACCCCCTCCTCGGCCCCAAAGAATCTGTAGGTTATTCAACAAAAGTGTTCGAAGTTGTGCACATGCCTTGAAAAATGCTGTATTTTTGAGGGCATATTGAAAAAAACTGCCAAACAGATCTATTTCATATACATATATGCAGTGTCAGCAACGGCGGGGCAGGGGGACATTTCCCCTCCCCTTAGTCAGAACCTTTGTCATCCGCCCCCCCCCCCCCCCCAATTACTAAGCTCCAAAAGTACAGTGTCTTGGCATGAGTTTACCACGAAAGTAATTAAAAAATAATCCTCCAAACAGGTTAAAGTTTTCAAAATAAAACAGTTTTTCTCATAACGTCCTGTCATTTATACTTAGTGCAACACAGGCGCTTATGTACGGTAGCTTTTTCTACTCAACCCACTGGCTCACTTTTCTCATATCAAAACTTCTGCACTCTGTGCAGCCATCACGCATAGACATTAAGTTGCTTGCATGAGCCATTCCTGCCTTTAGAACCGTACCTGTTTAAGCAAGTCTTAGCCAGCAGCACAAACTCACTCAGTTACCCGTGTGATACACTTTTACTAGAATCTACATAAGGCTTATGTGTAAAACTTCACTTCAAGGACATTTGGCACAGCTACACTATCACATGTATATACATATATAGCGACAAAAAGATAGATTTAAATATCCATTAAAATCTTTTGATATCATTGCATTGGATGATGCATTAATTAGGAGCAATAATATACATATCCTGATGCTCATTTTTTGACTCTTAAGAAATGCCAAGACCTTGGAGCCCCGGAGATTCGCCCCTAGACCCCATCAGGGGCCCTGAGGTGGACCCCTAGAACCAACCCGCATTGACTTGCACTTAGCGCAAATTTATTTTCCTCCAATCGTTTGTTGTGCCCACAATTTGCCCACACTCTTGAAATTCTCAGGCTTGTGCCGCCACTGATGGGCACTGCATCTACGCGTGCACCGTCCCGCCCATCCATTCAGTTTTTCAATACTAAAAAAACATTCCACAGCTTTTTCAACTTTCGCCTGAATACTCGGTTTAAAACCAGGTCATAAACCGGTAAACCAGGTTTATCGACCGATAAGCCAAGTTTTAGTTGATAAATCAAGTTTATCCGTCGATAAACCAGGTTTATCGAATTTCTCACTTCAAGAGTCGATAAACCTGGTTTATCAATTCGATAAACTTGGGTTTTCGAATTATTTGGCAATTGGCGTTGATAAACCAGGTTTATTAACTGATAAACCAGGTTTATCGGTCGAAAACTTGGCTTATCGGTCGATAAACCAAGTTTATTAAATAATTGGTTATTTGGCTTGCCATAAATGTGTGGAGATTTTTTTTCATGAAACTGTTAAAGACTATGATACTTTATTTTACTTTTTTCTGTCAAATGTTGGAAAGAATTCAGATAGTCACAACCATTAAGGGCATTAATAATGTTGCACAACAATATGTGAAGTAAATTTCACAAAAAGTAGCTTTTTTGAGCTGCCCGAATCATTATCTAAGTTTTGTAATTTTGTGATTTATGACAATCTTACCGTAACTGTAGCCGTTTTCCCATTTTCGGGAATATTCTGTTAAGAATTCTGGTGCGCTTAGGAGTTTTCTTGGAAATAAAAATTATGCCAATTATTAAAATCAAACGACTACCAGAATTTTCCCATATTACTGCCCTTATTTTAAATCTTGAGGAAGTTTTAATGGATAGTCTACTCCTGCCCCTCACGTCCCCTTCTCTTACGTACGTCTTGTGTTTACGAGGCTGAAGTCACAAGTAACAACATGTGTACCGTCATACCTGTCCGGAGGCGCTTTCAGGGATGGGTACAATAACTACAACAAATCGTTTAAACTAGCACACAAAGAAAAACAAATAGACCTCTAAAAACATTTCGTCAATACCGGTCAGCACCTATTGGCACAGTCGGCTTGACAAAGGTTGCTTTTGCAGCCTATTTCAAGCCGAATAACTTGCAATAAGTCGATCACCGCTCCACCAACCTCTTGAGCAAAAGATTCGGGACCCTGTCACTATACCGCCACCACCGCACACCCATCGGCACGCCCTATAATACCCGCCATTCACAAAATGTAGAGGCATTTCGACAGAACCCTTTACCCCTGACGTTTTTCCTGACCCCCCCCCCCTTCTTCCATTACTGCCTTCAGAGTTGAGAAAAATTTGTCCAACCATTCTTTTCGGGTTCCCACTTACAAGCTCCCTTCAACAACACTCGGGGTATTTTTCCCTGTAAACGTCCGAGGTGCAATACATGCCTGGTTGTTGGCAAAAACAACGGTTTCAACATTTTAAATCCAAACGGCAACAGCTTCACTGCTTACATTTCCCTGCTACCCTTTACCTGCATTTCCTCTTAAGTAATTTACATTTTAGTTTGTGGGAGTTGTAACTAACTGTTGATGGGAGAGACCAAGCGTCGCCTCTCGGACCGAGCCACTAAACACCTCGGGTCCATCAGGTAAAATCTCCAAGGATTTCTGGTGGTCGCAGATTTCAATCCCCTCCAACTTTTTCAATAGAATTTAACCGTTGCGGTAGCCATGATATGTCGAGTCTCTTACCGTGACCACCTAAGTTCCGACAACTGGCTTATTATCATGAGGCTCGACGCTCTCTCTCTCTCTTTCCACATTATCTCATTATTAGAATGGATCTTTTTTAAATTCCACCACCATTTCTCCTTTTTTGTCTAAGTGAACCAGATTTGTTTTTTTTTTCACCAATTCGGTAGTGTTCGATATTAGTGTGTTACCCCTTTTAGTCCAAACTTTTTCCGGGGGGGGGGGAGGGGGGGTTGTGTGCAAAATTTATTTCTCGGTCCTCCCACAACTGTCTTAAACTCATCCTCTTCAGGTACAATCTTAGTTTGTTGTTTCAAGGTATACCATGGCAGGCGCGGATCCATGCAACTCCTTGATCCAGTGGGGTTCAGGGGGTCCTGATTCCTCTTTGCACATAGCCATTAAAAATTTTGGAACGCCAGATTTTAACATATGCGTCACGAGGACGGTTATCCTTCCAAGTACGTTATGTCTTTGATCCAACCAAATGAACTATTGCTTGCACGCGGCCTCAAAATTGCTTAAAAATCTTTATTTTTAAGTTTGAATCAAGTTACCTAGTGTACATAATATTAAAGCTGCACCGATTTATAGCGCCATCACTTCATCGTCGCCCAGTGGCGTAGCTACTGGGGGGGGGGGGCAGGGGGGCAAGTTGCCCCCTGGAAAAATTTTTGGGGAAATTTGATGAATCTTCTTATTATTACAAAAATTTCACAAAAATTTCTCAAAATTTTTGTTAGAATAAGAAATTGTGAGACATTTCTCATACATAATTCGTATTTTCATGCAACAAATTAACTCAGATTTCGTCAGTGTCGCATGAACCGGCCCAATTCGCGTTCCACAGAAATGTCCTCGCCCCGTAGCAGATTGAATGTTCTCTTGTGCTTGTATACGCACGGGGGTTATGATCAGTGCACTTCAGTGCACAGGAAGCTGTTATTCAGGTGATACTTTGGGAATTCAATAAAAGGATGTGAAAACTGACAAGTCACCACCGTAGACCCCGAGGTTGTTATGTTCTTCTACAAGCTAGCAGTAGCTGTACGATTTTACTCTGTGTACCTAACGATGGATGGGGCTGAAACAATCCATGGCCAACGATAAACTTAAAGTTAATCTAGAAATTAGAATTAACGGGATCCGTTGGCACACTTAGATTTTGTTACTTAGCCTAATCCTTGGAGGCTTACACGCTAGTTCGGGAAAATAGCTTTCTGCTCACTTTGAGTGTAACAATAAATGGACAATGAGTACCTTGTAGCCTTCTACACTTAACACACTGCTTTTCTCACAGGATATCCTGTGTGATCGAGCCACTATTAGGCCTCCTTAGTGGCGTGCGAAGGGGAGACCACTGGGCCATGCCCCCCTCACAGATGCCATTTTTCTTTGTTCTTAAAAATACGTAGTCTAACTTTATCAACACAGATTTTACATCAAAAGATAGCATATGTGGCACCAGATTGCTTATAAGGACACCCAATTTTTCAGAAATTTTCAAAGGGGAAGGATTGTCCCTGCAAGGTCTTTCAGTGATGCCATTTTTTTTTAATTCGTACAAATAGACCTAGGCAAATTCTGTCAAATTCCAAATTTTACTTAGAAAAGGTAGACTCTGTTTCCCACTGGTGGCATCTATCAAAAGACTACATGCTTAGATTTTCTTTACAAGCATAAATACGCTATTTGGACCATCTGAGGGGTCTGATTTTCCGAAATTTTCTTTACGCTCCGCGCCAACCAATGGTGGCGCTTCGCTCGGTCTTTTGGGCAAAATAACATATTTGGGGTAAAATTAGCTCTTAACTCTCTGATCACTTTGCAGTTTGCGAACATATTTTGAAGTGAGCATTTTATTGCAAACGACAAAAGAAGAAAGCGACTGGCTAGATTCTTCGTATAAGCCTGGAAAATGCTATTTCCGGCCATCTAAGGGGTCTAATTTTTCCAAATGTTCTCTACGCTCCGCGCCAACTAATGGTGGGGTTCCGCTTAGATAATCTTTATGACAAAATAACATTTTGTGGCCAAGAAAAACCACAAATACCGATCAATGCTCTTTTATTTTGACTCCTAAAAGTGTGCAAATTTAATGACAAGTTTTTCTTCGTAAGGTAGCATAAATGGCATAAAAATAAATGCATGTCAAGGCACAAAAATTTCAAAAAAAAAAATCTTCATGAACCACCACGACTCAACTTTTAACACTGTTCCTGTCAACGTCGAAAATCTTGCGCCATTTTGCATGTAGGCTCCTTGAAAACGTCAAAAAATTTCCGGACACCCCTCCCCTTGACCATACTGCATGCCCTTCCCCCTTCAGAGAAATCCTGCGTACGCCACTGCGTTAGTACATACAAATAAACCAGATATTGTTTACCAAAATAATATACTTCGTTATTTCCGATTGCTCTATGTTATACTTTAAGATTAAAATGCAGGTAATATTACAAAATCACATGGTAATGTTGTTATACTTGTAAGTTTGCATATTTTATATGAAATACATACACATTGACCGGGAAAAGTTTTGGGGAAATTTCATACCTTTGCCCCTCCCCCTGGAAAAATCCTAGCTACGCCACTGTCGTCGCCGTATGGTTACGTACACGGTTATCGACTCCCTTAGTCGAGGTTGTCTATGTGGCCAAATTCTACCTTGAGTGAAACCTTGACAATTAAGATCTTCAGAGTCTTTGGTCGTGTAGTGGCAGAGTGGTCAATCTCAAATGATGTGCACCAATGGGATTTAGGTATACATGGGTCGAAATCCCACTCGATTTGGTGTGGGTTTTTATCCGGGTGCTCTGTCTAGCCCCCACATCATGCTTGTCAATAAAGTCTCTTGCCCAGTCGACGAAGTCGGTTGCCCATCGCGCTAAAGCACGCTCAAACAGAGCACTTAATTAGCCGACCTTTCCCTGCATGGCTGTTGTGACTCTAGTTCCCAGTGAAAATTATGTTGGCGGATGTATCGCTTAGTCTCCCAGTACTGAGGTGAAAAATCTTTTTTCTTTTACGGTTAAATTTTCCTTAATTCCTATCCATTTACCTTGTCGAAAATTCTGTCTTTTCGGATGCTAGAATGCACCAAAATTGCATTTCAGGTTCTTTTAAAATGTAAAAATTTTCAAGAGGGGAGAGGGATACCCCTTATACCTTTTCATAGGCCAGTAAACACATTTCGGACCCCTTTGGAAAAATAAGGGATCCACCCTTTCATGGTGAGCATACAAGGCTCTAATGTGTTATCATAACACCCCAGTACACTCTTAAAACGGTGTGTAGGAATTAAACGCTTTCTTAAACACTATTTTGCCCCTACTGTGTCGGTTAGATGTAATCACGCATGCGTCTTATTCGCTTTTAAACACGTTTAACTGATAGCATGCAGTGTTTACTTGCTAAACATGTTTACCATTTAAACGTGTTTACAAAGTGGGGACAAAATCAGTGTTGCGTTGATAAACACGATTTACAGTGTACATGCTGTATTATGAGCTACTCTGTTTCTTTTTTAATTTGATGTAATCCAAAGAGCTTTGCTAATTGAAAATGTTTGTAACAGTGCACTTTGGAGTGACAAATGACTGCCCTTAAGTTCAAATACTGTACAATGAACAAATTACGGTAGGAAATCGGCGTCACGTCAGGCATACGTATGGTAATTGTTTTGTAAATAATTATTCGACAATGCTTGTGGTCTCAGTGTAAAGCCTTTTATAGATATCATTATTTGTAGGAACATTTTTCTTACAAGCAGTGGCGTCACTATCGGGTGGGGGTGAGGAGAGGGGCATCCTACTGATTTTGTCCTCCCCCGCACACTTGCCCCCCCCCCCCCAAGTTAGATCATTTTGGAGTTGGGTAAAGTGAAAGGAAATATGTAATATACGTCTCCAGAGGCTTAATTTTTCCTCCAGAAATATGCTAAAACCTCACTGCTTCCAAGGGTTTCGTCCATGGACCCCACCCCAAGGAACGGGAGCTTTGGGCTCGGTTTCGCGCTGTGTCAGAAAATTTTTGTCCCCCCACCCCCCAATCTAAATATACGGCTCTGTATCCTTTGCTCTTAATTTGCCCCAAGTCTGATATTCTGGCGCCGCCACTACCTACGAGATGAGAACCCTTACTCAAAATTTATATCTGGCTTATATCTGGATATATCTGGCTGCTGTAAAGTTTTATATGGCCATATGAAGCCAGATCTAAAACCCCATATAGGTATCTTGATACATCATTTCAAGTTTTATATGGCCATATCGAACCAGATATAACTTGAAGAAATGCCTTTCCAGATATTCAAATAAAGTTTTACATGGCCATATCGAGCCAAATATAACTTCATGATATGGATTAATGCCAGTCCAGATATGTAAATAGAGTTTTATATGGCCATATCAGGCCGGATATAACTTGATGAAATGTCAGTCCAGATATGTAAATAAAGTTTAAGATGGCTATATCAAGCCAGATATAACTTGATATAATGTTTGTCCAGATATGTAAATGAAGTTTTATATAGCCATAACAAGCCACATATAAATGATTAAAGTACCATGCCAGAATTATATATAAACTTTTATATGGACATGGTAATACTTTTTGGTTTAATTTGCGTACCTGTCCTACATAAAGGCCTTCTGTGGAAGCTGAATAAGTATCAGCAAACTAAAATCATAACATTCAAACCATATTCGGCTACATTATACTAATATATGCAAATGACTTTCCAATGTGGGCGTGGTCAGGAATTTAGGGCCGTGATTTTCCTTTTTCATGATTAAGGAAGTAAAAATCATAACACCTTCAACAAAATTTATGTTTGAGTATTGCCCCATACGATAATTTAAACCAACAATGCAGTGTAAACATTTAAAAGTAGGAACTTCAAAGCAGTTTTTTCTTCACGATTAAGTTATTAAACAACTTCAAATACTTAAGTCAATGCAATACACTGGACATTAAACTTTGTTAGAAATGTTCAGATAGTTCTCAGGCTTAATATTATACTGGCTCAGATCTGACAAACCAATGATGTAAATGGTCTGAAGGCCGTGAGGTTGGTCTTTAAAGGCTCAGTTCTCTCACCCCAAACAGTTCCAATTCTCCTAACCTTCTTACTTTATTAAGTCCCTCCCACAATTGTCTGAAATTCATCCTCATCCAGATACAATCTCAGTTTATTGCTTCAAGCAAGTATAGAAAAACTCAATTTATATAATCAAAGCACTCTCAGTACCGATCAAGCTGTGTCATATAAGCTTTGGTACTCTACGTTGTTTGAATTAGCTGTCAATCAAAGAGCTGAGCCAATTGAGAATTTCGGTACCCCCGTACTAAAATTGTAGTTTGGAGTGAGAGGTTTGGCCCTTTAAGTGCTGTCTTTCAGTGGACGAAATAGCCTCTTCGGGAAGCAGTTTCTAGTTAGTTTTGAACGGCCCTTTGCCAGAGGGTCGGGAGGACTCATGAAAAAGTACTGGCTCAGAAGGCTTCTGATACGCTTTACACAAAGGAAATGCAGTAATAAATTTTGGTGCAGACATATATAGTCCAGATATGGCCTGGATATAATCCCTTTATGGGATATACATGCGCCATACCTGTCCAATAAAAAATCTGAGTCATATCAAATTTTATATGGGCCATATATTCCTTTATATTATATCTGCCCAATTTTTGTTAAAGCCAGATGCAAATTCCATATGTGGACCAGATATGGGCCAGATATAAATTCCCATATATGGCCCATGTATGGATTTCGAATAAGGGTAGTGGATCCGCTCACATGACTAAACATTCCAATATACTTAAAAAACACGATAATAAGAATAAAAACAGTACCATTCACTTATTCCAATGAACAACATGAAGTGAATGTATTATATAGACTAACTGTCGGTTTTAATTACGTCTAAATGCTAAAACTCATCGTGGTATGATACGAAACTTTTTGCAGAGGTCAACTCATGACAATGAAACATAAGCCGGGCCAGGGGGGGGGGGGGGTGAGATCATCCAATTTTCCGTCATTTTCGCTGGGTGACGAACGTACGTCACCACAGAGGGGTGGACTGAAAGACCCACATATTCCTATGTAAGTTTTCCAAGTTGCATGTATAAATAAAGCATAATATTTCAATATTTTTAAAAAATAAAGACTGATAAAGTGGAAAGAATAACACTCTCGAAAAAGCTCGCTTTCATCAAAGGATTTTTTCGTGGCAAACAATTTATCCAATTTTTGACACACTTATCAGTTTAATTGGGCAGTCTTGCCAGATGGACTTGTAATTACTACATGAGTATAGAACGTACCTGTTACCTGCATTTTAAGCATGCCGCTCCGAACAGAAGCCAGATTCTTGGTGGCCAAATATTTCGGAGGGGTGAAAAATACTTCAACAAATTTTAAGGCAATGGTAAAATTAGATCTTAACAGGGAAGGGTTTAAAATGTCCAAGAGGCTTGCCCCTACCTCGTGCTCCTTTAGGAACAAACCACAACTCCACCAAATCATTATGACCTGACCTCATTTTACACGAGGGTCACGTCTCTCTTAATGATGATTATCTACCACAGAGGTGTTATTAACTCTTAGTATGTACCACGTCAAACTATACGCAAGCAATGTGAAACTTTTTCGAGGGGGTCGCCTGCTCTGACATCTTAACACACCGTCAGGGTCTCCCTTCTTGATAAACCCAGGTCCAAAATATAATAAAAATGAAAGTATCTTCGAAAACTGAGTTTTTAGTTTGAATTACTAATTAACCACTTTTTCTATTGTTAAAATTGTTTTGTTTTAAATTGTTAGAAAGACTAGTCCTACTGCCTTTAAATAAAGGTGTATTATTTTGTTCGATTTGGTTTTGGAAGTAAAAGAATCGATACCTCTTAACAAACGAGGACAGTGTACCTTGATAAATGTAAAAATGGGGGTAATCAAGTCCGGCATGATTTTTGCCGCTAAACTCTCAAAAACAAAATAGCAAAATTCACTGCAAAAAGACAAAAGTGTCCAATTTGACCACTCTTTACATCAGCGACTTTCGCCAAGAGTATAGTGACGATTCCCTCAAATGGGATGATTTTCTACAATTTTGCTCACGTTGAATGAAATATTGGTGCATTTGGGGTTTATTTTCACTCTCCTTCGGGTGAAAAACATCACCTCTAAGGACTGTTCACTGAACGCACAATGATTTTGGGAGTAAACTTTTCTCTTTCGATATTTTTAGTGTACTTCCAAATATCTTCAATAAAAATAGAACTGGAAAAAAGCAAATCCGATCCAAATTAAACCAATTGGTTCTCATCTGAACCGAACTATTTTAGATAGTTTGCCAAACTGAGTCGGACTCAGAAACTGAATTTTAACAATTAAATTTCCTTTCGTATGCCTTGCTTTTACTTGGGAACAGGAGTGAGTCTTCTTAAAGTGAACATCGAGAAAAGAAAACACTCTGGTTTCGTTCATAGTTAAAGGACGGTATGTTAGAGCATCCTTTCTTGTGACGTCATAACAATGATGACCGGAAAAGCTAGTTGAATCTCTACAAGCTGATGAACTCCCTGCATAGTTGGATGGTACGGCTCAACATGATTACGCTTACCCATCGGTCCATAGGCCAATTCAATACTAATTAGTTCCATTTCTTGTCCGGCTTAGAGACTGTATATAGCGCTTGGAAATTTAAAATTAGAAAGCACCCTTTAAATGCTCAAAAGGAGGATCTCGCAGTCGATACGAAGGACTGTAAAACTTTAAAATTTGTAAAAACGTAAAATTAAAACCATTTCCAATAGAGCCATCGGGAAAAATGTGAAGTGTACAGTCAGTCTTCGTGGCAATTGTGAATTTAATGAACTTTTACTGAAGGCATTGCAGAGTAGGAGAATGGGTAGGCAGTTGTACCGGTACACATGCGTACACAGTGCCCATGTACATTTGACCTGTGACCTAGCCGGAAGTAACAAATTTCCCAACTTGTTTATTATACTGCTGCAGTCGATTGTACACGTAGGTTTTTGTGTAGACTAAAACTTGAATTTCCCGAAGCGGCTGGGTGCTGTCAACTGAAAATTCAATCAATTGGCTTTATGGAGTCTTCCCTGAACCCCTTTTCCTCGACCCCATCTTCTTTGACCTCCTAACCTTCGACCTCCTTTTCTTCCTCCTTTGATTTCTGAAATTAAAAAAATGAAAAGGATGTAAGCTGTTGCATTAGTGAAGTGATCTGATCATTTTATTGCAATGAAAAGCGCAAAATGACTGCTTAGAGTCAATTCCGAAATGCCATTTCCGGTATTCTGAGCAATCGCATTTTTGAAAAATGTCCTGTTAATTTCTTCTCCACAGATTTTACCAGGAGAAGGCAAAGTGCATGGCAACTTCTGGTATATTTCCAGACTAGCTACGAATAGCAATCCTACTGTATGTGGCCTATACGGACCTTTAAGTTTGCATTTATAAGGGACATTTATAAGGGACAGGCAGCCCGCATGCGGGATATCACATACTTTATCAGAGGTAGTACTTCCATGCTTTATCTACGTTATACTCAATATATTAGTCGTCCTCATGTGTCCCAATACTCTCCCTTATTGGCTATATGGACTGGTCGTCTGCCCCTTGACGAATCTTGGGCGTTAAATTTTATTTGACGAAGATGAGCAGTAGCATGAGTCACTGTGTATGAGTTTATCGTTAAAAACTTACTGATGTGGCAACTCCCTCCTTCGTATTCAGGCGTGCATAGACAAACATTTGGTCTCAGACAAGTGCCACCGTTTCTACATCCTGAAACACAAAGAGCTGAAAGAAAGATCATAGAAACAACAAGTGCTGAGTTATATGTAACTCGCGATAAACCATGGACTAATGGGACATTTTTCCCGGACTTAAACCATTTGCTCGAGAAAAATGCCCATTTATAAATTCCCATTTAATGGGTGCTCGCTTTCTGATTCACATCACATGCTGACAAAAGACCAAAAATTAAATTTGGGAAAGCAGCTAATAATTCATAGCATGCAGACATGTTATTCTGCTAACACTTACTAGATACCCCTGTATGCTTCTTGGATATGACTTGTAGGAGTAAACTACGGGTGAGCTTAAAACTGTTTGCGAAGGGCTAAAAGTAACTTATTTAAAAGAATTGGAAATGCCAAAGTGCTCCACCCTTCCTTGACTAACATAGCTTTCGTGACCCGTCTGAAGTTCTTCACTTTAAAATTGAAACCTAATTAAGGCCATTGTGCTTTGTGTTCAGCAGTGGAGTATAGGAAAACAAGCTAATGAACGATACCTGGAAAAGAAGACTGTAACCGGTCCGATTTTAATCAATTGGTTAGTAACTGAGGAGAAAAACCTTATCTAACTTACGTTCTTCGCAAGCTTTTCCTCCGTATCCTGAAGTACAAGAACATTTGTTAGCTCCAACGCATCGGCCTCTATTCTGACAAGGTGGGTTGCATGAAGCTGCAAAAATGATATGACCAATTTTCGGTTACAGTGATGACAAACATGTTCACAAGTTGATTAAATTTTGCCAATTGAATGAAGATTATGTTATTACATTCATGTATGAATAAAGACCCCCCCCCCCAAAAAAAAGAAAAAGAAAAAACATCCCTCTTACCTTCTTAGGTACCGGTACATGTAGGCTTTCAAATTCGACAGTGTGGAGAAATGTCGACAGTCGACTGTGGTCAACATTTTTTTAATTAATCCGCAAATTGGACATGCTCCCAAATGATTACAGCATATTTTATTGTAAGATATCGAGAGGAGGGGGGGGGGGGGTGAGGTAAATACATTACTTGACTTAAACATTCTTTAAATCGGTTTAAAAAAATCTCGTTTCATCTGTGCAGTCTCATCAACGTAATTTTGAAAGTCCCATATGAAAATAGACCTTAAACGTCCTTCAAACTAGGTTTGCAGAAATTTTACATTGTCTAAAGTTGTTTGTGTTAATGCATCTAGCTATCATGCCGTGAAGTAAGACAAGGATGACTCCCTCAGATTTGTTTTTAAAGGGTAAGAGCAGTCGTTCCAAATTTATTTTGAAAAGACAGCAAATTCTCACTAATGTCTAGTTTTTCTCTTCCAAGTACCTTCATTATATATTTCAGGAAAAAAATTATACTGCACATTTAAACCAATGCAATGAGTTTACTTACTTCTTCATAAATTTCAGAATTCAATGAGAAGAATACTATCACATGGTACTCACGAGCCACTCACAAATTCGAATAGACTACTATACTTATTAAGTATAGCTGACCTTTGCCATTTAAATATTGATAAAAAAATAAATATTGATCACAACTAACCTATTTGACAATTTTGGCCCTGGAATCCAGGAGCACATTTGCACACATCTGGTTGAACACAGGATCCACCGTTATGACATGGCTGTTTACATTCAGCTGTAGAGAAATTAAGAGAAAGATGGTGATTTGTTTGTGAGTGTGAGTTACCGTAGGGACGTTTTCGCATTTAATCTATTATGTATATAAAGGATTAAAATATTTCAATTAAAAATAAAATAGTCTGGTTAAATTTTTTTGCCAAGATATTCGACAATTGTCAAGTTTTGAGGAATGTCAAGGTCCAAAATTGCTACTGGCTGAATGTTTTTTCCAACTGAGTAAATGCATCACCAGGTCAGTTTTGGGCGGTACGAATACCTAATAAATATATCATGTTATTAAAAAAACGCGGTGGACAAAATGGATTCCCGTTTCCACCTGTAATAGTTTTGTTTTGAGTGAGGGAATTCAAGGGAAGGCGGTCTCTCTCCCCTTTGAAAAAACAAGTCCCATTTTGAAAAGGGCCGGGTGGAAAATGATGCCATATAATTAACATATTTTGAAAGCACTCCTAGTTTTGTTTGACTCCGTTTATTAGTTTTTCGCTTTATCATGCAAATAAAGAGCACAGTGGCGTAGCTAGACATTTTCCGTGGGGGGGGGGGGGGATTTTCCAAATTTTCTTTAAATTGTGAACACTTTTTTTCTAGGGACAACCAAAGCGCGCCGAAATTTTCTCAGGAAATAGTTGAAAATATGGAGCTTTTATCGGAGAGAATTTTGTATTCTACGTGCTTTATATAAGTAAATGTGATGAGTTTGGGAACGATTGAAAAATCTAGCTGTATTTCTTATTAACAAATCTGGGATTGCACCGCGACCAAAGGTCTCCAAAGACACTTGAAGAGTCAAGAGATTATAATTTAATGATGGAAAATTCATGAAAATAGTAGATGTAGTTGCCAATATTACTTCATGACCTGTTGATTTTTTTTTCATTTCCAGAGGTCGGAAAAGTTTACCAAACTGATTTATGAGGTAACACTGCTGCACTAGTAAATCTAAATTGTAGCGCGCAAAGCCCTCGGAAAATTTTGCGTTTTTTTTTTTTTTTGGGAAACAAATAATTACATGAATGGAAATTTTATTGGAGAGAATTTGGAATTTCATGAAAGAAGAGTCGCCCTCGCCCCCTGTATCAACTTCACTGAAAAATTATGACTTAATTATAGGATACTGCATACAAGTTAGCAAAAAAGAAAGCACAAAGCTTTAGTCTAGAGGGCTTGAGAGCAACAGCGTACTAGCTATGATTTTTTTTTTCAAGGAGGGAGAGCACACGGTATGTTGTGTGATCGCCAAAATGACTTAGTGAAGTGTACAGAAAATTAAAAATAAAAACGCGACCCTCAGATAGCCAACGGCATTCCCCAGGTTTGCAAGGCCGTACAGAGACATTTTAGTACGGTGGGGACATTGGGTTACCTCCGATGGGTTGGGGTTATTACTCCTTCATGACCCAACCTTGCAATGCAAAAAACACTTAAAATAACGGTTTTTCTCCTCAATCCTTAGACTTTTCCCTCATGTCGGGCTCTTGCCCCCCCCCCCCGTGGCACCAAAACTCCGCCCCAACCCCCAACCCCCCACAACACCAAAACTCTCATGACACAATCTTGGCTACGCGCCTGGTTGAAGAAAAGACGTGGAACATTACGGATGCGAGGCTTGGGGGATGGCACTTATTGGAGGGAGTGTTCCCCACCCTTTGGTGAAAAATGCGATTTTAGAAAGTTAGTCGAAAAGCGGTGAAACATTTGATCTAATTTTCTCAGTATGAAAATGAAAAGTAGAAGTGAGGAAAGTTTTAATACCGAAAAATAGTTTTGTGAAAAATTTTAGCCATCTGTTTCATTTTATAATTGATATTCTTATAATAATCCGGCCTTTTACATGTATATGGACTTTCTAAGGACTGATATTAGTGAACGATTGGTTTTGTCAAAAGGGAAAGTTGTAGGTGTACTGATAGAGGAAATAAAATTGCATATATCATGCTACCGCGTTTTAAAGGCAAAAAGTTTAAGAACACTTAGTAGTGCTCAACTGATGAACGTGTTAGGCTGGGAGAGACGATTCCCTGCCAAAATATATATTTATTTCATTAAAAATGTGAGTGGAGCCCCACCATAAGTTGGCACGGATCGTAGTGGTGATTTTGTTAGACAGACTTCCCTTCCTTAAAGCTAATGTGTCTTCAAAGGCCAAAATATCGAAGGCTAAAACCATGACATCACAACTTCCGAAAAAGTAGTGCAGCGTTGATTTTTTTACCATAAAACACTACATGGGTAACAGTGTGACGTCACATAAAAATATTACTGATTGCACTTCCTTTGTACGGGCAATTATCTATGCTGACGTAGCAATAAACAACAACAAAATAATAATAAAGTGTGTGTTTGTAAGGGGGAAGGTAAATAAGACCGGATTTCATCGTATATCGTGATGGAATGAGTGATCAAGTTCTCACATAACTATAATTTGACGTCAAAAATTAAGACGTTAATGCACGACCTTTTTAATCTAACCTTGAAGGCAGCTTGTGCCCCTGTATCCAGCTTTACATCGACATCGACCAGGCGTGTAGCAGACTCCATCATTCATGCAGGGCGGTGTGCAAATAGCTGTGGATCAAAATATCAAATTTTCAAGGAGAAATATTGCGTGGGCGTTACAGAAAAAAAAATTAAACGATCGTTTACAGGCACAGAATAATAGATCACTATATAATGTAGTACTAGTAGGGTCACCTTCCTTTCAACTGAGAAATTAACTTCTCTCAGATAGATATTGAACTATTTGCTGCTCAAGAATAATCTATTCTACCTCATCTTCACACTCCACTTCGGAATTACATGAGATTGCACAATTGACTAGCTTCAGTGCACATCTTGATCTCGTGAGGTGAGGACGTATTTGGCGTTCCTCTCCTCACGCTCGAATAACTTAAGTATTTGGCAAGTCTTCTTGCTCTACTTGTTGTTGTTCAAAGCTTCAGTGCAGCTTTGCTTTTCAACCTGGCTACCTGCAGAACACAGAAGCCTCCACATAAGAGTTTTGTGAGTTATATCTTGTATACTTTGTAACTACTTTGGGTTGGAAAATTAATACAGGAGCTTAGTTTGTATTAAACGGTATTTTGCCGTTTTTCACAGCATTTGGATGTCTGCGCTCCTTATATTGACTGTATACACATTGAAAGGGTATTTTGCCTCTTTTACACTGGTATTTTGCCTAGTGTTCTGTCTCAAGAATAATCTATTCACCTGAACTTTAAGCAATTGTGTATGGCACGCCAAAAGGCTCACCAAATATGATGATTTTCTAAAAATACACGTTCATGTACTAAAAATACACGTTCATGTACTAAAAATACACGTTCATGTACTAAAAATACACGTTCATGTACCAAAAATATACGATGATGTACTAACTTCATACGATCATGATGTAAATTTACACCATCATGTACGATGTACATGTAAAATCACACGTTGTACATCTAAAAACACACGGTTTACATGTAAAAACGTAAGATCACCATGTTATTGTTGTCTCTTCCGCACGCCATACAGAGTGAGCCTTTCGGCGTTCCAGAGAAAAGGTTCACCGATATGTGATGTAGTAAAAGTACACGTTCATGTACTAACTGCTTACGATCATGTACTGATTTCATACGTTCATGTACTGTTTGCTTACGTACATGTACTGATTTCATACGATCATGTACTAAATGTCAGTACATGATCGTAAGAAATCAGTACATGATCGTATGAAATCAGTGCATGTATCTGATTCTTTAAATACAATTTACTTGAGTGGAATGAGAAAGTGTAACGACTTTTACGTCCATAGAGATATCAATCACGTTTGTATTCAAACAACATGAAGCACATGGAATGCCTTGTAGAGAAAAATAAGGTCAATATTTTTTTTCAATTAACCGTGTATCTTGTGACAATTTCAAAGAATATAAACAAAATAACCCTTCTTTCCTCAGCTGTCTTTGCCTTTAACAATATATAAGTTGTAGAGCAAGACTTTGAAAATGAAATTTATGATAACTATTTCGGGACGTCACAGGAGCAGACTATGCTATCCGATAAAAAATGTATGTCGGTGTGACGTCACGAAAAGTCAGTTTGCATTTTATTCTCATAAACATGGGATGCAAATTATATATTAACGCTCGTTGACAAATTTTTGGCTCTTTCCGACGAAAGATGGAGAATAATTAAAAATAAATAATAAAATCGGAATGGAATCTGATCCGAATTCATTGAAGTGTGTTCCCGGCTTAAAACCCATCAAAATCACACCGCAATCCAATTCAAAATCGCTGTATTGTAGTGTGATACAAGGTTTACGTAAGAGCCTTTTGATACGTATTCTAGTTATAAAATGATGAAAAGCGATAAGATGAAGTATCAAAACTTACGTATCTCACAACGTTGACCTGTATATCCAGGACGACACTTACATTCAGTCGGGCTGATGCAGGTACCTCCGTTTCGACACTGAACTTGACAAACAACTAAACGTGTAAAACAGAATTATCATCTTTGTGGGGTATATGCAAGTCAAGCGTTTTAAAAAGTAAAGGCATAAATGCTCATAATCCTCTTACCCTAAACAGGGAAGTCGTGCAAAAATAATTTGGGGCGTAGGAAATAATGACTGTCCAAAAGACCATCTAAGCGGAGCGTCACCACCAGTTGGCGGGGAGCGTACAAAAAATTTAGCACCAAGACAACCGGAAACGGCATTTCCATTCTTGTCAATAGTCAGTAGAACAGTCGTTACTTCGAGCTATTGTTTGCAATAAGATGTTCACCTTAATTAAAAATAAATGGACAAATTGCAACATGACCAGAAAATTAGGTTTTATGATAAATAGTACCGCTACCATTGGATGAAATGGTAATCGGTAAAGTAAGCTATTGGAAAATAAACTTGTATTAGAGGTCATGTCATGTCAACGGATCTTTCTTTCAATAGTGAGATTTGCTATATAGGAGACATCAGACGTGAAGTGCGATCATTGGTTTGCGCGGAGCGTTCAATCAGAGGGATTTTGTTTGTCAAAATGCCTCCAGATTGCTAGGAATGTCACTTCTATAGTGCCTCATGACTGCATGCCAAGAATTGCAATTTTAAGATGATTCATGCTCCTGGAACATAGACCTATTTCCAAATAGCGATTACAATGAATTGTGGGATAGAGTTTTGGGTGTGCGTCAATTTTCACCACAGTAAAATGCCATTGACAAAAATGACAAACACCAAAACTCTATCCCACAATCCTTTGTAATTGCTATTTGGAAATAGGTCTATTCAAGGAAACATTAAGAGGCCTCGACCAGCCGGCACGTACTGCTGACCGCCTAAAATTGAATATAAATTTATCCTGATTATGTAGGTGTAATGAAACCCAATGAAAATGCAAATAAGGGAATAACTCGTTCTTGGGACTACGGTTGTATGTTGCTATTTATTAGCAAGTTACCATTTCATAGTACACCGAAAACATAAGTTATGCTAGAGAACATAATGAATAAAGTGACGCTTTAAAAGGGACATGTGGCGATACTCTCTTCGAACTAAGTAACAAAGCCATCACGGACCATGTCAAAATTTTGCCAGCACTAACATATTGTGTTGCGTTAATTATGAAATGCATACCAGTGAGTTTTATCAGATTGGTGATGGTTGGGTAAAAAGAGCGTTTTTTACTAGATGTAGACATTGCGTGAGAGACTGATCATCGTAAAAGCTTGAGATTAGGCCGTGACCGTAGCTAAACGCGTGAGAAATGACGGCCATGAGAACAACTTAACCCAGCGAATGAACCGATAACCATGCTAGTAGGGTAAGCATACTTTGACCCATTAAGCTGTATTTTTCAAAAATAATTAACGTTATACCTTAAGGGTTTTCAAACGCATTTTCAGACTTATATAATCATGGAAGTGTTAAGGTGATACTTCAATGATAAACGATGTAGGCACGATTCAGTTTGTTAACTGTATATCTTTGTATACAGCAGTAGACTTTGTGGTAAGTGGATAAGGATAATGACTTTGACGAGCGAAAGGGGGATTCCCCTTCACTATGTGACGTCACTAAGCTCAATACAAGAGCCATGAAATAAATTTATAAATGAGTAAAAAAGAGAAATATCACTAATGAAACCTTACCTGTTTCACAAAATAGTCCGACGTAACCTGGAGGACACCTGCATTTTCGCCTTTCCGTACAAGTGCCACCGTTTTTACAACTTGGCTGGCATGCTGTGATACAGAAAATACTATTATAGATGAACTAGTTGGGTATGATGAACAGCAAAGCAAACACTGGGACTCGACAGTACACTAAACAATTTGTTTATTCGAAATATAGTTTTTTTAAACTCAATATTCCTTCGTTTATGCGATATGTTACTCTTTGTATTCAAAATACTGTCTGAAGGTACCTACCAGAAAGGGCCGTAAATTCTAGTGGGTATCAGAAGCAGAATGAGGTATGTACTTGAACAAGTTGATATCTGAGCATGGTATATGGTGGACAAAATCTCAAGGGGACAGTTGAAGCACTGCGTATGTAGAGCGTCATCCCTCACTTAACACCTGATGCATTTACGATTTGGAAATTCCAGAGGAATCATTTCCTGCCCCCTCCCCAAAATTTGCTGTCCTATTATGCATATCAGATGGTCCCTCGCCACTAACTTAATCCCAGGGGTCTGCAAAGGGTTGAAAATAGAGGTATTTGGATGCAGTGTACTATTTCCTACGCGGAAAATGAAACCTGACAAATTTAGACACTTCTTTGGGGTGAGTATAGGCCAGTGGATCTTAATACGATAGAAACGTTGCTGGAGGTTTGTAGTTTTGTGTTCAGATTGTTATCTATACAACTTCCACAAAGAAAACGAGTGTTCATTGACCTTTGAAACTTTAAGAAAACCTATTGCACTTTAACCATAACGTTGCAATATATTCTCTTACACTGTGTGCCAACCGACTGTGTGGTCAAGTGCTTAGAGCACCAGACTTGCAGTTGGAAGGTCGGGACATCGAGTCCCGACCGGGGTCTTCTAAAGACTTTAACCAGAATGCAAGGCATTCATACTCGCGAATGGAGGCGGTCTAACGGTTCTAGTGATATTGACAGAGTTGCTAAATTTTAGCCACTCCCTGATACGAACAGGTAGTAGTAGATGGTGAATTTGTTATGATAAGGAGGTTCGCGCATTTCAGAAAAGGATATAAGTATTGAAAATTTATACAGGTGTATTTATGTGAGGTGAGGGAAACAGAAATGTTTATGCTACAAACTCGACGTTTAGAAGAGTACATATGAGTGATACGTATATATGATGTTAAAATTGACTAAACAAAACAGGTGGTGAATGATATTTTCTACTAGATCTAGAAAATAGACGTGTTTAGATTGCAGAAGAATTGTTTTATTAATAATTTCCGACCGTAGCCAAAACTGTCAGAATTTCACACATATTATTGGCAGTTCAAAATATCAAAATTTCCTCAGGAATGACAATTTCATTATTTAAGACTTCCTTAGTGTTCTCAGTATTGCTCGAGGGCAGTGCTTATTACGGTTCGGCAGTTCAACCGGATCACCTGTATGTATATGCATCGCATGATCACCAACATAGTGAGCATATACTTTCAGATCAGAAGAGATGTAACTTAGCAATCATCTCGAATGGCTAATGAATAGAGAGAGATAACTACGCAGTCTTTTATTTTGCTACTCCCTCGTCAGAGATCTCTCTTCCCATCCCTACTATAATTGTCAACAACATAAACAGTACCGGTATAAAATTTCTCACCTCCCTCTTCTTTCTTTGGTTGAATAAGTGCGCAGCTAGAAAGTCTTTCCTTTACAGTATGGTTGCTCAAAGGAACCATTTTAAATTTGTCTTACAAGATTCCTAAATCTAATTATGCCATGCCGCCAAGCACAGCCACCAATGAAAAGAATCTAATGTGAGAATATTTACAAAATGTAAAAAAAAAACTTGGGTTGAGGTTCACTAAGTTATTTCGATGCGGCTAAGCAAATAAAGCCCTGCCCATGGCCCATATTTGATTTTCCACTGAAACACATCAAACTCTCGAAATGGCCTTTTTAAGCCGCGGTAGCACTTGATATCATCAACTGTATCGCATGTCGTTCGGCTGATCATGTGGTCACCGGCAAAGCAAGCGCATATTGGTAAGTGTGATTCAAGTTTCACTTGAAACGTCTAGGTCAGAAGAAAACTACGCAGTAACTATTGCGCAATTTTCGCATCCGGGAGACTGCGTTATCTTATCCGTTCTCTATTCCTAACCCTCTGTCACGGTCTTCCCTTTTGAACAAAATAAAATATAACTTAAGTTTGTCGCTCTTGTTACAGTTGTAACTTCCTTGGTCATGAAAAGAAATCACCCGTTCAATGTTTTTCTTACAACAACGCCGAAACTTTCACGTCAAAAGATTGCTCGGATGTTTCAAATTGTAAGAAAAGAAGGGTATCGACCATGTCATAAAGAACGGCAGTTGACAAAAACTATAGAAAGGGCTTCTGAGAACCCCATATAGTCGCTCCCTGGTCGTTCCAAGAACCATGTAATTGAAATATCCCTGAACTAATATGCCTCATCGTGTGGTGAAACCAGAGACATCCTTAAATAAATTATCTGTTTTCATGGTCAACGCTTTTTAATTTACAAACATTACAAAGTAACAAAACCAGCAAGGCACAGAATAAAAACACTGTGACAAGTCCATAAAGCGGCTACTATACTTCGCATTCGCTCGTAAAAACGGAACCTACTGCCATTGTGCTTCGTGCTTAGCGCAAGCAATGGAGTAGGGAAAACACACCAATGAGTCGCAGCTGAGAAATAGACCGTGACCGGCTCGAATTGAACCAGTTTGTTGGAAACTGGTTTTATCTAACCTAACCTAACTCTTTCACCTGGTGAGTTGCTTGGATTGAGTTGTACGTTAATGGGGAAATGTCAGTTACTCCAACTTGAAGAAGTGTAGTAGAATGTCCTGTTTTCTGATTGGCTCTTGAGAATCACGTGGTAACATTTTTCTCCTAAAAAGTGAAATTTACTGAAATTGCTAGGTCTACCTTGAATATATGCGATATGGAAGTCCTAAAATATGGTCACAGATATTTTGAAGAGAACTACATAAAAAGAAAATGCGAGATTTAGCTGCTTCAAAATAAGTTTGGGGACTGTTCTTGACCTTTAGATAAGACAACAGTCTAAATAGTTTCTTTTTAACAAATAAATATCGATATCAAGTTAATTAGAGTCAGTTTGAAAGCGTTGCTTCTTATGAGTTTCAGACTGAAGGTTTAAGTGGTACCTTTTTTAAATCTTCCTCTAAGGGTCAGACTGATCAAAGGACGAGTTAGTTCAACAGTTCTAACGGACTCAGATATGGAAAATAACTTAAGTTTGGATGAGGGAATTCTTGGTGGTGGGGAACAGAGCCTGAGATTTCCAAATCGTAAATACCGACACCACTTGCTAAACAATGGTACTATACGTAGGCATTGTTTAAACTACCTCCTAGAGTAATAGCCAATGCTACGTCCTGTATTGGGACGAGGCCATCGTGGCAATATCCTCACTGAGACGATCCAGTAAACATCGTGACTTAGCAAAATCATTAAAAATGACTCACTGCATTTCAAATACGACACTGAAAGTTGGACCTAAATGTGAACGTTATGGAACAAATGCATTAGCTGACGTCAAGTATAGTAACGTTTTACTCACGATCTGGTGTAATAACTTTCGTTGTTGTTTCTGGTATTAATATTGTAGTGAACAAATCTTCCGTTGTCGGTAGAAGGGGCAGGGTGGTAGGAACAATATCTTCCAAGGCGGGAGGTATATACTTTCTTAAGGTAGCTTGCACAATGTTGGACAGCCCCCCTTTGTTGCCTTGTTCATCTTCAGCAAACACGGCCAAAAAGAAGGACGCCACCGCTACTTCCGCTGGTACTGGGACGCTTATCGAGAAGATTTCTTCGTTGCCAAACTCCGAAGGCGACGAGACGTTTCCGTACAAGATGTCTACGTCATCAATTTTATACGTGCCGATTGTGCCGTCGTTCTTTAACACATCAGACGAATTTGACAGTACAATGACGTACAACGTGGCTGAGAAGGATAGACAAAAGTGATTAAGTAACGTTACAATTTTAAAAGGCTAGATTTCTCACCCCAAACTACAGTTTTGTAGTAGTCCACAGTCATCATCTGAATTGGCACATCTATTTGATTGACAGCAAGTTCAAAACATGCAGAATACCAGAACTCATATCAAACAGCATATATAGTAGTGAGATTGTTTTGATTACACATTGGGGTCTTGTATACTCACCCTTGTACCATAAATTGAGATTGTGTTTAAATGAGGATGAATTTTACACAGTTGTTGGAGGGGCTTAAGTAAGTAAATTAGGAGAATTGGAAATGTTTGGGGTGAAAGGTTGAGATCTCTAAATATGACATTGGGGAAGCTAGCAGCTAGCAATCCTAACTTTTAACGCCTAAAGTATTTTTGTTTTTAAAGGTAACTCTATAGATATCAACATCTCCCATAAGGATTAAACTGAATACCGGGTTGCCTAGTAAAGGCGGAAATTTATTCTCAGTACTGGGGACACTACCTCAAAAATAAAAAAATGGGAGAAATCAAAGTCGATGGGCGATTTCTGAAATATAGGGGCGACATTTTCCTCTGTCTTCCGGGTTCGACGCCCATCTTTTCTTGGGTCTTCACCTTCTTAAGGTGAGTTTCGAGGAAGTTAGTGAAATGTAACAAAACATAATACCTGTTCCACTATCCAAATCGTCACCAGGAGCCGTAAATGTGATGTTGACGGTGGCGCTATCGTAATCTGCGGCGGAAACCGAGAGATCCAAGATTTTACTTGGCGATAAGATATCCGTCTGCGGAGTCCATCCAACAGGGGTTTCTGATACACGGCTAGCTCCGGCAGAAATTCCGCGCGTAAAATTTGGCGCCTTTACGCCCACGTCGTCCGGAACAGGAGCCCCGGGGAGAAGAAGAGTGGTGTTGCCTACGGGTATGATAAAAATTAAAGCAGCGTCATTGAAGCAGTCTCCTTGTTTAATTCCCGTTAGACTAAGTCGGTTTTAGGGAGAGAGAGAGAGAAGAGGAAAGGTTCATTTCTTGATACGGCAGACGTTTTGTTGCTATAGCAATAAGCCTAAACACAAAGAGTCCTAGTTTGTTCTGTCCTTTTGATACCTGTGCAAGTTACATGACTAGTAAATTAAACCGAACTCTACTCACCGATTTCAGGTAATATTCCTTTTAATAAATCTGCTGGGTCAATGTATGGATCAATCCGGGAACCTTTAGTTGGTCTCAGGACAATAGCTTGACCTCCATTTTCAACACGTACGGACAGGCCATAGTAACCGATACCAGTAAATTCTGTGAAAGACTTGGAATATATTCCATCATTTTTGGTAACATCGAAACCTATTAAAAAATTGACAAAATTTGGGGAAAATTTATCATTTTAATTTGAGTAACAAATTTACATGTTAACAGTTGCGAAGCCGGGATTTCTGTCAAGGGGGACCATGAAGTATGCAGTGTGATCACCGACCTGGGGAGGTGTCCCCCTCTCCTTTGAAAATGTTTTGAAAAATATGTGTCTCATATAAATGCAATGTGGTGCCACATATGGCACCTTTTAAAGTAGCATTTGTTTCAAAATGTTTCACGCATTTTTAAACAAAAAGAAAATGACATCGGGGATTTGGGGTAGCCTATGAATCAAATCCCCCCTGGCTACGCTACTGCGTTTAGATGAGATTCTATTACACACCAACACGAATGTGGACTAATGTGCTAAAGCATAGTGTGCCTGTAGTAAATCTAAATTTTTCATCCGGAGATATAGTAACACCTCAGAATCCTTAGGGGCTTCGCTCCCTGGAGCCCATCGGGGGTCTAAGACGTGCCCTGGACCCGACCTCAAAATCGGTCGTGATTTTATCTCGAATTGGCAATAAAGCATTTTAGATCTGTGCTTGTGTTATTACACGCCAGAAATACGATTTGAATTAGGAAATACAATTCAAAGCAGTATACTCCCTACGCATTTTTACCTGCAAGGATGGTTTGAAGGCCCTAAATTATGTCGTATTATTAACGATTTTTTTCTCATTTGCAGGCAAAGCAACCCTTTTCAAACTAAATGATATTTTCAACACTAAATTATGTTTGATTCCTCTTCACCGAAATTCTGTCAAAGTCCATTGCTGCATTACTTGCAAAATCTCTTAAGAATTTTCTTGACTTTCTGAATTTTCATTTTGTTTTTGAGTATAGCTACGTCATAACGACAAAACCTCACCTGCTCCGTTGTCTTTCAGAATCATTTCCACAGGTCCTAAATCACGTCCATCAGCGGTCCTTGGTCTCTCTATAGTTGCGACAACACGGGCGTTGATGATTGGGTAAAATCCCTGCCGTACTTCAGCGTATGCTACGAAGGGATGTTTCCCCATGACGTCAACATCAGTTCCACTCAGGAAAGACTTGATTACAATTGGTTCAACACCTTTCGTTGATGGCAACGACGAGACAGAGACGATGACCTTATGTGGGGCGCTATGTCGGTTCATGATAATAAACTCCCAATTACCAGCCTGATATTGAAACAAGGGAGAAGGTCTTGTCTGCTTTCTAACTTTAACTGATTCATTAAGATGATTTAAAAAATTGGATAAGAAGATTCCTAATTTGGACAGACGAGTAGGCATTTGGTCCTCGAACAACGCCCTGAACTCCCACCAAGAACAACTTCAAGCAGGGGGAAATTCATCACTTTCCAAATCTGAAAAGTCCACCCGGACAATTGTCCCCAAATGACTCTCACCCAGGTTCATTTAAAATCTTAGGGCGGAGCAACTTGCCTGGGGGTATTTGTAATGGGGAAGAATTTTTCGGGGGAGTTGTCCTGCCAACAGTAGCATACATTAGCCAATCCTCTTTATTGTGAGATTATTTACTATTGGATAAGTCATGTGGAATAAGTTATGTGGAATACTTTTTAATTTTGTCTTAGGAGAATTGATGCTTGTCTCATGGTCAGTCTGGTCAGTACCTCTTTTGCAATGAATATTGTCAGTTAGTTGAGCTGTATTCCGCTTGTTAAAAAGCACCACTGTCCTTACAGACCTTGTTTAATTGTCCCAATGGCCAACATTGAAGTACATTATAGCAGGGAGCTCTTACAGATCACTGCAGACCGACCGCATGGTCAGGTGGTTAGAGCATCAGACTTGCAGTCGGAAGGTCCGAGGGAGTTCGGAGTTCAAGTCCTGGCCGGGTCACACCGAAGACTTTAAAAACGTAACCTACTGCCGTTTTGCTTAGTGTTCAGCATAAACAATGGAGTAGGGAAAACAAGCCAGTGGGCCACGACTGATAAAAAAGCCCGTGGCGAGCTCGACTTGAACCAATTGGTTGGAAACTGGGCCGTAGAACTCCATCTAACTAACAGACGAACTTACAGCTCCAGGCTGCATGCATGGCTAAAGCATACAGACTACAACTTACTGGCTTCATTGAAGAATACCACGGTCCACTTTCAAACAGTGAAAAAAGTCATGCAAAGTATTTATACGTCGAGGCATGGATCCGTTATTAGGACGTCGGGCTACACTGTATAACTACACTATATGGCTACACTGCAAAAACTACTGAGGTGAAATGTCTTCAAAGAGGGTTTTGTGACGCCATAAGATACATCGACGCTACAGTAATTTTATCTCCCCAACATGTAGGGTCGTACTTATGCGGGCCCCAGCTCCCCATATTGGGTATGAACATGACTCGAGTCAGCTTTGCCGGATTGGCAATGAAGATAAGATCTAACGCCAGGGATTCATACTGCACACAGCAACTTCGTGTCATTGGGGCTCGCCGGTAAGGTATCCATCCCAAGTTTTGCCAAGAATAACGATTCACTGGTTTCAAAATAAAGACGCCTTGAATGCACCGTCCGAAATCATAGGGCGAGTACTTAGGGCGCGAAGGGGTTTCAAGACACCCCTAGTTACACAGGGTGTAAAATAGTTGACTAAGTAAAAAGAAGGGGCACACAGGGTCTAAAATTGTGAATCCTAACGAAACCAAATTATACCGGCTCTTACCGGCTCTATACCGGCTCTCTGGTGTCAACCAGAATTGAGAATTTCTGTGGACTGCTACAAAAATTGTAGTTTGGGGTGAGAGGGTCAGACCCTTAAGACAAATGTTGTTTTTATTTACATCTAAAAATTACTTGAGAAAGTTAGAGCATTCCGGCCTTATAAAATGTTGACGTCACATACCGTAGCAACGCCTTCAATCGATATGGTTATCTTCTTGGAATCTAAATCTTTGTAATATCCTTGGTATGTGTTATTATAGGTAACTCCAGATGGTGATGTTAAAGAGACTTGTACCGCTGCAGAAATCAGAGGAAAACAAGAAAATTTATTTTAATGCATAAAAATCGTAGGACCGGGCTATTAGAATGCTTTCCTCCGGGATTATATTTACTTTAACCTTTTACATTAGCCATTGAGCCTTTAAAAGATACTTCTACACCCTAAAATAAGTCTCGTATTTTACATGAAGTCAATGCCCTTGTATGCGAAAGTGTGTGTCTACACACAAAGCGATTGCTTGGGTCCTGTTTTGCTGTGACTCAAAATTTGGTCAATATAGTCATGCATGTATCAGTGTACGCTTTTCAGACGGTCACCGTGACGCTCAAGGTGTCTTTTAAGCTTTCTGTGAAAATTCGTTGAATTCAAGGTCAAGACACAATCTACTCTGTAGTTACTTTTTTACAACACAAAGGTAACAACCGTGAGGTACTGGAGACAGTTTGCCCAAAGTAATGAAAAGCCATCACTTTTCTTACATAAACTAAAAATTTCCCTTTTGAAAAGAGCCACCAAATTTATACTATTTTGAAGGGTTTTTTTTTACTAAGTGCCCGACGCCCTCTAATTCTACTACCACTCAAAGATATTTTGAAAACGTCACTGCACTGTAACTGAGCCACCACGTGTCATCTTGGAACCAGCAAAACTTTTCTTCAGTTGTCAGAGTGCATAATTGTTATAGATGGCGCCTCATGACCTGTTCTTAAATGATCGTGAAGTACGTACCTTGGTTATGTACAAAGTATGAAAATGTAAACTTGGTTTCCATGCCAACTGTCGGATCGACAGAAACAAAGTCGGTGCGCTCTGGATTGCCTGGAGTGAAGGTATAAACTCGAGACAAAAGCTACAACGAAGAAAAACAATTTTGCTTGTTAAAATTGTGGACAAATTTACATATTAATTGTTCTAATAACTTATTAAACTCTGTAGGTGCCACCAAAGGATCTGGGTAAAACTGTTAACAGTGCTAGTGCTCAGGTGTTGGCAAACCAATTTGAAGGGTTAAGGGGTAAGGGTTCGATCGACCAAAAGAAAAAAAAAATGAAAACGTCGACATATAAAGGGCAAATGCAGTCACCCCAATTTGAATTAGTGTAGTATAGAGGCTTTTCACATGACGTCATAATGCTCTCCGGCGGCCATGTTGGAGTACATGTAACTACGTAGTAAACCATACGGGACGCGCTTGCTCGTTGAATTTGTACACACCGTGCATATCACAGTGCACACTGTGCAGTGCGTTCGCCACAAAGCCACGTGTATTTGGCATGAATGTCCTCCAGCATGGCGGTTCCGTGACGCAATTGCAAAGCCTCTATACTGTCCTGTTTCATGATTGACTCTAGTCTAAAGAATCATGTGACATTTTTCTCCTCAAATGTGAAATTTATTCTGCCTTACCTTGAACAGTTGAAGATGCAAAATGAAAGTTTTAAAGTATTATTAAAGATACTATGAAGAGAATTTAGAAAAACTGATGTGAGATTTAACAGTTACTTTTAATAACTTTTGGGCGACTGTTCTTGACGTTCAATCATTTACTACCCTGCCATTTTGGGATACTCGTGTTTATAAAAGCGGAATCATTCTTTTTATTTACATTTTCTCATACTAACATCTTAAAAATGTCTCTTTATATGTATATTAAAAATGCCCTTTTTCTTTTTACCACCCCTCCAGAAGCTTTCCCCTCCGTTATAAAAGAATTCGATAGTCAGGTCATAGTTAGCATGTCATGGGGTCTATCAGCTTTGACTTAAACAATTATTTCGATTACCAGTACCACATATGACGGCAAAGAACCCCCAACCCCAAAGTAAGCAGATTAATTCCAGGTTTTGAATCAATACAACTATCTATGGTAAAGGTGGAAGAAACAAATGAGATAATGGGCCACAGGTATGGCCGACAAATGTCAGAATCACTTGGTAACCAATAACCATACTCACAGTGATCCGCCCTGTGCGTGTTGTGATCGAACTGCATCCTGAATTCTCGTTGAAAGCCTCACTTATTCCTGTCGAGTGAGGGTCATCCGTTTGAAGGAAAAATTTTCCTCCTAGGGAAAAATGGGCATTACCAAGAATATGAACATGAAATACTTTCTATAAGACTAACATTTTATTGTCATTTGTGTAAGATAATTCTGGTATAAATACAACGAAAATGGGACGATGCGCACTGTTTAACAAGAAATTTCCTAACTGGCTATCAATAGCCCGAATCCCCAACCCTAACAAAGAGTATCAATCGATACAATGCAATGGCAACAACCAATCAAGAAACACCTTGTTAAACAGTGCGCACTGTTAAACAAGAAGGGGAGGCAGTGGCGTAGCTAGGATTTTTTCCAGGGGGCAAAGGTATGAAATTTCCCCAAAACTTTTCCCGGTCAATGTGTATGTATTTCATATAAAACATGCAAACTTACAAGTATAACAACATTGCCATGTCATTTTGTAATATTACCTGCATTTTAATCTTAAAGTAAAACATAGAGCAATCGGAAATAACAAAGTATATTATTTTGGTAAACAATATCTGGTTTATTTGTATGTACTAACGCAGTGGCGTACGCAGGATTTCTCTGAAGGGGGAAGGGCATGCAGTATGGTCTAAGGCAGTGGCGTAGCTACTGGGGGGCAGGGGGGGCAAGTTGCCCCCCCCCCTGGAAAAATTTTTGGGGAAATTTGATGAAAATGGGGAAATTTGATGAATCTTCTTATTATTACAAAAATTTCTCAAAATTTTTGTTAGAATACGAAATTGTGAGACCTTTCTCATACATAATTCGTATTTTCATTCAACAAATTAACTCAGATTTCGTCAGTGTCGCATGAACCGGCCCAATTCGCGTTCACAGAAATGTCCTCGCCGCGTAGCAGATTGAATGTTCTGTTGTGCTTGTATACGCACGGGGGTTATGATCAGTGCATTTCAGTGCACAGGAAGCTGTTATTCAGGTGATACTTTGGGAATTCAGTAAAAGGATGTGAAAACTGACAAGTCACTACCGTAGTAGACCCCGAGGTTGTTATGTTCTTCTACAAGCTAGCAGTAGCTGTACGATTTTACTCTGTGTACATAACGATGGATGGGGCTGAAACAATCCATGGCCAACGATAAACTTAAAGTTAATCTAGTAATTAGAATTAGCGGGATCCGTTGGCACACTTAGATTTTGTTACTTAGCCTAATCCTTGGAGGCTTACAAGCTAGTTCGGGAAAATAGCTTTCTGCTCACTTTGAGTGTAACAATAAATGGACAATGAGTACCTTGTAGCCTACTACACTTAACAGACTGCTTTTCTAACAGGATATCCTGTGTGATCGAGCCACTATTAGGCCTCCTTAGTGTGCGAAGGGGAGACCATTGGGCCATTCCCCCCCCCCCCCACAGCTGCCATTTTTTCTTTGTTCTTAAAAATACGTAGTCTAACTTTATTAACACAGATTTTACTTCAAAAGATAGCATATGTGGCACCAGATTGCTTATAAGGACACCCAATTTTCAGAAATTTTCAAAGGGGAAGGATTGTCCCTGCAAATTCTTTCAGTGATGCCAACTTTTTTTAATTCCTACAAATAGACCTAGGCAAATTCTGTCAAATTCCAATTTTTACTTAAAAAGGTAGACTCTGTTTTCCACTGGTGGCATCGATAAAAAAAAGACTACATGTTTAGATTCTCTTTACAAGCATAAATACGCTATTTTGACCATCTGAGGGGTCTGATTTTTCGAAGTTTTCTTTACGCTCCACGCCAACAAATGGTGGCGCTTCGCTCGGTCTTATTGGCAAAATTACATTTTTGGGGTAAAATTAGCTCTTAACTCTCTGATCACTTTGCAGTTTGCGAACATATTTTGAAGTGAGCATTTTATTGCAAACGACAAAAGAAGAAAGCGACTGGCTAGATTCTTCGTATAAGCCTGGAAAATGCTATTTCCGGCCATCTAAGGGGTCTAATTTTTCCACGCTTACGCTCCGCGCCAACCAATGGTGGGGCTCCGCTTAGATAATCTTTATGACAAAATAACATTTTGTGGCCAAGAAAAACCACAAATACCGATCAATGCTCTTTTATTTTGACTCCTGAAAGTGTGCAAATTTAATGACAAGTTTTTCTTCGTAAGGTAGCATAAATGGCATAAGGAAATGCATGTCAAGACACAAAAGTTTCAGTTTTATCCTCATGAACCACCACGATTCAACTTTTAACACTGTTCCTGTCAAAGTCCACTGCGTTAGTACATACAAATAAACGGACACCCCTCCCCTAAATAAGGGGAGGGGTGTCCGGAAATTTTTTGACGTTTTCAGTAGCTACGCCACTGAGGGGGGGGGGGGTTAATGAAAATTAAAAGAAATTTTCTTAAGTACTAAACTAAGATCCAGTTTTCATTTTCGAATTCGGAAAGCTGATTTCTTGAAAATTAGTGTGAATTACATGGCAAGTGTTGGGAATAGACCTCTTTTTCAAATACCGAGTAAAATAATGGGGTATAGTATCTGTATATCATAGAAAAGGTAAAGTGTTTGTATTGGTCTTTTCGCAGACGGTTCAAAGCGATTGATAAGAAAACATCACACCTAAACCTTAATGCTGAGCGCGTTTTAACCCTTTACCGTTGTGCTCCAATCGGGGCATATTTGCGCGCCTCGGGAGAGGGCGGAAAAGCGGACGCAGCACGCCCCGCATCAGCTTCCGCAGGCTATTGACCCCGTGACCTTAAACTATTGTCTCTCTCGTTGTTGTGGCCGAATTTTCAGGTAGCTGCTCGAAGTTTCGAGCTCCGCGTGAAACAGTAAAGATGAGTGACAGCCGCGCTCTTCGCATGGGTCCAAAAGGACCCAAACAACGGTAAAGGGTTAAATCCTTTTTCGAAAAGGGTCCATACTAATAGATCAGAATTGCAACTAGTAACATTTAATAGTGGAAGTAAAATTAATACATGTAAAGGGACCCTTCTCTTGATCTTACTGATGCTGACTTACCGCTGTTGCGGGTATGAAAATTCTTTCGTTATTGTAATATGTAAGTGTATTTTAAATAAGAAACAGAATTAATAACGGGATATGTACGGTGGCCATAAGGTGACATGCATGATGTTTAGTTATCGTGATCGAATAACTCGACATCACGACAATTTGCAGTATTTTTGTCGAGTTGTCGACTTACGGTAACTAGACATTTTGACAAAATGAAGCAAACTGTAGTGATGTCGAGATAGGTGTAACTTAACAACGCGACATTTTTGCAGAATTTTGTCGTGTTGTTAACCTACGATAACTTGACATCACAACAAATTGCTTAATTTTGTCAAGATGTCGAGTAACCTCAAGTCGACAACACGACAAAATTGTGCAAATTGTCGCATTGGCGAGTTACATCTATCTCGACATCACGACTGTTCGTTTAATTTTGTCAAAATGTCGAGTTACGGCAAGTCGACAACACGAGAAAATTCTGTCAATTGTCGAAATGTCGAGATACCGTAAGTCGCCAACTCGACAAAAATGCTGCAAATTGTCGCGATGTCGAGTTATTCGATCGCGATAACTAAATATCTCGCATGTCACCTTATGGCCACCGTAGATATGGCACCCTCTTCGCCCCAAAATGGAGTTGCTAGCAAATCTCTATTTGAGCATAACCCGAGAGTTTTTATCTACCTTACCGAGGCTTACGAGCTCTTTCTTCAAACACGAAAATGTAACCAAATGGTGTTCTAACATTACCAAATATTCAAAACGGAATAATTTAGCCAATATTGTCATGTTAGGCTCATACTGCCAAAAAATCAGAAAATTATGATTACGGCAATTTTCTCTTGTCCGTATGTACATACATGACAACTTGGAACAAACTTAAACATAGATATGTCAATATTTCGGTTGAGTGGTTTGGTCATGAGAGTAGTGTTTTCTTACCCGTCTCGGCAGCTAAAGATCTTATACTGTCCTGTTCACTGTCACTGAATGCAACGGAATCTACAATGATCCCTCTTCTGGTACACTCCGCTTGTATTTCCTCCACGTTTAAGGTGCCATTTCTGTCTTGGCCGTCAGTAATGAGGATTAATTTGCCGCCCTCATTTTCTGGAATAAGCTTCATGTAGAAACAGCATGTTTTTCTTTATTTATAACAAATGCAAATTCTTAAAATGTTGTTGCCTATAGGGGAACATTTTTTCACTAAGGTCATGATAAATGTGAAAAATTAGTTAAAGAGAAGCAGGCTATACTATCTCTTATACCCCTCAGTTGCGGCAGGACCGGACGGGGGCTGGGGGACGCAGCCCCCGATGAAGAAGAGGGGGGTAAAGGTATATGTTCAGCCCCAATATTTGCAAATGCGGCTTCAAAAGTGGGTACAAGCAGCTTAGAACACTCGGAAATTGCTGGCTACATTGGTCAACAAAATTCTTGTACGCTTATGATTGTACGCTGATGGTGGCGCTCCGCTTATAAAGTCTTGCTGGCTCCCCCACCCAATTTTTTCTCTTCCGCCGCGCTTGATACTCCTTCCACTGGACACAGCCACTGTTTGGTAACATCAGCTACAATATAATGAAGGGACGTCAAGTCATTTAGTGCGAAGTGCGTACAATACGGTAAATTGTTGTAGGAAATAACTAAAACTGATCAAAGTAACATCCATTAATTACTTGGCAAGAGGATAGGCCAGGCAAGAGTGGGAGAGTGATTTGCAAGAGGAAAACACTGGTGGGGTACATGACATTATATGAAACAAGTGTCCGTTTGTCAGCAAACCAGGTACCAATCCGACCACATAACCTAAAATCATGGACGAAACTCGATGGAAAACCCCTTAACCCCCGTTCCTCTCCCGTGCGCAATGTTAAAAATAATATGACCAATTCGGAGAGCGCTGATTTTCTTTTAAAGCAACATTGCACTGGGCGAACGGGCTAAATCCGTAACTGTAGCCTGGATTGTTCGGCAGATAGGGCTTCCTCACTCGCAATTATAGTATAATGGTAGAATGTGTTCCAACAGCTTTATCCAAGATCGTAGGGATTTGGCATTGGCATAATGAGACAAATTTCCATCACTGTACCAGTCTTATAACTTTCTTGCAAAGTTGTCCCGACATCTGGAAATATCGGGGCCGGAGACTATACTCCCGCACTTGTTGTAAATGTTCGTCACTAACTTTCATTTTTTCACACAGTAGCTTTTGTCTCAAGGGTCCCGTAAATCCCCCCCCCCCCCCAACTCACACACATTTACTACACTGGTTCCCAACAATGCAACTTGATGATATGCAATCATGACAACGACCTTCCTTATTTTTATCAAGAGCTTATTCCGTCGTTACTGTGCACCAGTGTTTGTGAAAGCTGCCTTCGTTCAAATGTAGGTATGGGGTTTTTTCCGGATACCCCGATTTTCCTTAAACTTGACATAAAAAACGGTTGCACCAGTCTACCAGTCGAGGAAGTCATTTGCTCGCCGAACTTAGAGCCATTTAAGCACCACCCCCACATTATCATTTATGTATAGGATTCAAAATTCTCAATTAGATATCAAAATTTGGAAATTCAAATGAAACAGGGGAGCATACATTCCACAAAATACCGTACAAAGGGAGGTGCTTGAATTGCCAGTACATATTATAGCATTCTATGTTCATCAGGAAATGACAAAATAGGTTTGTAACTGAACATGGCGGTGTTGCAGAGAGTTATGTGAGGAGGTAGAAATTACACATTTGGGAGATTGGAACTGTCTGAGCAGGGAGTTGTCTTGGGGCAACTCCCTGGTCTGAGATGGCGAGAATTTCCCTTTAAGGACCATAGTTGACTTTGCTTTTGAGGTTTGTTATGATGTACTTACATTCAAAGCATTCTCCAAGCCACAAGCGATACACTTCCCCCCATTCGCGTCAACTGCAATGAGGGATGCTAGGTGTCGCCGTGTGTCGTCCGAATCTACCAATCGTAGATCACATAGTGCCCTCGCTGTTTTGTCAAAGTCCACAATACCTACCCTACATCCGTCAGAAATCGTAGAAGTCAGATAACTTCTGACGGCCGAAGCCAGTTTCGTAGATCGGTCGTTAGTCTGTGTGTAAAGCAACAAGAAATTGTTCACGTGACGGTGGCGTAAACATTTCAATGCAAACGTGCCTTACCTCCATGGAACACTTTCCCTCCCATTTTTTCTCTCCAAGAATTCTTTCTTTTCCAGCGTAATTTTCATGGCACGCACAAGAAGTAGTAATGTTTGTGCTCTGATATAAATGGATAACATCTAAATCGACTAAAAAAGAAGAAAAGCCTCCGTGTATATGAAACTTTATGATTGCGTTTATTTGCCGTGAGTCCGGAATGCTTCTGGTGTTGTCTTTTCTGCAAACATACACAGCCAAAAAATAGGAGACTATAGCATGATTATCTAAATTGTGATTTATTTTCCTGTTTTTGTTTTATTACCTTTCATATTTTCAAACTCGCTGATTGTACAATATAATCTCGTGCGCCTCCATCAAGGGATACGGAGCAGAAACTGTACCCGAAACTGTAACTATATAAACAAAATGAATTTTTCGACTTGTATGCAATCTCTGTTAAGATCATAGAGTGCAATTTTACCTACCAGCATGCTCTCAGATTTGTCCAAGACAAGAACTACAGGTCTGCCGGCCTCTTTAACCCTGACGAGCTTAAATGTAGGCTCCACACTTTCGATGTCACTCGAAGGGTTTGCTCCATCTGAAACGAATCGAACATATTTCCATTTTTCAAATTTCATTTATCATTTTCTTTGAACTCATTCTTACAAACAAGTGGTTCTATATTTCATTACTCTCGCTGTACATTGAATAAATTTCTCAGAGAGGTCAAATTTAAACGGAGCATTATTTTCTCCTTTCCCCTTCAATACTGAATGTCCCTTTAACTTGCTTACAAAACTGAAACATTTTCATGTATTCATTCGTATCCCCACTCTTTTATAGATCTAATACGGTAATTCATATGTATGTCACAATCAAAGCCATATATGACTCTGGTCACTATTAAAAAAGTACGCCCTCGTTTGGACGAACAACAAATCAACACCAACAAATGCAGAAAGTTGATTTATCAATCAATCGGTTAGTTAGTTAGTTGGATAGGGTTTAACGGCCCAGTTTCCAATCTATTGGTTCAAGTCGAGCCGGTCACGGCCTTTTTACCAGTTGTGGCTCACTGGCTTGTTTTCCCTATTCCATTGCTAATGTGGAGCATCACGCACAACGGCAGTAAGTTCCATTTTTAGGGTTTTTGGTATGACTTGACATGGGAATAGAACCCGGGCATTCCATGTGACAGGCGGATGCTCTTACCGTTACACCAAACAAACTTGCGAGAATATCAACCAATCGGATATGCTCGCAGGTTTGTACATACGTGGGACGAATTCTACTGCGTGCTGCTCACCGATCTATATGTCCTCCACTGACAAAGATCAGTTGTACAGCCACTTGCTTTTTGAAATTCCCCCAAAGTGACGTTTACTGTGGCGTCAGTGATTAAGGTCTATTTACCTTTAAAGTCACCGTGTTCTCTCATAACCTCCCAGCTACTCCTTCCTCCACACAGACGGTTTTGTTTGTTATCAGCCTCGTGATTATGAAGAGTTCCTTCGTCGTCGGTATCGTTATCACAAAAATGAACAATCTGTAAGGTAAAACGATACAAAACATGTATAGTGACATAACTTTAGGTGAAGGTGCAGAAAGAAACATCATCTGCACATGCTCGACCCTTGCATATGTCCACCGCAGATAATCTTTTCACAAACACAATGCGTTTTTCCAATTTTCAGTCGTATCTGTTAATGCAATCATTTTTACTTGACGTCTATTTACACAAAAAACGAGTTAAAACACATTTTGTCTGAAGCCGCAACATCTGAGTGAAGTAATTTCTTAATTTAGTTTTATTTATTACTTATTGTAAGTCGCAAATTGGTATGCTGTGATTGACCCAGGCGTTTAATGTTTGGAAAAGAATAGAGGAGGTTTTGCAGGACGGGCATGTCCGCTGGCCATTTATTCTGATAATCAACGAAAGTAATGACCCCAGGGCGTTTAAAGGGCCAAACCTCTCACCCCAAACTACAATTTTGGTACCGGGGTACCGAAATTCTCAATTCGGTCAGTTCTTTGATTGACAGTTAATTCAATCAATGCAGAGTACCAAAGCTTATATTACACAGCATGAACGGTACTGATTGTGTTTTGATTATATAAATTGAGTTTTTCTATACTCACCTTTAAGCAATACACTGAGATTGTATCTGGATGAGGATGAATTTCAGACAATTGTGGGAGGGGCTTCAGTAAGAAGGTTATGAGAATTGGTACTGTTTGGGGTGAGAAAACTGGGCCTTTAAAGTTTGGAGAAGAATAAGCAAGGTGTTGCAGGACGGGCATGACCGCTGGCCATACTTTTATTCTGATAATCAACAAAAGTAGTGACCCCAAAGAAAAATGTGACTAGCTCTTCTGTCAGTTTTAGAACCATCATGAACGTCAAGATATGGGTTGCATTTTCATTCTGAGCTGCACCGCCTCAAGCTTCCTGCAGATTGCGTAGTCGTAGGAAAATGTTCTCCATTGGGGGAGAAGGAAGCCTTGCTCAGACCTGAGTATTATTTGACACTACTCAACTCTATGTTGTCAACGTTAGTAAGAACTACAGAAGGGTATTTGCCTAAACCCGTTTTGGACCAACGACCAAGGGATTTTTAAGAGAAGGTATTTCTCTTGAGTATTTGATGTTCCGTAGAAGCACTTTATTGCATCATTGGATCAACTTGTAACGAACAATAATGCAGAGTTGACATATTTACAGAAGGAAGAAATAATTTTTTTCATCATTGAATTGATGATAATGAGGAAACATACTTCCGCTTCTTTTTTGGGCAGACGGTGAGCTTTGAGCAGATTTGTAACAATCACACGTGGGTCGTCAGATGCTTCTCAGCAAGATACACTAAATGCGTATTATACTAGATTTTGCCCGTCAAAAGGAGCAGGGCTTGTGACGTGGGTAAATGTTCTCAATTGTCTGTTTTTGAAATAGTCGCAAATTTTACGAATAAGCCTCTATTTATTACGAGACGACAATGTTTACTTTTTTCTAAAAGTCCCCACGACTCTCTGACGAAGAGCCAAGGGGCGAAAACCAAACGATTACTCACGGAGGAGTTCTGCTCCCTTAGGGAGCTTAACGTCTCAAATGGACAAGTACGCCCTCCAAAGGGCAAACACTGAGTGGGTCCTGCTCTAGACTGTCCCCGCTCCTACGCAATGCTGATGTTACAAAACCAAAAAACACACCAATGTCGCTCATTCTTGTGCAGAGTAATCGTTATGCGTTAAAACTATTTTGGATGTAATGTACTTGGTCAAGTTAACTTTAATGAGGGGGTCCGGTCGATGCAAATGAACATTTTCTATTGTCTCTAAACGGATAAGGAAGCTTTTGTCATCGCATGCAACCTGTGTCGTAAAATTAAAGGGCAGGAGCAGTCACCCCAACTTGAAGAAGTGTAGTACATGCTATCATGTTCCATGATTGGCTGTTCAGGGTCATGTGACAGTATTTTTTCTCCTCAAATGTGAAATTTACGGCGAGTCACTGCTTGTTTTACTTTGAATATACAATATTGTAGTCCAGAGATTTTGCTGTTGCTTCAAAATAAGTCTGGGATGACTGCTCTCGACCTTCCAGAATTTAAGCAACGTAAAAATAGGTACCCAGAGGGGAAAAAATGTCAAAAAGACTTTATTGATTACCCCAAAGGGGAGGGTAGTTACCCATCTAATTCGATTCGCTCGTAGTCTTTTGTCGAGATTCCAGTGTAGACGAATCCCATCGACGCTTCTTTTTAGTGACTGCAGGCAGCCATTAGTGGGGTCCATCAGCCTTAAATCGTCTTCATTTATTGTGCACATGAATTTCAAACCCTCATATTCAGTGAAATTGAAGGCATTAATATACAATTTAGTGTACATCAATCTATGATACTGGGAGGCAAGGAATTGAAATATTAAGAGGTGATAGACCCTAGTTATGGCCGACTGAAATCAGACCATCACTTGCTGTCCGGATATGTCTATAGCAGAAGTTTGTTTGGGAGCAGATTATTGGCAAATATTCCTTCAAACACGGTTTTGTTACTGTAATCATAAATAATTTTAGTATTGGAAATTTCCCTAGAATGTCCCTTGTGCTAAGAAGGACCCGTCGACTCATTGTCACTCTCATTTCGCAGATGTACATCTAATTTGTACAAAAGGTTGATTCGAAGAAGTTTAAGTTTTATTACGCATTGCCGGCTGTAAGTTACGTTTAGTTATGAATGCCTACTGAACCTATATACATGTTCACCATCCATGTATGTCCTCACGAAAGTAATAAAAGTACGAAGACTCACTCAGTGTACTTAATTTTGCTTTAGAAGAAAGAAAGTGTCAGGGTTGACTTTTTCAGTGATGGGCACTGAAGAGCAATAATCATAACATATAGTTCAAGATCCCTTTAAATGTCTGTTGATAGAAATGGAAAGGAGCAGCTGCCAGAACACTGTGTTATAATAGCTTAAAGAGGCCACGACACGGCCAAAGTAAGTTTCTCGGTAAATGTTCTTTGGGTACACCTTGACATAAAGTGAATGTTTTCCCTACTAAATTATGTCCATATATATAAATATCGAAATACGACGTTGTGAATTCAAAATTACAGGCCATACTCAGCCCAATCGAAATCCGAAAGCAAAAAAAAAAAACGTATGTGAGCGCGTCTCAACATGGTGACGTCATTGGAGGCACGGTTAGCAACGTTGTACCAGGGAGCTCACAATCATCGAATCATGTGCATGGTAACGCGTGTTAGCGAGTACATCATTGCAAACACCGGCGCTGCGATAGCAGTGAGCGTGGCCAATGACTACATTGTGAATTGTTCAGTGCGCGGTGATTGATTAGTATTCGCAATAGCACCTTCACCAAACAGCTCATACAGTAAAGACGCGCTCGTAGTGGGGACGCGCTTGTTGTGGACTGTCCATATTGATGAATCCGAATACCGCTTGTCTTTAGTGACTGTAGGCCGCCATTAGTGGGGTCCATCAGCCTAATATCGTCTTTACTTATTGTTTACATAACTTTCAAACCCTCACTTTTAGTGAAATTGGAGAATTCAAGATACAAATTAGTTTACAACCATCCATAATAGAGGTAAGCAAGGAAATTGCAAGATTGAAAGGTAATGGACCCCAGTTATGGCCGACTGAAATCAGACCATCACTTGCTGTCCGGATTCGTGTATATGTTCATAGCTGTTCTGTATAGACGAATCCGGACAGATTGTGATGGTCTGATTTAAGTCGGCCATTATTGTGGTCCATCACCTTTAATCTTTAAATTTCCTTCCTTACCTGTTCCGTGGATGGTTGTACACTGAAGTGTGTCTTGATTTTATCAACTTCACTGAATATGAGGATTAGAAATTCACGTAGACAATAAATGAAGACGAAAAAAGGCTGATGGACCCCAATAATGGCTGCCTACAGTCAATAAAAACACGCGCTAATCGGATTCGTCTTTAGCCGCCCGAACCGCGTCTTTCTTGCACAAAAACAGAACTGTTTTTACACGCGTGCATATTCACGCGAACATATTGGCCAATGATTTGCTCCGAATCCCCATCGTGGTCCGCGCCTTTCGCTCTGTATGTTGAAGGAGTATTGTGGTGCAATCGTTTTCATGAAGTTGCTAAGATAAGATTACTTAGTTCCACATGAAGATGCGCGTTCTTAAATAGGGCGGGGTTTGTGCCGCCAATTGCGGCATTAAAGTCAGGTGACCTTCAAATATCATTTATGCCGAATTGTACAAGTTTTTAATGGGGTATGAGATGATATTTGTAAAATACTATATCGAATCTTGCAATACACAAAAGTTTTTGTGGCCGTGTTATGCCCAATTTAAAGGGCGTAAGCAGTCGCCCAGTTTTGTTTTAAACAAAACCCAAATCTTTCATAATAATATAAACATCATTGAAATATTGCATATTCCACGTAGGTGAAGCATTGGCTCCTCGTAAATTTCACAAATTGTCACATAATTCTCAACGGGCATTCATGAAATAGGATAGTCCACTACAATAATGCATATTGGGTGACTGCATTTTACCTTTTGAGTATTCTGTAGGTCTGAATGAAAGAAAGCTAGCTGTAGCTTTGTTGCGAGGTTAGATGATGGTTATTCTTTATGAGACCCCTCTAAACCTTAGGCTAGCCTACCCTTTTCCAACGGAACTTTGTTACGACTGTGTTTTTCAGCACTTTTCGTCTTCAGAATGTGTCCTTCACGTTCGTAATTGTCTTCCCTTTTCTCCAGTCTATGACTTTCATCTTTTCTTTTCTTTTCTCAGCGCAAAGGGACTTCAGTGTGTTTTGCGCTTTATAAGAACTGTGTATTAATATTATTATTATTCCCCTTAGCCAAAAGTGCGTCATGTACAGAAAATTCCCATGTCCATTGAGGAGAGGGCCATTTCTAAACAGTTGAAATTTTTGTGGATTTAGGATCGTCGGGAGACTTATAATATTGAGGTTACGATTATTTTACTAGAAATGTGGGGATGAGCTTGGTTCTTGGCCTATATATGGCCTATTCAGTTTTTAAGGTGACTTACAGTTTGTAACCGTTTAAAGAATTTAAATGAAAATTATTTGGCGCCTCTCTTGACCTCGCCACCCTTGGATCTAGAATTTGTAATTAAGGGCGCATTTGAGACCTTTTATACCTGGAACCTGTGAAGTGCTGAGCAAGTGTATCGATGATTAATTTGTTTGAAAAAACCCCATAACAGCTACGGAAGCTTGTAGGAGATGAAGATAAATACTATCGTCCAGAGGACCATGAAATAAATGTATGGTGTGTACTTTGTACAATGCGTACACCGATCTTAGAAAGGAAGTTTAATAATGAAAACCACTTCAACGTACTTGCTCCATTGCTAAATTTCCATTCATAATTGACGCAGAAAATTCAGGTTGTGTCAACTTGGCTATGGAGAAGCAGCCCTCTTCGTATCCTTCCTTCGGATTACCTCTGCAGACTCTGTACGGTTGCCGGGGGTTACCAGTGTGCTTTAATGCCGTCATGTTCCATTTAAGAGGACAACTACAGAAAAGAGAAATTTACCTCACTTAAACAGTACAAAAATATCCCATTTTGCTCAATTTGCAACATGGATGCTGCTGACAAAAATCCTGTTGCGAAAATTTCTGTTTAAGACAACATGAAACTGGCACCGAAGCCGGTTGCTCACTTAGAGATCAACTTTTGCAAGTTTTCACTGGTCGTTACAACCTTCGGCGTGTTTGAGGAAATAGCCAACCTATCGGCAGAACGTTTGTTTGCAGCTGGCTGCAAGAGTTCAGAAATGGTCGCAACCGTACTTAGAAGCGGTGATCTCAAAAAGTGGCAAGATAGAAAACACGTTCAAATATTAAACCATTGCAGGGAAACACTGTATGAGGGTGTAACCAAGGTCGCGGAAGGTCGCAAGATCTCGAAAAAATGGTTAACTATAAGCAGCTAGCTTAAACAGTGGGTCTTGCTGCAATAATTTAAAAAAAAATGAAGAGTGGTGATTCGGTGGCGAACAGCCCACATGGGGGGAAGTGGGGAATGGGGTTGCGTGACCACACAATTTAGTGGACAATTTTACTTGAACAACCGACAACAACTGCCACTCCAACAATTCCTACGCATGAAATTTACGCGTTCAGACAAATGTCCCATTAGGAAATATGAAATAGACCAGAGTGAATTTGGCTTCGAAGCGGTCCGGAATTTATCGTGACGTAACGCATTGCTCCCCTGTAAAAAGGGTACGACCTTTGAGGAGCAGGCAGTCTGGACACTCAGCGGGAACATGATGGTATTTCCCCCCATTTATATGCAGTAGTCCAAATAGGCATGGGATGCCTTTCCCAGCGATCGAGGGACGCTCCTGGTCAAAAGTTTCTTGCACGCTTCGCGCTTACTTTAAGATAGATAGTCTGACTACAGGCTACAGGTCATTGACAAATTCCTGACGGAACTTTTCTGAGCGTCACCATAGCTTTCAAAGTTATTACTGTTTGCTTCGAACCTGCGGCCAATAGCTAGCTCCGAATACGATGGCACATTTGTTGAAAAAGATTAGGCTATTATTCATCTGTGTGACGTTTATGGATAAGCTCACTCGTAGGAACTGCTTTTCCAGCAAACCTGGACTGCAGTCGAAATTTACAAATGGTATTTAACCTTCAAGCTACATGTTTTATCTTCCAACAAGTTTTCAAATTGTTAGACGAATGGCGATGTTAATAGGAAATTGGATAGATGGACCTTTGATATGATAAAAGGAAACACTTACGCAACTGGTTTATATAAACCCGTCTGAGACGAGTGATAGAAGTATTTTGCATTTCTTCCGTCTTCTAAAGCATCGGGATACTCGTTGAACAATCCCCAACGAAAATGACCCCATTCGTGCACGAGTACCCTTCCTGTAAAGAAGCAAGGTCGCTTATTAAACGCCTAAATAAAAGCCGTATCACATCAACTAAACTTTCTCATATATGTAGTAACAGGTACCGAGTTTGAAGAGGCTCCCTCGATCACATCTTGCAAGTTGCATTTATTCATTAATATGAAAAAATGAAAACAATCTTACAAATCTTGGCAGAAAAGAGTCACATATATTATGTTGTCGTAAAAATGACCGTGATGTTTGAGAAAACACTTCTGTCATAACCTAAATGTATAACGATGGGCTGCCGAAGTAATGGGTTGTAGTACTAAAGAAGGAGAACAGGGAGAAAAAGAGGAAAGGAAAAAGGAAAGAATGAAGAAAGAGGCGAACAAACACATCTCTAGGTTGTATCAATTTGGAGATGTAATTTCAGAAGTTAGTAAAGCCGCCCGTTGGTGTATATGGTTCCACCGTCCTTGAGTCCTGGGAACTTTGACAAATGGAGTTTTTCACAAAACTGAGGTTACGTGAAGTAGTTTTGTCTCTAAAAGTTTTTCGAAAATGGGATATAAAGGGGAGGTTTAAGCAAAAATTTAATTTTCATATATGAAAAAAGAACGAAATCTACACACTATGGTGAAAGTTCCATTCAAATCTGACATGTACTTCTGGAGATATCAGTAAATTAAGTCAGTAGATTTGTGTTCAAAAGTGAGTTTGAGGGCATCAGAGCTGATATTACTTCCTCACAATGACAAGGAATACTTTGTTTCCCTTTGTTTTATTAGACTGTTGTGTGTTGACCTTGAAGGTAATAGGAATAGAACCTCCCTGTGGGGGATGCCAGGTTTGTAAAGTTCTCATGCCACTTAGTTAATCATGTTTTAATAATGTGGGATTTTTTGAGGAGAAAATCAGCTCTAAAGTTTAAAGAAAAACAAAACACTGTGCACTAATGTGGGGATATGATGTCATATGTGCTTGCTTCAAGTTCACTTTTTGTTGAAAATGTGAAAACTTTACGTACTTATATCTTGAGAACTACACATCGGATTCCAATGCAAATTTCACCAAAATGCTTAGAATAAGTACCCCTCTGACATACCTAATCCTGTAATGACCTTAAACCCTTCTTTTAAGTCTCTTTTCTACAGTTGTGTTCTTTTATTTCCCTGTGGAAAAGTTACATGTGGTTATTATGCTTTTGTCCCCAGAAACCTCGAGGAAACGTTGAGACGTCTTTTACGATATAACATCGTAGCATAAGTATTCGTTTTGAAGTGTAAAGCCACAGTAACACTACAAGGAGCTGGGATCGGATTCCGATCCGATATTTGTTAGGTATTATTTAAATCTTCTCCATCTCTGGTTGAAAAGTACCCACAATTTGCCAGCCTGTGTAAACATATACTTTATATCGCAAAACGACGCAAATTAAATTCATACTTATTATTTCGTGACTTCACATGGAATGACAGTTTTCATCAGACTACGTGGGTCCGATAAAACATATCTGTACAAGTGACGTTACGAAAAAAATCGGCTAGCATTTTATTTTCATTGGCCTACACTTTTGAAGCAAATCATAGCATATATTTACACTTGTTGGCAAATGTTTCACTCTTTCTGAGTGGATGGAGAAGATTTTAATAAAAACTTACAAAAACCGGATCGGAATTCGTTGTAGTGTGAACTCGGTTTGAAAGACAATCAATTTCATTGAGACTCAAATAAGGTACCCCGCGGAGCGGACTGTGTTTTCTCAGCTCCCCAGCTACCAAAATCTAAGGGATATGACTGAACAAGGAATATACCGTACAGCCTGCGATGCAGGTAACAAACAAGGTAGCCAGCGGAGCGGACCAAGTTTTTTGTTCAGCTCATATAAGGTAGACAGGGGAATGAATTACACACAGAGGAAAGAATGCAACGGTTAAAGTCTAATGATGCAGACATGAAGTGTGCCATAAATACGAAATTTTGCGGAAGTAGACATTTTTGTTGGGCCCACCTCAGGCCCACCTCATGCCTTCAAACCGAAAATGTTTAATGTAACAATAAGTAGTTTTCGACTCACCAAAATCGCCATATGTATCTTCCAAGCTGTTGTCTAAAAGGAATTGTGGCGTAAAATGAATGAATAAAGCCTGCTTGCCACATCCTTCGAAATTTTTGGTGTAAGGTGAGGCCGGGGATTCCTTATCGTCCGTTGAAAAACGAGGACTTCTGGGGGCTATGATGATATCTGCCCCCTCAAAGGTTTCTTTTCGTGCACTTTCGTAAGAAGGGTCGTCTGACCATGAGGAAGGTATCAAAATCGTGACTTCTTTAAAATAGGCTCTCTTCTTTGTAGCGGTGTAGAGATAAGGAGAGGCTTTCATAAACATTCGCTTTAAAGACGAAAGAAGGAATAATATTTCATGTTTTCTCTTCTTGGTCTTAAAAAATCGAGTAAAACCATTCAGGACTTTTTTTCATGGAAGAAATCGAAAAACCATTTTGTCTCCTTTTTGAAACTGATTTTTGCCATGATAGTTCTCAAAGACTTGGATTAGAGTTTGAATTTTCATCTTTGGCGAAAAGAACTACTGTTTCGTGAACTTACGTTCATTTTTCGACCGTCATCGAGCAACAGTAATGCATTTCCTCATGCAGTCTCTATTTTAGTTAGTTTCCGTTTATCGCTACGCAGACACGAACCTGTTATATAGTGTCATTAAAGAAAAAACAAACGGTGGGGCCAATATGCATGAGTAGCAAGGTGACAAGGAAAATTATGTTTTTAATGAGCATGACCAAGTTAGTCTGAGGGTAACAGCTCCCTCAATGACCCATACCTTGGGACCAGCTACGGTGCGTTTTGGTCCACTCAGGAAGCTGCCACTCGGCAGGTCCCTGGACCACCAGAGCAGCAGTGAACATACAATGGATGGTGACCACATGAACTCTGAGCGGGGTCCACCGCACAACGTTACAAAACAAGATAAAACAAGTATAGCCGCTACTTTTAAAGGTATTGAATGATAAGCATTCGCAATTTAAATTTAAAGTAACTGCAAGAGGAAGTTTTGATGACAACTTCTATATCATGCAGGAATTTTACGACCTACCTTGATTGCGTCGATCAAATGCATGTTTTCCGGTTCATCGTCGTGGATGGCGACTTCTATACCGGTGTACCCATTGTCTACAAGTTTCACTGATGACGGCTTCGTCAATGCCTCCGTTAGAATAAGCGATGGAATAATTATCGCAAAGACGACGGCTACAATCTTAGATAGCAGTATTTGAGAAGTCGCCATATTTATGGTGATGGCTTACAAGAACGGGATTACAGGATTTAACCCGTTGAGTACAAGCAACTTCAGTACAGTCGTTTTGCCGCTGGGTCATTTACTAACTTACCGACGGTAGCAAAAACCTGGTATACACAGGTTCTTTGCATCTATTCCATTGTAAGGACCTTACAAATGGAAGTCATAGTAAGTTTACTTTTCCCGGATTCACAAAATGAATCTGACAAGCAGGTCAGAGGTCAAAGCACTTGATATCCCGAGTGTGTACTTACTTATATGGATGATGTACTAACGCATTGAAGGTAAACAAAGTGTTGACTAATTAAAGTATGTGTGCTGGCGAAAGTTGGGGAATTATTTTTTCAGCCTGTGAATTGCAGATAACTTGGAAAAGATAGTCGGAAGTCGTTTAAATCTGGTTTGTGACATAACTTGGAAAAGGAGACGTAGAGTTGTAAGATATAAGGTCGACATGTCTGGCTACACGTAGGTTCGATGTAACAAAATGGTTGAATGAGACCGGTATACCCGGGAACAGTTCCCTTAGCCAGACAAGGGTCTGAAGGGGCGAAAATTTTCGGGGAATGGGAGGAAACAAACGTGTAAAATCAGCACTCGGCAGTGATAAACTTCAAACTCATTAAGGGAAGAAAATTATTTCTTACGATCCGTCGCACTAGTAGCTATGTGTACATGCTCAAAATTTTAGATTTGTGCAGGTTTAGATGTGGAATATTTCCCAACATCTGGGACCAAGGCATATATTTCCAGAATTGGATACGAGACAAAAATATCATTGGTCAAGGAATTATTGGACAACTGGATCGCCGCTCTAAATACCTAACCTTATGAGTCAGATGGGTATGGAAAAAACAGGGGACATACAAAAAAGGGACTATAACACCACTTCAAAAATGAAAAATTTCGGGTTGTCATTGGCGTAATACATTTTTATAAATTGCTTTAGTTTTCCCGTTTATCAATAAACTTTTTTTTTTCTCTGGTTTGTAGGCAAGAAAGAGGGGCAGGGGGGAAATCGCTCCAAAACTATTCTCCCCTGGAGAATTTGAAGCTGTGTCATTGGCTGAATAGAGTTGTTACCCTGAGACATTTTAAGTTCCCAAGAATACATTTTGCACCTTTTAACTTTATTTGACTTTGGCCTGCTTCTGTCAAATCAGTTGCCAGTTAATCTAATGTACTGGCAAAAATTTAGTCAATTTGTTCGTTTGTGTGGTTTTTCGGGCCTGGCTTGATTTTAGGGCTTACCCAAGTCACATTTCTCTGTTGTGCAGCTTACAAATTTACAAAAAGACCATGTGTAACACGGTGACCTATAACGAAACTTACTGAGAGCCCTGCAACTAGCAATGGATAAGCGGATTTTAAGCCCGTCCACATCATGATACGGAACTCGATTCGACGAGAGGATTCATACTGTTCGCATAATGTGGAATGCTTTCAACTCAATCAGTCAGCTACAATCTTGGACAAAACTCGTTGGGACACCCCCGCTCCCCTTCACAATGTTGATCATAGTTATCCTGCTCACTGCAAACGTTGATTCTTTCTGCGCAACATTGGAAGGGGGAGCGGGGGTTTCAGCCTGGGAACTGAGATTCAAGAATATTATGGCAATGTGTCCCAACAGTTTTGTCCAAGATTGTAGTTGCAAGCGGTCGTATGTGTAGTCAGTCTCGTGTAAACGAACATCGTAAGTTTGAAAAGTGCTACTGACAACATGAGAGGATTTCAGTTATAAAGCCCGACAAATTGGAAACGTGAAGGATCTTCCCCTGTCTTTAAAAATCACAAATAAAGGGTTTGTGAAAGGAAAGAAAGCTACTGAAGCCACGGTGACTAGTTTCACAATGTCGACACCTTGTTCTTAAACCTAGAAAGCAAGAGACAGTCGTCATGCAATCGCTTATTGCTACACGACATTATCGTCGTGGTGAGTCGTCTCGATTAGTAGAAAGGGCAAGGTCGGCTTAACTGGTCCACCCGAAGGTGCTTTAGCCCGGGGCGCAACCAGCTACGTCGGCTGGGCAACCGATTTTAGTTGCACGTCCATTCCAAGTGGGAGGAAAGCCAGAATACCCGAAGAAAAACTTACGATTTGAGCCCATTCACATTTGAAACACATTGGTACACAGCAGCTGGAGTAGACGACCTTCGTTTTAGTGTGGATGCACGGGTCTTTATATATAAATATTTATAAATGTGGAGACGATGATACTAAAGGGTCCCACAAAGTTAATATGAGTTTTCTTCTACCTATATGGGGGTGGGAACCAGGATTCTCATCACAGGGGCCAAGCTCCCAGACGGGGGCAGCATTTTGAAGTCCCGAAAAAGGTGATGAGTTAGTCCCGGTGGGAAAACCACTTGGCAGAATTTGTAGCGCGCCAAAATTTTGGGATTTCTTTGTGACAAATATTTAAAAATACAGAGCTTTTTGGAAGGAAATTTGAAAAGGAATTAAGTTCTTTGAGAGGACCATTGAAAAATCGGTCTTTATTAAATAACCTGTCCTTCATATGAGCAAAATAAAAAAAGGTGTATTGGCGACAGATGAAATTCGTTTGAGGTTACGCATGTTATTGTTGGCCTACGTTTAATGTTCTCAGACAAAGCTGGAAATTCGCCCGAACACTTTTTAACATTTTTGAACAAAGATTTGAAAGTTAAGAGCTTATATTGGAGGAATTTTGAAACTTTGTGTTTTCTAGGTGAGTTGATATTGAAAAATTCGAGGTTTTTATGAAAGTGATTTGCCTTCCAAGATTAAAATCAACTAGAATGTCGGGGTTGACACAAGTTGGCTTGGGGTTTTTATTGTACGAAGTATCCATCGAAATTGCAAAATTTCCGCTAATAGTTTGCCATCTTTAACAAATATTTGAAAACCTTAAGCTTATTACAGGAAAAAAATTGTTATTTAATGACAGATTTTTTTAGTTTATATAAAGAAGAATCTGCAATTCTTATGTGAAAAATCTAGTCGTTCGCCGGACGATTTGTAGTTTGTTGGGGTTACTGATTATCATTATGCAAATCAAGGCCCTTTGACAATATTTGAAAATTCTTCGAAAAAGTTTAGCCACCTCTTAGCATATTTTGAAGTTTCATGTTGACCGAGGGAGCTGTTATCACTGCAACCCAAAGATATTATAAACATAGATACCAAACTTAAAATGGCGCGGTGACTCCTCACGGAGGCCGAATCGGAGGGGCGGAAGTGCTGATCACTGATCAGTCGTTTTGAAAGCTAACAGTAAATTGATATCTTCCGGTGGTATAAATACGTGTGATTTTAAAACATTGCAACTCCTGCAAACACAATTCTCCAATAAATTACACTTACATGAAACAGTTTTAAGCTCCTTCGTCGGCTTTCTACCTGAGAACATTTGAACATTAACGCACAACGACTGGTTTGAAGTTCATTGTCTTACTGATTGGTCAGTTTCTATGGTATCTTTACAAGCGCACATCTATGCACGCGTTTACATTCTTACGCGCTTACAACGAAAAACCAACAACTGCGTTCATTTTCCCAGCACGCAGAAGTGCGCGTCTCTTTTACTCCGAACTATAAACAGAGAAAAGTAGTTTGCGCGTATATAATTCGTTTTGAAAATGCACGCATGCTGACATCTCGTCACAATGGAATTTTCTGTCATGTATCCATAGTTATGCACGCAGATCACCGAATAGAACTGTGCGCATATCAAATGAACACTTCCGCCCCTCCGATTGAGCCTCCGTGAGGAGTCAGCGCGTCTTACAGTGTAGGGATAGGAGTTTGGTATCTACGTTTATAATATCTTTGCTGCAACCACATAGGTGCACGGGGGCTTTTCCGTTTTTATGAGGGCAGAAAACTTTTTTGGCCCGAAAATGTAAACCTCCCAGATAGTCTATCTATGCGGAGCTCCACCATTGGTTGAGGCCGAGCGTGCAGAAAATTTTGGAAAACTGAAAACCCCAAACAGCCGGAAATGGTTTTTGTCCGGCTTGTAATTAGAAAAAGCAGTCGTTATTCTGAGCTTTCTTTTGCAATAACACTTCATTCCAATAGAAAATTCAGTAAGGTGTTAAGTGATAGAAAGTTACCAGATAAAATACACTACTCTCATTAGAATTTGAAGTTTTCAATGAATATAATTCCTAATATTGCCCACGAACGAATAATTTGTGGGCAGGTAGTGGATGAGAAATTTTTTCGACCAAAACACTAAGTGGAGCCTGCCGCCATTGGTTGTAGAAGAGCGTACATAGATTTTTTAATTATCGAGCCACCGAAAAAAAGCGGACGCTTGTTAGGAAAATTGAGAATTGCGAGAGTTTCCTTGAAGAATATGGTCTTTTAGTTAGCAAAACCAAGAACAACGTCCGGAGGCGGGGCTGAAGTTTATCGAGCCTAAATTTTATCGTAAATATGAAGACTCCCCTACGAAATTGGATCTTCTCCCCAAGGGGGTCGGCCTTCCCGTCGGGGCCATTCTCCCCTGCTGGAGCCACTCATACTATACTTGTATCTTATTTGAGGTACATTTTGTTTTAAAACCATGGTTAGGGCAGGAATAGAGTCGATGTAGTAGTGGTAAGTAGACAAGTAATATTTAACCACGTTCTTTTACAACCTGGTATCAGAATTACAAACAGGAGTCGGGAGGCTGCTTTGTTTAGAATTGGGAGTAAATTTCCCGGCAAATAATTGGCCCGTATGAATTTAGTTTGCTCCTAGTCCCCCTCAAAGAGAAGTGGATCTCATACAGAGGCCTTATAATGTTGAATTTTGGCAGCGTGGGGCGTGAGAACTGCATCAGTAGGAGGGTTATTAAGTTTCTACCGGATAAGTGAGATTAAAAGCTCTTTATGGCAGGAATTTCGCCCGGCTGCGTTAAGATATCCCTCGTGTTTAGGTATTTTTAGATGACAAATCCCTGGACATAATAATGACGGAGCTACCATACTTCCTAGTTTATAGCGAGGCAAAAATGATACTGCATTGAGAATAAGTCTTGCAAGTGTCGAAAACTTAAATTTGCTCATTGGCTTGGTTCATGAAATTTATAACCAGTACGGGTTTCTTCAAAAGCCAAAGATAAATGGTCAAACTTAGAAAATCCCCATATCCTACGTAAAAATATTTTTTATAAGTGAGTTCTAAACGATTCAATTCGGTTTTAAAACATTCATGACCAGACAATTTTTTCATATTTTGTTTCGTAAACTGTTTAAACTTAGAACAACACAAAATTCTAAATTTTAACTTTTTCCTGAACTATTGGTTGTGAAACTCGACGCAGTAAGATTGTCATGCGGTAGTGACCATTTCACGCCGTCAACTCAACCTGAGTCTTTAGAAGGATTAGGCTTCTTTAATACTTTTCGACCTGAATTAAGCAAAAAATACCGACGTGTACATCGTGCCTATTATGCATAACTGTATTTCCCGATTCCCGCTTTCTTCAGCTGTGGGATTTTGCTACTATGTCAAATAAAAATCTGACTGGTTCATTAATTGAGCCGGACTTGACTATAACCCACAGACTGGATGTGCACAATATATAGGGGGTGGATGCAATTCGTCCGGATCATACAACCCTGCGAATAACATGCATTCGGAGTTAACAGGATATGTATAATTCACGAGTAAAACCTGAAATGTTTTTTGCACCACAGTATAGACTTCAAGCAGTACAGACAGCAGAGAAATGAGTGCAGGAAATCAAAAGATGCGAATGTGGAAAAACGATTTGTCTTCTACTACTAGAGAATTTGTGTCATTCGGAAGTTTAACATCATTCTAATCTTCCTGCTTGAAAATGAATGCCAGGTACCTCGTTTATTCCGCAAGTCTATTTCATGATCACAGAGCATTGATCTTAGGACGTGTAAAGATAGTGTAGAGGAACAGGAAACGTTGAATAAAGCTAGCCGAATACTTTCAAGAATGCGTCAAGGGGCTAATTTCAACACGGAAGCTGCCGTATAATGACCTTTCCATTAGCAAACGAGGTCATTTTTTTTTAAAGGAAGGAATGGCTTTTTACGTCATTTTTTATTGCAATCCCCTTTTTTTACCCTTCTTGTGGTAACATAAGTGAAGTGTATGGGGATACAATGAGTAAGTTTCTGACTGAAGACGGAGCTGTAGTCTAGCCGGGAGGCTTCGAATCACCAGTCGGGCAATTTCCAATATTTACGGACCCCCTGTACTTTCTCAATTAGGGGAAAAATCAACCACTACGGCCGAGTCCGTAATTCAAATTCTAAAATCACGAGTCTGGACTCTACTAAATCAATGACTGAAGATCGAACCGGGTATTTTCTGGCGGTAGCCTGAGCGTAAAGCCTCCACCTTTCACCAGGGAGGTCCGGGGTTGAATTCCGAGACATATCATTCCAAAGACTTTACAAATGGAACCTACTGCTGTTGTGCGTTATGCCCCACATAAGCAATGAATCTAGGGAAAGCAATCCAGTGACCCGCTAGCCCGAGGAGCGGACAAAGTCTTTTCGTTCAAGCTCATTGCTACGAAAAACCTGAGGGGTGGCAGCCTAAAGGAGGCTGCAGCCACAGAGGCGCTAAGCAGACTAATGACTCGCAAATGGTACTGAATGACATTTAACCAGACAGATAGACGATGAGACTTAAACGGCTTCAAAATAAACTTGACTGTAGGTGGCTTTGGGGTACCGCGGGTTTCAGAAAGAAAGAAAGAAAGAAAGAAAGAAAGAAAGAAAGAAAGAAAGAAAGAAAGAAAGAAAGAAAGAAAGAAAGAAAGAAAGAAAGAAAGAAAGAAAGAAAGAAAGAAAGAAAGAAAGAAAGAAAGAAAGAAAGAAAGAAAGAAAGAAAGAAAGAAAGAAAGAAAGAAAGAAAGAAAGAAAGAAAGAAAGAAAGAAAGAAAGAAAGAAAGAAAGAAAGAAAGAAAGAAAGAAAGAAAGAAAGAAAGAAAGAAAGAAAGAAAGAAAGAAAGAAAGAAAGAAAGAAAGAAAGAAAGAAAGAAAGAAAGAAAGAAAGAAAGAAAGAAAGAAAGAAAGAAAGAAAGAAAGAAAGAAAGAAAGAAAGAAAGAAAGAAAGAAAGAAAGAAAGAAAGAAAGAAAGAAAGAAAGAAAGAAAGAAAGAAAGAAAGAAAGAAAGAAAGAAAGAAAGAAAGAAAGAAAGAAAGAAAGAAAGAAAGAAAGAAAGAAAGAAAGAAAGAAAGAAAGAAAGAAAGAAAGAAAGAAAGAAAGAAAGAAAGAAAGAAAGAAAGAAAGGAAGAAAGGAAGAAACTACAAAAAGGTCAAAAGGTTGCATGATTTTATCTGCTATTTGTATTAGGATGCATGTCATGACAGCTATCATCAGGAATGTTTAATAAATGAACGGTTTAATTGTATCCCCTGTACGATAAAATGACCTTTAAACCAGAAATATGAGGAGAGGTATAAAAAAGGGGAAAATCAAAAAAACATTTTCTCTCAGACTGTTGAAACCGTTCTCTCTTCCTAGGTCACTTCCGCCTTGAAATCCTCTAGAAAGCAATAATATTGACACTTTTTTGAGGTCCATATTTTTTGAGTGGCGCGAAATGTGTTTAAATGGGAAACGAAAATGTTATCGGGATCGACGGGAAATTCCCGCCTTTATTCTATTCAACAACAATTGTATTAATGACCTCCGGTCCTTTTGGACTAGAAGAAAAGCGACGCCTTTTTTTTTTTCTGAGCTGATATGGTGTGTTTTGTGGTTGCCCACAGGTAGCACGATAGGCTGTTTATTGTTCAGTTATATTCCCAGGTAAGCAATTTACTTGAGGTTGAGCGCCGGAGCAGAGTTCACTAGTCGGTCAAATAGTTTTACCCGAACGATTACACCTTATATTGCCGTGAGAGGAAATAAGAGAGTTAATATTTGAGGGAAGGGGTCGTCTCCAGATTGGCTAACACCTGGATAACAGGTTTAAACCAGTCGATAGCAAAAGATGACCATCTGAAATTCTGAAATTTCATCTGAAATTGTCTCTCCCCCTTAAATTGTTAGATGGGGTTTTACGGCCCAGTTTCCAACCTATTGGTTCAAGTCGAGCCGGACACGGCCTTTTTACAGTTTTGGCCCATTGGCTTGTTTTCCCTACTCCATTGCTTATGCGGAGCATCACGGACAACGACAGTATTTGTTTAATTTTTAGAGTCTTTTGTATGACTCGACCTGGGAATAGAACCCGGGCCTTCCGCGTGAGAGGCGAATGCTCTTACCGTTATACCAAACACGCGGTCGTCTTTGCCCTAAAGAATTCAAGTTGCATTGACTAAATGCAATTTTAAACAGTTGGTCTTCTGCAATAGTCGAAATAGTCGAATATTCCTGAATTCTTTTGAACATTTGCCGGAAAAATAGAAAAGTACGGAACATGTTTGTGAAAAGTCAAAGAGATTAAAAAGCGCGACACACTTGGGAGCATGTCACTGAAAAGGAACAATCGTTCTTCAGCCTGTTTTTAAATTTTTTAAATCTTGTGCAATATAATGCCCGAAATGGCCGATAAGTTTAATACTTCGATAAATCTTTGCCGCCCCTCCCCCCAAACAGGAAACGATATAAATTCAAGTAAAATTTTTATGAAAAATAAAAATGATAAGAAAGATTTGCGTCACATTCGGATAGCTTGTGAAAAAATTTTTTCCTCATCAGCCCCACTTCATACTGTCTCGCAAAAACTTTGCCCCAAAATTGTAAAATATTCAGGCGAAGGTTGAAAATGCTGGGACGTTTACAATTGCCAAATTAATAGCACGGACAAACGGGAGAGTGTTCAGGTGCAGTGCCCAATTGTTTGCCATTTATCCTGCCCCTAAAGCCGAATTTGGACAGTGGTTAAGACAATCGGGTAGTTTGTTTTCAGTACTATAATGATAAAGTGTGAGAACCTCTTCCCATAAGTCTTCCTGAAAATTTATCCAAACCCACCTCGTACGGTCGAGGTGTGACATTTTTTTTCAACAGGTGTTCCGAATAGAAGTGAAATCATTTATATTCTGAAGTTTGGGCAGTCACACAGACAATTTCATCTATTATCTATTAGCGGAGAGTCGTAATAGAGTAAAAACATGAATGTTTTCCGTTCATTGTATAGTTTTCCCCGAAAAGGTATATACAAGAATATTTTATCCAATGGAAGTGGTACGTTTTATTTAATAATTTTCTGATCACTCAGCAAGTTGCTGATTTTTTCTATCATTGCAAACGAAAACTTGAAATCTTGACTGATTATAGATTCTCCTAATAAGCCTGAATAATGCCATTTCTGGCTGGGTGGGGTTCGATTTTTCAAAATTTTCCGTACTCTTCACGCCAACTGATGGTGGCGCTCCTCTAAGATGGTCCTTTTGGCTGAAATTTAGTTTGAAGTAAATGTTCTACCGCAAATTAAAACTCAAAGAAGTGAGAACTCAGACCCTCTTTGTAAGCCAGGGAAATGCCATTGCCGGCTGTCTGAGAGGTACGATTTTTCAATTTTCTGTATGCTCTGCACCAACCTATTGCTGGCGCTCCGAGGGTATTTTCGACCGAATTACATTTTTTCGGGCAGAGTGTCTTCTCTCCCCCCCAAACTGAAATGCTCCCGTCCCCATATGGTAGAGATTATGCCCTGATTGGAGATCTGGAGTCGGGCAAAAAGTCAAACCGCCCTTCTTGAGAGAATGATTCCAGTGCGATCATGGGCTTGACACACAATACAGCACGTGTTCGAATACAGGCTGAATTTTGATTAATGGTAGAATTTTTTCCTTTTTCAAAACAAAGCAACCACTATTTTGATCAAAACTGCACTAAACATTTATACAGTTATATAGGGAAGATGAGGTCCGATACTGTCCCAAACACGCCCCACTCTTTTGTACTGAGTTATTTCCTATTTTTTCATCAGTACTCCCTACCGGTACCCTGTTATAATTGAACGTCAATTTTCCATCCATCCAAAGCCAGCAGTTATTCACTTAAAACCTGTAGCTGAGTTACTTGGCACATTTATTTTAGATTAATCGACCCAAAACAAATTTAGTGGGCCGAAAACTTCACTCATGCAAGTGAGACAACTTGTGTTGTTTTGACGCAAACTTCTGTCATTACTAGACCCAACTCAATCAATAATTTGACTCAAAATTGTATAAATACCCTTCTGACCCATTGGAGTTAAATTGACCCAAATCATCACTTTTCAATTCAAGGTGATGGGTACCTTTTGCTGGTAATTTTTAACTTCAAATGTGGGTTTCGAGTTATTAAAGACATTCATTCATTCATCACTCCAACTGTATTTTGGGTGTCCGCAAACGGCAGTTTGTTCTGCTTCAAGTTATTGATTGAATTCAAACTCAACGGATGCACCAGCTCATATTACACAACACTCACAGGGAGTGTTTTGGTTACAAAACACGAGTGTGTCTGCGAGGATCAGTTTAGACATGGAAGTACTACCTCGGAGGTAGTACTTCCATGGTTTAGACAGATGGGGTAAGGGCTAGAAGAAAATAGGTTTTGAAAATCGAACCTGTCTGTGGTGAGAATATTTTGCCTTTAAAGGACAAGAACAGTCACCCACCTTTAAGTGTAGTAGACTCCTGTTTCCTAATTGGCTAATGAGAGTCATGTGACAACACCTTTTCTCTTCAAATGTGAAATTTACTAGAAGTAACCGCTTGGTTTACCTTGGATATGCAGTATCAAAGATATAAACTGTGATGAAGATATTTTGATGAGAAAAACGACAAAAATGTTGTATTTAGCTGTTGCTTCAAAATAAATTTGGGGCTACTGCTCTTGACATTTAAAGTTATCCTCAAGTCGAATAATTAAAAAATGTATAAAACAACATGAAAAATGAATTGTAATAATCCAGTTCCCATTTTCATAAGACATTCATGGGCTTAGATATAAAATGTTGAAATTTATTCACTTAAGACAAATATGTCCATTGCACAATATTTTGTGACTTTCTTGTTGTACAACTCACATTAACTGCTTTGTTTCCCTTAAAAATCAAAAACATTTTTACGTCTTGAAAACTTCCTGTTTGCTTGCATAGCATGTTGCACAGAGAGGGCTTCAAGTTAAATAATTACATCACCCCAGAAGAGCAAGAGTGCTATCACATCTTGGTACAGGGTGCAGTAACTTTCAAGAAAAAGCAAAGAAGTACAAAGTTTGTAATTTGAGTAGTGCAGCAATGACATCACAAATTATTGCGCAATGTACCATTTTAATTTGAGTGAATAAACTTCAACATTTTATATCTCGGCTCAAGAATGTCCTATGGAGATGGGAGTTGGACTGTTAGAATTCTTTTTACATGTTGTTTAACATGTATTTTTGAAATTTTTACTTGAGGTGCACTTTAAGTGAGAGACACTGACCTATATGTGTAGCATGAGACCACTTGACGGAATTTGTATTTCTTCTGTAAGAATCATAATAGAATCAAGTTCAAAATAATTCCTTCTCAACAGCTCCTCGTAGTCTTTGATGCATAACCCAATTCCGGTATCGATTATTCACAGGATGCAATTACGACGTTATGCTGATCATAGTGAGTAACGCCCACTTTTGTCTTGTACAAATCACTCCAGGAAATACTTTTCATTTTAAAAACTTCATCATTGATGTAGGTTATGAATTATATCAGGTTTGATAATCTTCGATAAGTGAAGGAGGATTATCATAAAAATTAACAGGTCTAAGTTCTGCCTTTCTGGCAATATTAGATTATAGGAAGTTTCCTAACGGAAGTATTCATTTTTGTACAAGCTGCTTGAAAGTCACGTTTTGACAGAAGTAGTTTGCACAATGAAAATAATGACACTGTATTCGCAAAGTTATCGGGATCCCCCTTGTTATTCCTTGGACCCTGGTATGTATTAAATAAGTTACAAACAGGCTACGAGAGTCTCCTGGTAATATTTGCCCTTGAAAGTTTTAAGCTACCCGCCCTTAACGAATTTTTAAACGTCTCGTCCTTTGGAAGACTACTTCGTTCATTACCGAAGTCACGTCTGTCGCCTGTTCAGTTTTTGTCTGGCTACAGGCCAGCAAATTTCGTAGCAGGCTTTCTCGTAATGATCATGGATAAAATTAAAAATATGGGATTTAGAGATACCACCTCTCACAGGTACGACTTTCTGCTATCTGATCATAAATACACAAGGCATGCCATTTTAAAGAATTTTCGGCTTAAAAAAACAAGAACAGTCAACCTAACTTGATGTAGTGTAGCCTAGACTATCCTGTTTTAAGATTGGCTATTGAGAGTCATGTGACAACAAGTTTTCTCTTCAAGTGTGCAATTAAGAAGTAACTGCTTGTTTTATATTGAATTTGCAATGTTGAAGTTATAACATATCGTGTACGGTACTGTGAATAAAAATGACAGGAAAATTGTGAGATTAAGCTGTTGCTTCAAAATAAGTTTGGGGACAACTTTTGTGCTTTAAAAGGAAAACCTGTTCTGCGACAAGGTAAAGGAACGAACGCCATTGAAACTTTACTTGAAATCAGTAAAAATTTGGATCAGCTATTGATTGCAATTAATTCAAAACTGGTGTTTTATTGAAGTTGTCAAGACGCGTCGGCCAAAGGAAAGGGCAAGCTTCAATAGTTTTCTGAGTGCGCGGTACCGTAGCCAGGAATCATCTTTGGATCTTTGAGGTCCTTATTCGAGAAGTTGTCATCAACAAAAGTTGAGAACAGTTCTCGTCAAGTAAAGACCAGGTAGTTGTGTGTGTGTGTGTGGGGGGGGGGGCGGGTGGGGGTAACTAGGCAGAAAAGTACTATCTTGAGAAGATCCAAATTCTGCTTCCGGTCGAGGACCCATCTAATCAACGTCATCCAGAGGACGTAAACGATCCTCTGTTTGTAGCCTTATTCTATTATGTTGAAAGGGGTAGAAGGTTCTTAATCTGCACCTCACGGTTCAAAACCTGCCAAATCAAAGCGGGCGAACTACAGTAACTCGGTCGGACTTCTTGAGATACTCAAAAGTTCAGTCAATTAGATTTAAAATTATAGTGATTCGTCACTCCAGATAACAATTCTCCCTATAGTCTACAGAAATTCACACATGGCAAAGGTGTTTGATTAACATCCAATTCAAAATATGTAAAGGATCTCATATTACACAATACACATTTTCAGCTGGAAGGGTGCTTGGATTACCCATTAGAGCCATGTAAATACTCGGTATGTCCTGAGGCAGTAAACTACGACTGTATGTAAGGATGGGCCAAAGTCAGTTGTGGGAGGGGCTACAAATAAGTAGGTTGGGAGAATTGAAAATGTCTGGGGTAATAAATAACGTTTTCAGTTTCAATTTGAAAAACCTTCGTTGCCGGTTTCGAATATTTACCGTCTCTCTCATATACATGCGCATTACGAACGCACCAAATATAATTGTAAGAGTGGCACACATCCGCCAGGCGGGTAGCTCTTCGACAGCTATGTCAGACAGGCTGTGATGAGAGTCACCACAAAATGACCAAAAACTGATCTCAACTCGATAGATAATGACGAAACAAAAGTAAAACACTTTGCTAATGTTCCTAAGAAAAATTCTAGCAGAATTTTAAAAGTTGTTCCAAAGAGTTCTGTGGCAACTTTCTCTTTTTTTAAAAGTCCCCACGACTCTCTGGCGAAGAGCCAAGGGGAGAAAACCAAACGATTACTCCCGGAGGAGTTCTGCTCCCTTAAGGGGCTTAACGCCCCAAATGGACAAGTACGCCCTCAAAAGGGCAAACACTGAGTGGTCCTGCTCTAGACTGGCTGAATAGAACAGAAGCCACAACCTGGATGCAGTTTAACGTCATGCCAACTTTCTGGTTGTTCTAATCGACAAGAGTTTGCTTGCTTGAAAAGAGGGCGACATTTACCAACATTCTCTACTTATGTCCTCGCAATACAATCGGTGGCGCACTGATGTATGTCAATAGGGGTAACAGTCTTGAAACATCATTTCAACTTCTACTTGCCGAACAAATTTAATTATTTTTCCTAAAGATTCAATATTTCCTCCAACTAAGGGATAATCATAGTTTGTTTTCACAATACATTTTTTTTATCAATATTTCTGCACTTCAATTGTACCCTGAGTATAGACTGTTGCCAAAAGACTGCTGTGATTGGTCACCATAAAGATGAGATTTGTTACAACCCATAATGTAAAAATTAACCGATAATGTAAAAACGACCAATAATGTAAAAACAACCGATAATGTAAAAAAGTACAGTTAATGTAAAACAAATTAGCCGATAATGTAAAAACTTTTCTAATGAGAGTTGCATATGGTCTTACCTACATGGTGTGTATGTGTGCGTGTTTTATAGTGTAGGTAGGCAGGGAAGCTGACAGGCGGCAGACGGGCAGGACGGCAATGCAAAGACGTAGATTCGTGGGTGGGTGCGTGTGTACATGCGTGTGTGCGCATGTAACTAGGGTGAATTTATTGGTGTATGTAAATGACTACGTTGGTCTGAATGTAGCCTTAGTCACGGGAGTAGCCAGGACTTTTTTTTGGGGGGGGGTGGCCAATTACAGGCCACACACCCCCAAATCGACGGTTTTTCAAATTGAAACTGAAAACGTTATTTATTACCCCAGCCTAATCGCCGTCCGGGGATTTTTTTTAATACCCTAAGATGTAATCTGGTGCTAAAACCATTTGCATCGTTATCCATCATTTCAGTTCAGTTTTCAGTTTCATAGAACTTTATTTCAGTCTTTCATATAAAGAAATATGTTATGAATTATTTGTATGTACAGGGTACTGAAGAGACTGAGGAGTGACAACAAGAAGCTCCAGGGAGCTTATGTACGTTGACACCCCTTTACAGAGACTTAAATTAACAGAAAACAATTACTACAAAACACATATATAATACAGAAAAAGAAACACAAAAACACAAATAAAGGAACAGATAGCAAAGAATTAAAATTATTCAGAGGTAGTTGGTGATAAAATGATCTTTTAATTGCTTCTTAAATGTACTTAAAAGTTTACACTCTTGAATATCATTGGGAAACGAGTTCCATAATTTGGGACCATTAAACCGAATTCCAAACTGGGAGGATCTAAGTCTAAAAAAAGGTATAGCTATGTGGTTTCGATGTCGACAGGGGTAGGAATATGTGCCAGTACGCAATTCAAAGTAAGTTTTAAATGTTGACGGGAGTGAATCACTTAACCAGTTGAATATGAAAATACCAGTATAATAACGATTAATATCATAAATATTAAGGATATTGAGATTGGCAAAGAGAGGTTTTGTATATTGCAGATGGAATTCATTACAAATGTGGCGCAGAGCTCGCTTTTGAAGAATGAAAAGAGGTTGAATTCTAGAAGTATATGTGCTACCCCAAATGACATTACAATAAGTAAAGTATTTGATGTCTTTCTTTCTGTGCCATTACAAAATATCTTTTTTTCAAAATTCGAGTGGAGGCATGGCCATCCCATGGCCTCCCTCTAGCTATGCCAATGGCCTATACGTGGTTTATGACTGGGTTTATGAATATTAGCTTGTCGCTCTAGCAATGGCAGCGCTACGGGGAACGGGAAATGTAAACTTGCCCTACCAGCCCCCTCCCCCCTTATTTTCCCCCAACCAATTAGGTCAGTAAGGAGTTGGATTAATCTAAAGTATCTGCACCACGGTGCTGTGCACACACGCAGAGACAGCGGTATCAGCTTTGCAGTAAACACACTCCACAGGCTTAATTAACCCTTTACCGTTGTTTGGGTCCGTTTGGACCCAGGTGGAGAGCGCGGCTGTCACCCATCTTTACTGTTTCACGCGGAGCTCGAAACTGCGCGGAGCTACCCGAAAACTCGGCCACAGCAACGAGAGAGACAATAGTTTAAGGTCACGGGACCAATAGCCTACGGAAGCTGATGAGGGGCGTGCTACGTCCGCTTTTCCGCCCACTCTCGAGGCCGCAAATATGCCCTGATTGAAGCACAATGGTAAAAAGTTAACCGCAAAAATTAACATTAAAGATCTCATGAGAATTAATTTTTCATCCAGAGATACTCAAAAAATTCAGAGCTTCCAGGAGCTTTGCCCCCTTGGACCTTTAGGCGGTTTTGGCTCAGCTCCGCGCTGCGCCCGTAAATGTTTTACCGCAACATTATTCTTTTCATAATCAACATTGTGTTAATGACAATTGTGGCTAAATTGAGGTGAGATAGGTGACTTTGGTGACCTATTGGTTTGAATCCGACAAGCTAAGTGAGTATGATATTTATTAGTGCATTACCTGGCCACTCATATAGGTCTACTGAGAGATCTGTCCTACCATACCAGTGAGCCACAATTGGAAAAGAGGCCGTGGCCGGCTCGAATTGAACCAATAGGTTGGAAAACTGGGTCGTAAAACTCTATCTAACTAACTAGATAACCTACCAAACCAGTATAAGCTGCTTCCTGATCAGGAATTGATTTCAAGACGTTCCTTTCGGCATGCATTTTCTCGAGCGACAAGAGACAATTCATAAACCCAGTCATAAACGGTATTTTTTTACATTATCGGTTCAAAGAGTTTTTTACATTACCGGTGTTTCTTTCTTACTTTATCGGTTGTTTTTATATTATCGGTTAATTTTCACATTATTGGTTGTAACAAGACTGTCTTGTCTTGCAAAGATATATAGATGTCAATTTTATTTACCAGAAAAATATTAAAACGTTGTCATTTAACGTCATCGGTAATAAAATAATTATTTCGTCTTCTCATTCAAACGACTCTTCAATTCGCTGTATTCTGTAAACAATCATCTGGTTAGACTGAGGGGAAATCAAGATGTTGGAACGAAAGGTTCATTATTATGTCAAACTCTGATTTGTTCTTTAAGCAGATGATCATGCCACCCCAAACAGTTCCAATTCTTACTTGACGGGGAACCTTAAGCAAAAAACTTTTTTATATTTTTATATGTAATAGAGGGACTAAATCTATACAGTATGGTGAAACTTCCATTTAAATCAGATATGAATTCCTTGAGATATCAGCAAATGAAGTCATTAGATTTGTGTTGTAAAGTGAGCTTCAGGGTAGCAGAGAATCACTTCTTCTGATTGACAAGGAATATTTTGTTTCCCTTTGTTTCTTTTTTCAGACTGTAGAGTTGACCAAGTTAATAGGGGTAGGACCTCAGTGTGGGGAATGCAAAGCTTGTACAGTGTTCCCATGGCATGCCACTGATTCAATCACATTCGATTAATGTGGAATTGTTGATGAGAAAATCGGTTGTTAAGTTTAAAGAAAAACACAAAAGACTGGCCACTGATGTGAGATATGATGTAATACATATGTATTTGCTTCAAGTTCACTTTTTGTTCAAAATGTGAAAATCATACCTGCTCATATTTTGAGAACCACACATCGGATTCCTTGAATGCAAATTTCACCCAAATGCTTAGATTAAGTACCCATCTAACATATCAAAACTTCATATGACCTTACAACCTTTTTAAGCCCTTTCCACAAATGTCTAAAAATATATGGCACGCCAAAAGGCTCACCAAATATGATGATGTTCTAAAAATACACGTTCATGTACTAAAATTACACGTTCATGTACCAAAAATATACGATGATGTACTAACTTCATATGATCATGATGTAAATTTACACCATCATGTACTAAAACCATAAGTTCATCATGTTAAATGTTACGTTGTACATGTAAAATCACACGTTGTACATCTTAAAACACACGTTGTACATGTAAAAACGTAGGATCATCATGTTATATTGGTATCTTCCGCACGCCATACAGAGTGAGCCTTTCGGCGTACCAGAAGTTCGCCAAAAGGCTCACCGAATTTGATGTACTAAAAGTACACGTTCATGTACTGTTTGCTTACGATCATGTACTGATTTCATACGTTCATGTACTGTTTGCTTACGTTCATGTACTGATTTCATACGATCATGTACTGATTTCTTACGATCATGTACTGACATTTAGTACATGATCGTATGAAATCAGTACATGTACGTATGAAATCAGTACATGAACGTATGAAATCAGTACATGATCGTAAGCAGTTAGTACATGAACGTGTACTTTTAGTACATCAAATTCGGTGAGCCTTTTGGCGGACTTCTGGTACGCCGAAAGGCTCACTCTGTATGGCGTGCGGAAGATACCAATATAACATGATGATCTTACGTTTTTACATGTACAACGTGTGTTTTAAGATGTACAACGTGTGATTTTACATGTACATCGTAACATTTAACATGATGAACTTATGGTTTTAGTATATGATGGTGTAAATTTACATCATGATCATATGAAGTTAGTACATCATCGTATATTTTTGGTACATGAACGTGTAATTTTAGTACATGAACGTGTGTTTTTAGAACATCATCATATTTGGTGAGCCTTTTGGCGTGCCATAAAACTCATCCTCATCCAGACGAATTCTCAGTTCCTCACTTCATGGTTATTATACACGGCCCAATGTAAATATCAAGACATTTTTCAGTGTAGTACATGCTATATGAGCTACCGTAGCCTCCTTGTTTCAATTTGCTGTCAATCAAAGAGTTACCGTTTACCAATTGAGAGTTCCTACAACAATTGTAGTTTGAGGTGAGAGTTAATTGCATTTCTGTATGGTATGAGGTGGCGCTATTTCAGTCAAGTGAAAGATAGTGGAACGCTCTCATATGTTCGTGTGTTGTTGGGAAGAGTGCGATCCTTTAAATTTTTATAGTCACCTTTCAGTGTATGGAGTTTTTAAGAGAGCCAGGACTGAACAACTAACTTCTGAGCATCGAGGTGATAAAATAAGGCAACGTGTTGCCGTTGAAAATTTTTGTTGCTTTAACAGGTTTACTTCAAACCTGGAACAGGGTCTGCAAACTCTGCCCAATAGTATTGAGTTTGAAGTTTTAGTTCCTTGTTTTGAAATTGTCCTAGTAAAGTGACAGAATTTTCAAACTCTAAAGATGAATTCCTGAGCCATCCCAAGTTTTAGTACCGTCTAATAAAATTGAAGTGGCCAATTGATGAAATGCCACTAACAAATGGTGGCTCTCTTTGTTTGGGCTATATTTAGAAGCTGTCATCGCCATTTTCTCGTAACACTAGAAGCACGATGGTTTGGAGAAATTGAGGACTATTTTCTCCTTAAGTTACCCTTTTCTTTGCAAAATGCGGACTGGACACGGACTTCATAAATACATGTACAGAGCATGTAACGCGTACGTCCTATCCGTAGATTTTCGCCACGGACTGAGACAAAAAAGGCTCACCAAGATGGCCACCGTCAAGCTATAATTGGTGTGATTTGACGACGACTCTATAATATTTTGAACGAAAGTTGAACTTGAATGGGAAACAATATCAACCAATACATGTAGTGATTTTGACCTTACCTTGCATTATTTCGAAAATATTTCAACTTTCTTGCAAAATCTGTTGATTTACTTGAGCTAGTCCAAACTTTCACACAAAACCACAGCAGACAACTATCTTGCTACGCCTTTTCTCACACATGCGGTAGCGGCCAAGTACCGTGTAGTTAGTTAGTTAGATGAGATTTAACGCCAGACCAACACCAATGTGTTATATAGTGTCAGTCAACTCGAGAAAAAGTACAAAATTTAAATTTATGTTCAAGTATGGTTCAAGTTCAAATTTTAGTTTCCCTTTAATCGCCTCTTACGGCAGGGGAAAATACCGTGGGCATTTCTACAACCCCCAGCCCACAATGTACCGTGCAGTATGCTCTGTCCATGAAAAGGAAGTCCTCGGGACTAGAGAAAAGTAGGACCCTTTTCTGCTGACCCACTCTCGAAGGGATATGTTAAAGGAGAAAAACAAAAGGAATGACGAAAATACTGTTAACATTTCGCTACACATTTTAACATCTACCAACGTAACCAAACAATTTGAGTATGTAGGTTGCATCGGATAGAGTTTAACTGCCCAGTTTCCAACCAATTGGCTCAAGTTGAGATGACCACGGCCTTTTTCATAGTTGTGGCTGACTGGCTTGTTTGGTTGAGCCCCAAGCACAACGGGAGTAGGCTGTTTTTCATTTAGGTATGTAGTAGTGGTATCATCTGATACTACGTTTACAGTTATTTTTATCAAAAGTTTGTATGTTTTACGTGTTTTTAGCCGATGATTTGTCTAATAATTAGACAAGTGACATATGTACTGTGCTGTTGTGGGATTTGAGATTGCGGATACCCTGTGGTACCTATTGCTCTGTCGGTAAAATGTCTAAGACCTTAAATTAGACTTAGGCCTATTTCTGCTCTAAGTTATAGATGTTGAGATGAATCGGAAGTCGCATTTCATATTGTAATACACATATTAATTTAAAAAATGAATATTTGCTCTTATCTAGGCAGTGCCGCGTTGCTAAGGGGGGGAAGTGGGAGATATCCCCCGTCTCTGAAAATGAAAAATTCGGAAATTTGTCATTTGTGACACCAGTCAGCTACAGTGTGATTTTGCCAAATTTCCTTTCATGAAATTCCGAAATCTCTCCACTAAAAGGTCAATTTTCGTAATTATTTGCTTCAAAAAAATGCAAAATTTTTCGCACGCTTTGCGCACAGCAATTTTACAGTTGCTAATGCAGCCGTGTTCGCTAATAAATCAGTCTGGTAAACTTTTCTGACTTTTCAAGAGACATCGGCTACTACAGTGCTATTTGCATAAATTTTCTTTCATTAAGTTCCAAATGTTCTCCAGTATAAGCACTTGACTCTTAAAATGTCGTCGGAAAGCCTCAATTTGTAGGCCCATTGTGAAACAACAACGATCTTTGGTCGCCGTGCAATATCAGACATGTCAATAAGAAATACAGATACTCAGTTCTGTAATTCACGAACTCTTCACATTTCCCTTTGTAGGAAACCAAGAATCCAAAATTTTCTCCAATGCAAGCTCCATATTTTTAAAAATTTTCTAGCTACGCCACTGTATCGAAGCACTCGAAAAGAGCATTAAGGAAGCCATCGCTATTCTCCTCGTGAGTTGTTTCTCATTCACCGCCGCTTTTGATCCAAGAATTGCCTAGATAATTTTGTAGGTTAGGACCCTTCCATAGGCAAGGAACAAATCAAAATTTTCCGACATTAACTGCCAGTATCTTGGCAAATTTTTTCGTCACGGTGTTTAAATGGAGTGTATAAGTTATTTTTAAATGAGTGTTTTTTTTTAAGTGGATCAGACGAAACCGTATATATATGATCGTTCTTTTTTAATTTATGAGTTAAATTGCAGAACTCATTGCAAAATCAAATTTCTTGGTCCGCGCAGGTACGTAAATCAGTTTCTCTCAGTTGGGAGCATCTTTTAGTCCACGGTTTTGATGTCAAAATCGCTTCAATTGCTCAGTGAAAATGTCGTATCTTAAAACTTATCCTTTGATTAAGTCTTCAAAGGTTGCAAGAGGGTGAACAGGTGTACCATTAAGCTCCCTTCATCAAGGTATTCAAGGTTTCTGTAGGCAGGTAGATGGTAAGTCTCACACACAAAAAGTTCCTCCTTGACGACATACTAACTTAGCTCCTTTTCGAGGCCCATGCAGCCTTGCCAAAGTTCACAACTGTTCCGAGAAAACTATCAATTAAAAGCTGACAAGTTTTCCCATCACAGCATTATAAAATTTCTATACCATGACTGTTTAGATTTTGATCTATAGAAGAAGTTTGAGTTTCTGTCGTTAGGATAAACCTGCCCCTAGCCTCGTCACCATAAAGAAAAACCTCTGTCATTTTACAGCATTTTTGAAACAGTCTAAATCACCATCAATTTTACCCAAATTTTGAACATCTACATCCTGGCAAGTTCTTTCTCATGTAATCGCATGTTTTCGCATGTGATCCTTCCAAACAATTAGCCTAAACCAGAGCTAAAAGAAATACTTTTTTATGTACATTTGCTCTTGACGCTGTGGGTAACTCCAATACTCATACATAGGAAAATGTTTACTGAGAGATGAAGTGCCTAAGAATTTTATGGAATGTCGTTTCTGACTATGTTGCTTATACACTATGATCAAATCTTCATTTGAATTTTATAAATGGGTTGAAATACAGACTGTGCAAATTTCAAGGCAATATGACCAACTTTAGTGCCCCTTTTTTACTGTATTACTCCGCTTTGTGAAATGCCATATCTGACTAGCTATTTAAGCGGGAAACATATGCATTTCATTCAAGGCTCTCTAGCTGAAAATTTCAACGGTCATTGGTATGTTCATTGGTCCAAAATGTGAGCTTCGACCAGAGGGTGGTATGTCCCGACTGAAAACTCCCATAAGGAGCTAGGGGCCACGGAAGTAGTTTAATTTAGTGTATAATAAATGGAAAATATAATTAGTGGTCCTCTACCTGTAGAACATTACCCTAATGGAGGCCTGTATGCTTTTGCCTGTGGGGTCCACCCGCCTGTAGGATTCCAACTACTTGCTTTTAAAAATTGTGTGACGCTACAAATGTGAATAAAATTATCTCCTAAATTTTATTCATGTTCCACAAATGAAGAGAAATTTCGCAAGACTGCCTGTAAAAATATCAAAATCCCATCTTGATGACAAAATTAGCGAATGATTCTCGGATCAGTAAACCTTCAAGTTAAGAAATGAAAATATCGACTCGAGACCTGTGCGCCTGTTGTATAACCGATTTTGTAGAAAATATTTTCCGTTGAACTCAATTTTTCCCTTTAATAATGATCTAACGACAAACAACCAAGTGATCTGACTTTACTTGACAGTTTATAGACTAAAGTTTTCCCAAGGAAAATCCGTTGCAATTGCAATATTATTAACCGTTCACAAGAAAAACAGATTGGAATGTTTCTGTGGCAATCTGTTTTTGTGGCAAAAGTTGTTCATAGTGTCGATATTTTTTGCAGTAGTTATCTCCTAATTCCTTTTCAGAAAATTTAAAATAAAGATATTCGAAACAATGACGGCGCCACGGGAGGCATGAGGGGTCATTTCCTCCCCCAGATTTTGTCTTTCCTTCTCTTGCCCCCCCCCCCAAGTTAGGTCAGTGGCAGGGGCGTAGCCAGGATTTTCTTGTGGGGGGCAAAGTCGACTCATCGTCCCCAATCTTGACCGACAGGACTATATAAGCGGAGCGCCACCATTAGTCGGCGCGGAGCGTATAAGAAAATTTTTGGTTTTAGAAACCCCTCAGATGGCGGGAAACGGCACTTCCCGAGTGTTTAATGCTGCATGTTCCCAGCCTGGAAATATGGATCTCATTTCTGAAATTTCTCATTTAATGCAAAAAAAAAAAATCAGTCTATGAAACATGTTAATACATATTTCTAAGCGGAGCTCTACCATCGATTGGCACGGAGCGTACCAGGAAATTTTTGGCTTTACAAACCCCTCAGATGGCCGGAAACGGCACTTCCCGAGTGTTCTAAGCAAGAATATGTTCAGCCCGACTTCGAAATTCTCCCCGCTTCTTAATTGGAGCACTTGACAAATATTAAGGGGCTGAACATACCTTTAGCCCCCACTTTTTCATTTTTCATCGCCGCCACTGGGGTGCGGCAATTTCTTGAGGGAGCGAAGCGTCCAGGTGAGGAGCCGAGCGAAGGAACGGGGAGAGGGCGTGGTTCTCCCCCTCCCTCCCCAAGGGGATTTTGCAATTTAACATCAAAATTGAGCGATCTGGTGGAACACCTAAGCTGGAATTTTTTGACATTTTCAATCTTGTAATGTTTTCCTTATTCCCTCGAGAGTTAGTGTGTGGCTGTAAGAGGGTTACTGTACGTACGAGTCAATGGGGGCCCAGGGAATTGTGTTTAGGTCTGGGCGGGAGTAAGTGCGAACTATAAAAAGAATTTGTACTTATTTAAAGCTTATATAGGTCAATTGTCCCGGCATTTGGGCCCTATCGGGCACAACTTATATTGTACTTCCTTCTTCGAGTCGGTACCGCACGACTGACACAAGAGATTATTAATTAAGTTTAGCGAAATGAGATGAAATTCCCGACATGTACATTAATCCATTTATTCTACTTATTAATTTACTTGAAAAGATGGGAAGGGTTTGTACTTTATTATCTCTAGTTAACGGAACTGAGAAAGAGTGTGCAAAGCGTACCGAACATTTTGGGTTTTATCACAGAAAAAACTCTTTTGAAAGCCAAAATAACTAAACCGACCATGGGAAGGCGACAGATTATTCCCGACAGGGGACGGGCCGTGCCAGCGACCACAACAGCCGACAGCCCCTATGTCGAGGGGTGGTGAGAAGGGGATATGAAGGAGCCTAATTATCCCATGTCATTGCAGCCTGGAGCACATTTTGCACCATATCACTTCATATTTTAAAAGCCGGGTTGCGCACTGATAGTGTTCTTTTGGGTCTGAATCGTGATATTGCAAAGCGCGCGGAGCGCGCGAAAATTTTTGGTAGGCTTACAAAAAAAAACATAGCCTATGTAATCATTAAGAACAAAAAGAAAAAATAGAAACTGTAGGGGTTGTAGACCGGGGGATAACATACATTGTGTCGAAACCACCTGGAATACCCGATAACATAGCCAAACTATGCTCCGTGAGTCGCTCACCAACTGACCTATCGCAGACACACACAAGAGAATAGCAACTAGGCTTTGTGATATGGGATGAAATTTACGACCTCTACAAAACCTGTGTACTCTGCCTACCCATTACTTGGTAAATTGGCAGGACTTACACTCCCTAGATATGTGGAATGGAAGTACTGAAAAAACTGGAGTGAATCTACAGCGCGCGTAGCGCGCCGAAAATTTGGGGTTCTTATTAGGGAAATTGTCCCTTGAGAGCAAAAAACAGGTAAACCATCGGGGAGACTAGTCGCCTTCGGGGACTGCATACTATATCGCAACGACTAAAAGCCCCCCCCCCCCCTCGAAAAACTGTAAAAAAAAAAAAAATGCCCCGATTCCCTCCCTCCTCTTGCCGTTTATCTTTTTTTTATTTATTATTTTTTGGGGGGGCTCTCCTTCATTTTTCAACATGGCCCATCGCGTCCCCAAAATTTCTGTGGGGGCACTCTGCCCCCTTGCCCCTCGCTGGCTACGCTAGTGGTCAGTGGGGAGTTGGGATAACCGAAACAAATAATGAACCTCTCCGGAGACTTAATTTTTCATCCAAAGATATGTTAAAACCTAAGAGCTACTGGGGGCTTCACCAGGCGCGGATTACGGCAAAAACAAAGGATAACATTAGCCATATATGGCATGTCACTCCTTAGACATCACAATATTTGCATTTTTGAGTTCACGTTTATACGTGACTCTCTTGGTTTTTATGCCACACACATCAAACACCCAACTTTGTCATTTTCGTGGCACACAACCTTTAAAATGTGACATTTGAAAGTCGTGTTCATCGGCGTACAGGCCTGGGTGAAGGGGAGGGGGCAATCGCCTCCTCAATTCGGACCAAAACAGTTGGTCCATAGACCTATTTCCAAATAGCAATTACAATGAATTGTGGGATAGAGTTTTGGGTGTACGTCAATTTTCACCACAGTAAAATGCCATTGACAAAAATTACAAACACCAAAACTCTGTCCCACAATCCTTTGTAATTGCTATTTGGAAATAGGTCTATTCGTGCAAGACATGAGCAAAACATGATAAATGGTACCAATTTGCGGGAGAAAATCTCTTCAGTGTCCCCGCACAAAAAGATTACCCTCGTAAGTACGCCTATAATTGGGTTCCATTTCTGGATATGTTGCTACTCAATGTTGAATGTACTAACGTCTTAACAACCACAGGTTACATTGCTATCAGGTAGGTACTGACAAATCGGGTCCCCTCACATTTCTCTCCCCCTAATGGGTGAACGAAAACTCCCACTGTATAATACATCGCCGCGATGATGGGATTATCGCTCTCTTGAATGTCATGTTCCTCATTTTCACTTTCTTCACCGCTCAATCTGGCTGCGGGCCTGTTTGCTGGGCCACCATCTCTGAATGAAACCCCACTTGATTATATGTTTACATACCCTCACCAAATGAAAAATAAAAAAGAGGTAGTGATATTCCTGGCACCTCAGTGTGATTTCAAACGACACTGGCCGTAGGAGACAATAAGCACTTGTCCTGTCCCGTGCATTTATCCGGACAGCAAATGATGGTCTTATTTGAGTCGCCCATAACTGGGGTCCATCACCTTTAAATCTTTCGATTTCCTTGCTTATCTCTATCATGGATGGTTGTACGCTAATTTGTATCTTAAATTCTCCAATTTCACTAAATATGAGGGTTTGAAATTCATGTAAACAATAAATAAAGACGATTAAAGGCTGATGGAACCCACTAATGGCGGCCTACAGACACTAAAAAAAAGCGTTAATTGGGTTCGTCTATACTTGATGGCTTATGCTATAACCAACCAGTTTCATGCCGCACTGGGAGGGCATGAACAGTACTTGAACAGTATGATACTATATAACACATTCCTGTTGGTGTGTCGTTAAATCTTATCTAACTTACTAACTTCATGCCGTACTAAAAACGGATAACTTTGTTTTTGAAGGTGATTAGACGATTCAAATAGTAGACCCACCATAGTTAATACTAGGCGCGAGATAATTTTGGCATTGTCAGATTGAAAAAACAGGAAGTAACTGAAAAGTGCTATTCTTCTGTGATTAGGCAAGTTCTGTTTCCTAAGCGAAACGGGAACTTAACAAATAGCACGGTGGAGATTTCCCTACTATAGACTCCGTCAGTGACTTTTTCTATCGGTGCTTAAACATAGCATAACAGGTTGAAGGGCAAAGGAGGACCGAGGCTCCATAAGATGCCCTGAAGTCCAAATCCTAATCAAAAGTCAAATCTCCAAACCTAAACAAAGAGCTCCAAACAATCAGATTCTACCACAGTCATGGAAAGACTTGTCAACGTTAACCTTAAAAGCAGTGTACTGACGGTGAGTTTACTACCCCGAATCTGACAGACAATTCCACTCGTTGACAGCTCTGTGGGAGAAATTAAACTTCCTAATGTCAAGCCTTGCAAAAGGCTTTTCCAGTTTTTTACAATGACCACAAACCCGAGAATTTCTTTGAACCCTTAAAAAACTACAAGACAAAAGGGGATTCCTTTCAGAAGGAAACTTGTAAACCTGGAGCTTCCCCCCCCCCCCTAATTCTTCTCAGCTCCAAGGTAGTAAGCCCAAGATGTTTAAGCCTAGCATGAAAGGTAAATTTCTTACTTCAGGTATAAGGCGAGTGGCCTTTACACTGGACAACAATGTTTGTCACATATCAACAATGATTGTTACCTAGTTTCGGGCCCAGCGAGATACGTCCCATTGGCTAAGTAAAATTCAATTCGTAGCACCCTAATTCTTCTTTTGATTTATTGCTCTTTTTCTTCTTTTTCCTTGATTTTTTGGTTGTATGAACCCACGACCATGTCCCTGTCAACCACCCTGATATACTTTGGGGGAAAAACACCTTCTTTTCAATCGACGCGGATGTGACTAAAATTAGATTTTACACAAAGTAACGGGCGCCCTCCACAATAAACTTGACTGACCTTTTCCTGTGACTTGTGTAGTATCAACACAAGACCTATTTTTGTCAGCACGTCACATGTACGGCAGAAACACACTCATAGCCGGGCCAGATCATTATACACACTGAATGACATCCTTTATACTGTACCATAACATGACAATCACGTTCACGACTGGATGGGTTTTCGGGGGTGGCCTACTAATTGAAGGCTATGGAAAATAACGGTAACCGTCTTACAAAGTTGAAATTTATTTCTGATGTGAAGGCGTTGGAGACCAAGAAATTGAACTTGATCTGGAAGTGAAGCAAATGGCAAAAGAGTTTTCGAGGGCTTGTAGTTTTGACCCTTCGTTTGAGCAATTACTTCCCTACGCTTTACATTGGAACACCATTGTGGAGGAGGAAGATTTTCGGGAGCACCCTGTTGACAGGGTTCAATTTGAAAAGCTTTTCGACCAAGATGGTAGATTAAGTGATGAGCAAGGGTTCCGGAAAGCCGTCTTTAGAGGTTTGTTTATGTTTCAATGTTGAGAAGACACAGAATTTATGACTTCCGTTTACTACATTTAGCCTACTAGCTTAGGCCTAGGCTACTAGGCTAGGCCTATAGCCTTGTATTGTAGGCTGGCCCACATTTTAGGCCTAGCCTAGGCCTTGGCCTAACAAACTGCAGTCCCTTTGGACCAAGTTGTTAGGCCTATGCTAGGCAGCCTAGACCGTTAGGTTAGGGCAAGCTCATATATAGGCTAATCCCTGTTCTGAGTTAAAGCAAGCTGTGTTATGTATAGTGAACACATTTCATTTTTAGGATGTGTTGAGAAGTTGCAGACACATCAACACATAGGCAGGCCTAGGAGAAAGTTATTTAGGGAGCATCTTCAACAAAATTTGCATTTACTGCTGACAGGGAAAAAAAATGACACCAGAATTGCTGGTGGACTGATTGCACATTTTCATTGTGTAACATTTAATAGCGAATTTTCAATTTAGCTGCAAATATAGCAGTCCCAGAACGTCACCAACAAGCTTCTATGATCCTTGATCTTTGATGGGCCTAGTAGAGGTCTCACTCCCAGACCCCTACATCAACACATACAATAAAGTGTAGTGGTATTGCCGATGAAAAATATCGATATAAAGGTCCGAAAATACTGATAATACTGGTAATATCGGTATTTTCGCAAAATAGGTACACACACTTTATGTGTGTAGGAACGAAGTTCGAAGGTTATTCTTTGCCCCATAATCCATATACAAGACAAACAAAGTTTCGCAATTTCATGTTGATTGGCAAAAATCAATTGCAATTTGTACAAAGAGAAAAGATGAATAAAAAATATTTTTATTAAAATGTTTGTTTAGCCTTACTTCTCTCTCTTTCATTTTATTTGTCACGGGATTCCCGCCCAACTTTCCTGAAATGCCCTCAAACATAGTAAGTGATAGCTTTTCCCATACATGCTTGCCGGCCCTCGCATTAAATTCAAGCAGCAATAAACACTAGAGCTCTGACACCATAGAACTATTGCAAAGTTTCTCTGATACCTAAAATATCGACTGATATTCTGGATATCAAATATATGCTTCGGTAATATAGTCAACTAGTTCTAGAAATCGGTATCACATTACTTACTTGACCTCTGTCAACTGCCTGATCGGCAGGGATCGATCCCGCGCTAGCGCTTCAAATATTATTCCACAAGTCCTACGAACACTGCACTGTTCGTTGTCAAAATCCAGGTACCACGCACTCTGTGGCATCGTAGCAGCTCTTTAGCTGCTCTGCACTGTTGCCTTTTCCAGGTCTGCGATGTAAAGACTTTCCCATATTTTTTAAATTCCATCTTCTACGCAGCAATGTTTTACAGAGTTTGCCCCGTCCTAGTTCCAATGACCTTTTTTAAACGGCAATGCAAAATATTGCGGGCTAAAAAACTTGCAAAATTCGATCAAAGAAATAAATTACTTTGGGAACTCTGTATCAAAAATCCCCCTGTATCAAAGTTGGCAGATCCAGCCAAGGTTATGTGCTAGGAATGCACAGCCTGTTCGACCACGTGTTTGCATGTTTGCACATGTGCAGTGTAAACGCTTACGTTGTGTTGTACAGCAAATTCTCGCGCTAAGGAAGGATTGAGTTGCTATACTAAACCTGCATTGACTTGAACGTGCACTGTAGTAGCCTGCGGTGGATTCCCACATCTAACTTTTACGCAAGAATTTTGCAAAAATGTTACGTTCTTTTTGCCCTTCGTGGACACATCTTGAAGACTTTACAGTACCGTTTGAATTTCACCTAACAGTAAGACTGATTGATATGTAAAAGAAATTGACTTGTAAAGTTTTGGAACGCAGGTCCTTGCAGTCAAAAATATTTTTAGAAAACATTGGTTAAATCGATGGGCCCATGAACTTGGACACTCTTATTCCGCCATTACGTATACGCCAGCGTACACAGACACTGCCGCTGTACGTAAACAAGTGCATTGAACTATTCCACTGTGCAGGTCATTGAGTATACAGCGCGAGCTGAGCTGTAGACTGTCAATACATACACAGTACATAAATGAACAGCTCTGTGACTGGAACGGTCACAGAGAGGTGAACCTAAACATCTCATAGCTTTAGTCTACTCATTGAAAACTCTTAGTTAATTGGTGGTTTTGTATCGGTATTTTCTCGTATCTGTCACGAGTCATTGCTGTTAAATATCGATATTTGTGTTGAGTGTCTATATTTTGGTTGAATGACCAATAGTTTATGATAATTTCACCCATCGCCATAATGTCGCCAGTTGCCAAGTGCAGTTACTGTAACATTCCAAAATTACATAATTTACCACTTGTCATTATTTGTGGTATACATGTACAGTAAACTTACAGTAATTTTGCTTCAGTCAACTTTTATGTTAGTTGCTCCTCAATGGAAAGAAGAAAGAGAAGTTGTAGCACTACAGTATTGTGGAATTATCCAAAATTGTTTTTTATTTTGTTATCTTGAACAATGCGTGAAGGAAATGAACCATGACATCCTTACAGTAAATGGACACAAAGAATTTGAAACCTAAACATCAATGGACAGCCCTCTACAGGGACAAACTGAGTTTGACAGAGAATATTAAACTTTTGTTCCAGCACCTACTGTAGTTTTCCCTTGTTTACCAGAATGTAGAAACATTGAAGAGGTTTTTCAGGTTAAATAACAGAAATGTTAATTTTGTTTTAATTTCTGTAGAATGAGACTTTCTTAATATTTGTTGGGGTAAAAAGTTCCACGCAGATGCAAGACTAGTCAGCCTCAATAGTCCACTTTAGGGCTGTGACGGTTAATCGGTTAACCGGTTAACCGACTGACTCGTCGGTTACTCGTGCGTGATTCCTCTTCATAGATTAACCGTTTTTGTATTGCCAATAGCTCAGTCGCCGTGGCGTGGCTTTGTTAGTAAACTGTTACACAAACATCGCGCAACAAACAGTGTCAGTTTCTCACAAATTATCGCTCAAACAATAACTGTAAAAAGAGTTTTTAAAATCGGCTGTTCGATTGAACAGATTAATTCCGCGGCAGCTCCCTGAATTAAGTACATTATGATGAGTGACAAGTGGCGCACCCATTGTTACTTTCGTTGGCAGAACTTCATGTGCTCGTCTCCTAATCCCTTCAGTAGCAACACCCAAGCACAACTTTAGAAATTAGCGGCATGTTTGAGAGATTACCAAGCGAAAAGAAAGCTACAAGACAAGCAGGGGGCTGTAACAAAAGTGACCAAGCCCTGTATTTCTATGGCAATTAAACCTCCGCGAGACCATGATTAGGGCACAAAAGTATATTTGAGTCTTCCCACTGTACAGTAGCTATTCAAAATATTTTATCATGCTACACCTCCGTAAATTTCATTATTTTTTTTTGGTAAAAATGGATACGCACGCAAGTCTACTGCATGCATGAGACCACGTGCGTTATTGTTTCCGTTCGTAACGACGTCATATGATAACATTCCATAAGTCCTACTGTAAAAAACTTTACGGTAGGAATGCTGGGAATTCCTTAATTTATGCAGGATAATAGGGCTTGGTTGTGCTGTCTGCGGCTGGTGGGCCGTTTACGGTGCAATTGTACAGATCGCTACTACAGTATGACAAACACGTGAGCGCTGTACATGTATTGAACACTGGACTGCATCGCAAGCAAGCTGCATCAAAACAGCGGTGTGGGAGTGTTTCATGAAATAACTGACAATGTAACATAGGGTCAGGCGGGAATACAACTGTTGGTGGAATTTTAAAAAGTGCACATGGTCTGAAGAAAGCTTCAGTAAATGCGGGATGGGTTTTTACTGTGAAAATATGATATAAACTCAGCGCAAAATACCAACATTTTTGCCACATACTTACATGGGCGAACATGACTTGCGGCGCCATTTTAGACTTGTACTTTCCTGTACAAAAGTGATGGCGCTCTTTGGAAATGTTGACTTTCTGTTGTTGTGTGAACATTACGTCATTTTCGGTTAAACGGTTAACCGCCGGTTAATAAAATCGGTTAAACGGATAGTGAATTAACCGAAAATGCACAGCCCTAGTCCACTTCACTGTTCAGTATAGCCAATCACAACATTAGACAATGATCATGGATCATTTTTGGTTTGTTTTGAGGCAACATGCAAATTTGGGGCAAAATCGGAGTTGTGAAAAAATTGGTAGAACTAACTTTGAAGGTGGCTTTAATTTAAAGTACTTTACTGTATTTAGAGTGTTATTACTGAAGCCTGATCTGCATCACTGAAGGGGCTGTTTTTCAAAGCATTAAATTAGCAGTATTTGAGCTTTGTATCTGTCATCTATGATTACTGCTCATGAGTAAACTTGAAAGACCAGATATTCATTTGGAAGTGGAAGTCTGGAATTGCAAAGCAATGGGAGTGAAGGAATCTGTCAATCGAAGTTTGTCTTCTTAAAAATTTTTAAAGTATTTTCAAGTGCATATTGTATGACAGGCTTTTGGATGGTTGATGTTCTTCCCCTGCAACTCCCTTGTCACATCTCCCTCAATTTCTCTGAAGCCCTGTCCACACGAGACGCAACTTATTGCAACAAGACTGTCTTGTCGTGGTGAGTGAAGGAGGACAAACTAGTTTTAAGAGGTTCATATAAAATTCTAAGTAAGGAGGTTGGGAAAATTGGAACTGTTTGGGGTGAGAGGATGAGACCTTAAATGTAGGCAATACAGCACAGTACAGTTTATTCTTTACTGTTCACGTTCAGAATGTTCAGTACTGTAGCTTCCCCACATTGTACTGTACTGTACTGTACCTAGATGATTACAACTTAAAGGGAAATATTGCGTTTGTTTTACAAGGAAATTTCATCCTTTTTAAAACCAATATTTGTTGGTGAAGAGTGATAAATAATTAAAAATAAGGCAGTATGGTAGCCTTCTTTTCATGAAATACTGTAAGTTTCCCTCAGTTAGAAATTCAATTGCTTGTTGCTGAAGAATAACTTGTTCACCCAAACTTTCAACATTTCAAAAGAAGCAACTTCCATAACTCCTCTTGTGCATAATATTTTGAGGAGATGAAGCTATTGTTGGGGTTTATTTTGGAGCCCAAGTGATTTGATAATGAGTGCAGCTATTTTCTGTTTATGCTCTGTTGGAGAATTTTATACGCAATCTTTTCCTTTAAGTAGAGTAACCATGTAGACAGTATATACTGTACAGTACAGTATATGTTCATGTTGTAGAAACTGTGTTCTACTGTACTTGTTGTTGGCCTTCTACAGTATAATAGCTGAAGCTGGTTTGGATTGCATTTTGTTGTACACTTTTCAAGTGATTATTTTGGTTACTCTACAGTAACTCTATTTACAGTAAGATTTATGTAGTGAATGAAAGGGGTCCTAAACTGGCCAAGGACAAATGACTAATAGGTTAAGGGTAGCTCCATAAAAAAGTGCTGCAAAGATGTTCTTGAAACCAAAAAAATACTGGGGATTTAAGGTCACTAGTTAAATAGCCATTATATTATAGAGATTACAGGAAGTCAGTACATACAGGTATACATGTACTGTAACTTAATTGGAACATGCAAGCTTTTGAAGGGCTACAAAAGTTCCAAATAGGCTGTATTATTGTTACATATTTTGTCTCTTACAAAGAATTTTGAATGTCCTGATGTTGAGTTGTTTATCCCTGTTTGTAGCCTGCTCATTTTGTTTGTACACTTTTAAGAGTGGGAGGAGGGGTTGTTGTAGTGTGGGAAGTATAAAGCTTGGAGGACCACATGGCACATGTGTCACAAAAGAAATTGCCACCATTGGGTTGGCTTTTAGAGTGCCTGAAAATGTTACCCAAAATACCCCCTCCCTTCAGATCTGTGGCCAGGTTGGGGCCAGATAGGGAGTGTTGTATGGACTCTCTTTCAGTGTTGTTGCATGGGCCCAAAATGTGTGGGGAACTTTCCCTTCCAATTTTTTTTTTTTTTGTGGGGGGGGATATAGCATACTATGTACTGTAGCTGGCACAGGAACATAATGTACATGTTTTGAGCATTTGTGAATTTACTACAGGAGTGGCACGATTGTGAACCTTGGTGACTATTGAACTATGTTACTCTTGTCTGTATTGAGCATCCCAAGACTGGTGAATGATATTGCTTTAAAGATTGAAGCAGAACTTAGGAGTGATGAGGATGCAGCTGCATAGTAGACTTCAATTAATTTCTTGTCTGACCCTCCTGGACTCGTTGAAACTGAAAAAGTTGCTTCTTTGGTAATGCACTGCTCAATATTGTAACTTGCTGAGAAAGTACCATATCCCAGGAACATTATCTCCTCAAAGTAAGTAATTCAGTCATTTTTCAATGGGCAGTTGGATTTCAATTGCTACAGTACCCATGAATTACTGTTTGATCCTGTTATGATAAAAATAAAAAAAAACCCAAATTTGTGTACTACCAATCATTTGACCCATGGATTTTATTTTTAACAAAAACCCACAAACTTGGGGGGTCCTGTTTGTCACAATAGAGAAAGTGGTGGTACCCACAAATGGCTCACTACCTTGATTTTTAAAATCCAACCTCATGAAACCAGGGCCGTAGCCAGGGTGTGACATTTTGGGGGCCAACAGATTAGTGATCGCCATCCAGGGGGAGGGATCTAAGGGGGTGTCCCCTTTCCCCTTGGAAAATTTTTGCCTATCTGTGAGGGCTAAGATGCAAAATGGTTGACTTTCTGACATAAATTCACTGTTACAGATGACACAGTGGCATGATATGTGCAGTACCAGTAGATTGCTCAAGTTGTTTTTTGGGGGGTGTGCTCCATTTTTCCATAATGTTAAAAAATTTCAACCCATTCTGTGAAATTTTCGGAGGGGGGGGGCACGTTCTGCAGATACTGTATTCATGCAAATGAGGAGATTAAGAAAGCAGCTACAGTACTATTGTCTGATGGCCAATCACTGTAAAAAAAGAATTTGTTGAAGTCTGCCTACATAATGTCATATCTTGTTCTTTCTATATCCAGGTGGAATTGCAAAAGATGTGAGGACAGAGGCTTGGAAATTTCTATATGGATACTATCCATTCCATTCAACAAAAAGGTGAAGAGTTTATTCAGATTGAATCTACAGTAGTACCAGTTTTGTAGATTTAGAAGAATGTGAGCGAGACAAGAAGTAGAGTAAGAGCTTGGTGGTAGATTTAGAAGGTTGGGGACGAGAAGGGTATGAAATGTTAGAGTAGAGACAAGCTTTAGGTTTTGTAAAGTATAAAATGGAAATCAAGTTTTGGTACTACAGTACCTTACAGTACTGTATTTCAGTAGAAGTACAGTATAGTAATGTATCATGCTTTTAGAAAATGGAGATCACAGGTCTGTATGTTTATAGGGGTATACAGTTGTAGTGGATAGAAGCTATATATTGTACTGTACATTGCTAAAAAGAAGATAAGAAGAGAGATAAGAAAATGGAGATAACCTGTGCAGCACAGGTTTATTATAATACTGTAGGCAGCAACAAGAATAAATGGTACCGTTTATCACTTGTAAACCTCAACACTGTGTACAGTACAGTATTAAACTTTCTCGCTTATGACTTTGAAATGGTGTCGTAAAATAAGATAAAAATACTGATGCCAGCAATTGCCATTTACTCTCTTTCATTCTTCAATAATATACCCTGTAACACAAACTGAAAATCAATATAGCATTACAGTAGCATACAGTACAGTACTTGCAAATTGCAATATGCATGCTGTACTGTAGATCATTGTGAGCTCTAAATTTATACTACAGTAACCCCTATAGTCGGAGAAGCTCTATTTAACCCACCTATTGTAATCAGAAAATTGTTCTTCTCATTTTAAACCAATATGCATTTTGCATTAATATAGTTTTGTTTTCACAATAATATCATTTTACATTTCTGTGCTGCCCAGTTGTATAGATATGTCTGAATACACACACATGGCAACTAATTTTATTCTCTTTATACAGTGAAGTACAGTACAATACTATTATGTTCATACAGTATTTGTATTCCTTTATTTTTCTATAATTAGAGTGTTCATGCTAGCTGACAATGATTGGCATAGAGCATGGGCAAGATCACTCGTGTGTTTGTTACAGCAGCAGATATTCCCCAGAAACACAAAAAGGGGGGATTAATTATTGCAAAACCCCAAGTCCAAATTGATGCTGTCCTAGGTTAACCTTACAAGTGATTTCAGGGGGACAAATGTGTGCTTCAAGGCCCCTGTAAGGTGCAATTTGAAATGTTTTAAAGGCCATTTATTTGTTTTAGTTCAAACATAACAAAAGAGTGTCCTCTTTTTAAAAAGGAAACCAATTTATTCACTATTTTTGCGTTTTCATGGAAATGAAAACTTCCTTCTTTTGGAAAGGGGAGGGGACCAACCCCTCTTTGACCTCCCCCCCTGCCTGAAACACTAAGTGGGTGTCATGTGTGATAACACTTGTGCAATTGCATGCAGAATTTAGACCAATTGGAATCTACCTTATATTGTGAGAACAGTGTAAGCACTCCTTACCAACTCTTTTGATGTCCAGCCATGATGACATTTGTTTATTAAATTGAATGAGCCTTTGTATTGTTTTAACAGGGAGAGAGAAGCCCTTGATGTGGAGTTTCATTACAGATACGAGGCTCTTAAAACAAGATGGAAATCTGTCTTGGGTTCTTGGTCAGAAGAGGCCGAGGTGGAAGAGAATGGGGAACATTATAGTGATGTTAACAGTACTACCAATAATTCAAATAGCCCTATCAATGGTGAGTTTAATTAGTAACTTAGATAGGCTTGAGAACACACCAACATAAATCTGTCATTTAGTGTCAGCTAGATGAACTGTAGGTAAATAGGCAAAGCCTGCTACTATAGTTTTAAAACTGGTCCACCTGAGGGTGGTGCTTCATTCAGGCAGGAAACTGACTTTGTTGCCTGGGCAACCAATTTAGACCACTCTGACACTAAACGACTGAGACCCATAGGTTGGTAGGTAGGCCATTGATATATTTTGCAACTTTAAATAAGATATACTGCATAGTGAAGTTGTTAGAGGGTCTGACTTGTTGCCAGGAAGTCTGGCCCGTTGGTATTATAGACTTTACAAATTGATCCTACTGCCACTGTACTTGGGGCTCAGCATTTAATAAGCAATAGAATAGGGAAAAAAAGCCAGTGAGGGACAAATGGAAAGAAGGCTGTGGCCAACCTGACTGAAACAGATTGATTAGAATCCAGGCTGTAACACCTCATCTATACGGGTCAAGTCATCCTCTTTCATATGACAGGTGGGGAATACTGTGGGTATGTTCTACAACCCTAGCTGAAAGGGGGGGGCTATCATTGGTGAGACTGTTGTCAGGGTCCCTGCAGTTATAAAAATTTGGAAAATTATTTTAAAGTCTGAAAAAGTCTTTTAGCATACAGCATACATGTGCCTGGAAAAGGTTTGAAAATTGCACCAAGTGATTCTGTTCTCACAAATATCAATGTGTATTTTCACAGGGCCATGGTTCTCATGAAAGGGAGGGAAAATGGGAGTCGGTAAGGTTCTAGCTTCCTCCTTGCCTAAAAGCCTAAAAAATACATTTTTGACCAAACTTTGATGTGAGATGGTACAAAATGTCTCAAGTGGGCCAGTTGAGCCAACCATTCCTTGGAATCTTAGGTGAAGCTATTCATTTTATTAGATGTGTTATTGTATATATACTTTGTAGTTTACAGTGGTGGCCATCCAAACTGCCAATGACCTGCCAATGACAGCTAAACCTCAGTAACAGTCTTTTAGGTGCGGGGCTCGGGGTGGTTGGTACTTGGATGGTAATATTGGGTATAGGAAAACCTTTTTTTTTTTATTTAAGAACTGATCCAAGAATAATGTTCTTTAAATCTTTCCCAGAGATGATACTGCACAACATTTCTAGACCTGCACTTATGTATGTAGAGTAACTAGTACACTATCAGGAGTCTGCCAGAAACACAAAGAAGTGGGGGATTTATTACTGCTAAATGTCAAGTCCAAAGGGATGCTGTCCTAGGCTAAAGTTATGAGTGGGTCTAGGGAGACAAAACCTTGCTTTAACGCCACTGTAAGGCACAATTTATTATATTTTTAGGGGGATAACTGTGAAGGATCTCATACTATGGAGGTAGTACTTCCATACTCATACTGTACTCAGCTTTTGAATTGCTCATGTTGATGGACGTGTTGGTGAGGTGATCACTATTGTTTTAAATGGGGTCGAAAGGTCATTTTGGGTCACATGAGGTAAAAAAGTTTGGGCATTACTATAGTATACTGTATCTCAATTAAGTAGGATAATTGTATGGGATCTCATGCATGTCATGTTTGTTTCCATGTTTGCTATGATATATCATATGGCAAGGAATCACTAAGCCTGTTGGCTTTCTAGTTACTGCTACTGTAAATGTCAAGTCCAAAGGAATGCTGTCCTAGGCTAAAGTTATGAGTGGGTTTAGGGAGACAAAACCTTGCTTTAATGCCACTGTAAGGCGCAATTTGAAGGGTTTTAAATGCCATTTATTTATGTACTGTAAGTTGAAACAGTGCTGCAAAAGTGTCCTTACCAAGATATTGCCAATTGTCTAATTTTTGTGGAAATGAATGGTGGAGGGGGGATTTTATCCACCTCCTTCTAAAAAAGGGGAGAGAGACAAATCCCCACTTACCCCCCTCTCGTGGAAACACTGATTAATTATGCAACCACCAAGTGTTACATTTTCCTACAAATTTGCACCATTGCAAATAAACCTAACTCAAACATGAGTAATCAGTTTTATCTTTTGAAATTCTCTGTTTGTCTTAATTCAGGATGTCTCAATCTTGCCCAAGACCTTACTTCAGTCATCAAAATGGGGGAGGATTTAGCCCTTCCTAATAAGTTACATGATGACCTCCATAGGTACAAATTTTTTGAAATTCAAGCCAAGGTAAGTTTCGCTTGATTTTGAGATGAAATTGAAAGCTTGTGCATATTCAATAGGATAAATGATGACACTCTAAAGTAATTGGTGTGCATGGTTTCTGTTTAAAATAGATTTTTGGTTAATAGATAAACTGAAATTGAAATTGTTGGAGTTCCTACCTCATACAATCACTTAATCTCTTTCCTCATTTTCTTCTTTCTCTTGGACTTTTGAGAAGAACACCAAATGGAAGGACAAAACCAATGTTACTCTGGTCCCCAAAAGAGTTATGTCCTCAGAAGGATGTCAAACTTAACTGACTATTCTCTTGACCGAGAGACCTCTGCATCAAGGCTCTGTCATATGTGACTCTTGTTTGTAAGAAGGAGGCCACATATTATTTATCAATCTTTTGAAGTGAAATCTTTCAGTAACAGAACTGTCTGCATGAGGCCTTCTTCTAAAGTTTTCCTGACTCCCTGGCAAAGAGCCATTCAGCAAACCAAAACATATACTCCAGAAGGAGTTCTGCCCTCTTAGGAAGCTATGTCCAAAGCACGACATCACTTATGCCTGATCAACCATGTAGCATTCAGACCATTTCCATCATTGTTGTAGGGTGTGTGGCTCCATTCTAGACTGGATGAAAAAAACTGATTCTACACATGATGTTAACCAAAAGGCCTGAGATCTACAGTAGGGCCCAACTTTAATAGTCACCTGGTTGCCCTTGACAACCAAATTGGTAACATGCAAAGAAAAGTAAGTCAGACAACCAAATTCCATTAGGGAGAAAAGATGACACCTATTTCTACTTGACAACTTAATTTTATTTCAGATCCAGAAATTCAGGCAGTTTTCCCACAGAAAACTGCAAAATTTTAATATCAATGTTTTCTGTCCCCATTTAAGCAAGAAGTGGGACTGAAAGACCATGATGTAAAAGTGACAGCCAAGTTGAATATGCATATGCATTATATGCATATTCAGTAGCCATGCTAAAGATTCTTACATTCAGGCCCTTTTTGCTTCAAACTGTTTTCATAACTTCCAATGGTAGGGCCCATGCAGTATGCATAATGATGCTCTTGTACACAACTGAAAGCAGTTGTTTGCTGGTATACTTTGCTGCCTTGTGTGAATTATGAAACAAATCCTGTTTGCTGAATAAATTTAAGTTGACAAAATGAAGGTATTGCAAATGGTATAAAACATAGCCTACTGATCACATTACTTGCAGGTTTAATACAGCAATACCTTTAAATGTTAGTTACTTAATTTTCTGAATAAAGTTTGGAAGGTGGGAGACTCCGTCTGGGAAACTTGGCCATCTGGAGGGAAATTTTGTCAATTTCCTTTTTCATTACATGAAAATGTTGGAAGAATTGTGGGAAATTTTAGTAACATTCTGGGAAATAATGTAATACTCCCTTCCTTGGAAATACTGTAAGTACTGTATGTTTTTCAGCAATGGTTTGGACATTACTGTAAAATGATTTATAATTATCATGCTCTCTCAAGCTACTGCACACTGACTTAATAAAGAAACAGCACAAAGTTTTCCACACATAATATGCACTAGCATTAATTGCATTTATTCTTGGCAATCAGAAGCACCGGAAATGCCTTTCCTACTGACTTTTGATTATAGGCAGTGCAAAATCATGTTTTGTACTTATTACACTAAATTGTTGCCCCCTTGCGAGGTCTCACATCTGATTGTTGAACAGAAAACCATCTCTGACTAAGATCTTGTTTACATTCTCCAAAATCAGCTTGTAGTGTTGTAGCTGACTAGCTGATCAGTTGAACCATGATTGCAAGTTTCTAGATAGTCACAAACTAGTTATTCCAACTTACTGGCTCTAAATTCTCATGGCATATCTCATTTTAAAAACTCTTTTTACTTCTCCTTTACTCTATTTTACTGTAAACACAATGCCACTTTAGTGCAAAGCTATGGTATTAGAAAAAAATATCACAAGTGGCTGTCAATATTTATATTTCTCATATTTAAATCAGATCCATGTGTATAACCTCACATCTGTCATAATGATTTGTTTGTAGACCTCTATGAAAGTTGGGTGTAGAGTTAGGTCATAGACATTCTCAGCCATCACTCAGTTTTCTCTAGCTGCAACGGTGTCAGCTTGTCAAACTTTATTTTTTTGGTCGTTTACAGTTTAATTAATAAAAGCATGCAAGTGAGTACTAACATTTTTTCCTTCCATCCTTCCTAGATATATGCCAGTAGACAACCAATAGAGAAAAATCTCAAATCTCTGAAGAAAACTTTAAGAATTATTGATAAAGATGTTCCTCGTACTGACCGAGACTTGCCTTTTTTTAGGTACGTTGAAAAGTTTGTTTCATCCATGTGTTTTAAATGGCTGTTCACAGCAGTTAACTTTCTTTTAAATGATTGTATATATTTAAGAATGAGATGAGCTCATGAAGAGATTGTGTATAGGTTAATCAAGTGAGTGGACTTTATGGTTAATGGGCCTGAGGGTTCATGGACTCCTGAACTGACAGTACCTTTAGCTATTGTTTGCAAGGTCTCAACCTTACCCCATTCTCCCCCATGGAGTTTGTAGGAGTGTTGGGAAAAGGAGTTTGATACCCCTTGCTGTGTCTTGCTCAGAGGGTTTCACTACAGCATGGTTTGTTTGTTCATCTGAGGGCTGATTCAAAGTCTTTCATATTTTCCATATTGATTTTTTTTTTTGTAATATGCCACATTTTGTACAGTAAGTTCAGAGTTTTGTGTCTCTGTATTCAGCAGCATTTTTTTGAAGGTAATTATGTCTTATCTACAGGTCCCTCCTATTTACATTTTATAACCCTAATTAACTGCAGTAATCTGCAGGTAAAACTGGTTGAAATATGTACGCAGCAAGTACAGAATGGTGTGGTGCCCTCCCAGCTTTTTATCTGTCCATCTCATAATGCTGTTGCCTTGCCAAAGGATAACTGCAGGTAGGTAGGGTTACATAATGTAAGTTTTAGGGAAGTTAAGGACTTGTAGATCCACAAAAAGGGAGTTATGGGCAATTTGAACCAATTTCTTTCACTACCCTTTGTCTCCCAAACTTCTTGCATTGTTGAAAGACAATGTGGAGGGTGCACAGCAGGTCTGCAAACCAATGTCTAGGCTAATTTCAATTGAATGCAATTTTCTATATTGTTTACATATTTACTAATAGAAAGTTTTGCTGATCAAACTTAGAACTGCAATTTCTCTCCAACACACTGCTTGTGCAACTGGTACAGTCGGCTACAAGGAAATGGCAAACGCCTTTATGTATCGTCAAATTTGTTTAAAAAGCTTTAAAAGATGTTTGAATCCTTTCAGGATTAGAAATTGTTGGAATTGGGATAAAAAAATTGTCGTTTCTGGTGGTGATGGGTGGGGGGGGGGGAGGGGAGAGGGCTGGTAACTTTTAGGAATGGAGATGATGATAATGGTGGGGAGGGGGGAGGAAAACTGAGGGGGGTCCCGTTAGCTTGTCCATGCTAGTCCACTGCAGTAGAAGCATGATGTGTCCATTTTCCCATTATGATTTGAAGGTTGTAAACTTGTAATTAATATTATTATGTTCTGTTTCTCACTCCAGTGGAAAGAACAACTCCAATCTAGAAAAACTTCGAGATATTTTGGTGACTTTTGCTGTCTTCCATCCTGGTAAGTATTTGTTATTGTTTTAAAAATAACTTTATACTCCCCCTCCCCCCCCCCCCCCTCGCCATCTCTTCCTTTGCTTCACTAGGTAGCAATACTATACTGTAGTCTGTGTTGTGTAGAATGGAGCAACAACTTTTAAGCCCCTGGTTCCCACCTGGGGTTAGAAGTACCCTATGAGGGTAAAAGGAAAGACCACAGGGGGTACCTGGGAAGCATCTTAGACAATTTTAAACATTGGAGCTGTATAAATATCAAATGTGGTAGCAAGAGAAAGCATTTTAACTTTTACTGCACATAGTGGAATGTGTGCAACATTTCTAGGGGCTTTTGAAAGTGTCTGAGATACCTTGAAGTTTGATTGGTGTACTCTTGTAATCATTGTAAATGTCCATTGTTGTTGTTTTATTAAAAGTAGTCTAAATTTCATGATTGACTCACAAAGCTTGCAAAAGGAGATGATATCTAATTTTTGTCTTGCAATTTTCTTGACCCCTTTCCATAAATGTTAAAAATTTCATTTAAGTTGGAATATTTTTTTAGTAGATTAGATGATGTAATTTATTTACACATTCTTGTTTCTAATTTCCCATCTTTTGTATTTTAGTGTGGTGTACAAGGGTAGGGTGGGTGGGGAGGAGGGTGCAAGTTTATTTGTCACAAAATTGTGTAATATAAAGGGCCAAAGTTACGTACTTGGCAGTAAACTGAATTTAACCTTACCTAATCTAAGTACTCACAGAAATTTAAGGCACTGGTTCTATTGATAATAAAGTACAACTGACTTTAATTAGAAACTATTTGTCATACAGTTTTGTTTTAAGGGATATTTTTGGGGCCTTTCATGATGCTGCACAACCTTGCACTCATTTTCTGTAAGAGTTATGTTGATCGATATCAATATCAGTATCAGTATCATAAGAATGGTATTGAAGGGAAATACCACATGAAATTGTTTATAATTACATAGTATGACCACTCAAGTTTTTTATCAAATAGTTATTATAAAAGTTCAAATTTCAATTTTTGGGTACCCTGACTGGTAACAGTTTTTCATATAATTTGAAAAAGTTTCTAGTCACAGGTTTTGGAGTTCACCAAATTGTATCTTTAATTTCTTACTCATGAGACAGTTTATCTGTCTTCAGATGTGGGGATTGTCACAGTTTGACCACTTGTCATTACTGTAAGGAAACTTTATAGGTTTGAACAAAATCGGTGAATTTCATGAATCAACTCTTTGTACTGCTTCAAGTCATATTGCTTATATGGTGCAGCCCTGTACTTACTGTGTCCTCAGAACAAATGCACCTCTTATACTCCCTAAGTCAAAATATTCTTTAAAAAAGGAAAAACTTTGTTGTTAGAAGATCCTTTTCCTGTGGTCCTGAATATCAGAATTGAATTCTTTGGTCTCCTGTCATAATGAGTTGAGTAGGTGACCTTGCTCCACTCCAGGCCTTCAGCCAGCAGTCTGTCTTACAGTCTTTGAGAACAAAATTTTAGATGGCCATGATTGCAAGGTGCAGCTTCAGAGACTGGTACAGTAGAAGGCAATGGTAGAAAAAAAATGGTAAAAGGGAAATAGACACAGGTCACATCCAGGCAGGCTTCTAGAGTGATGCAAATAACATAAGCTGGAGACCAATTTTTGCATTTGCACTCGTAAAGGCATATTCTGGAGACAAAATTCTTTAACTTCAAAATAAGCAGCAAAACTTTCTCTTTCAAAGGGTGAAAACGACATCTCGATAGCTTATAGCGTTCGGAAGGTACAAATTTTTTAAGTATTGCCAATTTTTCTTGGGATTTCATGCATCCTGGGAAATCTGTGATATGATCGTGGCACATTGATTTAACATTGCATTCGATTTATTCATAATCATGATCCACTGCATGCAGTATTAAGCAGTGTTTTAGGTTCTATCCTATGTATGGTGGAAGGGTAGTGTTAGATCTACAGGAAAAGATATTCAAACATTCCAACAGTATCAAATTTCAAGGACAAACAGGACCTTCAATTATAGAGAATAACAAAAGGAATTTGAAGCAGTGTGCCCACATTACATAACTTTTTGTGGCTTTGTTGAAGAGCAAGGGTATTTTTTAACAAAAATAACCAATCTTTGAAGTGAGATATCTTGAGTTAGGAAAATGGTATTGTGATAGGGTTTGAAGGACATGGTGAGGAATATTTTTGGTTCTCTTACAAGATAGATGCCAAAAACCACCAGAACATGCCTTTAATACGGCTTGAGCTTAAGGGGTACACAGTAGTATGTCATTTGTACTGTAGCAACTGCAACACCCTCAATCAAAATGTTCTTAAAGGAAATACTCTGCTCACTGTACAGTATCCACTCACTTTAATCATGCTATGCCTAGCTCCATGTGTCATGGGCTAACTGAGCTGAACTAATTTTGTAATTGGAATCAAGTTGACCATGAAGTCTAGATACACAGGCATATATATTTATATATGTTCCGCCAAATTTCCGTCTGGGTTTAACAAAAAACATGCTTAGTGGCTGCCCTCAAATATTGCTGGTACCGGTCTGAAACAAGTGAGTGGGTTTGTTGAACTACTGCGATGTCAAGAATTTATATAAATAAGTGAAGTGGTCATTGAAGAATACTTGGTTCTGTAAGTACAAAGTACTTCCAATATTATGTTTGTCAGGGACTGTGCCAGGTCTTTTTAAATTGACAGGGCATTATATGGGAACATTGAAGAGGCCATTCTTTTTAAAAAATGAAAAACTTCATTTAAATGCTGAGTTTTTACTTATGGTAAGACTCAGGTGCATAAATTTTGGAGCCTTGTATTTTGTTCTAATGAACACACCATTGCTGCAAACCATCCCTTTACAATTTCAAGAGCAGTGTAAACATTTTGTGTTGTCAAGTATTTTGTTTTTGAAGCTTCCAGTCAAGAGGATTTTTTTCTCTGTTGATGGTTGTGTTAAATTTATTTTACATGGTTTCTTTTCTTATCGAATATCGCGTTACGCGCTCTGTTGAATTGTACTTTCTATGGGGATATCCATTCACGCTCATAGAAGCTTCTGTAGATACTGCAGCCTCAGGCCTTTTATTTGTATATTTATATTTATGTACATTGTAAACTGTTTGTAATATGTCATTGAAAAGAATTTTGTTGAAACTGAACTGAACTGAACTGAAATATTTCTGATGCTGCCTTTGGGACTATCAGGGAGTTTCCAAATCATGTAGCTCTGAACAATGTTCAAATTGTACTGAATTTGGAAAACTATTATCAGTACTTTCTCAGAAACCACTTGCTTAAAAGGGCAATCAAAGTTTGTTTTTACAGGTTTTATATGACTTTAATTCTGCACCATAATCATACACTGAGTTAAAACTAACCAAAAATATTCTATCATCATTGTCTGATGTTGTGATTGGTCACTTTATGCAGGAGGCTGTCTACTGTTGGATCTGTGTGACTGCATGGTCAAGTGATTAGAGCATCAGACTTGCAGTTGAGAGTTCAAGTCCTGGCTGGGTCATACCGAAGACATTAAAAATGAAACCTGCTGCCATTGTGCTTGGGGCTCATAAGCAGTGGAGGAGGGAAAGCAAGCTACAGGGTAGTGAGCCACAACTGGAAACAAGGCCATGGCCAGTTCGATTTGAACCAATGGGTTGGAAACTGGACCGTAATACTCCATCTACAGTAACTGCATCTGTGTGGAATTGTTTTACCTGACAAATTGTTCAAAATTCCAATTTAACAGTAATTAATGCAGAATGAATATTTCTTACCAATTGAAATACCTCTTCAATGTCTCTTGTCCATTTGTTACCTGTAGTTAGTTAGATGGTGTTTTACAGCCCAGTTTTCAACCTATTGGTTGAAGTTGAGATGGCCACAGGCTCTTTTCCAGTTGTGGCTCACTGGCTTGTTTTTCCTACTCCATTGCTTATGGGGAGCATCACTCACAACGGCAGTAAGTTCCGGTTTTAGAGTCTTTGGTATGACTCCACCTAGGAATAGAACCTGGGCCTTCTGCATGAGAGGCAGATGATCTTACCGTTAGACCACACACACAGTTACGTCTCTTGTCCAAAGAAGTGTCTTTTAAAAATTCAAAAGGAAGGAAAGCGCAGGAACAAAAGGTTAATGTACGCTGTCAAACTCTGATTGTCCTGTTAAATCTGCATTACAGTGTACCCATCTTATACCCTTGTCCCTTTTTTTTGGCTTTGGGTATGATTGCCAGGGAAGAGAGAAGAATAAGGAATTAGTGGTGGGGCTCTTCAAACTGACCATTGAAAGACTTCCCACAGCATGCCATATGCATGATATTTGCATTGGCATGAATTCCACAAAAATGCAGTGAGACAGTGGGAGTAAGAAATATTACCCTCCCAACAAGAATTATTTGGTATTATTACGAACTCACACAAAGTCGTTTCGATTGCTGTATGAATGCCATATATGAATGTCCATGGATCAAGTACATTTTGTGCTGAGCATGAGAAAAACAATTGACAGCCAACACAAGTAATTGCTTTGATAGGTGAAGAATGCAAGTACTGTATGCACCCTAGTACAAACACAGTAGGAATGTGGCACAAAGTACAATGGTTTGTAAATTTTAAAACTGTTGTGATCCTTCCATGAGTGGTGGAGAACTGCTGTGCATCACCAAAACTAAAACAATAAACCTAGTAAGAATGAGGAGGAATGTGCTTAATTTCTACATTTGTAACCATCAGCCACATTCATGGTGGTGAACTAGGACTTGGAAGATGTGGAGATACACCTTAGCCCAGGTTTTACTTTAAACCCTGCCCCCTGTAAGTCAGAGGTTGTAGACTATGATGACAGTATTCCCTGCCTGTTGTAAGTGGCAACTAAAGGGGAGGACTTCAACTTCTTGTACTGTTTGTGAAACCAACCTTGATTTTGAACTTAAACTCATTACTACGCTGTCACCATGTGAAACATTCGTGACTGTCTGTCATTAAACCCCTTCTAACTATCTACTGTAAACCCTCCCTCTTTAATATTGTAATGGTGTTCAACATTAATCACAATTTTTTTTTAACCAACAGATGTGACCTATGCACAAGGTATGAATGACATTCTCAGCAGGTTTCTGGTTGTACTTAACAATGAAGTAGAAGCCTATTGGTGTTTCACCAACTACCTAGAAAAAATAAAAAATGAATTTTTGGAACAGGGTATGCTGAAAAAGCTCGGTGAGTATGTATAATAATGGAATACTTTGCTGTGTTTCGGAAATGCTGCAGAATCAATTATCAATTAATACTTCTGACTCAAAAAAGAGATTTGCCATTACAAGTGAAATTTTCTGCTGGTTGGTGACATACAGCTCAGTATAACTGCTTGTTTGTGGAGACTGTAATAACAAATATTATATCTGTTTGTAACACCTAACACCAGCATGAGTGTGATTTGCCACAAAGTTGGAGATAACTCATATTCAGGGTCTGTTTATATAAAGGATCCTCATCAGGGCAACAGATTCAGTTGTGTGAAATTTGTCTCTTAATGAATGCTTAATGGTCAAAAGTCCAACACCTTTCTTTCTCAGAAAATTCCTACCCAATAAATTATCTCCTCATGACTTCCCTGGACGATATGCCCCTGGGTAATTCCTGTTTATTGAATTGTGCAGTACTGGACATTTTCCACTGCGAAAATCCTACCTACCATGATTGACAAATACCTCTCTGGCAACTTGGCTTTGCAAGAAAGTTTTATGTTGTCCCTGGTGGAAATTGATTGAGATGAAAGGAAGAAAGAGCCTCAGGTGGGAATTGCCCCCCAAGGAAATTACATCTGGGACAGGGCGTATGGACTAATTTCTGGGAACTGGCCTTGAGTCATTCTGTGTAGCATAAAGTGACCTCAGTGTGAAAACCCTGAATTTTGTGTCAGGAGAAAGTAAAAAAAAATTGAAAGGCCATGGGACATGAAAATGACAAAGTGCGGTATCTGATGTAAAAAGCATTAAAAACCAAGAAGATTGCCATAATTCCTATCGAGATCCATCAAAAATTGACCATTTTTACAGGGTTAGTTCAGATTTGCACTATCCATGCCATGCATTAACATTGTCACAATCTCAATATGAAAATCTTGTTATGTCTAGGGAGAGACATGCCATATATGGCTAATGTTATCTCTTGTTTTTGCAATGTTCATTTCAAGGATGATTGTAAAATTAGTATATTCTGATGGTTTTATTTTGGAAGTTAAAATTGTGTCCTTGAAAATCATCAGTATCAATTAACCAAACCATTCAATTACCAAAACCATTAACTGTCTCATACTGTAAGTAACTAAGAGATAATTAACATAGAGTTAACAAAAGAAATGGTAGCACTGTGCAACACTCCACATCATTATTGTTTTGCATAAGTGACAGTTTGCTTCAGAAACATTCAAACTTGGAACACACGTATCTTGAGGGCTGTAAGAGATACTGAAATAAGTGTAAACAATTTTCCCTGGCAAAGTTTACTCTCTATCTGCCAAGTAAAGTCAGGGATTTAAACTGACATATCTCACTACTTTTAAGAGTGGGACTAGCTTTTGCTTGATTGATTGCAAGTGTGAAGTGACTGTGTTTTGAAGTTGTGGCTATTTGACCTGGTTTTTGGATTTTTTATTTGTTTTGATATCAGGTTGTTATTGCTGTAAATATTTTACTCATGCAACAAATTTAGGGTCAAAAGTTCTTGTGGGGTTTCCTTTTCTTCAGAAAGCATGTCAATATTGAACTGTTGCGGTACTAGGTCAGTATTGATACTGTAGAGACTTGGTCTCACGTACCCCACGACACTCGGTGTTACCTCGTGTTTACAAGAAGGCAAAACCACAGGTAAACCCCGTGTTTTCCAGTCTGTGTTCTCACGTACCCTGTGTTGTGTAGATTGAGTAGTGCTACCATAGTAACGAGGTCAAATACTTCACATACCAGTTACTTTAAAATGTTAGAAAATACCTGTCATCAGTGTCATAAACACCTGTGACCTTGCTTGATTAAAACAAACATGGTGTTTAAAAGCTCTTAACCCTGCAATTTGAGGTGGATTGAAATATAAACACCGATCCTGCGTTAACCTACCTTCCAACGTTACTTGAGCGCAAGGTAACACAGTGTTACCTCAAGTGCAGGGTAAGTGAGACCACGGTATAGGTTTGTAGACTTAAATGGATTCATTCTAGGTAAGATAGCCATCAAAAGAAATAACTTATATGGTATGGAAGGTTACCTTCACCTGATTGAAATTGAAGTTGATGATGACTGAGGGTAAAATCTTCAAGCCAATCTGAGTAACTTAAATGGCAAGAGCAGTCACCCCATCTTGAAGTAGTGTAGTAGACTGTAGTGTTTTTTGATTGGCTGTTGAGAGTCATGTGACTTTTTTCTCTTCAAATGTGAAATTTACTGGACGTAACTCCTTGGTTTGCCTTGAATATGCAATATTGAAGTTATAAAATACGATGAAAGATACTGTGGAGGGGAATAGAAAGAAAGTTGTGATGTTTAGCTGTTGCTTCAAAATAAGTTTGGAGGGACGCCTTAGTCTTGACCTTTAACCATTTTGATTTGGAGTAATATTTACTGGTAAACAAAGTACATTTCCTGGAATTTATGACATCCATTTTGTATAAGTTGTAGTTGTATACACTTGAACCTGAAAAGCCCACTGAAGTCTGCTGTTAGGGGAGTTTATCAGTTTAATATCTACATTTTGATCTCTATGTGCAATTCCCATGCCCCATATTCAGTGGATTATAATTCTTGTGAATAAACCATCCGGTATACAGGTAAACAAACAAAATTGAAAACATTAAGGCTGATGCCCAGATTCCTTGTTACCTTGCCAGGAACACATTGTAAGACTGCTGTCCTTCATTTGATCAGCTGTGTTCCACAGAAGTAGAATGCAAACTGTAGAGATTTATTGAGTTATTTGTGCAGTTAATACATGGCATCATCATAGAGTTTTCCAGTGTCAGCTGAATGTAAAAAGTGGCAGCTTCTTTGTGAGAACGAAGAATAACATAAGTTACAACCACGTAAGTTTCATGTTTTAAAGGCAGTCTATTCTCACCCCAAACTACCATTTTTGTAGTTCTTTAGTCTACAGAAATTCTCAGTTGGCACATCTTTTTTGATTGACATTAGATAAAAAAAAATGCAGAGTACAGCAGCTCATATAACACAGCATGTACTTAGAATGTGCTGATTGTCCCATAGGGTCTTGTATGCTTACCCTGAAGGAATTAACTGAGAAAGTGTCTGGATGAGGATCCTGGTTTAAAACAGTAAGTTGTAGGGGGGACATAGTAAGTAGGTTAGGAGAATAGGCCTAGCAGTTTGTCAACTTTCTTCAATGTTACAAATATGTTTTCTTATGCTGAATTTATTTGCAAACAGTGCAAATAATTGAAGTTTCTGTGTCACGACCATCCTGTTGAAATATCACATCCTCTACAAATAATTTAACAGTGAGGTTGAATGTTTTTGTTTTTGTTTTCAAACAGAATCTGTCCAGAAACTTTTGAAGGAAATTGATCCTTTTCTTTTTCAACATCTTGCCATTTGTGAAGTTGGTGATTTGATGTTTTGTCACAGGTAATGTAACTCCTTGTACTTACATAGTGTACCTAAATAATACTTTGCGAAAGTAAATTCACCAGAGCTAAGATATGTGTTCAATTTCCTCAAAATTTTTCTGTTGAGGTTGCCCTAGTGATTACCTAACCAAATGGTGTCCCCAGCTGCATCTGGCTTCTTGCCCTTATCCAGTAATCACACTGCATTTTCGCAATGTGTTTAATACAAGTCTGCTTAATTGCTACAACTGAAGTATTGTAACTACACTTTGTTTATATGGTGTGATTAAATGGTACAGTACAGTTCTACTGCTTTCCCTTGTATATCACTGCCTGTGTTATAAAATATTCCAAGGACACAGACTACCATCATCTTTGAATTTACCATGACTTCACAATTATAACAAATGATGGAAAATAACAAACCCTCATTTAACAGAAAGGAATCATGAAAAAGGTAAACACGTTCTCACAAGACCATGTTTGGTCTACTGGTAGAGCATAAGTTTTTCACGTATCTAGGCCTAGACTGGATTACCAGGCCGAATTATGCCTAACACTTTAAAAAATGAAACCTGCAACTGTTCCGCATGACACTCTGCATAAGCAATCGATAAGAGAGGCAATCCAGCACCCCACAAGTGGAGAAAAGGCCGTTAATACCACAAGATTATAAAGCAAAAAGCATATAAATGGAGGGGTAAATTAATATCCAACTGACTGATTGAATGATGCATTACAGCTGATCAGGAGAGGCTGGTCTGTACTTCCAAATGATCATGTGGGGTAAAGCTGTAACAACCAATTATCAGGGCTTAAACATGTAAAGTTGGGCACCCATTGCCCTCTATTGTAAGAAGGCCGCAATTTCAGAACAAAATATAACCAATTAAAGTGTTCTGCAAACAAATTTGGTTGTCTGAATCATTTTCCACACATCTTTGCATAAATATAAAGCAGTGTGTTTTGCAAGTTCTGTACTTAGTAGGGCTGTGCATTTTCGGTTAATTCACTATCTGTTTAACCGATTTTATTAACCAGCGGTTAACCGTTTAACCGAAAATGACGTAATGTTCACCACAACAACAAAAAGTCATTTCCAAAGAGCGCCATCACTTTTGTACAGGAAGGTACAAGTCTCAAAATGGCGTCGTAAGTCATGTTCTCCGATGTAAGCACGTGGCAAAAATGTTAGTTTTTTGCGCTGAGTTTATATCATCTTTTCACAGTAAAAGCCCATCCTGCATTTACTGAAGCTTTCTTCAGACCATGTGCGCTTTTTAACATTACACCAACTGTTGAATTTTCCCGCCTGGTCCTGTGTAATATCGCCAGTTATTTCATGAAACACTCCGGCACTGCTGTTTTGATGCAGCTTACTTGCAATGTTGTGTTCCATACATGTACAGCGCTCACGTGTTTGTCATAGTAGCGATCTGTACAATTGCACTGTAAACGGCCCACAAGCCGCAAACAGTACAACCAAGCCCTATTATCCTGCATAAATTAAGGAATTCCCAGCATTCCTACCGTAAAGTTATTTACAGTAGTACTTATGGAATGTTATCAAATGACGTCATTACGAACGAAAACAATGATACACGTGGTCCCATGCATGCAGTAGACTTGCGTGCGTATCCGTTTTTACCACGAAACAAGGGACCATGTTTTGCTCGGTAACATCATGTGCACACGATTTGTTGCAAAATTTGAATTGCCTCTGCATTGTGATTGGTTCAAATACGTTGATTCTGAGCCAGCCAATCCTAACTTGCGCCATCGCCTATGGGATTTAGTGTGTGAAAATACCAGACCTCCGAACAAATTTCCCCATTGAGTTTGCGTTATGACGATCGCACTTCCCAGGCTTACATAACTGGCCTGTTCAGCCGGCCAAGCCCCGTTCTAAATTCACCAAGAAATGGCATCACAAATCTCTTTTGTACGTGGATTTTTCGGGGATCTGATTTAAGTGCATTTCATTTGCAGATTATTTTTGAACAAGAGGTAGGGTTTGGACAAGAAGTGGCAAAAATACAGGGATATTTATATCTACAGAAAGGAACCATAAGATACGTTAATCGAGTCCATATTTTTGCTGTCCAGAACCGCTGAAAATGAGATCGTTGAGTACTTTTACTGTACGTGCGATCGTAGGGTGAACTTCTACAGTACAGTACACTATTGCAACTACATACAACCCAGTTGGTTCAACGAACTGCGTATGCTTATTCAAAAAAATCAACATGGAATGTTCCATTTTATATGATATTGGACAAACAACAAAATGGCGGGAATTATCTGGCGCTTTCGATCATTTTTTTACGGGTTAATTTTTTTCAAAATACTGCTGCTAACAATGAAAAATAATGGAATTTACGGATGTGTTGCATGATAAAATATTCCGATTAGCTACAGTGGGGGGATTTACTCAAACATACTTTTGTGCCCTAATCATAGTCTCGCGGAGGTTTCATTGCCATAGAAGTAGAAAGCTTGATAACTTTTTCACAGCAGCATTATGCACTTTTGTTACAGCTCCCTGCATGTCTTGTGGCTTTCTTCTCACTTGGTAATCTCTCAAACATGCCGCTTATTTCTAAAGTTGTGCTTGGGTGTAGCTATTGAAGGGATTAGGAGACAAGCACACAAAGTTCTGCCAGCGAAAGTAACAATGGGTGCGCCACTTGTCACTCATCATTATGTACTTAATTTAGGGACTTGCTGCGGAATTAATCCGTTCAATCGAACGGCCGATTTTAAAACTCTTGTGTAACAACCGAGTAATTGGCAATACAAAAACGGTTAATCTATAAAGAGGAATGACGCACGAGTAACCGATGGGTCGGTCGGTTAACCGGTTAACCGATTAACCGTCACAGCCCTAGTACTTAGTACTGGTAGGTATTGTTGGTGGAACTAAGTACTATACGTTGTGTGTCCATGTATGATAAATTATCCCGCATAATCAAAATGTATGTCATGTTTGATAGACAAAACACTCAATGTGTATGCCTCGAAATTATAATAATATTAGTTCAAACAATTGATTATACATAAAACTGTTCGGTCAGCAGTCAAAACAAGTTGCTTTTGTTATCCTTTCTAAATTTTAGTTGTCTCGGACAAGTGTTAGTGGGAGGCTGTCTGGTCAGAATGGTCAGAATGGAATGTAGGCTAGAAATAACTGGCACAGGAATATACACCTCTGCAATTTAATTGTCAATCATGTACCTATATATGAACACACCACTTTACTCTAAGTCTACAATCCTTGACAAAAATGATGGGACAAAACAAGCAATGTACGGAACACCATCCCCCCACTCCCCATTCAATGTTGCGGCAGCCGAAGGCGTCCTGAAACTTCAACATTGATACGGGGAGCGGGGTTTGTCCCATGTACTTTTGTCGAGGATTGTCGGAAGCCTGTACAAAGGTATAGGAATTTCAAAATTTTCGTTCTAAATGCTCTGAAACAAGTATAGTTGCCATTTTACTTTTCAAGCTACAGGAAAATAGTAACAGCTGAATTTGTCCGACCAGTATACTGGCGTGTTAGATTAGCAATGGGGGCTCGAAAAAAGATTTGTCTTCCTCAAGTAGCTCATACGAGAAAGGGGGAGGGGGAAATAGTACTCTGCCTGGTGAGAGACTCAATTTACTTTAAAAATTTCATGTACTGTAATGGGGAAAAAAACAAAGATGTTTTTCCATCTTATTTTTAGTGTTAGGGGTTGGGGGTAACATATTTCACGATATACCCAACGGTTAACCACAAAATTCTCTCTTTTCTCGCATAAATAAACATTGAATAATGATTAAAACTACAATCTGGTTAAAGAAAAAATTATATGTAAGCATTAGGGGTAGTGAACGTGACAATTAACGTCAAGATTTCTCGAAAATGAAACGGTTAACCATTTTTGCACAATGAAAGTTCCCTATAAATAGAGAGATCTTCTGTTTGCACGATTAACCCTCGACAGTCATTGAAATAGTGTGTAGGTCAATGGTTAATCGTGGTGAGGTCAACGGTAAACCGTGGCGCTTATTAAATATTCCTAGTAATGGGGAGCAGTGACGAGTTCTACATAGGGATAACGAATAAATTAAGCGTTATAAAGCCTACTTTCGGAGTTTTCTGTATCAGTTCGGTTTCAAAAATTTAAAACGCCACGTTTGTCCTGTATTTTATCTGCAATATCTGTTCCCCCTCCCCTCAAGGTTGTTTTGATCTGCCCCCTCCCCCAGAAATATTTCTGGCTTGAAAGCGACCCCTCCCCCTCCCTTCGGTACCCTGTGGCAACAGGTCTCATGAATAGGTTAATGACAAAATAAATGACGTTAAACCAGCCATGGGTACCTTATTTTGATCACTTCCCGGTCCTAATTAGAAAAATCGAATATGAACAGAAGTCCGAAATGCGTGATAAGTTACATTTCTTCCCCATGAAATATTTAAAAGCTGCTTATATTGTCTTGTCCTGCTGCAATTGTTCTTCATAATGCTAACGCCGTGACATTTGTCTTTTAATCACTCCTTTCAAAGTACACAACCTTTAATCACCAACTGTCATTACGTTGCCCATGACCGAAAACGTCTTCATATACATTTGTACAGGCTTCCGACAATCCTCGACAAAAATGATGGGACAAAACAAGCAATGTACGGAACACCATCCCCCCACTCCCCATTCAATGTTGCGGCAGCCGAAGGCGTCCTGAAACTTCAACATTGATACGGGGAGCGGGGTTTGTCCCATGTACTTTTGTCGAGGATTGTAGGTCTCTTAATACGCTGTAGATTGGTACTTAAGTGTCAGTGTTAGAGAGTTCAAGTAGTCAAGTAGAAAGGAATTTCACAATTTGTTAAACAGAACAAAAAAAAAAAGTAAAAAGGAGGAACTTACACACATTCACGACATCATACAAAGCAATTTACATCCATATTCCACGCCAGTAAGGGTTTAATTCTCTCACAAAAATAACAGTTTTGGTTATAGTCCACAAAGACTGTCAATTGGCACAGCCCTTTGATTGACAGCAAGTTCAAAAAAGCAGATTAATGTAGTTAGTATTACAATTATGTACTGTGCTGATAGTGTTTTGATTACACATTGGGGTCTTGTGTACTCACCCTAAAGCAATAAACTGAGATTGTGTCTGGATGAGGATGAAGTTTTGACAGTTGTGGAAGGGGCTTAAATTAATGGGTTAGGAGAATTGGAACTGTTTTGGGTATGAGGATTTAGGCCTTTAATGTTTGTTCATTCTTTGTGCAGTATCAAAATTTCCCAGAAGTCTTCAGTCAGGTATATTGGTATTTATATGTAAGGATATGATACTAGGTCACAAAAGTGGGAAATTTGGGTCTTAAGCAGAAAAGAAGAATGTATATTAATTTATTTGTTGTGATGTGAATGATTAATGTCCTGGAAAGGGTCATTGAACCATAGAACATCATGTTTGTGGGAGGATATTCATAATGTATTTTGCAATAACTGGTTGGAAGTTTATGTTAGTTACATGAGACACCAAAGTAGGTCAAAACCAGCAAAGATAAACTAAGAAGAGTGATATTATGTGTAATTAACTTTTAAGTTGTTCATATTACAAGTTACAATGGTACATAAATGTCTCTGAACTGAAGCTCCTCCCATTCTGAATGTATGACCTTGTAAATGCCAACTTTTATGCTAGTTACATAGAACACCACTTTATCCCATTTTTGGTGTCCTTGTAACCAAGGTTATATTTGCATTTACACTTTCCTGGTCAGCCAGCCTTCACAAAATGTAAACCAGTAGTAGTTTATAAACAAGTTAAATTTCACCTCCAACATAATTTTAAACAGTTAACATCAAATTTATATTATTGTTTTGATTTTGGATACAAAAATATCGTTAGGTACCTGTTTTGGTGTCTTCGTAACTAATGTTAAAATTTTATAGCTACCCAATACAGAATACGAAAGGAAAGACAAACATGTTTTATGTAGAAGTACTGTATAGGCCATCATATCTTCAAATTATAGAATGAAAAATAATTAATGAAATTATGAATCAAAGTCACACTTAAGACAGGTTAAAGTTAGGAAAGCTATAGTTTTAGCTCAGTATCGTGTCCTTGCACTTATATTACAAGTTATGTTTTCACTGAATTGCCTCAACAGAGCATATTCTTGCTATCTGGAATGAGGCTCCTCTTTCAGAAATTTGACCATTTGGAGGAAAATTTTAGCCATTGGAAGGAAATTTCCTGTTTCTCTTCTTCTGTGCTGGAAATTATACAGAGAATTGTAGGAAAATTTGCTCCATTCCTGGGAAATAATTTAACTCCCTTCCTGAGAAATAAACATTTTTTCCAGCCCTGATTTTGTTGGGGCTTTTTGATGAATGAATAATAGACTTAGAGTGTTCCTGAAGTCAAAAATTTCAAAAATATGTATTTCAGAGCATGACAAATGAATTCAAAGGGTCCAGATCCCATCTTCATAGGGTGTTCTTAAGCTTAGATATAAAATCTTGCAGTTTATGCACTCATTATAAATTACAACACTGCATAATAATGTGTGATGTCTTTGTCATACTACTCAAATTACAGTCTTTTTTCTTCATATTTGGTTTCCCGAAAGGGAAAACCTATGGACTGATGCAGACAAGACTTTTGCAAAAGTGTAGGATCGTGCAATTTAGTGTTGGCGTATACTATGGCTCATCTACTTTCTTAGCATTGGTGCACAAGTACTACGCGACAACATATTGTTCACTGTCTGAAGCCAATGACCAGTTTTATCAAACATTGGTTTTGATGCCTCAGCCAGACGAGACCATTTATAACGTGGGCAATTGTGTGTGCTCTGTTTCTAGAAAAAGAGCACTGTTTGCAATTGAAGAAAAACCCAAACACTTTTTATTCTGTTTGATTCGTTTTATGCATAATATGATAACAGATTTTTATTTCATAGTTTAAACTTTGAGGAACAGCAACTTTTGACTTGACTAAGCAAGCAAGTCCTTCCCATACAACACTCTATGCAAGAAATCAGAACGTATTGAAGTTTATAGGAAACTTTTTTAAATTTAAAGGGAAACAAAGCTAATAATGTGAGTTGCACAAAAAAAAGTTAAAAATTAGTGAGCAGTGGACTATTTGGATTTGTAGAAAATGGAACAAGCTATGAAGAAAAGGAGTTGGATGAAAAAGATTACAAAATGACCTTTGACATATATTTAAAAATTTCAGACTTACAGTACACTTGGAAACAATAATCAGGCCTTGATATTAAATTTTCAGGGTGTGCCACAAATTGCACTCCTCTGAAAAATAAAAGTATGGTAGGTGTGCTGTTTTATGGAATTTCTGTAGATTTGTTTGAGCTCTCATCTTTATCTAGGTGGGCGAAATTACACTCTTCACAGTGATTTGAGGAGAGTGATGGTGTGCAATCGCACCCACATGCCTCAGAATTCAAGTCCTGAATAATGCTAGTTTTATCTGGGCCATAGGGCCATGTGATGTCAATGCCAATTGGACATATTAGGCTCTTTTTGGTTTCGATGAAAGAGAAACCTATGCATTCACGATGGCGTGTGTGTGTATGTATGTGTGTATGTGCGTGTGTGTGTGTGTGTGTGTGTGTGGATGTATGTGTGTGTGTGTGTTTGTGACACTTTGCTTGTTAACACGATATCTCAAGAAGGGAAGGTCTGAATGTTTTCAAACTTGGTACATGGGTGCCCCATAGTGAGAGGAAGAACCCTATTGTTTTTGGTGGGGGTCAAAGGTCATATGGGGTCACCAGGGGTCAAACTCTGAAAACCTTGTTAACATGATTTCTTGAGGTAGAAATCTTGGATGAATGTCATACTTGGTATGTAGGTGCGTTATTGTCAGAGGAAGAACCCTATTGTTTTTGGTGGGGGTCAAAGGTCATTTGGGGTCAATAGGGGTCAGACCCCGAAAACCTCGTTAACACGATATCTTGAGATTGGAAACTTGGATGAATGCCATACTTGGTACATAGATGCTCCACAGTGGGAGGAAGAACCCTATTGTTTTTGTTGGGGGTCAAAGGTCGTATGGGGTCACCAGGGGTCAGACCCCGAAAACTTTGTAAACGCGATATCTTCAGGTAGAAAGCTTGGATGAATGTCATACTTAGTATCTAGATGCATTATTATCAAGAGAATAAACCTACTGTTTTTGGTGGGGGTCAAAGGTCATGTGGGGTCGTCAGGGGTCAAAATCCGAAAACATCGTTATCACTATTTCTTGAGATAGAAAACTTAGATGAATGTCATACTTGGTATGCAGATGCAATATTGTCAAGGGACGAACCATATAACTTTTGGTGGGGGTCAAAGTACATTTGGGGTCACCAGTGGTCAAATCCGAAAACCTAATTATTACGACATCTTGAGATAGGAAACTTGGAATGAATGTCATTTTAGGTAACAGTGTTCTCCACTAGCTGTTTTTGACCACAGGTGCACAACCAGGATAAAATCTGAAGAGTTCCCCCCACCCCCTCCCCCCCCCCCCCCGGCACAAAAACAAAAACATTGGCCGCCCGTCCCAAAATTCTCTTGCACTAAGCCTAAAGCTAAAATTAGCAGTTTGAACACATGTGGATGGCATAAGATTTGAGCAGATGCATGCTGAAATATAGCTTGCTTGGCGGACGTGTTTGGCAACTGCTTCAATATTTTGCACTACGTAATAACGAAGGAGAAGTGCACATTCGACACCTGCCAAGAAGACAAGGTGAACTTCAACAGGAGATTTTTGTGGAAATTGTGATTGTTCCATACACCAATGATCGATCACATGCTTTAAGCGCAATCACAACAACTACTCGCGGCACATTCACTGCTTTCTCAGTGTGTACAGCTTAGCTAAAGGATCTCGCAAATTTCGACAATGGAATCTCGGAAAAAAGTTCGCCATGATAAAAGGGGAAAAAGGTAAATGAATTAACGGTATTCTACAGTGTCAATTCTTGGCTTTTGGAAAAATTGAAAACACCAAGTGTCTACCTCCCTTAACTGAGAAATTTAAGCCCTAAAATGTATGGTTTGTTTCAGCAAGTGAGCTAACGTTAGTACTTTCTGCATACGTTTGTGCTAGTCAGCAGTAGCCTACATTCCTTTCACAAAGCAGGATCGAGTACTGAAAAGGGTCAATAAAAATCCATGTGGCCAAGAACATCTAAAATATTGTCAAGGCGTGTGTAATAGTCCCTCATACAACAATGTGCAATACTTTTGTGAGCTTAAGGCTTAAAGTTTTTCTCTACGATATAATTTTCTTCAGCATGTCTTGGCACTTTTGCCATTGCCTAAGGTATAGCACATAGGCCTAGGCTAGGCTAGCCTAGGCCTATGTACATTGTGAACCTATTCCTATACATATGATGTTTATCTGCAATATCCTAACTAGTAACTGGGAAAGCTGTGCAGTGGTGAATGCTTTCTTTTTTATTTTTGGTTTCAATGATAAGAGAAACCAATGGGATCATAATGGCGTTCGTGTGTATGTATGTATGCGTGGGTGTGTGTGTTTGTGACACGTTGCTTGTTAACACAATATCTCAAGATAGAAATGTCTGACAGTTTTTAAACTTAGTACATAGATGCACCATATTGAGAGGAAGAACCCTTCTGTTTTTGGGTGGAGGTGAAAGGTCATCTGGGGTCACTAGGGGTCAAAGTCTGAAAACATTGTTAACGCTATATCTCAAGGTAGGAAACTTGGATAGATTTCATAATTAGTATGTGGATGCGTTATGGTCAGGAGGTGGTTGCTTTTGTTTTTGGCATAGGTCAAAAGTCATCTGGGGTCAGTGGGGGTCCAAGTCTGGAAATCTGGTTAACACGATATCTCAAGATAGGAAGCTTGGCTAGATTTCATATTTGGGTATATGGATGCGTTATAGTCAGGAGATGGTCCCTGTTGTTTTTGGTGGAGGTCAAAGGTCACCTGGGGTCACAGAGGGTCAAAGTCTGAAAATCTTGTTAACACCATATCTCAATCTAAGAAACTTGGATAAACTTCATATTTGGTATATGTGGATGGATGCCTTATGGTCAGAGGATGGTTTCATCTTGTTTTTGGCAGAGGTCAAAGGTCATCTGGGGTCACCAGGGGTCAAAGTCTGAAAATCTTGTTAACATGATATCCCAAGATAGGAAGCTTGGATAGATTTCATATTTGGGTATGTAGATGCGTTATAGTCAGGAGATGGTCCCCATTGTTTTCAGCAGAGGTCAAAGGTCATCTGGGGTCAGCTGGGGGATCAAAGTCTGAAACCTTTTTAAATGTGATCTTTCAAGATAGCTGTCTGTCTCTCTCTGTCTGCATGTTTGTCTGTCTATGTATGTCTTTAATGGAGGTCAAAAGTCATCTGGAATAACAAAATTATTTTTTGAACATGCTAGTGTAACACTTGACTGTGAAGATAATGGTGCATGATGGCATTATTTGAAATGGAAAATTTATATATCATCGAAACCTCAATGCATTTTTGCATTCTGGTTATGGATGCATTTATTTTGTATTTTGGAACTGATGGATTATGGGATATGTTGTGATTTCTTTACAGGTGGCTTCTACTAAGTTTCAAGAGAGAGTTTATTTTTGAGGAGTGCATCTGTCTGTTTGAAATAATCAGCAGCCAACATCTTGAGCTCTCCTCTGATGAAGCTGAAAGGTGGCGGGAAATGGAAAGGGCAGATAACTTTTTACGAGAAGGTGAGATCTTGAAGTGCTCTTAGCCCATACAAGTGAAACTTGTGTGAGCTTTTGTTGTTGTGGGGTATCAGTCAGTCCATTGGTTTATCTGGCCCTCAAATACAGTATACATCAATCCTAGATCCTGTGCATGTATGCCTTTTCTGTCTGTCTGTCTGTCTTTCTGTCTGTCTGTTTGTCCATCTACTGTATGGTATAAGATTTGTCTTGGTTTATCTGAAAGTCAAGCATAATAAACCTAAATAGGGGCTGCATAAGGGACAATCAAACAAATTGAATTTAGCTCTCATCATGAAGGGAACCTAGTTTTACATAAAACATGGATGGTATTTCTCCATGTCAGTTTGATGTTATTGTGAAGAGTTGCAAATCCATTCAGAACATTTTAATACTTCAATTTAAGGGCCATATTTTAGGGACTCAAAATACTAGCCACAGCCCTATCCTTAAACAGTGATTTTCTGCATTTGGAAATGGATGTCACTCAAAAGGATTGTCATTTGGCCATTTTGGGGCCAAATATTGCTTATGAGCTCACACCATCATGCTGGTGTGAGCTTTTGTGATCACAAGGCTTGATCTAACTTTCTGTCCGTCTCTCTGTCCCATTGTCTGGTTCACTAAAATAATACTTGGTTAGTGTTTCCTTCAGGCAGTAATCTTCCTGTTGGCTGGGGGTTGTTGCTTATGCCCTCTGTGTTTCCTGCCTGTTGAAAGAGCTAGTTTGTTAGATGGAGTTTTACGGCCCAGTTTCCAACCTGTTTGTTCAAGTCGAGCTGGCCACAGGCTTTTTTCCAGTTGTGGCTCACTGGCTTGTTTTCCCCACTCCATTGCTTATGCAGAGCATCATGCACAACAACAGTAGGTTGCCTCTTTAGAGTCTTTGGTATGACTTGACCTGGAAATAGAACCCAGGCCTTCTGCTTGAGAGGCGGATGCTCTTACCGTTAGACCAAACAGGCCTGTTGAAAGAGGCAACTAAAGTGAAGGACTTGTACCATGTTTGAACTGTATTTGAAAACCTAAGTTGAACTTGTTTGTATAACTGTATTCAAAATTTAACTTTTTATCTACATGTAGTGTTTATCTAGTTAATCAATACAACACATTCGTGTTGGTGTGTTGTTTAACCTCATCTCACTAGGTAACTACCTTCAGGTTTTAAGGAATTTGGTGTGCAGGGCCAGTCCAGTTAGTGTTTAACAGAGTTGATGGCCTTTTACAAGGATGCTTGGGATAAGTTAATAGTATTGTAGAATCTCAGTTCAAGATCCCTTGTGGGTCAATCTGTGTAAGCCTTTTTTCCTATGTTTCTCATGTACAGTGTTGAATGGGTTTTGATAGTAAGACTCAGTTAGTGATCCCTGCAGGATGTTCTGGAATCTGTGGTCCAAGATGTTGCCTGCCGGGTCCGTTTTGCAAAATGGTTAATACCTCCAGTTAGTGTAAAACAGAATTCACAGCCTGTTATATATGATACTTTGTGATATGTTCAAGGTATTTTGTATATTTTGGGGCAAGGTCTTATCACAAAGCTCATGGACTATCTTTTTGTAATCTTTTTGTTTCACTTAAGGTGGAAGACAGAGGCTGGCTGTGGCTGACATCAATACAGAATTTACCTTTGAACTTTTTATATGCGTGGCCATTCTGCACCACCATAGAGAGGACATTAAAAAGTGCAATGACTCAGCATCAGTATTCCAGTTTATTAATGGGTAAGTGAACCCTCCCTGTCAGTCCCATACTTGGCATGTAGGTTAGGGGTTAGGTTAGGTATGTTTTTTTTGCCTCAACTGATGATACCCCTCTGGTTTAATGTAGGGGTGCCCTAAGGCCTCTTTTCAAGATGTGTGGCATGGAATTTTTAGTACTACTTCATTGCTTATGCCCTGTATCATACACAACCGCAATAGGTTCTATTTCTTAAATCTTTGGTATGACCCACCCTGGGAATTTAGTTGGCACGTAAATCACCCATGCTGATTAGAAAAAAACTATTGTGTTATAGGTAGGAAGGCCATATGTGATCAACAGAGGCCAATTAATTACACATGGCATTACACTTACAAGAGAACATTCGAGTTGCCCTGTGCTTAGCAGGTAAGTTACCATTTTTTCCGTAGGAGAAAGTCCCAATTGCATTGAAAAGCAATCTGTGGTCACCAGAGGTCAATTCATGAAATCATTGCATGTAAACCAAAATTCAGGGGCATGGACTGGGGGGGGGAGGAGGCAATTTGGTTGCATTCATAATGCAACATAATGCTATATGTTTTGTCATTGTGAGTGTGTATGGGTGTTTGTTTGTGTGTATTTACGTGTGCGCTTGCATTTGTGTGAGTGGATTACCCATAGATGAGTCTGGTCTGGGACATGATCCAGGGTTGTGGGACATGATCCAGGGTTCTGGGTATTGGCAAATTTATTTCCCCTCCGTTCACAAACCAGAGTGGTGAGTGTATTAAACTTGCCACTTTAACTTTATAAAATTGAAAAGGTGAAACAGATTTGATTGTTGGAGGTCAAATGTCATCAGTGATTATAGTCTTACAGAGTTGTGATTTTTCACGTTTTAAGAAAAGAGTAGCAACATAAGACTTGACACAATGTTGCTGAAGATCAAGTCAGAGTTTAACTTGGGCCAACAAAGATCAAAGCATGCAGTCAATGTAGGTAGCTATCATAAATAGCAGGGGCAAGCCTCACAGTCTCACTTCAGTCGGAGTGTTTTGATTTTTAAGAGGTCAGAGGTCAGCAGACCTTTAAGAAGGAAAACCTTGTAAAAATGAAATCTTAGGATATTTAAGACCAACAAGTCTCATCCTTTGCTGAGTGAAATTTTTGAAACTCAGTGGACACTTCTTTGTGGTTCTCACTTAATATGTACCTTTTCTATCCCTCAACAGATTAACCCACAAGCTGAACTTAACACAAGTACTTGCCCAAGCTGAAGGTCTCGTTCGTGAGTATTGTCGTAAGTCTGTTATATCAAACAGCTTTGAAATTGTGGACTAAGTTGAAGCCAAATAATTCAAAGACTTTTCTTGCATGGTTGTCAATGAAAAATGAGGATAGAAATGAATTGCGATCAACCGTAGAGGCAGACTGGACGAAGAAAGTGAACTCACAGCAAAAGTTTTACAACATGGTTAGTTAATTTTTATCAGTTATTGGAATAAATGGATAAAATGGAATTTGGAGGAAAGTTATGATTTCAAGATGAAAAAAGTATAACATGCAGATCATTCTATAAATATATGTATTATATATATCACTCACTGGTTTACAAGGTCTCCATGGCGAATCCCAGGTACTTAATTTACTGGTAGACTCCATCCGTTACGGATAATTTGCTTTTCGTCAGGATCATATTAGATGGTTAAAAGGGTAAAAGTATCAGAGTTTGACAGTAGTATATCTTGCTTGTTTACAGTTTTGGTCTATTTTGTTACAGTGAGAGGTTTTTTTCTGTTTTATGTTCTCTAATGGGTTGTTTCTGAACAGTTTGGATGAATGGTAACAGGTTTAGAAATTCATGCTAATATAGGCAAGAAGAAGCAATTTAACCTTATGTATATTTTATACAACACCTTGTAATGGACTGAGGTTTTGTTATTTTTTTGGGGGGGGGGGCAGTCAACTTTTTCAATTTTGTTTAATTTTATTTCTACACATTTTGACCCTTTTCCTATCATCATAGTGTTTTTGTTTTGGGAGTTTCTTTCATTATATATTTTGTTAAGCCTTTAATATTTCTCTCAAAGGCCTCACCTTTTCAGCATGTTTATTTAAAGGACAAGAACAGATTTCCTTAAATTGCTGTGTAACGACTATTATTCTTGAGCTCCTTGTGTGCATGACCAGTATTTTATCGCCAAATCGTTGAATGTTGGGCAAAAATCTCACATCCTTGATAAAGAAAGTCTAAGCCCGATTTCCTTTCCATGAGGTAATGCTGGACTATTTTGCAGTCATCCTTGTCTTATTTTGGTGAATGTTGCAAGAAAAGACACCTACTCTTTTGAAAATTTCACAACACATTCCATTTTTTCATATTAAATTAGAATGTGGACTAATTTCGTTCAGTTTATATCTTTAGTGGATTAACATTTTTTCTATTTATTTATAAAAAGAGAAATATATATATGTATATACATAAACCTGTTGTAAATATGTGAATTCGCATATGGAGATGGTTTTTTTTCTTGAGTTTCTTTCTATAGTTTAATTAATTTGCCTCCGTCTTTTGCCAAAGATTCAATTTTTTTTTGTCTTCTCAAGGAAGGATTCGATGTTTGTGTTGTCAGTTGTAAGGTAATGGAAAACTGACAAGGTTTAGTCGCGTATTTGAAGTACAATATTAGGTTGTAAATAGTGGTTTTTCTCAAGACAAAGTTTTGGGGAAAAAAAGCACTGCATTCAACTATTAAACATATCGAGCATACGAACATCGAGGGAACTCCACATGTAAAATTTTCCAAAAGTTAGATGTTATTTATACCTTCTTATAAAAGATTTTCAAATCATTCATAAATAATGTTGTTACTGATCTAGTTGTTGGGGAATATCACTAGAAGAAATTCTGATTTAAAAATTGTGGTTATTCTGAGTATTACACACCCTGCAGTTTAAAGGCCTGACCGCTCACCCCAAACAGTTATAATTCTCCTAACCTACTTACCCCCTCCCATAACTGTTTATAATGCATCCTCATCCAAACACAGCCTATATATTGCTTCAGGGTGAGTATACAAGACTCCAATGTGTAATCAAAACACTCTCATACAGTACATGCTGTGTAATATGAGCTATGGTACTTTGCATTGCTTGAATTAGCTGTCATCAAAGACCTGAGCCAACTGAGAATTTCTGTTAACCCCTACCAAAAATGTAGGTTGGGGTGAGAAGATTGGCCCTTTAAAATGTGTCTCTTGAATAATTATCATTGGTCGCTTGTTTGGTTTGGATGTGTTGGAGGTTAGATGGGAGTTTTACAGCTCAGTTTCTAACCCTTTGTTTTATTAAGATGGACTGATCACAGCATTGCCTTAAGTTGTGGCTCACTGACTTGTCTTCTCTACCTTGTTATTGATGCTGAGCAGCAAGCTCAATGTCAGGAGGTGACATTTTTAGTGTCGTCGGTATTACCTGTCCATGAGTGAAACTCCAGACCTCTTGACTGCAAGTCTGATGCCTTAACCTTTTGCAAATGTAGCGAGTGGTTGTTGATTCCTTGCCGAAGGCAGGCAAGGAATCTATGCGATGGTGATGTCGTGTGTGTGTATGTGTGTGTGTGTGTGTGTGTGTGTGTATGTGTGTGTGTGACGCCTGCTTGTAAACACGATATCTCAAGAACAGTAACCCCCAGGGATCTCAGACTTGGCATGTAGATTGTCCACATTGAGTAGATGGTCCCTATTTTTTTTGGTAGAGGTCAAATGTCATTTGGGGTCACCAGAGGTCAAAATGTAAATACCTTGGAAATTGCTTGTAAACACGATATCTCCAGAAGGAAAAATGTGAGCAATCTCATACTTACCTTGCTGATTGTCCATATTGAGTAGATGGTCCCTATTGTTTTTGATGGAAGTCAAAGGTCATTTGGGGTCACCAGAGGGGAAAAGGTCAAAACCTTGTAAACAGTGTATCTCAAGAAGGGTAAATGTGAGGGATCTCATACATAGCAGGTGGATTGCCCATATTAAGTAGATGATCACAATTATTTTTGGTGGAGGTCAAAGGTCATTTGGGGTCATCAGAGATGAAAAGCTCAAAAACTTGTAAACACCATATGTCAAGAAAGGTAACTGCCAGGAATCTCATATTTACTAAGTGGATTGTCCATATTGAGTAGATGACCCCTATTGTTTTTATTGGATGTCAAAGGTCATTTGGGGTCATCAGAGTTCAAAACATCTAAACCTTGCAAACACTATATCTCAAAAGAGTATATAACTGTTGAAGTTAATATCCATGAGCGGTTAGGGTAAAAGGGTAAGAATAATTTGGCATGTGTAATGTAATAGGCATAGGGTATATAATTTTTTTGGAACAGTTTATTAACTTCACTATGTAAATTCTTTAGTGAGGTAATTTTGAAAATGCATTTGTAAAGTACTGAAGCAAACTCATAGGAAGAAGGTCTAAGGTGCACAAAAAGGCACATCACATGGTAGTTACTGTACAGTATGTTGATTCTGGCATGAAATTGTGCCCTGTTATTACCTTAAGCTCCAAGTATTAATACATGAAAAAGTGGGCAGAGCAAAATATAAAATCTTAAAAGGCAAAATCTGTTCATCAGGCTGGCATACATGCTTCAATGCTCATGGGTATGCTGATTTTGCAGCCACAAGTAAATAGATTTTCATGAAACTGATGTGGAACATGTGAGTTTAAACAGTCTGTATAAGGGTCATTTAGAGACATAGTCTGAAAATATTAGAAGATGCTTCTGTGCACACTAAGTAGATGACTGATGTGGAACTTCATAGGTGTAAACTTTGAACAGAGAGTACTCTGTGTGATGCACAAGAATCTCTTTTATAACATACCTACATTGCTTTTTCAATAACCTTAAAAAAAACCTGAAGAAAACATTAAATTTAGTGGCAAAAAGTGCTAATATTTGACAAACCTTGTGCCTACTGTCCTCATGAGGACATGTGCATGCAAGCATGCATTAATTGGAAGTGGGAATTGATTAATTAGATATACCACAGTTAGTTAGTTTTACAAAAAAGAACCTAATTTACACTGATCATTTGGTATCAAATACCCTTCAGCGCACATGAACTGTCATTGCCTAATAGAGTGAATCAAATTGTGACTGACCCTTTCTTTGCCATTTGGTCACAGTTATCTCGCCCAATTTTTCACAGTTGACTGCCAGTTATCCCCACAGTGTCCTGAAGGATTACCTCATACAAACATACAGCTCAATTGACTTAAGCTTTTTACTGTATAAGTGGTGTGAATTGACTCTTATAAACCCTCTGAAGAAAGCTTATTTTTATCTCAGTACATAACCATGACAGCCCATTGTTTGTATATACTCCTATTTCCTGCCATTCCCTGCAGGCATTCAGTACTCTTTTTGTGGTCAAAATGTCAGACCTCCATGAAAGTCACACCTCTGCTAAATCCAGCATAAAATAACTGTCCACATTATCTTGTCTCATCTGACCACAAATAAAAGTTGTTTGCCTAGCCATTGTCTGGAGATGGAGAAGTTCATGTACACTGATCAAGTTTCTAAATTGAAAGTCATCTTAGAAATACTGTAGATTGACACCCTTCAGAAATTAGTGTCCTTTACATAGAAGCTGGTGGAATTGAACAAATAGTGTGTTTGTATAAGGAATTTTGTTGAACAAAACTTTAAACATTGGTGTCTGTCTAGATTGGTGTTTCTGCTTTACAGTTTCAATATGCTCTACAGTGATTATTTGTCACTTAGTTTCATTCTAGAATTTGTTTTAAATTTTTGATAGCATAAAATGTATCAGCATACTACTTGCCTCATCTCTCCTTATATCTGGATAACAGCACCAAAAAAGTAACCCCTGTGTGAAGGATTATATAGCTATGTCAAATATCATCATCGAGTGGGAATTCTTGTCTCACATTTCATTTTTATCCATGTCACTATCCCCCCCCCCAAAAAAAAGTGTACCATAAAGCTTAATGCATAGAACCATTGCTTCAAGATTACCCTTTATGACACTTTTCAAAAGTATTAAGATTTTATTTTGCATTGCTGCTGTCATTTAAAAGTAGTTCAGGTAATAAGAGCAAGCATAATGTTGTATACTGTGTATCAAACAAGGAAAACTTGTACTGTATGTTATGCTGTACCTACAGTATAAGTAGACAAAAGGCGAATTAAAAGTCTTGTTAAATTATGGATTAATAGGGATATCTGCTTTTGTTAATTTGCAAAGGATACCATAGACAATGGGTGGGGCATTTCCCCCATAAAGCAAAAATTGCCGTCAGTAATAGCCAAGGTTACACATCTCTGTTCAGATGTCTCTTTAGGCTTGGTCTCACATACCCCGCAACACCCAGTGTTAACTCGTGTTTACAATCAGACAAAACCGCAGGCTAACCCCGTGTTTTCCAGTCTGTGTTCTCACGTACCCAGTGTTTCGTTCATTGGATAGTGTTACCATAGTAACAAGACCAAATATTTCACACACCGATTACAGCAAAATGTAAGAAAATACCTGTCATCAGTGCCATAAATACCTGTGACCTTGCTTGATTAAAACAAACACGATGTTTAAAACTACTTAACCCTGCGATTTGAGGTGGATCGAAATTTAAACACCGACCCCGCGTTAACCCGCGTTCCCACGTTACTCGAGCGTGAGGTAATACAGTGTTACCCAGAGAGCGGGGTATGTGAGAACACAGTATTTGATCCAATGCTTGTAGGAGAGTGTGTCGATGAGGGCTTGTTTAAACACTAACCTCAATGCAGACTTTTCGAAACATAGAGGCATCGGAACATAGAGACTTCAGAATGGAGAGCTGTCCCCATTGACCAAACTTTTGATAAAAATGGTTTCAAAATACCGCTTTATCAAGTAATGAGACAGTTTTCTGGAATATTAAAGCTGTGTGAGAAATTCCTATTGTGTGTGGAGATCAAAGGTTTGAGGTGACAGTTAGATCAAACTTTGTAGACATAATATTTTTAGGGGGATAACTGTGAGGGATCTCATACCATGGTGGTAGTACTTCCATACTCATTCTGTACTAAGCTTAATTTTGAATTACTCATGTTGTTGGACGTGTTGGTAAGGTGATCACTATTGTTTTTAAGGGGTCGAAAGGTCATTTTGGGTCACATGAGGTCAAAAAGTTTTGACCCTACTAGTATTATATCTCAATTAAGTAGGATAATTGTATGGGATCTCATGCATGTCATGTTTGTTTCCACGATTGCTATGATATATCATACGGCAAGGAATCACTAAGCCTGTTGGCTTTCTAGTTAAGAAATGTAGTTTAATATGAAAGCTGTGTGAGTGGCTTTTGATTTTGAAAGAGGCAGAGGCAGGAGCACAGTATAATTGCCATTAAAAAACTTTGGCTTCCCATTGTTAGGTTCCATGTTGGAATGTGGCAACTTGCAGCTTGTATGATTATATGCATCCTTATGAATGGGTTGAGCTTCCTTAAACATTATAACCAACAATTTTTCGTAATGGTGTTTGGGTAGATTTTGCATAAACTGGTAAACATGTCTTATGTGGTATATAATGGACTAGATAAATAGACAAGTTTGTGTGGTAGACCATTATCAGAATTTTATTTCATTGAAATTATTGAAAGTCATATGTGAATTTTGTTTGATCTTGAGCTTAAAGTAAAATATCAGTTGGATTTGTCACTACCTCATTAATTTTATGAATAATTCATGAAGTGATGAATAATTCATTAAATGATGAATAATTTAGTGGCAATATATCTACAAGTTGCAGGTTCCTCCTGACTGTGCCTTTGCTGTTTATGAGCTGCTAATAAAGGATTAAATTTTTTTAATAATTTAAGATGGACAATAAAGAACAAAAGGTGTAAATTAAGACAAAATCAGCAATGTAAAACAATGAAAAAAATGACTTCATTGTTAAATGTGAAAAATACATAATGAAAAAATTAATCACTACTTGTAAGTCTGAAATGTAATCATATACCATCCAGCTGTTGTGCAAAATATTTCAGAAATTTCTTGCTTTGTTCAATTATTCTCATTAGCAGGTATTTACCTGTTTCCATTTTTCTTTGGGTGGGGGGGGGAAGAGATATTGTGGCATATATGGGGGGGCATTGCATAAAAAGAAGAAAGTAAATTATGATTTTTATTTGTGACCTTGTCTTTCAGGTTATTGGTTGTTGATAAGTTTTTAGTAACTAAGTGTGAAAAAGTACTTTGCATAATTTTTGTAAGGTTTAAAGAGGGGCTCACTTTTGGTGAGTTCAAGCTTTGCTTTCAGTGAGCCAAATTTTGTAACTTCATGTTATTCTTTATCCTTTCATGATGTTTTTTGGCATTATTTTGTAGTATTAGCTTATACCTTGGAATTTTCGTGGGATGGAGGTGGGTGGGATTGGGGTGGTGGTCTGCACATAGATACAATAAAAAAGTCTTAATATGTGTGTGCACGAGGTACAACAAGGAAAGTTTTGCCAAATTCTCAAAAATCTCCTTGTTCCTCTAATACAGGCAATTTGTAAGAAACTTAAGAGTTCTCTGAGTAATCTCTGACATTTCTTAACTTCATAAAGATGACAGTAAAATCATGTTGGAAGGCCAATTCTTTAAATATGAGGAAAAGCTAGATCTGTTCTTCATATATGAAAATCAGCTGTAAAACAGCAGATGTGATCCATATGAAGGGAAAGCAAGTTTTTTTTTTTTTTTTTTTTTTTTTTGGGGGGGGGGGGGTTGGGGGTGTCATACTTTTCAGAGAGGGGTTCAGGACAGGTCTCACAACCTGACCTTCTCTGCAGTACTGATGTAACGTCCCTAAAAATATGTACGAAAAGAAATTCTTGCTGCTTATGTTATGTGCCTAATATTTGTTTGTTGACTTCCAGGTTACTCCTGGATATGGACCGCATTAATGCCTTATGTTTAACGCAGTTTTTCTTTAAGATGCCAGCCAATCAATTGTTGTGCCTTTCTTGCTTTTCTATTGTTTTTTTTTTTTTTTTACGTGATTTTCAGCTTTGTGAAAAAGGTCTTTTGTTAGGGCTAACATTGGGCTGGTCTTGGCAAGAAAAGCACAGCAGCAAAAAGTCTTTAAGCTGAGAGACTCCAACCCAGGAAATTGGGCATTTGGATAAAAATTTTGGCAGTAGGAGGGAAATTTCCTATTTTTGTACATGAAAATACAGAAAGAATTGTGGGAAATTTTATTTCGTTACTGGGAAATAAGCATACTTCCGGTCCTGAGGGAAACTTCTTGTGTTCAACATATATAGGTTAAAAAAAGATTTTTATCAATCTTGATTGCAGGTAGAGTTTTGTTTGTCTTAGATTTGAGGGGAAGGTGCATAGGGAGCAAGGTGTAGGAATTTCTGCTACTCCCCTTGTACAGTTTTTTTTTTGATTCCAAAAAGATACTTTAATGCTGACCTGTTGATGGATCTATGGAAATGTTCATTCCAAAATTGTGTATCCATTTAAAAAACCATTACTTCACTGAATTATCCATAATAGATTCCTAATTCTCATGTTTGTCCTTTACATCCAAAAAACAAAGGAAGTTTTGGAGAACAAAAGTAGAATAAATCCCTGTGAGGTTTTTTTAGTGAGTGCTCTACAAGGGAGTGATGCTTTAGCCACAAAGAACATTTCACAGACAATGTTAAAGACATAATCCTCTCACCTCGAACCATTCCAGTTCATCCAATCTACATCGCCCCTCACTTGCCTTCTATTTACCTATGTAATCCCCACTTACCGCAACTAGACCCTGGTAAACTAATAGCACAGTAGAGGAGGGCGCCCTCCCTCGCAGGACGCCCTCCCCTGTCCTTCCTCAACTTACTTAAGCCCCTCCCACAATTGTCTAAAACTCATGCTCATTCAAACACAATCTCTGTTTATTGCTTTAGTGTACCAGATCCCAATGTGTAATCAAAACTCAGTAAAGTACAAGCTGTGTTATATGAGCTTCAGTGGTCTGCATATTTTTAATTTGCTGCCAGTCAAAGAGCTTTGATAGTTGAAAATTTCTGTAGACTACTACAAAAATTGTAGTTTGGGGTGACAGTTGACTACCTTTAACCATTGCAGCAAAAGCTTTTTTTCAAAGAACATATCTTTTCACTTGTACACATTGACAAAGTTGATACCATAACACTTTATTTATGAGACTAATTTGAACCTTTTTGTTGACTTGTCATTCCACTTCATAGATATATGGGTGCACTTTTTCACAACTCTTAGCCTTTCCAGAAAGAATGTATAAACATTACAATATTGTACCAAACAAGTTTTAGTACCTTAAGGAATTCATCATTTTAAGTGGTACTAAGCTGGAAAGAATGCATTTCCTTTTGTATGAATTGGGTGTGTCATTCATTCATTCTTCATGAATATTCATAAAGCACAGGTACCTATGTTGTTCACCAACTCCCCCCCCCCCCTCCCCATAGCAAGTCAATAAGGCCTCATGTTTGAATGAGTTTTAAGCAAAGGAAAACCAAAAAAAATGTTGTATTGACTATGTTTGTATGAAATACACATTGTAATCAGATGTGTTGCAGTTTGGGTTGGGTTATCATCATATCGAATGTCCCCCCCCCCCCCAATATTTTAAGGTATGAAGAAAAAAATATTTGTAGATGGATATATCTTCAATGCCATTCTTGTGTTTTGATGAAAGAAATTTTGAGATGGAAATAGGTTCTTTGTGTCCTCTTAAGTGCACCACATCCCCTGGTTTTCACGGGAGGGTTGAATACGGTCCCCACTTAGTCCAACAATCATGGATGAAACTTGTTCACTGTAACCACAAATTAGTTAGACAGTGCTTGAATCCACCAATCATGTTAGTCAACAGTACTGACTAATATTTGACTAGTATTTGACCCAGTTGAATTAGTTTCTAACAAATACTAAACCTCCTTGATTAAGTTTTGACTGATATTCTTTAGATCATTACTATGAAATTAGTTAGATATCACCAATTAGTCAAATATGAGTGACTAACTTAGTTAGTCAATTTGGACACCACTTGACTAATTTGTGTTTACAGTGTTGGGACACTCCACTCTCCCTTCCAATGTTGACCACTGTTATTCTGTTCAAACACAGATCCATTCTTTTTGATGCAACATTGGGAGGGGGGCAGGGTTAATGTTACTCTTCAAATGGAGATTACTGAATATTAAGGCAGAGTTCCCCGGACAGTTTTGTCCAAGATTGTTATCAATTTCCCAAAGGGCTCGTTTGTCCAGATATCATACCAGTATCGGAAACACTTTGTCATGCTTCCAGAAATTGATCGGAGTGGGAAGGATGTGGAATGCTTAATGCCCTACATCTCTTTCCTTTAGAGGTAGTGCTCACTATGGTTTCTCAGCAGGCTTTCACATTTTCACTTTAAGAATAAGTTAGAGATAAATACTGCAAATACTTTCACAAACGTGATTAAATTTGATTTCATTGTTACATCTAAATGTAAAGAATATTTTGTCTGTGACTGAGGTTTATCAAAGAGATGAAATTTTTATATGCAAATCTACTGTGCAATAGAACCTTCCCCCAAATTTTGTGAAGAAATAATAAGCTAAATAGAAATTATACCTAAACATGTTTGAAATATGTATAAAAGTTTGATAAGGTGTAGTTTGTAGAAAATGGGATAAGGGTAAGCTAAGCCAAGCTTGTAGACAAATGAGGTTGTTCTGGAGGGGGTGAGATGGCTTTTGGGGAGGGGGAGTAAAATAAGATTTTTTGAGGGTGAGGTATGCTTAACTATACATTAAAGGCAGTAGTTATGTTCTTTGGGATGGGAATGTCAGGTGTCTGAAAATGGCCAAGGGTTTGGGGAAGTATTCTGTAGGCAAAAGGGGATGAAATAGTCTCTCCTTACGATCATGATAGAAGGTGTTTTTTTTTTTCTTTTTTTTCCCACTTTTTATTTTTTTTTATGGAAGCCTTGACATTTCTTAATTTTAAACTTAACAAAAGTACTCAAACTGCATGCAAATGGCCCAACACCTTTCTTAAGATAGTCCCCTGTGCTTATAGTTAGTCAGGAAATATTAAGGGCCCACAACTTTTTGAACAAAAATTAAAAAAAAATTAAAAAATGCCTGGGTGATCATAATCTTTCCGTTATTTCTCAATTCTGCCAGGGAGTATGTCATTTATTTCAAAACAATGGTGAATGATATGATTGCATAGCATACACAACCATTCTTGATGTGCCATCATGTTTTAAGTTGCAAAATTTATGCAACTGCTCAGAGCCAAAATATGGCTCTGCAACTGTTCTTTGCCTGCTGCCCTCTAGTAGCATTTCACACCATTATTTTCCACATATGGAAGAGCAGCCAATTAAGATTTGATTAGCTTTTATTTATTTAAAAAATGGGTCTTCCTGCAAGAATGATCTTTTTTATTTTGAAAATTAAGAACGGTTGAAGGATTATGTTCAATTTAATTTTCAAAGGTGAAGATTTCTATGTAACACTTTTTCACACTTCTGTGTAAGTTTGGAGGTTAATTGAAATATAAATGGATTCTGTCCAAAACATGAATTCAACTTTACTGTTGTTTTTGTTTCCTTGGTATGGGATTCAAATGTCTTTTAAATTGCACTGTAAAAAATGTAAAAGTATGAAATATTTACAATTACATAAGAAAAAACAAAGAAATACAAAAAGAATACATAAAAAGTGTTGGCAATGATTTGGCAGCACTTTGTATGTATTCTTTAGTTTCTCTTAAGTTTTTTTTTCTGTAAATGCAGAAATTTGTTACAGCGTACATCTGGGAGGGGAAGGAAAACTTTTGGGAGGTGTGAAAACGTTTAAGTCAATGCAACTAAACAGTTTCTAGAGGGGGAGACAATTCCCTCTTGCCCCAACTTACATGACTCAGGGCCTGAAGGGTTGGCGCGGCTACTGTGTGGTGTTGTGATGTACTCCGTGATTTTCTAGGCTATTTAAGCTTGCAGGTTCCATCAATCATCCAAATTTCGATGTAAGACATCAGCCATTTATTAAAATTATATCTTCATATTGGTCTTTAGGAGGCACCATTTTGTGTCTAGCTAGTTTTCATGGCAATTTTTAGCCCCCCCCCCCCCCTTCCCCAACACCAGTCAGGGATTCACATTCCCCACCAATACAGAATGGCTAAGCTTTTGTTAAAAATAAATTAACCTAGGATTGAGTCAGAAAGATGGTAATGTCAAACTGAGAATATTTGGTCTAGTGTACTTTCAATCTCGCGAACTCTGTCCATTTAATTGTAGGACTATGGGCGTCTGGAGAGGGATTTTTCTAGAAGAGGGGATGTAAGATTTAATTGTTCACTGTTCTGGGGAAGCTCTGAGAAGAGGGATGTCCCATCCCCTTTGGGAAATTTTGGCTTTTAGAAGAGTTTTGCTCGGTGAGATTCGGTGAGAAGACTAGTTGCCTTTCCCCGACACAGAGGTGGGGAGGAAATTTCCCCTCCACATTACGCATATTACCGTGTGACAACTCCGTTAAGGACCGTAACCTAAGAAAAAGATCGTCGCAGCGCTGAGCAAACTGTCCAAAATACTTCGAAAATGTGTAAACGACAAGGGTGCTTGCAATCTTGCCTATCCTACTACAAACCTGACAAGTGTTGCTTCATACTGTCATCGGAGTATGCAACTTCTAAGCTTGACTTCTAATGTTAAGTTGATCTATGGACCCCTGAACAGAACGGTTGCAGAATACTTTGCCCGTTTGCCGATGTGACCAGTCCTGCAATTTGACGCCAAATATCTTGGCTAGAATAATATTTTGCCGTGCTATTACCCTCACAGAAGTCATAAAATACATTCTTAACCCTTTACCGTTGTGCTCCGATCGGGGCATATTTGCGCGGCTCGGGAGTGGGCGGGAAAGCGGACGTAGCACGCCCCGCATCAGCTTCCGTAGGCCATTGACCCCGTGACCTTAAACTATTGTCTCTCTCGTTGTTGTGGCCGAATTTTCGGGTAGCTACTCGCAGTTTCGAGCTCCGCGTGAAACAGTAAAGATGGGTGACAGCCGAGCTCTCCGCATGGGTCCAAACGGACCCAAACAACGGTAAAGGGTTAAGCCAGTGTTAAGTACTTTTAATAAAAACATCTTTCGTATATCAGAGGACGGCGAAAAGAAATCTTTTGTAAAGCTTTCAAGGCTTTTGTTCCAGGTTATGCAAACACATTTATGCACCCGAAAATTGGACTCAAAGTGTAACAAAACCTCTATCGGTTAGTACTGCGAAAACGGTTGATAAACGGCAACAAAGAATAGTAGCGGAGTGGGTAAAGGCACCGCGCGAAGCCACCTCACTGATGCCATTTCCAATTAACATGCCATTTCCAATTATTTTTAGCCCCTAAATACGGTAATTATTCTAACACAACTTTTACTTTAAAAAAGAGGAGGGGCACAATGTACTGTATGGCCCTGCAAGCATGGTTCTGGCTACGTCACTAGTAATGAGGCAAGTTTTGATAGTTTGCAAATGATTTGCGGAGGAAACTATTCAATATGATTTATCCCTTAGTTGAAAAATACCTTCTCTTCCCCAAGAAGCATTGTATAGCTTATATATCCTCTCACCCAAAACTTCAACCTGTTATGTTAAATGTTTTGAGGTTTCTTTTTTTTTAAATTGAAATATTTTTGAACATCTTGTGAGCGTGTACGACACCACTTCCTTGTACCGAGCCTCGCGTCTTAAATCAGTCCAAAAGAACTGCAGAACAAACGTTTTTTCTCTTTTATTGGGAGGCGAGCCCACTGGCTCACCCAGAACAAACGTTTCACGTACGACCAACTGTTTCAGAAAACAAAAGATATCAATAATTTTAATAAAAATCTTTTACAGCTTGTCAATATGTTCTCTTTCATTAATATAGACAGAAGACTAACATCAACGTCCAGTCACTGACCTGTTCATGTACGCTCAGTAGCCCTCTCGTTTAAGATGCAAGCCCGAAGCCAGACAAAAATTCGAAGGGGGCGAAATGGCTTTAAGGGGGAAGCGAAAACATTTTAGGGGCCGAAATCGTTTATCAATGTATTAAGCCAATTGCAGACTTAAATTTTCTATGGGGGTTTTTCTCCCTTGTCCCCAGGCTTCGAGCCTGTGGAGATGATTCCAACCATTAGTTCCATCGACCCTAGCTTGCCTTGCGTCTGTGTGGTCCCCCCCCCCCCACTCCTTAAGCTGCTATCCCTGAGACATGCAAAAATATACTGAACGAAAAAGCTCGTCCGTATGGCGGGGTCCACCGATGCAAAAGGATACAAATTAGTTTTTAGACAAATTTCTTGGTTTTTCTTCCGATCCTTTTTTTTTTATTTATATTTGGTAGGGGAGGGGTGAGGGGGATGTTCCCTTATAGCCGGCCTCTGATCTAGATAAAGACTGGTATTGCTAAAGGTAAGAGAAGGTGTGTGAAAAAGATATAAGATCACGAGCAGGAATTTCGCTTTTAAAATTATCTCAAGTCTCGGATGAAACTATTTTACTCTTACACTTCACCTGTACTGCCTATTGTTCTGTAGATTTGTTCTGGAAAATACCTTCTGTTGTTTGGCCAGTCATCCTGACCACAGGGCTTCTACTGTGAATGCTATGAATATTCAACGCTGGACATAGCTGAGATGCATTTGGGCATAGATATCTTTTGTATAAAGTCACGTGAGTGTTAGGGTGGGAAACGCGAAGCAGATGAATTAAAAGTAAATGACGACGCAGCTGTGTACAAGTAAGAACTGCGTCATCCCTCTCAGCTTGCCCTGAGTTCCATTGGCTTGAGAATTAAGTCGAAGAAAAAGTTATTCCGAAGACAGGAAAGGCCAGAAATTTCTTTAAAGAAGAGAAACTTTTTGCAAGGAATTTTGTTGTTGGAATTAATCTTCTAAATCACGGGACTGCTGCTCTATTTTCTAATGTAGTCACCAGGCAAGAACGTAAATTTAGGAGCAAGGATATTTTTGCACTTGACCAGAGATAGTTTTATGTCACTTGTCCACCTGAATCTGACGGGATTCTTTTAACCGGCCGACCATTTACTTCACAGATTTTGAGCAGAATTTACTAAACTTAAAGAGACGTTGACATTTGACGGTTCATTTTGTGAAATATCGAGGTAAGTGTCGTAATTTTTACGGTTCCATTTCATATTGTACGTTGGGGTGCATGGTTACTAAAACGTCCCCTTACTGAACCGGTTGAACAAGTCTGCAAAAGGGAATAAGACGCAGACAGTTATGATCTTCAAATCCGTTATCAGCCTGACATATGCTTAAATTTTGAAAAGTGTGATAGAGCAGGATCCAGACATCTCGAAAGAGATGTGGAGGCTGGAAGTCCCTTGAATATTCTCGTGAATAAATATCATGCAAAAATTTTGCGTATTTGTAAGTTGATTGTGTGGCGTAAGGGGAGGGGGACTCCTTAGATATCTGCCTGCATGTTAGATAAGCACCTAGTGCAGCCGCGAAGAGTTAGAAACATCAGTCACATCCAAACAGCTTTATTCCTGTGTATCAATCTATTAGTGAGTAGCCTTTAAATATGTGTTTACTGCAACAAAAAATAATCTTTTTGAGTGTTTTCATCTTTGGACCAACAACTTTCACTTTATTTTAAAATCCATCCCCCATGTAACTGGCCGATTTAGGGGGCGGCATACTTTCATACCTCTTTACTTAGTCTGGGCAAGTAATGTTTGCTAATGTTTGTGGGGAAATAATTTGGAAAAGGTGAAATACTTGACGCGATTCCTGCGCACCGCCCTGCGCACCATCATCCATCTATACTTCAGACACCTCTGTTTTCATAGGTGAACATCGGACTGGGGGTCCCTTTCATTTCTATACTGGACGAATCCGATCAGCGCTGGTGTTTAGTGACTGTAAGACCGCCATTAGTGGGGTCCATCAGCCTTAAATCTTCTCCATTTATTGTCTTTATGGATTTCAAACAGTCACACTCATTCAGAAGGAATCAAGATACAATTTAATGTACAACCATACATGATACAGGTAAGGAAGGAAATTGAAAGATTAAAAGGTGGTACACACCCGTTACGGCCGACTGAAACCAGAACATCATTTTGTCTAAACTGAGTCTTAATCTGTAAATTTTACTGTAACAACTTTTACAATGAAAATGCCCCTTCAAATGTATTGATTATTTGAATCCCATTAGGTTTCTAATTTTAGGTTGTTTCACGTTGCCTTTTATTTTACTTCCTTTGCGTCGTAACTGTTATCAGCTTGCTTGATAAGATAGTCATAACGAGGTTAGGATAAGTTCATTTCATAACATTGGTATTTTTTGGTTGAAACATCACACCTTCACTGGTCATCAGTAGAAAAACCTCACTGGTGCCCCTCCCCAGGTTAAGAACGACAACATAATAAAAAACCTCGGAGAAGTCCAGTGACATTTGTCTTAAAGGCGCAGAGCTTAACTGAACGGTCCCCAGATATGCTAATTGAGGAAACCCGCACTTTTACTGACAAGCAAGGCTCTTTTAACTTGTCCACGTATAGAAAGTACTCTGTCACTCTTAATTTACGGTTAAATGGGCGGTACTTTTCCGTCCCTCCATGGGCGTCGATATGCAAAGGGAGGGGGTGTTCTGGGCATAGGGGACATGTCTCCCAATTTTGGAAATAGTGTACATTCAATGACTTAAGATTTATACACAGAACTAATTGACGGAAGTGGCCCACTCCACATTCACGTAAACCCTTTACCGTTGTGCTCCGATCGGGGCATATTTGCGCGCCTCGGGAGTGGGCGGAAAAGCGGACGTAGCCCGCCCCGCATCGGCTTCCGTAGGCCATTGACCCCGTGACCTTAAACTATTGTCTCTCTCGTTGTTGTGGCCGAATTTTCGGGTAGGTACTCGCAGTTTCGAGCTCCGCGTGAAACAGTAAAGATGGGTGACAGCCGAGCTCTCCGCATGGGTCCAAAAGGACCCAAACAACGGTAAAGGGTTAAGATTGACGCTAATGCGCCGTCGCCAAGAAATATTAGCAGATTTTTTTGGAAGCTGACCACATAAGGGCGATGCGCGCTGTTTAACAAGAAATTTCCTAACTGGCTACCGAACCGTAATCTTTAAACTAATCCCTAACCCGAACAAAGAATACAATCGATACAATACAATGGCAACAGCCAATCAAAAAACACCTTGTTAAATAGTGCGCATCTACCCACCACATATTGTTTTTGAAGAGGGTAGGGGTTTGGGCAAACGCGTGTCCTTTCAAAACCAAATTACTGTATTCGAGGAGTGATGTTCCCTATTTACATGTTATTGCCACCACGTTTCATGAAAAAATACATCATGTCACTTTATGTAACTCCCCATGATGTGAGTCATGTCACTTTAATGACACAGGAGTCACTCAGGTGATTTCATCGGCTCAAAAGCACCTAAGTAATCCTTCAATTATCTACACAGTTTTTTACTGTTTTCAATGCTATTATGCATTTTATTGAACATCAATCACGCTCATTGTAAACAAAGGACGTTATATTTGGAATGCATAGCTCCCCCCCCCCCCCCTTTTAAGAAAATCGAAAAATGAGAAAATTTTAAAGAACTGATCGACTCATATCACAAAATCACTTTCGTTTTCACCCATTATTTTAATTTGGAAGGAAATTCATAGTATTTTTGAAGGTGAAAAAGTGTTTTTGTCCACGAACAACATATCTCTAATTAACCCCCCCATTTATCCCCCCCCCCCTCTTATTCCTTTCTCTCACCCTCATTTTAACTCGTCTTGTAAATAAATTTGTTACAAATTAGTGGGCTATTTTACTAGCTTATAGCCCGTACAATTTATGAGCAGACTAAGGAAAGCTTGAAGGAGGGTAAAGTTACCAGTATTTCTGATGGTGTGGGGGGGGGGGGCAACCGCATAGCCTAATCGCCCGCCTGGTGGAGTCTAATGGATGGATCCACAGACAAGGCGCGCCGCCAGGGTTGTGTTGTGGTGTTATGTGAGGATTTGGTGGGGTGTGACATGGGGTAGAATGAGAGATAGGAATCTCTTTGGGGAATAATAACGGCTCAAGGTTTCCAGGTGCTAATATTTCCAGGTGCAAGATGGTGAAATTTTTGTGCCTGATCAAGCTAGTGATCATTTTTTGCCATTATTTTGTTTTTCAAGCTTAGTTCATGCGAGCAGGTTTTAACCCCCAAACCATGAATTCCCTTTGGCTACGCGCCTGATCCACAGCAACGGAAAACTACACATTCACACTTCCTTACTGAGGGAAAAATAATATTTGACTAATACATGAATCTCGGCATTTCTGAAAATAAGGACGTATAGGCAATACACGAATCCGGACACCAAGTGATGGTCTGAATTTAGTCGGCCATAACTGGGATCCGTCACCTTTCAATTTCCTTGCTTACCTCAATCATGGATGGTTGTTCACTAATTTGAATCTTAAATTCTCCAAATTCACTAAATATGAGGATTTTAAATTCAAGTAAACAATAAACAAAGACGATTTTAGGCTGATGGACCCCACTAATGGCGGCCTACAGTCACTGAAAATCAGCTCTAATCGGATTTGTCTATAGATAAGCTTGGTTTACGATAGAAACTGCTCAGCACTTCAATTTTTCAATACATTTTTAATGCGAAATAAAAGAATGCAATTTGTTGCAATTGGATCAAATTTTGAACGTTTTCTTCAACTGCAATTTATCGCACTTCAATGTATTCAGTGGTGAATAAGCATAGATCGTCAAGTTTTTAGGATATGTGATAAAATTCTTGTAAATTCTTTCAAATCCTAGACTCAGCGGATCGCTGGGACACATATTTTCACGGGTAAAGTCAAAATAAATATAGTTTAGCAAAATAGTTATATTTAAAAGACGGACAAAATCTTAATCTGGTTAAACTTCAAAACAAATTGGACATGTGTTTCTGGAGAGGAGATATCAACAAACGAAGTTATTGTTGTATTCAAAAGAGATCTTTAGGACAGCAAAGATTTTATCTCTTCCTTACATTGACAAGGAATGTTTTGGTTTTTATCAGACTGCAGGCGCGTAGCCAGACAAGACACCGAAGGGAGGAGGGGGACAAAGCCTTCCCAGGGGAGGGGCAAAAACCTTGCCAGGGGGCGTACAAATGCGTTGTCAATGGCAAGTCTGGGGGAGGGCGAAAAAATTCAGAAATTTTCTAGCCCCCCTTTGTTGGCTACGGGCCTGTCAGAATGTTTTATTGACCTTAATCAGTTAGTAGTTAGTAGGTATAGGACCTTCACATATGCAATGCAAAGTTCGTAAAATTCTTATGCCACTCGTGCAATATCATTCGGATTACTTTGAGGGGAAAATTGGTTGTTAAGAAAAAGGATTGTTCATAAATATGAGGATATATATTGTATGTGCTTACTTCACTTTGATAAAAGGCTAGACTTTACAGGTTCATATCTTGATAACTTAATTTAACATAGGGTTTCAATGCCAATTTCACAAAATGTGTTTAGAATACCCCCTCTCCTCTAATATATCAAAATTTGATATTGGGCCATTCTACAAAAAGATTTTTCGTTTGGCCTTTCCAGATTATGAGGACATCTCTGAACGACACCATTGGTTTGAAAAAGCACGCCACATTTGTGAGAAGAGAGTTGGACAAATTCGAAGAGGTTACATCAGTTCAGCATCTTTACAGGGGTTGACAGATGCCGTTCTTATGACGGTCACGGTGACACAAGGAGTATATTAAAGTGGCAATCATAGTTGGTCTTTCAAATTTTTACAACTTTAATTTTGCACCACATTTGTACATTTGTAAGAATGATCCGTAATTTACGATCTAACGACATGATTGTTTAGTGTTTACAGTGGATCTGTGAGAATTTTGTTAGAAATATTCAGAAATTTTCATTTACTTCACAAAATACCAATTTTTCTAACCCGAAAGACTTATTCAATGTTTCTATATATTCCGGTAAAAAATCAGGTCAGAAGGGAAAACTATGTGCTGCAACAAAAGGTTAATATTCTCTGATCGTCCCTTTAAAACATTTAGTAAAAAATGATTCAAAATTGGGTCAGCTGGGCAACATTCCAAATAACGTAAAATTCCCAATTCCCAATTTCTGTTCCTGGTTCAAATGGATTAAAGAGTTTCTCTCTGGGCGTTGCTACAGGGGATAGGGGGCGATCGCCTTCCCTGGCTCTGAAAAATGAAATTTTCCATATGTGACACCCAAACCCAACTACAGTGAGGTTTTCCCAACTCTTTGTTTATAAAATCCGAACTCTCTGCCATTCAACCTCCATATCTGTAATTATTTCTTTCAAAAGGGTAAAATTTTCCTCCGTCGCGCTTCGAGCGTCGCAAATTTGCAATCCCTTTTCCGAGCTTTAGAAATTTAACAACCACAGAAATGTGCCATACGTGACATCAGATCATCATTTTACACTGACAAAACACTGCTGTTTTCCTAAACTTTCTGTCACAGAATTTCCAGTTTCCTGCAAGCTCGTGATTTTGAAATAGTTTGTCTAAAAAAAAAAAATCGGGAACTTTTGTAAATGTCGTTGGAGAGCCGCAATCCGGAGGCCATAGATAACGGTGACAACAACGGTTTTTCTGTTTTTAGTGGCCTTGCAATCTCAGATTTGCTAATAGGAAGTGCAAATTCCTCAGTAATCCCCGAGCAGTTTACACTAGTAACAGGAAACCCAGAATTAAACATTTTCTGCAACACCAAGCTCAATATTTTCAAACATGTTTAAAAAAAGGCAAAATGTCGAAAAGCAAATAACGTCCCTAATATTATGGTGATAACACTTTAAAAAGAATAAAAAATAGGTGCCCCCAAACTGAATCAACGCCACCTTTGGGCATCTATGATCTAATTTGTTGTAACTTAGCTAACAGCTTAAGGTAAGTTTCTGCTTGACATTTTCTAAACGCACTTTACCCAGTTTCCTTAAAATAAGCTAGTTCGGTTAATTCGTTGGCGCATGGAATTGAGGCACACAACGTGGGCTTCACAAACCGTGCTCATCACATAGTGTACGACGTTCCCTTTTTTTGTGCAAAGCGTGCATACATCACTAAACAAAAATCTGAATAGCCAACCCGAGCGAAAATAGGGACTCGACCCTACTTATTCACAACAAAAAAGGCAATTTAGACCAGTGCATAGAACTACACTTATGATTCCCTCCTTCTGTTATGGTTGAATAAAGGAAGAATGATGTCACCACATTGTCATGTGAACTCAAATTTTGGAATAAGTGTTGTAGGTGTGGGATTGGTTTATTTATCCCGAAGATTTGGAGGATGTGCGCACGTGCAGAGCCACCAAAACTAATTCTCGAACTCGCTTATTGGCACCTTGTATCTGATGGACCATTGCTGGTAGGAGACAAGATCATTTTCATGTTTTTTTTTGTTTCAACTTTCAAACGTAACTATATACCACTTGCACTATACATAAAGTTGAGGAGCAAACGGGTCGTTCAGTTACCCCATACTACAAAATGTGAAATTATCCGGGAGAGATAAGAAACATGAGAGAATTGTTTGAAATACCCCCCCTTTCCCATTCAGTTTTGCCCTCCCATTAAAGTGTTCTTGATATGTGGGTGAAAACTGATATTAAATGAAACAGCAGTTCATGCAGAATAATGCTATATCACATCAAGTTTCTTTCTTTTGCATGCAGGTGCTGTGTAATTTTTGTAATGAGTATGGCTGTTTGGCAATACCCAAGATCTACGTGACATGATCGTGTCATTTGGCAGATGACCAAAATGACGGTGAAAAAATGGTAAGATTTTCATAATTTCTATGTTGAATGCCGGTAGATTGTGCAAATTTTGTCTAATTTCCGCAAACTTAATAAAAAATAGCTGGTCAAATAAGCAGATGCGTGAAGTAGGGCCAGGTAGGATACTAAAGAGGGGAGGGGGGAAACGACGTTCAGTGGGGAAATATTAGAAACTGGTGAGGTATTAAATTAAATAGTATGAGGGCAATTGTACACAGCACCTGCGGCGAAAACTGTTTTATCATACAGGAGTCATCTACCCCCCCCCCCCCCATTGTCGACGGCCTTGAAAAGCAGGACTTAAACCACAAACTAAGTAAGGAGGGAGATAACTCTACTTCCTGCTGCCTGGTGTCACGATTTTTATGCCAAAATTTACATTCCTAGCCACTTGTCTATAAACATAGTAATACGGGGAAAGGGACAACATTTTTACCCCTATTACCTTATTTTTGAGACCATTATTTTAGTTTCATAAGTTATGATGTAGGTGCCCTCCTAAGCATTCACTGTTGCCCATGGTGCCCTCCATCCATTGAAAACTGGAGGAAAAAACAGGAAGTAAAATAGTGGTGGGCAAAATTATTATATAAATCCTTCATGTCAAGGCTGCCCTCCTTCAGATTTGCTAAAAGATTGTGCCCAAATTGCATATAATGGACCCTATTGTATCAAAAAATTTTCCAAAGAGGCCTAATCAGTCTGTAAAGTTTAGCAATTAGCATAGTTTTCCTGAGATTTTGTCGGAGATATTGGACAAGTTCAACTGAGAACCTTTAAACATGAACCATTTTTATAAAGGGATTTTCTTTGTTTACTCGATCTGCAAAATAGTCAAACGCTTGCAATATTTTCGTAACTTTTTATATAAGTTACCAGTTTCTTCAAATAACCTCACATTATAACCCCATTCCGGGAACGGCCATGAACCACTTCCTAAAGCCCCGGAAGCATTTTATCTTTAACTTTAATTTACATAAGATGGGCACTTCACAGAACACACAAATATCACAATCTGACTTTCTTCAATTATATCCTTACCCCGTATGATTAAAGTCGGCCGGAATCGATAATGCAGAGGGTGCCCCGCCCACATTTATCTAAAACTCAATCCTTGTTTATTGCTTCATGGCTTGTCCCAGTGGCCATACAAGTCCATAATGTGTAATCAAGACACTCTCAGTGCCCATGCTGTGTAATTAAAGAGTGGTCCCTTTTCACTACAGCTGAATGAGGGTGACCCCTGAGGATATTTGCACTAAGCAAAAACGTACCTTTGGTTTCCTATAGTCCTTTTCATGAGTCTTGTGATGGGACGCGCAGAACACGCCAAAAAAATGGACTTCTCAATAGAGAAACTAAAGGAAATTAGAGAGAGGGTGGGCCTCTTTTCACTTCAGCCGAAAAAAGAGATTAGGGTCAAATAAGATCATAGTCCTTTCAGAAAGCTTGGGGCACTTGGTCAGAGAAGGGGACCAGAAGACGACCACCTACCTGCTTCCCCCTTTCACTGGTAACGGTAGACCTGTGTACGGCCCGGACACTGGTTAAAAGTTTCAGTGACAATGGGAGAGGTGTTTAACAAGAAGTACCCCTGAATGCAGTATATGACCTATTTGAACATTATACAACTTAAGTATCACTCGCGTAGCTCTGTCAGTTCCAGTTTGTATTTTTGTAGCAAAAGCAACCAGACTACGGCGTAAAAAAACTAGTTCTGGAAGTTCTACAAAAGTCCTCAGAAATACTCAATTGACAGGAGCTCATATAAAACAGTTTGCACTGAGAGTGTTTTGATTACACATTGGGGTCGTGTATACTCATCCTGTAACAATAAACTGAGGTTAGGAGAACTGGAACCGTTCGGGGTGAGGTGATTAGGCCTTTGAATGGAAATACTGCACCAAAATATGAGAGGAGTAGTGAATGTTGCATAATTTGTATCTGTTTATTTAAAACAAAAACATTTCACTAATTAAAGATGGGTCACCTACGAGATCATACTAGGTTTCCGAGATATAAATGGGATGGGGAGGAATGTTCAATTTTTATTGCGACCATATGCTGACTTAGCTGTAGCTGCAGAATAGAATGTTCATTCAGTGCAGTGTCCGAAATCCCCCCCCCCCCCCACGCCCAAAAGGCAAATTTCATGTAGTAAGTTAAAAAACGAAGAATTCTTGTCCCGTTCCCCACAAGGGAGACACATATATCTCTGATGAAAAAAATATAGAGAACATTAATACAACAGGTTGTCTACAAAAATGTCAGGTTTATTGAATCTTCATCACAAACGTCACAAAAGGTATCGGTCTGGGAATAGTTCATCCATAAATTAGATCGTCTCCTCGTGTTTCCCTTGAATAGGGAAGGTAAAAGAATTTATCCATCAAAATAAAGAAATCATTTCATGAGAATCGTTTCTGAAATTATTCTGTGTAAAAGATTATTTTCCAAATTTTCTGAGGGGACCACACAAGGGAGGCATTTGTTTTCAGTTATTTTCCAAACGATTAAAATCGCCAACCATGGAAGGAATGTTTCTGAAATGCTTCTTGGCCACCTTTAGTGTCTCCCTTGTCTGTGGGAATACTCACTTGTTCCACAAAAATATACACAAATCTTGAATGTTACCTCCCCATTTCATTTTGAGATGCCATATGTTTCAAATATCATACTAAAAATAATAGTCGAGGATCAAATTGTTATTGGCTTAATATGTTTATCAGCAGATGAGATGTCATGCATTCAAACTGACGGTCAAAGTTTGGTTTTTCTTCATCTTTTATCGTAATGTATTATAAGTAAGGCATATTTATAGTTTTGTTAGTGCATGAAATTGGTGGTAATTTAAAACAATAAACAATGCTTCTCTTAGTTCCTCTGTAAACAAATCAAACATGAACTGGATCCTGAATTTAAGAAGGTGAATTCAAGGCGATTTCACTCCTGGGTTAGGGCTGAGTTGGAGTAATATAATACTGTGAATAAGGTGCGTGCGACTAAAATGATACGGTGTTGAAGCACATATTTCATCCTTTTTTTAAGTACCTATTATTGGATCAATGAAACTTCGATACCTGAATGCAGATATTTCATCCTTTTTAAGTACCTATCATTGGACAGATATTTTCTTCCCTTTTTTGGTTACCTCTAGAAAGCAAATTTCTTTAAAAAAAAACGAAGCAAATAAGCAAGAATAATAAATACTAAATGATTTGGTTACAGATAGATACAGATAAAATGAATATACAGAAATAGGGGAAATTTGTCTCAGTACCCCCACTACAAGACACGGGAGGGAGATATTTAGGGTCTTTGCAAGATTTGTGTAGGCAAAGTTTAAAATATTTGAGCGTCCATTCGTGTAATTTTGTGCAGCGCTGCAACTTCCGTCGAACCACAGCTTTGACTAAAGAGGGCACTTTACCCACGCTCCTTACGTAAGCTTGGTTGAAAATATGTACCTATTATTGCTGTCACAAACAGAAAAGAGACAGGTTTCCCGAATTTTCATGATCAGCTGTACATTTAACTGTTTTTCCTTTTTTTTTTTTGCAGAAGGAACTAATCAAAGCCGCAATTTACTCCCACGATAATTCACTTGACAAGCTCACGTTGGATAAGGGACTGACCGCTTCTTGATTTCCAAATCTCGAGGGGGAACACGGGCAAGATCGTCTTCTGTGTTTGAGAAACGTTTCAAGGGAGGAAAACCGCACTCAGACATACCCCAGCTCCCATATCCCCTCTTCGTATCATTCCCCCCTATTGTTCCCTCAATGGATTGCATGGTCAAGTGGTTAGAGCATCCGACTTGCAGCATAAGCAATGAATTAGGGAAACAAGCCAGAAAGCACCATTTCAAAAGAAAGGCGCGTGGGTCAGCCCGACTGAAATTGGTTAGAAACTTGGCCGTGTCCTCATTTATAACGAACTCCTTTCTCAGTCTCGACCTTGCACCTTCCATACAAAAGGAAAGAGCTGTGCCAGTTGATTGCCTCTGTGAAGGTAAGGTTGTCTGGTCCCTGGTAAGCCCCCAACCTTGTGCCAGCTCTCACTTTGGCAAGGGTTAGTTACAGTAGTTTTACGGCCCAGTTTCCAACCACTCAAGTCGGCATTTTTCCCAGTTATGGCTCACTGACTTGTTTTTCCTACTCGATTGTTATGCTGAGCACCAAGCACAATGGCATTAGGGAATAGTAGACTTGCTTTACTAAATATATTCTCACCTTCCATTGGCTGGTTTGGAACTCCTTGCTATGCTTTTACCTCTCTGCCCCCTAAATGACTTCACTAAAGCACAGAAGACCATACGAACGAAAACATGCAGGTTAGTGCAAACAATTACATGTGATAATTACTACGTTTTGTAGGGGATAAGGAAGAAGAAAAAAGCGAGAAAAGGAAAAAAAATGAGGTCATACGAACGAAAACATGCAGGTTAGTGCAAACAATTACATGTGATAATTACTACGTTTTGTAGGGGATAAGGAAGAAGAAAAAAGCGAGAAAAGGAAAAAAAATGAGGTCATACTATTAATTACTTCTCTGAAAAAATAGTCCTGAATCTATGACATCACACCTTCAAGGTCACTTTTTGCAGAAAATGAAAATTGCACCAGAATGTAATTTTATAGAGGCTGAAAGTAAATGATATGAATGATATGAAGGGTTTGTCAAACTCCTTATATATTCTTGTTGGTTGCCGGACGATATGAGCCGGATCCGGACGGTTTGACCCTGACACGTGTCGAACAATTATGAGCCGGATCTGGACAATATGAACCGGCGACCCAATGATCCCACCTTTCCTCTTGGCCTTCCCAGATCTCTCCTTGCCCAGATGCGAGTGAGGTACAGCCAGTGTCAGTGAAGTCTCAGGGGTCGTGAAAGGGACCCTGGGGAGGGAGAGAACATTAGGGTGGTAAGACTGTACCTGTTCCAGGGGAACTTCCAAGGGAGTAAGCGCTGAACCCTGGGGAAGGGGGGGGGGTAGGAGAGGTTGGGTGGGACCCTGTGGAAGGAGGAGTTCCAGGAGAGGGCGGGTGGGATCCAGGGAAGGAGTCGTGGGAGAGCTCCTGGGGAAGGACGGAGTTCGGGGGGGGGGTGGGTCGGGATCCTGGGGAGGAGAGGTTGGGTGGGACCCTGGTGAAGGAGGACTTCCTGGGGAAGGAGAGGTCCCTGGGGAGTTCCAGGAGAGGTTGGGTAGGATCCGGGGGAAGGAGGGAGATCCAGGAGACCCTGGGGAAGGTCGGAGTTCCCAGGGCGGTGGGTCGGGATCCTGGGGAAGGAGAGGTGGGAGTTCTAGGAGAGGTTGGGTGGGACCCTGGTGAAGGAGGACTTCTAAGATAATTTGCTGGGACCCTGGGGAAGGACGGAGTACCAGGGGAGGTTACTGGGAGGTCCAACCGACGCTCTCCAACCTACCCTCCCGTGTCCTGTCCCCTGCCGTCCCTCCAGTGCCCTGTCCCCTTCCCACCTCCCGTACCCTATCAACTTCCCCCACCGGCCCTCCGTTGCCATGTCCCCTACCCACCTCCCGTAACCTATCCCCCTCCCCCCGGTCCGCCCTTGCCCTGTCCCCTTCCCGTACCCTATCCCCTTCCCCACCGGCCCTCCCTTGCCCTGTCCCCTACCCTTTCCCTTCCCTGTCCCCTTCCCACCTCCCGTACCCACCCCTTCCCCACCGGCCCGCCCTTGCCCTGTTTCCTTCCCACAGGCAGGCACTCCCCTGACCCTCCCCTCCCCCCGGCCCGCCCTTGCCCTGTCCCCTTCCCCACCGGCCCTCCCTTGCCCTGTCCCCTACCCTTTCCCTTCCCCACCGGCCCTCCCTTGCCCTGTCCCCTTCCCACCTCCCGTACCCACCCCTTCCCCACCGGCCCGCCCTTGCCCTGTTTCCTTCCCACAGGCAGGCACTCCCCTGACCCTGTTTCCATTCCAAACGACCCTCCCTCCCATAAATCCCTCCAGTCCGTCTCCCACCGCCCGTCTCTTGCCCTGTCCCTTTCCCACCGACCTTCCCGTGCCGTTGCCCCTTCCCACAGACCCTCCCGTACCCTCCCCCTTCCCAACGACCCTCCCGCGCCCCTGTTCCACTCCTACCGACCCTTCCTAGTCCTGTCCCTTCCCACCGTCCGGCCCTCTCACACCGCCCCTTCCTTGTCCTCCCCTTCCTTGTCCGCCCCCCAACCCCAACAAATTCCTCCCTTGCCGGCTTACCTTTCTCCCTTCCCCAACCTCCCACTGCTCACCTTTCTACCCTCCCTTGTCCTCCAACTTAACCATGCACGTTGCCGGCTCATATCGTCCGACATTATTCAAGTTTTCTTCGAGAAATTAAGAAAAGGGAAGTATGGAAAATGAAACTAGAAAGCTCAGCTCAAAGGCTTGGTTCCTTGACGAAAGGAAAATTTGCCAACTTTGAAGGCACTATTACCTCCCGAAAACAAAATTCCATAATACAGTGACCTCGTTAGAATGTCGAAACTGGGGAGGGGAGGAAAACTAAGGGAAAAGGATGATGTTGGGGGCAAAACTTTTTGGGCGCAGCGCGAAGCGACTCAAGCCGCCCGTTTTTTGGGTGGGGGTTCAAGGGGCGAAGCCCCTGGAATCTCTGAGGTTTAAGCGTATCTCTGGTTGACTCAACTCCTAAATGACCTAACTGGGGAGGGGGCAGGTGAGAGCAAGGACAAACTCTGATCCACACACAAATAAACCTATAAAACTAATCCAAACTTCCTCCAAGCGAACACCAACAATGTTGACCTTTGACATGAACTGTCTTCTTATGACCTCAAATAATGTTTGATCTCCACCAAAACAAAACGGTTCTTTATTGCTATCTTGATACATCGTGTTTAAGTCATCGTAATCATCATGGGGTAAATATATCTCAGGGAGGCCAAACGTGTAAAAATGTATAAATAGCAAATCAAAATATTGGGGTCAAAAAATTGAAAAGTTTTCGCTGTTTTAATTACAGCTGATGAGCTCAAATGGAATTTATGGGATTTTTCCTCTCAATATGAAATGTTCATCATTGCTTCCTTGAGATATTGTGAACTAGAGGGCAAAAATTTTCAGTTCTAATTCTGATGACCTCCTCCTCCTCCACATACTATACGGATGTTCCTCTCAACATGTACCCGGATGGGCCCAACTTTTCTGGGGGAACAGTCGGACATTGCTATCTTGAGATATCGTGTTTTTCAACAAGCAATTGTGTCACGCACACACACAACATTACCGTGGCATACATTCCTCCTCTGCCGTCGGCAAGGAATAAAAAATTGAAGCAGTTGCGGAACGGTTAAGCAATGAATGGAAGAGTGGAAGGAACGAAACGTCCCCCCCCCCAGTAATAGCCTAGTGGCTCCCGATGCCCCACTCTGATCTGAACCTAAATAAACTGTACCCATTCTGAGACTTCCCTGATCCTTCATCCCTGGACCCAGGGGTGAAGCATGAGTCATGAGAAGCACGGATCTGATGGAAGCTAACTGCGCCTATCCTAAGACTATTTTCAACCAGTGCTTCTTGTATTTTGCCCCCCCCCCCTCCCCAGTAATAGCCTAGTGGCTCCCGATGCCCCACTCTGATCTGAACCTAAATAAACTGTACCCATTCTGAGACTTCCCTGATCCTTCATCCCTGGACCCAGGGGTGAAGCATGAGTCATGAGAAGCACGGATCTGATGAAGCTAACTGCGCCTATCCTGAGACTATTTTCAACCAGTGCTTCTTGGATTTTGTTCCATGGAGTACCCCAACAAGGGCTTTGTCAAAGGACCTATGAAGTGCCCATAGCAGGTTGACCCCCATTCTCCAAGCAAAATATACGGTATCTCAACCTTTCATCCAGAGATATGTCAAGACGTCAAAGCTTCCCATGGCTATCCCCCCCCCCCCGGACCCCAACCAAGGCTTTGGTTCATAGAAGCTAACCTAGGTCCTTAGTGGGCATTGGTCCCTTCTGCTGAGACGTTTCCACCAAGAGAATACTTAACCTAGCTCAGAGCTTCTGAAATATTTTTCGCCTCTCTTTATTTTTCGCCTCTCTTAATTGTTACCTTTGCTCTCTATCCCCCTTCCCTACCCTTTTGAAATCTGTTACTCAGTTCCAGCTACCTTGATGGGCACGTCTGTATATAACAACAATAAAACATGCAACACATCGTTTAATATTCAAATTGTTCAACAAATATAATACTTCCCTTCTCTTCCGACTTTTGTACTGACCTGTGTTCCTTGCACTTCGGTTCGTCTGGCCTTATAACCTTTCCTCCTCGGTGATGACACTTACATAGAGGAAAGGGTACACGTTTTCTAGTCAAAAGTGAAGCATAATAAGGGGATATATTGTTCAATTCCCATGCATTAAAGCCTTGAGTAGCCTTACCCGTAACTTATCTGCTTGTCTTATAGACCGACATTTCACGTGCATGTTTCACTTACATTTCATGAATACGTACACAGCCTTTTGTAGACAAGGTTTTGAGGGTTTGGGGGAGGAATAGGGGGTATGAGTCTGGGGTAGGAACATCAACAAGGGTAAGGGTATGATGAGAAAGTGTCTAATGATTCAAATATTGTTTGAGCGAAATTTCTTTTGCTTCATATCTCAAAAATGTTCAAGTAGCATATAACCAGAATAGCAAAACCCTCTCTCCATCACTCGTGGTGGTGTTATGTTCCTTCTATTTGGATATCCCTGAGCAGGAGGATCCAGTACGATTACGCCTTTTAATCTCTTGTTCATTATTGCGTCACAATTTAGCGTTTGTCATCCTGGTCTCAGCTGGTCAGTAAACTGCCGTCGGAGGGTGGGGGGGGGGGGTTGCTTTCATGTCCACAGGCAGTAAACATCTGCAAAAAAAAAAGTGAAAAGAAAAACGTGTGTCAGCGTGAGCTTTTTTCGGAGAAACCATGTATATTTGACTATATACAAGATTAGCAAAATCAAGAACAGATGAGCAATATTTACCCAGTATTGGGAAAGTATGGCATATGTATCTTTTTTAGCAAACTTTGCTGAATTTATTGGGCAAAATTTTGTGTAATAGGCTAACAAGGCAAAATTGTGATTTTTTGCTCAACCGTAAGTAATTTTCTTCCACAACAATGTAGCATGTGCTTTGTTTGCCCAAATGCTTTTAGAGTGTAATGAATATCAGCCTGAACGGAGGAAGGGGGTGGGAAGACTACACCCGTTTATAAAATGCTTTGACGTTTTGTAACTGTTCACTGCTTTGTTTTCTGTCAAGAAAACACAGCATTTTTCATCAGTGACCACTTAATAATATTTTGGAAAGCCGAATAGATTGAACTAATCATTGTCTGAATCATTCATTGTGCAAAACATTTAAGATGAACTCTTTTGCTAATCTGATGCAACCCACGTCTTTCTAATAAAAGAAAATGGAATTAGTGTCGTAAACGATCCTGTTTCCCTAATTTTTCTTGAATAATTTATGTTCAAGTCATGGCAAATGATGGTTGTGACATTTAGCTGTGTTTCATAGGAAAATTAGTTTGGGGCAAAAAGTGTGTGCAATTAAATATCTTTTATCAGTTTTGGAAAAGTAGGCCTACATCTGAAGTTGATCACAGAGATTTCCTTTCACACTAAAATTAGACACAAAATTATTAGGATTACTTGATTTAATACTGAGTAGAAATGTTTCCGTGATGTTGTTATGTTGTTTTCTTTTAAGTAAACCAGAAAGCCAAAAGGCTAAGTGATTCCTTGCCACTGAAATGGAAGGCCCTTTTTCACATTGGCATTGCTTTGCAATGTTTTTCAATTAACAGGGCTCCATAATGTGCCCACAAAGTACACATGCAAGGCCAGTCTTCCTACATTGAGATCCCCCTTGCCCGTTGTGAACCCAAATGACATTTGACCTCCACCAAAAACTTCTGGGACCATGTATCCACTATGTGCCATCTACATGACAAGTTACAGGACCCTACAAGAGACCTTTCTTGAAAGACTGTGCAGGAAAGCTTGTCAGGCTTTGAACATGCTGACTCCAAATGAACTTTGACCTTTGGGAATATCAATAGGGATCATCTAATCCACACACTAAATATGAGCACAGTCACATGTACCGTTCTCGAGATATAGTGTTTACGAAGTTTTGACCTTTTGACCTCTCTTGACCCCAAATGACCTTTGAACTCCACAAAAAACAATAGGGATGATCTACTCAATATGGCCAATGCACACACCAAATATGACATTAGTCACACTTACGCTTCTTGACTGATACCGTGTTTTGAAGCAATTTCTAAGGTCTTACACATTGCATATTCAAGAAAAGCAAGGAGTTACTCTCTTATTAGTGAAAACTGTTATCAAATGACTTTCACGAGCCAATCATAAAACACGATAGACAACTACACTGATCCAATTGGGGGAACTGCTCGCCTTTAATTTCAAATTAGTGGAAAAAACCAGAGAGAGCAAACGGGGCTTAGTGATTCCTTGACGCTGAAATATATATATATATATATATATATATATATATATATATATATATATATATATATATATATATATATATATATATATATATATATATATATATATATATATATATATATATATATATATATATATATATATATATATATATATATATATATATATATATATATATATATATATATATATATATATATATATATATATATATATTGTTTCAAATTGGCAAATTACTCTCATAATTATACTAATCATATTCTTCTGTTGTCCAGCAATCCATTCAAGCTGATAACGGGCGTTCTGGAAATCACGTGGTGTTAAATCCAAGATGGTGGCAATTTTGGCTCCAATGACATACCGAGTATAATCTCACAACTGACTTGGATATCCAGGTTAATAAAGTACTTTGATTGTCTAATGTTATGTGTTTGGTGTCGAGCAATCCCTTCGAGCTAATTTCGAATGTTTTGGGGAATCACGTGATGTTAAATCCAAGATTGCCGCGTCAAATTGAAACATTGCAGGTTGCAATATGACACAAGGAAATGAAATGATACAATAATAATGAAAGTAGGAAATCCACACAAGCTTCCTACCTTGAGATATTGTGTAAATTCACTTTTCCGATATTGACCTACTGTTATCATAGAAACCAATAATAATTCTTCGTTTTGATAATAAAAAGGAAATATGATGTGTAAACTGCATTGTTCATTAATCTGTTTGACTTGAGTTGTCAATTTCATAAAAAGATCACACTTGTGAAGCCAATATATTCCAATTTCCCTCCTCCCGATACTTTGTGTGTGTGTGTGTGTGTGTGTGTGTGTACGCGCGCGTGTGTGTGGATTGGATGGTGCAAAAATAGCACTTTGAGTGAGAAGTATTGACTGCCCGAAACACTCTCTTAATGGAACTCCACCATCAGTTGGTGCCAAACGTACAGAAAATTTGGAAAAATCGGACCCTCGGACAGCCGAAAATGGCATTTCCTATGTTTGAAATTAGAAAGTTTGAAATTAAAAATTTTGAGCTTTCGTTTGTAATACTAAAATTCACTTCTTTGAAAAAATTAGCACCTTGGCTAGAATAATTGACACAAGATTACGAATGTGTTAAATAGTGTCATCAAATAAAGTCAAGTAAAGTTGGGGAGAATGACAACTAAACGGGGAAAAATTGCTGAAATTACTCAAAACCTACCTTTGTTTTGTGGACCTATTTACCCCTACTTACCTCACCAACAACTACTATTGAAACTGGTTGCAAACTTAAGGACAGAACTTTCCCGATGCCAACGAAGAACAAGATCTTCTGACAGCAAAAGAGTCCGTCGGTAAAAACAGGTGAAAAACAGAGCTGAGCAATCCGAGACAGATGTTGACCATCGATTGAGATAAAACAAGGGCGAGTTAGCATAGCGTTCAGTTTCAATAGTAGTCATAGGGGAGGCAAGTAGGAGTGAAATACGTTTCCATTGCCAGACAAAATGTACCGCAATACCATTGGATTGAAAACGTGTTGTGTGTTTTCGAGAGTTGCCAGGTGTCATAGGGAAATGAAAAAGTCACGGTTTTACTGTTTATGTCATAGACCATCTGACCATGGACACAGTTACAGCCAGACCAACCATCCTGACCATATTCCATTTGGAAACATCAACAGCACCTGCAATAGACAAATGTGATAGTGTTGTTATGCAAGAATTGCTATCAGCTCACATTAAAGGTCTAGAGCAGGCGTTCCAAAGTTATTTTGAAGCAACAGTTATGTCTCACAATTTTCTTCTTATTTCTCTTCCAAGTATCTTCCATAACGTTTTAGGACTTCAATATTGCATATTCAAGGTAAACCAAGCCGTTATCCTTAAAAAATATAACATTTGAAGAGAAAAAATGTTGTCACATGACTCTCAGCAGCCAATCACAAAAAAGACAGTCTAACTACTCTTGCCCTTTAATTCTCACAGCATTACAAATGTATTCAGGATTTTTCTATGCCAAAGAGGAAGGAGGAGGGGGGGTGGTAAATGGTCCTTGGGTAGGGAGTATCAGGGGAGAACAATTGTAGTTTGATGTGAGAGGATTGGTCCTTTAAGTAGGAGCGTAATAGGTCTATTTCTCGGTGACAAATTTTATCTCAATGAAAATTGTCATGATCAATGCCTAAAATGTTTTGCCATTTGCGTACCCAAAAATTTCCCACCGCCTGACAACTACATCGCCTTTTCATTCAGAATCTCGTTTGGCCCATTGTACGACATCCTACATGTAACCAGTTATTTAATTTAAGTGGCACAGAATGAACATAAGTCGGGCCTGCCACGGCCTTTTATCCAGTTGTGGCTCACTGACTTGTTTTCCCTTCTCCATTGCTAATGTTGAGCACCAAACACAATGGCAGTAGGTCCCATTTTAAATGGTTCGGTACGACCCCGCCAGGAGAAGAGCTTCTGACTCCCGGCTGCAAGTCTGATGTTCTAACCACTTGACTATGCAGAATGAACAGAACTTGCAATATTAACCTGGACTCCTACATTGAAATTAATACCATCTTGCCATTTACCTCTCTCTTCGTCGGCTCCTGGCTGGTGTCGACGGGAAAGGATGCGTGTCCATCTTGTCTTTCTTGCGTTGGTTGATAAAATTTGTCGTACTACTTGACTACAGCACCATATTTACTGCAAATCCTACAAAAGACAGAAAATACTAATATTATAGAGCTTTTTCATATAAGACTGGCTACAAGCTTTCATAAAATATGGCCTTCTACGCAATACTATTTTCGGAACTTTTCAATAGAGGAGTGCTAACTGAAGAGAAAGATAGGTTATGGCAACAAGGATTTAAAAAATTCCGTAATCAGATTTTTCCAAAATTGTGTTTCCTTCTGATGAATATAGAATAAATGAACGACCCTCTTGTTTCTCACCTTAATAGAGATTGGAGGCTGAAGGTAAAACCTTCAAGTTGGCAACTGAAATTTCAAATAAACACCGGAACAATTTTTCTTTCAGTAATATTTTTCAGATATAGGGAATGAGAAGAGGGAGGAATTGGTGATTAAGAAGATCCGATTGCTTGAATGATTAAGAATATATCAAACAATCCTGCGTATAAGGATGCCTTAATAAGGTAAAACAGAATAAAATTAATGTATTGAAAACAATGAGTGAAAACAGGGAGTTGCTGGTGAAAACAAAAGCTGCAAAAGTTACATCTGAAGAGGGCGGTATTGCGTTTTAATTTTATCAATGATGCACAGAAAATTGCTTTTGTCCATCAGTCTTTCCAATTCCAGGCACAGCCTTGGCGATAATTTGACAATAGCATTTTTCACCACAAGATTATACGTTAGGGTACAAGGTAGGGGATGTAACATCATTTGAAAGGTTGCCATTTGGCCTGAATTTGAAATTTCCGCCATTCAAATTGACTAATTTTGCTCCCCAACAATTTACTATCATTTACCGAGGTCCGATGTCACTCAAACAACTACTTAACTGGCTCTTCACAACTGCAAACCACGTGAAAGTTTGAAATGGGTGTAACCTTTTCCAATTTACTCTATCGCAATGACTCGTGTTGATTGACATTCGCTGGTTTCATTCTGAGATGTCCTTTAAAACCTGAAAAAAAGAAATTACTAGACCTTAGTTTGGCCAATTTGTCACATTTATTCACTAACATTTTTCTGGGGGATCGTCTTATATAACATATCAGCGTATGTTTTTCCTACCCCTTGCTTATGCCGAGTACCAAGCACAATAGCAATATGATGGTCTCGGAACCACTTGATCACGCAATCGGTCGACCGATTGTGTCATCCCAGCCAACATGTCCAGTTGGGCACCGACTGGGGGCTACCTGAGCTACTTGCTGGGCCCAAGCAGGGACCAACTCGTGTTTGTCAGGTGTTTCCACGCGAAGCCTATCTGGGCTAGCCTATACCAGCTGAAGGCCAGCCGGAGCCCACCTGGGCTCCAGTTGTTAAAGCTGGAACCCATTTAGAGCCCAACAGGGCATGTTGGCTGGTATGGAACAGGTTTTAGGAGGGGGTCTAAAGGGTCCCTTTCTTTTGGGAAAGAATTTTTGTCTTTCCCAGATATGAAATTGTGAAAAGTGCACGTGTGAGCCTTAAATGTAGTAATGCTACAAGTCATTATTTTTGTATTTTTGTATTTTTTTACGGGGGGGGGGGGGGATGGGTGGGTGCGGTGGATCCTCCTGTCATCCTCCTGATTCCAGTCCAAGCTAAGTAACAGATAACTTTACATGAACACTTAAAATTTCTTATAATTTTTAAGTACAACAATCTCAAAACCCCTGGCTCCATTTACATTGATTCTCTTCATATTTTTGTAAAATAAAAAAAATGCCCTGCTTCATTGGTAATTGAAAAGGGTTTAAGTTATCCCTTTCCTTTTTGAAAAGAATGTGTCTTTTTTTTTTCAGATATGAAATTGTGAAGAGTGTACATGTGCGCCTCAAATTACGACTTTTAGTGATCAATTTTGTATTCTTTTGGGGGGGGGGTGGGGGCAAAAAAGGACAATCCTGACATCCTCCTTATTCCAGTCCAAGTTGAGTAACAGAAAGTTTTACCAACTCATGGCACTTAAATTTAGGAAGTATAAGTACAACAATCTCAGAACAGGGAACTGGCCCCATTAATATTTTCTTCACATTTTTTTTAAATGCCATGCTTCAAGTACAATGGAAAAAGCAGGTTCTATGGGGGGGGGGGGGGTCTAAGGGGTCTAGTTTTCTTTTGGAAAAGAATGTTTGTCTTTTCCAGATATGAAATTTTAAAGAGTGCACATGTGTGCCTAAAATGCTAGACTTAATCAGTTCTTGTATTCTCAGTTCTTTTTTTTTTTTTGGGGGGGGGGGGGGGCTTCCTGACATCTTGCTGGTTCCAAGTGACAGAAAGTGTTGAAGTGTTGATAAGTGTTAATTGTATAAATTGAGCTTAAAGGGGGGGGGGGTTAAGGTCATAACAAGTTTTGAAATGTTACAGGGGTACTTTTCCTAAGCATTTTGGGGAAACTTGCATTGGAACCCGATGTGTGGTTCTCACATTTCCAACACACAGTGAACTTGAAGCAAGCACATATGACATCATATCCCCAAATTATGGACAGTCTTTATGGTTTTCTTTAAACTTTACAGCTTATTTTCTCCTCAACAATCCCATATTATCAAAATGTGACTGCATAAGTGGCATGAGAACTTTTGGAACTTTGCAGTCCTCATGGGGATGTCCTATTCTTATTAACGTCAAGGTCACACAACAGTCTGAAAAGGCAGAGGGAAACAAAGCATTCTTTGTCAATGTGAGGAAGTGATATAATCTCTGCTGCCCTCAATCTCACGTTGAAACACAAACCTTGCCTTCATTTGCCGATAACTCAAGAAATACATGTCCGAAGTGAATGGAAATTTCACCACACTGGGTAGATTTAGTTCTTTTTTCACATGTGAAAATAAAATTTTTGCATAAAATTACCATTTAATTTAGCTCCATTAATATTGTTTTCATTTTTTTTAAATGCCCTGCTTCATGAATAATTAAAATAGTTTAATTGTTTTGTTCGATGAGCTTGCTGCACATACCTTGAGAACGCTTAATGCTGTATAATGCTATATTTTGTAACTGGAATAGTCCCTCTGTTACTTACATGTCGTCTCTTTTTACTTGAATCCTACGATCCAGATTAATAGCTTAACAATGTACAGGCATCTTAATTTTAAAGTAGGTGATTAGCCAATCTAGCTTGGTACTCATCACTTAGACAGATTTAATCATCCCAACCCTCTTACTCCTAGCCCCTCTGTGTCTAAAAATCCTAGTTGGTTGCTTCATGGCACGCCCCCTTAAAGGGAGGGGGGCATTCATCCTAACTTGAATTAGTAAAGTAGACTGTACAGTTTCTTGACTGGCTCTTAGAGTCATGTGACATTTTTCTTCTCAAATGTTAAATTTACCAGCACTGCCTCGTTTATTTTGAATATGCAATATTTAATTCACTAAAATATTATGAAAAATACAAAGTGTGAGATTTATCTGTTGTTTCAAAATAACTGTTCTTGCCGCTTAATACAAGGCCCTAATGTGTAATCAGAACATCTCAGTACATACTGTATAATTTGAGCTACTCTTCAGTCAAAGAGCTGTGTCAATTGAGAATTTCTGTAGGGTATACGGGTAAAATTATTCATGCCAGAATAGTTTTTGTTAACCCTATATTTTGAATCACAATGATAATGATGAAACATAGCCTACAGAAGTCAGGCATGAAGACTTCTTAGATGTAACGGGTGTATGAAGACCACCTTTTTAAAGGGATACACGTCCCTAAAGTCCCGAATATTCAATAAAAGCAAGAACTTTCTTCAAACATCAAATAAAATGCGCCGTGCTTTTAACGTCCTAGCCATGTATATTTACTCGTAAGTATCTCAGTCCGGTAAAGATAATATAAGTGGCGCTATACCGAAATTAATGTAAATATTCTTTAATTCAAAATATAACATTCTCATTTGCGGGACAACTCGGAGAAAAATGTCGAATGAAATTTAAATGGAATGAACACTGTAGCAATGTCACCTTATCTGCACATTAAACCAAATTAAAGTTGTATTTATTCGTTTCAATTGTATGTACAAATTTCAGTCAGTCAGGGGAGCTTACTAAATTTTGCAAAAAAAAAAACAGAGCTTACGTTTAAGATATAAACATCGCACCATTTCGTACCTGGAGATCTAAAAACAATTTTCTCTATAGGTAAGGGTGTCTCAACTCCTGAACCCCCACCCGTGACAAAATCCTGGCCATACGCCTTCAACCTTTTGCCTGCTACCTACTGTATCCTATTGTATCCCCGCCCTGTTGCTCGGTTTTTTCTGTTTACAAATGCACCAGTGTACCTTACAGAAGTGTCAAGTCAGATACTGCACAGGCTACTTATGTGTAGAAATGTCGAAAACGTAAAGGACAAAAAGGGTTAATATCAATGAAAGAGATCACAGTTTGATTACTGAAAAAATACTTAAAATGTTCAAAAGTGCAACTTTCAAATTTTCTATGATTGTCTTTGAAACAATTTTTAATGTGCGCCAAACTATCAATCCCACAATAGTACTTCAGGTAATAGCGGCCCAAAGAAACTGGAATATTGGAAGGCAGCTAGTGTACACTGGAATCTACAGGTGTATCAGTGACGTCAGTCTCCATGAAATCATGATTTCACCATGAACCTGACTCTCAATTTTAACATGATTCATTACCCCCCCCCCCCAAAAAAAAAAGAGCTAAAAAATGAAAACATGGTTAATTATAACCGAGAGTTAATCCTAACCATCATCACTAAACCTTCACTTGAGGGCACTTTTTTCTCTATTATTGGGAGGCGAACCAGTGGCTCGCCCATTGTTCGGTCACAAGGTGAATTATCTGGCTCACTCATTTAAAATAATACTAACACTAAATGCCAACATTTCCCCCTCAAAAGCTTGGTTTTGGAAGCAATATATATGCAGTGACTATTGTTCATTTGGCACAGTATTTAGGGAATAACTAACAGGCAAAGACCCTCCAATAATTGAGGAATGCTTATGTTAAGTTGGCAAGTTGAAAAGGATATTTTAATTGGAAAGTTCTGGTCTTAGAGCCGGAAAGTTTGATTTCCATACTTGTTTTAGACTCGGCCTACTTTACTCTTCACAAGTGGGGGCGTTCTGTTTAAATGAGGGTGTGCTTTTCTAAGTTAAATATTTATTTAAATTAATTGAAGGAACCAAATTTTCAATTTCAAATACACTTACATTAACATGGCAGTCAATTACGTCGCATGCAAGCAAAATAAAAACAAAATTTAGCCTCTATAAAACAAAAATGTAGGGCAGGTTAAAAGCGCACTTGTTCCATCACAAAAAAAGAAAAGTTCAGGCAAAAAGTCAATTCTCATATGTCTGTATGTGAAAGAGGAACCAAATCTACACACAGTCGTGAAATTTCCATTCAAATCGGACATATAAGTTAATAGCCCATGTCGGGAATGCAAATTTTTGTGAAGTTCTCATGCCAACTATGCAATCACATTGAGGAAATCGGATTCTTGAGGCTGTAAAGTTTAAAGAAAAACAAAAGAATGTCCATTAATATGGGGATGTGATGTCATATATGCTTGATTCAAGTTCACTGTGTGTTGGAAATGTGACAAATTTACTTGCTCGTTTCTTGAAAACACACATTAGAACTTCATGCAAATTTCACCAAAATACTTAGAATAAGTACTTCTCCAACATATCCAAACTTGATATGACTTTTAACCATCCTTTTAAGAACGAAGACTATTCTTAAATGGGCTGAAAGTCCGCTTCCGTGAGGAAGCAGGTTAGGACTGCACTGTTAAAAATTTCACAGGTCTACATGTTGCAGACTTACAGAACAAAAAATAGAGATATAAAGCGGATATAGAAGGGGGCTGTCAACTTTTTTGAAATAAATTCACAGCATTTTTTTCATTTTCTTTATGTATTTCTTTATTTTTTTCTGTAAATTGCCACAAATTTTGAACAGTGTGCGCTACGCTGCTGTCACGGTCCCTTGGAAAGGTAAACCATATCAACAAAACACATGCCCTCGACATCAGGGTTATTCCGACTATTAGAAATTGAAGACACATTCTTCATTTATGAGTTTGTGGATGATGTCCAAAAATCATAAAACTACATGCTTAATGGTGAGAAAACAATCTTCCGTTTTGTCAACTGGTCCCTGGTCTCTGGTTTGCACAAACAGCATGAACATAAATTTCAGACAATATATGGAGGTGGTTAAAAATCTTCAAGGCGGTAAACGCTCAAGGACAAAATATGATATTGTTGGCCCGAATTAAGGATGAATGCTTTTAATTTTTAATTCTTCTTATAAGTATATAGCGTCCTAAATTATTAATTATGTGTGACAGGATTCGGCGGATGCCACATACCTCTGTTCGGGTGATACGGTAATATTTCTTTGTTGGGGCTATGGTGATGGAAATAATTTTCTCTGTCACGCAACACGAAATTTGGGGATATGACAGGCTTTGGAAACATTCAATTAAATTTTTTAGTTCAGATTTAGATTTAGAGGGAAGTTTATACAGCCATGCCAACTTTCGGTACATAGAGCCTAATGAAAATTTGAATGGAAAACTTACCAACAATAGAACCTCGCTGTTTCTTAGAATGAATCTTCAAAGTCACCGTCTCATTCACGTTAATTTTAAGAAACGAAGAAAACGTTGGTCGTTTAATAAGAGAATTCCATGCCATTAGAGTACGAAATAGTCAAACGGCAGTTGTCGAGCCTTCATTGCTCCTTCCAGCCACGTGACGGTACCCAACAGGAAAGTAAAAGTCCGCGATGAAAGAGGTATAATTTCAAAAGTTAGATTGCAAGGATTCTTTGAAGAAAGTTAATTTTCTTGGAGGAAATTTTTTAATTTTCTCCTGTTTTCAGAGAAACTTTTTCTTCGATAACTTTTCAAGCCAATGCAACTCGTGGCAAGCCTAGAGGATGACGCAGTACTTACTTGTACACAGCTGCATTTTGTAATGCCGGCATCCAATTGGAATTCATCTGCCTCTTTTGGCGTTTCCCACCCCCAGGACCATGTGACTTTACACAAAAGAGGTATTCTTGATATGCAGTGATAGCTATGCTCAAAAGCAGCTCAGCTATGTCTAGTGTTGAATATTGATAGAAACCCTCCAATCAGGCTCACAACCCAAACAAAAGGTGTTTTCCACTCCAAATCCATCAAACAATGCGCTACAAGTGAAGCGGGCAAGGTTTCATCCGAGACGTCGCACAATTAATAAAAAAGTTTCGGTGCTTTTCAACCTGCTACAACAACAAAAACAATGACAAATGTCATGCGAAATGGACTGCTTCACAGGCACGGGGTCACAAATACGAGCAGGGGGCAATTATTAAATAATAACTCCCTGGAACGAGTGGAGGAGTTGGTCAGCTATGGCGCCGTATTTATTGTTCGATGAATCTTTGTATGGAACTTCAGAAGCAACTGAGTAAAAAGAATCCTGGTCTGGGGTGGGGAAGTACTATGCCATACTTTAACATACTTTAAAGTAATTTAAGGGGGCAAAGACAAAATGTTGAAGCTACTCAAAATTGAACATGTGATTGATAGTTTGAGACAGGGTATTTTTAAGAGATCCAAAGTTTTTGGAGGCATCTTATCAATAGGAAGTTCTATTTAAATCCCGAGGCATAATGCGTGGGATCCAGGGGACCCAACCAGGGGCCCTTAAGCGGGCCCCTGGACCCCACGTCGATGGGGTTTTGTGCGAAGCGCAAAACAGGAGGCCTTACGGCGTTACCATAATGTCGGCTGCCGAAAACTTGTGGTCCCAATAAAAACATCTTCCGCCGCCTATGACAATTGACAAACTATCGCTTGCAGTCTATATTCCTCAGTGGTGATATTGCACATAAGGTAAATTAAGTGTATTTTTGAGCAGGCAACTCAACAAACTTGCGATACCTTTCAATTTTGCTCATATATATCTGATTCACATTTGTTCAAATATAATGATAACTTGAAAAAAAAACTTAAAAGGAGACACTTAGTCACCCCAACTTGAAGTAGTAGACTGTCCTGTTTCATGGCTCGGTCTTGGGAGTCATGTGAAAATATTGTTTCTCCTCAAATGTGAAATTTACTAGTAACTGCTTGGTTTACCTTGAATATGCGCAATTTTGAAATTTAAAAAATATTATGAAAGATACTTTAAACAGAAATAAGAACAAAACTGTGAGATTTAGCTGTTGCTTCAAAATATATCTGCTCTTGCCATTTTCGGCTGTGGCATAAAGTTTTCACATAGTCATTTGAATACATTTGAAGCGAATTTCGACGCGTACGAAAAGTACTACATTTATCCGCAGTATAAAAGTTAGAAAAATGAGTTTGCAAAACGGTAACATCGTTTGATACACGTTTCATTCAGTGATTAATGCCCAAATCGATGTCGAGACGGTGTATCTGTGCATAGTTTTTAATATTCCAAATTTCATGGGCCACGTGCATCGAACCCACTTAGAAGAAAATTGGTATCGTCTTACTACATGAATATTTTTACACCTTCCTAACAGCCAGACGTGTTCGAAACATGAATGGCAATTAGTGGAGGCACCAGGATTTAAAAGTGGGGGGGGGGGGCGGTAGGCACGAGAAACTGTTGGGGGAAAACAATCCAGGCTCGCGCAAAGCACGAGTCTATGCGGGTAGGGTACAGGGGCACGTCTTGGGACCCCTAAGAGGCCTAGTAGAAAAGCCCCGATGGGGGTCCGGGTACCAAACCCCCGAACTCTATGGTTTTAGCATATGTGGGGGTAAAATATTAAGCCTCATGAATAGGTGTACTCATAATCCATCATCCAATGAAATGATTTCAAAAGAATGAGTATATGCTGTAAAATGTGACTGAGTCCCGCTGGCTTGTACGGCTCTGAAGGTAGGAATAGCGTATGCAAGCAACCAAGTCTAAAGTCTATGCATGATGACTGCACAGAGCGTATAGCAATTTGGCCTGAAGCTAGCTGGCCAGTGAATAACGTAAAAATAACCACCACACAAGCTTGCTCTGCAGGTGAAAGTTCCAAAGACAGGAAGTTAAAAATTATAGCTCCCTTAGTCTTACTTTGAAAACTAATGGTTCAACGTGTTTGGAGGATTATTTGTTAATCACTTTGCCTTGACAACTCCCGTCAGGCCACTGTACTTTGGGAGCTGAGTGGGGGCAAGCGGAGGCAAAAGCCCCATGCCCTCCTGGTGCTGTCACTGAGGACAATTCTGTAGCCAAGAAAGGAAAAAGCAGGGAGAGAATTCCCCTAACATATTTTTTGCCCTCTTGAAAATTTTAAATTGAGTAGTCATTTAAAGTGTACCTAAAGTAAAAAAAAATCAAAAATATATATTAAAAACCTTGAAAAATAAATTCTAACAGTCCAACTCCCATCTTAATAGGACATTCCTGAGCTGAGATATAAAATGTTGAAGGTAATTCACTCAGATTAAAATGGTACATTGCGCAATAATTTGTGATGTCATTCTTGTACTACTCAAATTACAATCTTTGTATTTCTTTGTTTTTCCGAACGTTACTGCACCTTGTACCAAGGTATGATAGCACTCTTACTCTTATGAGGTGATGTAATTAATTGATCCCTCCTTGTGCAACATGCTATGCAAGCAAACAGGAAGTGTTCAAGGTCATAACAACATTTTTTATTTTAAAGGGTAACAAAGCATTTTACAAGAGTTGTACAACAAGAAAGTCACAAATTATTGCGCAATGGACCAATTTGTTTTAAGCGAATAACCTTCAACATTTTATATCTCAGCTCAGGAATGTCATATTAAGATAAGAGTTGGGCTTTTAGAATTCATTTTTCATGCTCTTAAACATATATTTTTGAATTTTTTGACTTGAGGTACACTTTAATTCCTAATATCTTGTTTCCCAGTACCTTGTGTGGCTGTGGGCCTGGTACAAGTTAAGGTCTATATTAATTAAAGCTCATATAACCGTCCTGTATGAACATGGATCGTGATCGCAAAATTCACAAAAGAGTCTTATTTCAGCGCTGGTGCAAAAATTGAAGATCTAAGTGTAATCCTTTCAGAAGGGTTGGAGTGCCGCTGACATGGGGGTTAAGTGGAGAGGGCCATTCCCCTTTGGGTACAAAATATTTTTTATGGGTTTTCATTTGCTATTATTTTGTTTTTCAAGCTTGAGTCATGGAGAGGGGACAATCTCCTAAACAGCCTCATGATTATGCAGCTGCCTCTTTCTTTAAATGTTTACAGCAGATGTCAAATGTGAGTCCAGCTAAAGTGAATTCATAAGATGCAATCATGGGAGGAAATACAAATTCGCAAGGCGAAAAACCCTCTGACCTTTCAACGGCGTAAGACTCGGTTATTTTAATTTCAAATCAAGTTGTGGAACAAGTTATTTCTAGCTGCTGAGTATATTAGAAAATAACGTGACACATTACAATATTATCATAACATGTTTTTGGCAGCGCGTTTCGTGTACCGTACATCGTGAACTGAAACCGATTGACCAATTCAGAGAAGTAACTCCTACTGGAATTGCATCAGTGTTTTTTTCCTGTCAATATCGAATCTGATTCTGGGCCTTGTATAACACACATACTTGGAGACACCCCAGCATGGACCCTTTGTCTGGAAATGTTATTTTTGAAATGCGGGAAATCAGTAGCGAGCCCAATTGGGGCGGGATTAAAGGGGCTCTAACCATCCCCAGGAAATGTTACCAGCTTTTCATCTTAAAACATTGCATGTAATCAGATATTGTCCTACTGGCTATTGTCATACAAGTCACTAGCTGTAAACCAAAATTAATTGTCATTGTCATTTCAGGCGAAGATCCAGGTGCCCCCTACCCGCTTTTTAGATGACAAAAGATTTTTTGACCAAAAAAAGGCTTCGCACCTTCGGCGTTCGCTCATTAGCCTTCGGCCGGCAGTGTGAGCGTCAACCTTTCTCAAAATCCTGGATCCGCACCTGCATTCAGTGGCAGTGTATATGACCTGTGTGGCTGAAGCAAGTAATTAGTTATTGAGAAAACGAGGTAAGTTAAGAGTTTTAAAGATAGTGTGACATGTCATCAAAATGACCTGCCTTCACTTGGCACTTAGGGAGTGAATTTTTCTTAGGAAAAATCGTTTGGAATTATTTCAAAATATTTTACGGTTCTCAAGATATACCTCTTCAAAGTTTGAATGTTTCAGTGAAGCAACTCGTTGCTTATGCAAAAATCATGATTAGATGTGGAGTTTTGCACAGTGTTGATATTTCTTTTTTTAACCCTTTACTAATTATCTCTTAATTACTCATCAGATAGTTTATGGTTTGGTAATTGATACTGATGATTTTCGAGGACACGATTTTAAGTTTCCTAGGACAAACTAATAATGTAACTGTCCTTGAAATGAAGAATGGCAAGTCCTTCTCATGACATCACAAGATTTGCATATTGAGCTCATAATTGCAAATCAGAAATGGCCGTGTAAAATGGCCAATTTTCAACACATTTTGATGAGAATTGCGGCTATGTTCTTCGTTTTTAATGCTTTTTACATCGAATGCCCAAGTTTTCTTTTCCGTGTTGACTTTGTTGGGCGATAATTAACATAACAGCCCATTTTTGTAGTCCAATTTTTTTCCCATGATGCATTGTGTGCATTTAACCTCTTCATGTCAAAAATATCACAGCTTCATGTTTTATTTTACTGAGTGGTCGGCGCATGGCGGGACCCGACTTCGGCTTGGTTTATAATTTACACGTACGGTACCTCTGCTAAATCAACCATAAAGTGACTGTCGACCTTCCCTGCGGTGTAAAGATAAAGGGCTATGCAGCAAAATCCATGGTCTCAGGTGTGTAGCAAGAGAGCGAAAGGACCCCCCATTGAGTATATTTTTAGTTTCTTCAATGTTCATTTTTACGCTATTCCCAGTATTTTCTTGCAAATGTACAGTTAATATGCCTGTCAAATGCCACTTCTAGCAATCTGAAAGACATTTTGGTCCAAATTCTCCTGTGCCTTGCGCCAACTGATGGTGACGTTCCTCTTTGAAAGTCCTCAGAGTCATATTTATTGCTCTGATATTCCCCACAATTTTCCCCCCTCAGTTATTTTCCTGGGTGTCGGTCAGTGTCCCATTGCATGGTGGAAGTACTTCCTTGTTTTATTTTTTTTAGTATTTTTATTTTCATTATTTTTCAAGGGAAGCATTTAAACTTCACTTACTGATTAAAATTTACAGACCAAATAAAGAAAATTTAGTTTCAATCATCGAAATTCTCATTTCTCGCAACTTGAGCAGGTATTTTTGGGGGAAACGACGTCCATAAAAGACGGTACGTCGCATTGGAAGGCCCGGCTTGCAGTTCATAAACACCGACTTGACAACAGCGGAGTGAAGGTTGAATTGAATGCCTTTTGCTCACAATCGCTTATTCAAGTCGGTAAACGGAAGAGAGAACACGATTGCAAAATGTAAGTAACATATTGTCGAAATTTCCTGATGTAAATATTCGTTACATTTTAAATTTACGTGAAGTATATAATTTTCCGTATATTTTGTCTTACAGGTCTAAAGTAACTTTCAAAATTACGCTCACTTCTGACCCTAAATTGCCGTTTAAAGTGTAAGTATGTTACCTGTTTTCAAACATATTACCTTAGTTCAGGTACCACTTCTGCGAAATACTTTCCACCCTGTTAGTCCTACACTGATTGAATACGCCAGTAGGCAGCCCAATACAATTACAAACGGGGGATTTCAAGATTTACCAGTTTTGAAGATGTTGTTTTCTTATCTCTGCAGGTTCACTTACTAGTTTAGTCATTAAACTGTCAGGGAATCTTAGTCCTTGCACTCAAATTATTCAAGAACGCTGTGCAAGCACACTGCACATCACCCTGTGCGTTTGACTCCACCTGGATTGTTGCACAGTATGCATCCAGATCCAGATTGACTTAACACTGCCTTTATTGTTTACGCAGTGTTTCTTCGAATGCGCATCTAAGAGCTTTTAAGTCTGAGCAGTTTAAAAGTTTTTATACATAATGTTAATTCGAATGCGCACTCGACAGGCCCACTCATACAACTTTCACCCCATCACACAGTAAACAGAATAGCTAGGCCTAACAGTTAGTCCTAAGTATTGAGTGTATCTGAAGTTGGTCAGTACATTGAGTTGGTCGCTGCCTACAAAAAGTACCTTTGGGGTTCTTTGGCTTAGACAAATTCTACTCATGAAACTCTAGAAGAAAATGACAACAGCTAAAAATTTGTCCAAAATAAGAATTAACTTAAGCTTCTTTTTGAAGAAATTTGCTAAGCCTAGCAACCTAGCCTTAGTGAAGTTTCAGACATGGCTAAGAATAGTCTTAAAAATTATTTTAAATATTTCTTTGATTCACTGCTAATAACAGTCTTTTACAGTTGAATGATTTTTCTTTATTTTGACAATATCATTTCATTGAATATATTATTTCATAATCACTCTTATGGGTGTACAGTACGTTACGTTTCAGTGACCGACTCAAAGTACCCTTGAACCAGCGGCATCTGAAACTTACGTTAGGAATTTCTTCATTCCTTAAATGTTTGTTCATGAAATACACTCTTACTTGGAGTGTTATTGGAAGGAAGGTTAATAAGAACATGGAGTTAAATACCAGTGTAATACTTGTTTTAAATAATTATATTTTTGGCAAAATTTCCATTGAGTGACTGACTCACTATCATGTCTGTGTAAATGCCATTACTGCGAAAAAATAAAACATATGTACACTGTGATTGCAATGTTGGAATAAGCTGTGATGCATATTCTTCAAACAACTTCAAAACCAATTATTTGCCTTCATACTGTATTTTTAATATGCTTGCTTAGTAGAAACTTTGTGTACAATCCTGCCAAAAAGATCAGCATCTGTTTTACAGTAGTTGACTGTCTACTCAATGTTGTTTGATAAACTAGTAGAACCTTTTGAATTTTCAGTTAACTTAGTTAGCCCTTAGTTAGTTTCAGTCAACTTAGTTTGCCCCCTCTACTGGTGTGACTTCCTTTTGAAGTCAGGCCTATTGTCCAGATATCATTTTCATATCCTCCCTACTTCTCACCACAAGGCTAGGACAAACACAACATTAACCTTCTGTGAAAGGGAGGAACTACATTCATTACTCCAACTAAATGATACAAAAGAAATTCCTCTGGAGGACACAGAGAGGATCAGGGACATAATGGATGGGTCAAGTTGGTCAACTATTTAAATATTAGAGACCATCCTGGATTGACATAACCGACTTGCTACCATGGTTCTATTGAAGTTCTCAATGAAAAACAAGTTGATCAACAGCTGTGGGTCAACTAACATCAAACTCACATTGCTTAAGTATAAATGTGATTGAAAGGAAAGTAAAACCTGCATATACATATTTGCCAACCTCAACACTTGCAAACCTGGGGAGTGGGACTCTTGCAAGAAAAACTGAAATTACTTCTTAGACTTCTAGATTTAAATAAGTCTCATATTTATTTGAAAATGGTCTTCTAACTTGCGATTGGGAAGATTTTAAAGTTTTTGTTCACTTTCTCAATATGGATATGATGACACCTGTTAAGTTGACTAAAGAAAATTGTAAAAGGTTTAGTTTTATGAGTTAAAAGCCAGACTGGATACATACTGAAAGGAAACTAGGGCTGTGAACGTTTCGCAAAATAAATAAACGTTTAACCTCAAAAATTTGCAATCCTTTAGCGATTAGTTCGCGATTACCTTATTACAAAAAAAAAAATAATTTCAGTATGTAGTGATTGATACTGATTGTAATGCAGAAATAATAATAGTTGATATGTTACATGGTAAAATTAAATTATTCTGAAACTTTAAAGTCTGCAAGGTTCAAATATGCCAAGGATGTTCCATTTAACAAAAAATAGAGATCTTCAGAGTATACAAATGGATAAAAAACCTGTCAAAAACAGGTTTTGCGATTAATCGCTTGTAGCTTTGTACTAAACGTTTATTCCATATGCGATTGTTTAGCAATTAATTGCTACACTTTCACAAACGCCCTGTTATCGATCATTATCCTTTCTTCACAGGTTGAATGTCCCAGAAAATGCACCCTTCACAGCTGTTCTTAAATTTGCAGCAGAAGAGGTTAGTGTCATTCTTGTATGACCACTTAAATTGCAATGAGATGATACTTCTCAAGTGTGTCTGACGTCAGTTTGCAAGTTTTTTTCTGAAGGTACAGACTGACAATATTTTGTATGGAATACCAGAAGAAAAGGGCAAGATTATGGAAAAAATTATTGCTGAAAAATGTCAAAATTGTGTTGTTAGAGACATGTTCAATGTTTACAACCAGGGATGTGCCTATTTGATTCTGAATGCCAGGTATTCTGAATCTGAATGCATCATTTGGGAGAGGCCTAGGCTAAAAGGCTAAGGGGAGGAGGTCCCCGTCTCCTCTCCTCTCCCCCTCCCCCCCCCCCTTTGATAATTTTTGATTTTCACTGTTATCGGCTCAACACTACTGTGGATGTTACTGAATGATTTTGAATAATTTTAGGAATTTTTATAATGTTTGGGAAACTGAAAACAGTGCTGGGTGTTTTTTGTCATTTTGGAATGAGTGCCGAGTGAAATGCATGAGTGCCGGGTGTCAACATACTTAACCATCCATTCATGGTGAAAGTACATTGTTGTCTGTTACAGGTTTTTTCAAAATGTTTTGAAGAATTTTTCTTTGGATGCCATGTTTTTCCCATTAAAAAAATTGGAAAACTGGCAAATAATAACAAAATGCTGTTGGCAAGATTTCATAAATGTCCAGAAGGTTTTGACAATTTCAAATACTGTCTGTCAAATTCAGTAATGTAGTGTGTTTGGTTCCTGAATGAAATTTTGGTCATGCCCCTTCCACCCTGGAAGTTGTTTAGGTGGTAGTTGTCCGGACTCTACAGAGTCCTGTAGTTGTATACAATTCTCATGTTGTACTGTTCCTTCCCTGTTTTACTGCACAATTAAACAATCAGGGTTTGTTGAGTTTCTGGGAATCCTGGAAAGTCAGAGAAAACTGAAATTTGAATTTCCAGGCCTGGGATGTCATGGAAAAATACACAATTTTTCAAAAGGTCTTGGAAAAGCTAGGGAAATTTTGAAAGTATAGTAGACTTATTGTTTTGGTTTTCTCAGTGGTGGAACACATTGTTTTAAAAGAGACAGGAATATGGGATGTGACTGCTTTTTAAGGTCCTGAAAATACTCTATCAAGTCCTTAGAAGTCATGGAATTTGGTCATTTCAATATGTGAGCACTGACACAATGTTTGGTTGGATTATGAGGAAGGGGGAATATGGTACTGAGAGCCCTGATGTCAAGGGTCAAGGCCTCTTCTCAGGCGAACATAAATCATCTGAAGTATTTTTTGATGTACTTTCGGAGGGTAGACCAAACGTTTACTAAAACGTCAGACATCAGAGTCAAAGATGCATGGTGGCTCACATTTCAAAGCATGCAGAGAGAGTGTTCTTGTTACATATTAGGGCCTTGCATGCTCACTAAGGGGGGTTTTGCCTTGGGCAAATTAAACTACAGTAGGTCTGTGTCTGTATGAGGTAGAGATAAAAAAAGTTTTGGGAGGGGCTAGATGTAACTTAATCTGGGAGAATTGGGATCATTTGGGATGAAGAAATTTGCCCTTTAAGGGCCGAGAGCAGTCACTCAAAACTTTCAGTATTTTGAAATAAGTGCGCAATTTAAAAATTATCTTCTTTTTCTCTTCAAAGTGTCTTTCACAATATCATTTGACTTCAGTATGTATTGCATGTTCAAGGTAAATCAAGCAGTTACTCATAAATTTTTCATCTGAGCAGTCACATGATTCTCAAGAGCCATTCATGAAACAGGTCAACTGGATAATCAAATTTAGTATTCTGGTTGGAGTGACAGCATTTTCAACTTTAAAGAGCTGCTTTCTAATATTATCATTTACAGAACTGTCTTCCTACAAATAAATTAATAAGAGTAACATTTTTGTTTCCTTTTGTCTTTGTAGTTCAATGTACCTCCTGCTACTAGTGCTATTATCACAAATGGTAAGTTAACAGAGCAAATATTCAATTATGAATTACTTTGCAATTGGGGATATTTGGGGACATTCAAATTATGCTGCATTTTTATCCATACTGTTAACTGCCCTACATTTCCTTTGGTTCAAATTTCTCATTACTGGCAAACAGGTGAATTTTCTTTCATGCAGATTGGCGGTGCTTGCCCCCTCAAATTTCCTTGTCCCACACTTGCCGTCCCCAAGATAGGTTAGTTATAGTAGTTATGTTAACTGAAAATAGTAATGTACCTCACCTGAGATATGCTTAAACCTCAGAGCTTCCAGGACATTGCCCATTGTTCCCCCACCTGCAGGGCATGCTTTGGGTTGGTTTCATGTTGCACCCGAAAATATATGCCTGTCCCCAGCATTATACCTTACCTCTAATTTACTTCTCCAATTTTCACATTCTGGCCCCACCACTGCTCATGAAACTGGAAGAATTTAGTTTAGTAGAGGATTTTTTTTAAGGTGCAGTTCACACTACAGTGCATGGCTATTGGGTTAGATAACAATTTGATTTTTGTGAGTTTTAGTTGAATGTTCTCCATTTCTGGTCAGAAAAAGAACCCAAAAATTCAAGTACCTGTGTAAAATGTGTGATTTGTATAACAGGAAAATCAAATTTACAGCATACTAATAACTTTGTGGCATCACCTTCATAAAGAGCTTGTATGAGTTGTGTGGTTTAACTTACATTTTTTAACAGTACCAGTGTCTTAAACTTACACCCTACGGACTCACAGGATTGGTCTCCGAAGGGAGTGGTAATAGAAGGTGATAAAAAAGAGTGAAATTTTGTGCACATAGATATATAAACCTGAAACTTGAGGATAATGTTTGACTTCAGGGAAATCATTTTCCTCTTTAAGGGAAAATACTGGATTTAAAATGCTCCAATAAAGAAAGTAACTTTAATCCCTAGCAAGAACTATTCCCTATTTTTTTTCTGTTTTTTTTAGGGGGTGGGGTGGGGGAGGGGGTGGGGGGGGTGGGTGGACAACCATGTTTCTGAAGGGAAGGTAACAACACTGCCTCATTTTGAAGTATCTATTATTCTGTATCTGTGAATACTGGTTTACAGTAAAAATGTGAAAATTTGTGTAATCTAGATGTGCAATATTTTCCTGTATAGGGTAATATTTTTTGTTTTGCAGAAGAAGTCAAAATGAGGTCGTAACCACAGCCAGGACTGGGAAAAATGTTTATTTCCTAGGAAGTACTGTACACATTTTTTCCATAATTTTTCCATTTTGTTTTTTTACAGATGGAATCGGTATAAATCCTGCACAGAGTGCTGGCAATGTCTTCTTAAAACATGGTTCAGAACTGAGATTAATTCCCAGAGACAGAGTGGGAGCTCATATATGATACTGACACCCAGACGTAACCATGGCTATTCCAACTTTAGCATGTACAGAAACAGGAGGAGCTGACCAATCAGAGCATGGGGGTTGTAAACATTTTGGTTTTTGAGTCAAGACGACGTGTAAGAACTGTCTTAAATTTGGCACAGTGAACTAAAATGGAAGAAGATTTTTAGAATCACATTTCTGAGATGCTGCCTCACTCAAAATTTTTATCATGGACCTTAAACAAATTTTGGTATCAGAAATTTTATTGTTACCTCCCAATTAGATGCAGTTTTCCTGATGTTGTTTTAAAATTTTCTTCAAGTTCAAGAGAGTCAATTTCTTGAATTTATTTATTTACAATTACAGACAGTTGGAAATTATATGAATCTTGCAAGTAGTTTGAGGCTAGTGGAATTTATATTGATGAGACAAACAAATTAATGGAATCTTTGCTCGAAGCCCAACATATTTCACCATGTTGAAATGGTATTTACATAGTGCTATACATTTTCATGCTTTTCATGCTTTGCATGAAAAATAGTTATTGATCCAGTGCAGTAGGTTTACGTTTTCCAAATTGCAAAATGACTGCAGGTCGCTGCTCTGGAAACTCTCTACCCAGTGGTATTAGGTTTACACCTTGACAGGAAAAGAAGGAAGTCAGTGATTCATCACCTCACAACCTGCAGATTGGCTTGTGTTCTTTGCAAAGGTCTTATTTCTGTAAATTCATAACAGGTTATAAAAGTGGAAATATGATGTAAGTGTCAAAATCAACCTATTCATCAAGTTTAGAGGCTAGACAAGCTTTTGAATAATTCATTGTGTCACTTGATTGGTTTGACTTGATTTGGTGTATTTGGGAATAGTTACTTTGGATAGCTTGAATTACAGTGTTACAAATTAAATTGAATAGTTTCAATTTTGGTATGGGATAAAAAGTGGGAAGGAGGATTGTCTGACTGGGGAAGGTTATAGATATATCTTGATTTGAAGAGGCTTTATTGCTATTGAGTATATTCGTAAGAAAGCACAAGTCAAAGGATGTCAAAAATCGTGGGAACATATTGGAGTATTCCACTTGTCACCATAATAACCCGTGCAAAGCAAAATCTGATGTGCAAAACAACCCCATGTAAATTACATTCAATAGAACAAAAGTATAGTTTGTGACAAGTACGAGCCTGTAGGTCATTAAAACACTCAAAAATTTTAATGTATCATGATTAGCCTATTGACATTTTGAAAATTATTTAAACTTTCTTCCAAGTATCTCATGTATGGGTAACCTATTTGTGTTACACATTATTTTTTTTCTAGCTTCCCATTTTTCTTCTACTAAAATTAAATTTGCTTCCTGAAATACATGCCTAGATACAACTCGCCATTTTTTGGTATTTAAAATATGCATTATATGTTCTGGTCACAGATGGGGTAACTTGCTTGATACCTGAAGGTAGAACCTCATTGAGGCTGTATCATGAATTTAGGCCTAGTTGAGGATGTCTCCAATTTTACTCCAACAAAGACCTGTTAGTTTCAGTTATGTTCCTCCCTCCCCCCCCACCCCTCCCCCTTCCTGGCTAAATTAAAATAAAAATACAAAAATTACTATCATTAAATTCCTAGTCCATCACAACCACAATCTGAACTTTGAACAGAGGAAGCTAGTAAAGGGCACTTTTCTAATACAGGTATGGAGTTTAAACATTTCGATCCTGGACATTAGTTGCCTCTATCATGGTAAGGGTTGAGCAGTCATCTCGCTTCTGCAGAAGTTTATTTCAACTGCCGATCTTGTTGAATTTATTTTACAGTCTATGTGATATACATTGTGCATGATTTATAATTATACAGTTCATTTATCTTCTATGTAATATCTAAAGAATTTCAAAAGAATGTTCAGATTTAGTAGTCATAAGTAAATGTTTGCTTTTTTTTCTTTTTATGGATGAGAACTTGGTTGAAGAATTTCAATGAGGAAGCAGCAGTAGTTAAAAGGGCAAGTGGTCCTAGGGAGTGGTTCTAGAAAGAAGTTGAGAGAAGGAGGATGGGGGGGGGGATATGTTGAATTGGATCAAGGAGAGATTAATATGATGAATTTGAGGGTCTCTAAGGAGCCTTACAATGTGATAAGAACTGGAACATATGTCACAGATCTAAATTGTTGTCTCCGTTCATCCTGTATGAAGTCCGTTAACATTACAAAAGGAAGACATCAGAATTATTAAGGATGGCTCTTAGCTTTTGTCGTCAATCTTTTCTAACACTTTCTTCATTTCTCTTACAACATTGCTTTGTAATTTTCTGACCAAAACGCTCAAAGGTAATTGATGAGCCTTGAAACAAGGTTCTTTAATAGCACCATCATAGTGCAGAGGTAGTTTCTCAACCTTTCATTGCTTAACACACCAATTCACCATTGTTTACAGTCTCCATTACCAAATCTGTTGCCTACCTTTGTAATCTTTTTGGCAGATATTGGTATTTTATGATTGTGTTATTTATATTTAAGGCCTGTACTATAATGAATCATAATGAAGAATTTTTCCAAAAAGACTGTTTCTAATATAGGCCCACTAAGGAACCAAGGAATACATGCTCTTGGGATTGCTTAAAAAGGTCCCATAAAAGGTCCAAATTCATCTTTTATCTAGTGCTAGAGCATCCGCTTCTCATCCAAAAACCAGGGTTTGATTTCATGGTTGAGTCATGCCAAACACTTTAAAAATAAAACATACTGAAATTCCTTGTGACACTTTGCATAACCAATTTAGGAGGGGGAAGCAACTCAGTGCCCCAGAAGTGGGAAAAAAGACTGTAGTTAGTGCTAGATTAAACTAGAAGGTTATAAAGTGTCTATCCAACTTACCTTTGAAACAGTTGGAGAATTTTAGCTTCATAACAAAAGCTTACAGGAAGTTGCAGCTCATTAACCATGATCACAAAGGCTTTGAAGTTTGAAACATGTTAAAAATTCTTGCCAGCTTTTTCAATCATAGCTTGCAAGATACCACCTCCTCTAAACTCTTGGGACCATTTGTGAGGACATAATTTCCACAAGGCCCCATTTTCAAGGTTGCAGGCATTTGAAAGGAATCATGAGCTCATAAGGAGTGGCCCCTTAGTGGGCAACTTGAAAAATGGAACCAAAGTTACTATTAACCTTGATCCTAGTCACAATGGCTGTGGCTTGGGTCACATAATTTTGCGTGCCAAATGATGAATAATGTTGTGTAGCATATCAAACTATTATACAATGTAAACCTCTGAAACATTTCTCTCAGTATTTTGTCTGTATCATGCATAAGGCACCTGTATGTGGTGTGTCAGATAGAAAATCATGATTTGACACTACACTTAACATATGTTAATAGTGTAGTTCTTCAAGAAGTATGTCATTATTTATATGCCATAAGTAGTGTATTAATATATATGTGTAAGTATCAAAACCTGGAAAAATGTGTTTGTGTTGTAGATTATCTGTCAAATTCACGCAACATAACATAAATATTTTTGAGCCCTTGCTTGCTTTCTGCCAGAAAGGGGGGGGGGGCGGAATTTATTACTGCTTAACTTCAACTCCAAATTGATGCTGTCCTATGCTAAATTTATGAGTGGGTTCAGGGGGACAGCTTGCTTCAAGGCTCCTGTAAGGTGCAATTTGAAGGGTTTTAAAGGCAAACTATTTATGTGAATCAAATATTGCTGTAAAAGTGCCCTCTGATAAAGTAAGAAACCAAGACATTGACACTTTTCTAATTTTTATGGAAATGAAAAGGAGGATTTACCCACCCTCTTCCAAAAAGGGAGCAGAAAGGACACATCCCCTCCCCCCTCTGGCAGAAACACTGCCCTCTAGATCAGGTTTGGTATCTCTTATGAATTCTCCTATGAATTATTAAATTGTATTCAATAGAAATTATGCACTCCAAGACTCTATCCCATAATCCATTGCTGTCACTGTTTAAGAACTGCACTTGGTCAGTTTGTACCTAAACAGTTACTGTAAATGCCAGAATCCTTACAGAGGAATCTGAACAGCAATTGATGGTCTGAGTTAAGTGTGCAATAACTGGGGTCTATCACCTCTTAAGCTTCCAATTTCCTTGTTTCCCTGTATCAAAGATGGTTTTACACTAAATTGCTTCTTGATTCCTTCAATTTTACTGAACATGAGGGTTTGAAATTCATACAGACAGTAAATTAAGATGATTGAAGGCTCATGGGCCCCACTAATGGCTGCCTACAGTCACTAAACACAAGTGCTAATTGCATTCGTCCATATAAAACTCATTAAAACACTAATGTGCATAATGCAAAATTGTCACCACAGGATGAATTTTACAGGTTGAAGTTTACAACAAGCTATTCAAATATATGTTGTCTGTATTCCCTGAAACATCCATTTCTCAAATTTGCACACTTCTGTGCAATACAGAGACTTAACTCTGATCTAGCTTTTTTCATTTTTTGCTGATCTGCACATATTAATCTAAGTATAAGTAACAATTATGATACAAAGTATCCATGGTTACAAACACATGCAGCAGTACAAGACCTTACAGGGAAAGGACAGTCCCTTTTTCTCAAAAATTTGCTGCTTGATCATGTGGTTAGGGCATCCGACTATTACAGTCCGAGGTCTGGAGTTTTTTAATATTGTGCTCGGTGCTCAAGATGAGTAATGGAGTAGGGAAAACAAGCCAGTGTACAAAAACTGGGAAATGGCCAGCCTGAGCTGTAAAATATCATGTGCCAAACTAACTATAAAATTTTCTTAATCTTACAAATCTCCTCTCACTTTGCTCACAGACATCTTTCATTACATTTCCATGTAAGGTGAGTAAAAGTTGATGGCAAACACTACATGTGTACATGAATGTAACAAATGAGAAAAATGTGTCACATGTCATTCTTTCCTAAATTAGGAATTTAGCATAATGGTGTACAAGAATTCAAACTGGGGGGACTGCATTTTCCCTTTAAGGTAAAACTGTCATGAAAAGGTCATACATATTTTGACCAATATTGAAAAAATAGAGCAACGACTGGAATAACGATTTTAATTGCAAATATATTGTATGTCTGAAAGGTATATAGCTCTTCTATAAACTTTCCCTTAAAATGTTTCAGAAATGTACAAAAAGAATTACATCATTTAACATGGTATAACTCAAAAGTGAACAAAACTGGAATATGGACTACTGTGGGAAAGAAAGCTAGATGAACAGATTATTTGCTTAATGTTTTATCCCTGTTCACTGAGAAAGCCCTTTTAATTTCACTGTGTAGGTAATTAAAGTTCTGTTACTAATGTTCCAGGTTACACATAACAACACAACACATGGCATATGTATGTCTCCCACGAGAAAATTCCAGCTGAAACCTGTTTAACAGGTTTTAACAGGTACAACAGGTAATCGGAAACAAAATCTAGGTACTAAGAGGGACAGGAACCTGTTAGCTTTTTCGGTGTTACCTGTTGACTTTCATCACTCCAACAGGTAACTGAAACATTGCCTGTTCATACCTGTTTTTACCTGTTCAAACCTGCTGGAATTTCAACAGGTCTACACAGGAATTTTCTCCTGGGCTAGTAAAGTGTAGCATGCAATGTGAGTGTAAAAGTAAAAGAAACCTAGCACAATCTGAAATCCTGTTACACTTGGGTTGTTACATAAAGCAGGATAACAATTAAGAACTCAGATGCAGACTCACTGAATCAATTGTGATGGGAACCCTGTCATCATTTTGAAGGGAGTCATAAGTGTGCCTGTTGAATCCCCAAAACACTAACATTACAGGAGATGCCCATTAGCCAGAATTTAGAAAAAGTCCAACACAACTGATCCTCTTAACTCTGTTTAGCTCAACTTCCAGGCAGACATGAACCTTTTCTTGACTTCTGAGACCTTACAAATTGAAAGTCACCTATGCATAACCCCAATAGGATGCCCTCCCACAACAAATCAATAAGGTGGCCTAATCCTTCTTACCCTAGTTGCCACTGGCAAGTCGGGTAAGAGTAGGTAATGGGGAATTCCTGTCATGACAAATCAAACCAATTTTTAATGTCAAGAAATGGGCCAACATCTTGTCTTGTAAATTACCTTCATCTATCCAAGAATTGTAACAGGCTTAGCCTTGTTGAAGATGAATCAGCACATTTTTGTTCCGTGAGTTTATACACTGGCTAAGTCCCAGTGAAGCAAGCTTGGTACAGGGAGCCTTTTCACGATGTTCAATGTTCCAGTACCTAAACATAAGACATCCTTGAACCTTGTCCTTTGTAACTAGAAACTAGATTAAAGTCTTTGTAAACAATTGTGCTAGTAAGTAAATATATAACAATATTTTTGTAATGCTTTCTAAGGGCCTGGGTCATTTCTCTTTCACATTTTGGATTTTTAGGAGGAAAAAGCCATTTCATTCTGCCAAAACAACTTCTGCCATTTAGTTAGCTTGTACAAAAAGTATTGGCACATCACTCCTTTCAGGCAAAATGGAGGAGGGGTCCCCATGGAATCATGGCAGGTTCATGTAGGTGGTATTCGAAGTCTGCACCGGAGTTCTGATTATCCTGCTCTGTGGATTACTAGAATATTGTCCTTTGCCAGGTACAAAATTTATACTTAAACTTTTACTTTTATTATACAACCTTTTGTAGTTTGAAAAAATATCCTACAAGTATGATACTATGACTGGGAGCACAAAACCCTCAGAGTGCAAATGTAATACATAGGATTTCTTCAGGCTCAGCCAAAGTTATCCTGTAAAAAATTTTAAGAGTCATCTGCTTGCAAAGAATACTGTAGTGCAAAACACCTTTGTGATATACTACTCTGATATTTATCATATTACCATAAACATTTCTTTTGCCCCTCATATGTTAATTTAGCAGTTCATTGCATCAAGCTATGAACTACATTGCAATAGCTGACATCTATGAATTAGGTTACTTAACAGTCACCAGTTGCATATTTGTATGTCACTATCATAATCTAAATGGCAAAATTTGATAACTATTTTATTGCTCGAATAATGTACATAAGAAATATTCAATCTTAAGTTATATTTAAAAATTTGTCAGTTTGAACTGACACCAATGGCAACATTAGAATTTTAATATTCTTTCTATATATCTAATCCATATTAAACCTGGACCAACTAAACATTATGTACTATTCTCTTTACCTATTGTTCACAGTCTTCTCTCTCCCTTTATGTAAGACTTATCCATTTTTTCATAATACAAGCCCACTAAAACTTTTCCAAATGGGTGCTTTAAAAATTAAAAATTTGGCAGAATTTCACATATTTTGAAAAAGTGTGCATAGATCATAGAATATCCAACTTACTCCTACATAAATTTTAGAATTTTTTTGGGAAGAATGGGTAAACAGAGCAGTTCAAGTTTCTTTGGTACACAAAACTACAAACAGCAGAGGCAAGACCTTCAGCCCTCCAAAAGCAGCTGTGAGGATAAACATAATTTTTATGGTAACGTTTTCTTTCTCTTTTTTTAAATCATCCTCATCTAAACGCAGTCTGAGTTTACTGCTTCTAGTGAGTATACAAGACCCAATGTGTAATCCGAACCCTCTTGGTACAGTAAATATTGTGTAATGTGAGCAACATTACTCTGCATTTTTTGAAGTTGCTGTCAATCTAAGAGCTGAGCCATTTGAGGATTTCTGTAAGCTCCTGTAGTTTGGGGTGAGAATTCACTGACTTTAACCTCTCCAAATGTTCACAATACATGTAGAAATCACTTATGTGTATGCAAATCATGATATCATTGCTTCAAGTTAATGCTTTACAATTTTTCTCATCATTTTTGTTGTGAGTATATTTTAATACTTCAAGTAAGAAAATCAAAGAGTTCTTTTTTTAAATGGCTTTTTAAACTCAGAGAATAGAACAGTATAATTATTATATTTCTTTTATTTTTAAGCTGTGAAAGCATTGAGATACCTGCCATCATTTGATAATGTTTGCCCTTTTAGGGGACAAGATTTTTACTGTCAAGTCTGCTCGTACCCCCTACCTAGTATAAGTGAACCTAATACAGAACAGACATTTTAATTTTATACATCAAAGATGTGTGTAAAAAACCATTTGTACAAACAGATTTACAGTCATGTCATGTGACCAATACCATGTTGGATAAAATATGAAAGAGTGACCTAATCTGCTCAATGGAAAAGAAGTATCTATAAAAGTCATGGTTTGATTGTGATGAGTAAGAAAATATAGGAATGTTCATTATTTTTATACCTGAATATAACTCACACCATTCATGTGATAATGTAATTTTTAAATTGGAATTATGAATTGGAAATATCCTCCCAATTGTAACATCCTCACACACCATTATATGGCTGAGTTGCTGTCATAGTTTTTAAAATTTTATTTACTTAAAACCTGTGCCAGAGTAATACTACCCAGTTTCCTAAAAAAAGCATTATGTAATTATTCATTATTTACAAATAATCTTTTCTCATAACTATCATAACTTTAGTACCAGTAGGCCACATCTATTCTTCATTGTATCATCCTTACAATTAGTCATCCTGTTGAATTAGAACAAAATAAAAAAGACTATTTACATTGCAGATATATAACAAAACCACACACAAGAAACAAAGAGGGCACAAATAAAATATTTCAAACACTTTCATGGAATTACAAACAGACCTCCATTTTCAAAAAAATTATGATTGCCCTTCAGGCAACCATTTCACTAAATTTAGCTGTCCACAAGTAAAATTTGGTTGCCCAAAACAAAACATTCAAATTGTGTCCATGTACTTATAGCCTTGAAGAATAAAAAGATGTGATGTTTATGATGCAAAAAGTCAAAAGAGTTGGTCAGTCAGCAGTATTTGTTTTCAGTCCTAGAGAAAAATGGTTGTCCATCGGACAACCAACCTTTAACCTTTGGTTGCCCACATGAAATTTTAGTTGTCCCTGACAATGTGACAACCACGAAAATCGAGCCCTGACAAAACTTAGGTCAGGGAACCAACATTAAAAAAAAAAAGAAGTTCAACATTTAGGCCTACCCTAGTATTTCCTGAATTGACTAGTTAATTAGATGGGGTTTAATTACAAACCAACTGGATGTGTAGTATAGTGTCAACTAGATAAGTTAAATTTTAAATGCAGTTTTGAATACAAGTTTAAAGGGCCAGTTCTCTCACCCCAAACAGTACCAATTCTCCTAACCTTACTGAAGCCCCTCCCACAATTGTCTGTAATTAATCCTCATCCAGACACAATTTCAGTCCATTGCTTCAGGGTGAGTATAGAAAAACTCAATTTATATAATCAAAACACTTTCAGTACTGTATTGTTTAAATTAGCTGTAAACCAAAGAGCTGAGCCAATTGAGAATTTCAGTACCTGGGTACCAAAATTGTAGTTTGGGGTGAGAGGTTTGGCCCTTTAACTTAGGTTTCAAATACAGTTTAAACATGGTGCAAGTCCTTCCTTTTTAGTTGCCTATTTCTGCAGGTATGAAATACTGTGGGTACATTCTACAACCCCAATCCCACAGTAGGTTAACCATGAAGAGATTTGCTTGGTTCTGTGGCACCGACAACCTGCCAGTTATGGGTTAAGTGAAAACTGTCCTGTGTGCACATTTTACAGGTGTTAGTCCGGGACAAACTACTCACCACACACACCCTCCTCACCCCACCTGGGTGCGGCTTATTAATGTCTTACCCAGGATCATCCCAAACTTTCTTTCACTACACAGTGCTTGAGTAATTAAGTTTTGTCCAGTCTTGTGTAATTCGAGCATGAGAGACTACCTGGGTGAGGTGTAAACCCTATTTGAAGTAAAACTGCCACTATGGTCCATCTATGAATGTTCCAAAATTGGTGTAAGGCAGAAAACATGTATATGATGGGGATTCAGAATTCTGGAGCCAATTGGCTAAATGAAAGGGAGAGCAATGGGCACCCAAAATTCCAGTTGGCTAGACAGTGGGACTGTGGGTAGATATCTGGACATTGGTGAAAATTGTTAAAAGAAAAAATTGTCAAACTGAGAGAGTAAAATGAAAACAGATCTTGTCTTTGTACACAATACACAAAGTTGCTCACTTTTGCTTAGAAGTATACACACCCAGACATACATATGACTGACATTATGACTGTAAGCAGGTTAAATCAACATCTGCCTTTCACACAATGATGTGCAGGTACAGATCCAGGATTCTTAGAGGAAGGGGCACACGCTCTGTCAGCCAAAGAAAGACGGGGGGGGTTTGAAGGCACCAACCCACAGTGAGGTCAAGTGGTTGTGATCTTCCCTCAAGAGAATTTAAGTTCTAGACAAGCTTAGATGCCATTTTCCATCGTCTGGGAAGCATACTTTCCGTATCTAAAAATAAAACAATAGCTGGTCAAAAAATCTCCCCCAAAATGGGGAAGTGTGCCCAAGTGTGCCCCTACCTGGATCCATGCCTGATGTGTGTCATATGTGTTAACTGGTAAAATTTCATTTTACTAGAACACTATTCAATCTTATTCAGAATATACAAACAGATCACTTAAAGGGAAAATGCAGTTATCCCCATTTGAATTAGTGTAGTAGATGATCCTACTTCATGATTGGCTCTTGAGAATCATGTGACAATATTTTTCCCTCTCAATTGCCAAATTTACAGAGAGTCACTGCTTGAATTACCCCCAATATGCAATGTATTGTTCTGAAATATCATGGAAGATATTTGGGAAAGAAAAATTAGGAAATGTGTAAGATTTATCTGTTGTTTTTAAATAAGTCCCACACAACTGGTTTGCCCTACAAGTAAACTAATGCAAGTCCATATTAACTATGATTATGATCACTAGCACTGCTTGTGTATTGGTATCAATATCTTTATATGGTCAGTCCTTATGGCATTACTTCTTTCATACACTGCAAATTTTACAGTCTGGAACTTTTAATAATAGTTTGTTTTTTGTGTAAAATAGGACCATGTGTTTGGTCTATCGGTAGAACATCCGCCTCTCATGCAGACGGTCCGGGCTCGATTCCCAGGCCGAGTCATACCAAAGACTCTAAAAATGAAACCTACTGCTGTTGTGATTGATACTCCGCATGAGCAATGGAGTGGGGAAAACAAGCCAGTGAGCCACAACTGGAAAAAAGCCATGGCCGGCTTGACTTGAACCAACAGGTTGGAAACTGGGCCGTAAAACTCCATTTAACTCACTTTCTTGTGTAAAATAAGAAACTATTGAGGTGATCTTGTAAGATTTGTAAGATATCTGAAGGAATGAGTGGATTGAAAGGCTTCCTTGCAAGTATTCACATAATCAATTTTTGTAACTGCTTTGGTTAGCATATGGTTACTGTAGCAAGGACTCCCTAATAAGTCCTAGCACTACTGACCCTTTCAGGTACAGTAAAAAATAAAATTTCATCACACTTACCCATTCATCATCTTCAACTCCTTCCACCTCATCCTGAGGCAGCGGTTGCTCATTTAAAGCCAGTTTGTTTGTCATGGCATTCATTATCTGTGGAAAGAAAATTTACATTAAAGAAAAAGTGACATGTCAGCAAAATGCTCTTATTTCACTTGGCAGTTAAGGAGCAAGGTTTTATGAGAAAAAGTCTGTTGGAACTGTATTAGTATCTTTTACTGTTCTCGAGACATATTTCTTCAAAGTTTGAATGTTTCCGAAGCAACTTGTTGCTTACATAAAAATAATGATGTGGAGTGTTGATATTTCTTCTGTTAACCCTATACTGATTATCTCTTAATTACACATCTGATGGTTTATGGTTTGGTAATTGATACTGATCAGTTTCAAGGACACAATTTGAACTTCCAAAGTAAAACCTTCATGACAAATTATGACTGAACACGATGAAGATATGAAACTAATCATTTAACCACTGCACAATTTTTTTCTTTTCTAAATTAGACACTGTTACAGTGATGGGATTTAATTTTATTTCCACAAGTACAAAATTTACCTCTTCCTTTTTCTCTTGGTCTGTCTTCATCGCAAAAATTTCTTCACTGGTGTATTTTTTCGGTGGTGCATTCATCTTTGGAGCTTCACTCACTGTAAAAATTAAATAAAAAGAATATTATTACCATTGATCAATCATCAGTTAAGGTGAGCAGTGCCAGGTAGGAAACTGCCCAGTACTCCTTATTTGTGCCAACACTCACAGATTGCCTTTTTGGCACAAATTGTTTTCCTAACCTAAACTGTAAACTACCAAAAATGTGCTACTCGGATCGTATTCCACGCACACATTTAAAAAAAGGTTAAAGTGACACCATTTGGAATCCCACCTCTTATACCAGGTTTTCTCAATAGGTGGCAAATGTCAGGCTGAGTGGGTGGATGAAACAATCCAAACTATAATTTTAAACTGAAATGGCAAAGGGAAGATTAGTCAGTTAGTTAGATAGAGTTTTACGGCCCAACTGGTTCAAGTCTAGCTGGCCACAGAATTTTTTCCAGTTGTGGCTGACTGGCTTGTTTTACCTACTCCATTGTTTATGCTGGGCACCAAGCACAATGGCAGAAGGTTCCATTTTTAAAGTCTTTGGTATGATCTGGCCAGGATTCCAACTCCTGAACTCCTGACTGCAAGTCTGATGCTCGAACCACAAAGGGAAAGTGCAGTCAACTACTCATGTTATTCAAACATTTCAAACATCCCTAAACCTGGGACCCCAGAAGGGTCCAAAAACAAGTGCAATTTTAGTTTTCCATATATTGGCTATTGAAAAGCATGTCCTGGCTTACAAGATGGAAAACTGGAAGGGAAGTCATCATTTAGTTGGCATCTGTTGAGCAAGGAGATATAGAGTCGTAGACAAAGATTCATCAAACGAGATGGGAGGAATTCACCCTCCAGACCCCTCCTGCGCAAGACTAGAAATCCTTTTTCATTAATGTGTCCCTCTCAAAACAAGTTGAATACTTTGGCTAAATGCAGGCATACAGGGGTAAGGTGGCACTTTTTGTATTTTTATCCAATCAAACTGTGTTTCACTGAATAAATTGGGGAAAGCCTGCTTTACACCCCTCCCCATGACATTGTTTCTTAAATCACCCATTGCCCAGCATAAAAATATGCTCTACTATGTCTATCATATTTAGTTTAAAATAACCAGAATGCAAAAATGCATTGAGGTTTCGATGATACATAAATGTTCCGTTTCAAAGAGTGCCATCATGCACCATTATCTCCTCATTCAAATGTTATACTAGCATGTTCAAAAAATAGTTTTGTCATTCCAGATGACCTTTTGACCTCCATAAAAGCCATACATAGCTAGACATACAAAACAACAGACAGACAAATGGACAAACAGCTATCTTGAAAGATCATATTTAAAAAGGTTTCCAGGCTTTGACCCCTGGAGACCCCAGATGATCTTTCATATCTGCCAAAAACAATGGGGACCATCCTCTGACCATAATGCATCCACATACCCAAATATGAAATCTATCCAAGTTTCCTATCTTGAGATATTGCATAAGCAGTATTTTCAGACTTTGACCAGCAGTGACCCCAGATGACCTTTGACCTCCATCAAAAACATAACATACCATCTCCTGACCATAATGCATCCACATACCAAATATGAAATCTATCCGAGCTTCCTACCTTGAGATATCGTGTTCACGAGGTTTTCAGACTTTGACTCCCGGTGACCCCAAATGACCTTTGACCTCCGACAAAAACAATAGGGACCATCTACTGACTATAACGCATCAATATACCACATTATACAATCTATCCAAGTTTCCTACCTTGAGAAATTGCATTAACAAGGTTTTCAGACTTTGACTCCTGGTTACCCCAGATGACCTTTGACCTCCACCAAAAACAATAGGGACCATCTCCTTACCATAACCCATCCACATACTAAATATGAAATCTATCCAAGCTTCCTACCTTGAAATTTTGTGTTAACGAGATTTTCAGACTTTGACCCCTGGTGACCCCAGATGACCTTTGACCTCCACCAAAAACAATAGGGACCATCTCCTGACCAAACCGCATCCACATACCCAAATATGAAATCTATCCAAGCTTCCAAACTTGAGATATCGTGTTAACGAGATTTTCAGACTTTGACCCCCGGTGACCCCAGATGACCTTTGACCTCCGCCCCAAAAACAATAGGGACCATCTACTGACTATAAGGCATTTACATTTCAGATATGAAATCCATCCAAGTTTCCTACCTTGAGATATCGCGTTAACAAGGTTTTCAGACTTTGACCCCTGGTGACCCCAGATGACCTTTGACCTCCACCAAAAACGATAGGGACCATGTCCTGACCAAACCGCATCCACATACCCAAATATGAAATCTATCCAAGCTTCCAAACTTGAGATATCGTGTTAACGAGATTTTCAGACTTTGACCCCCGGTGACCCCAGATGACCTTTGACCTCCGACAAAAACAATAGGGACCATCTACTGACTATAAGGCATTTACATTTCAGATATGAAATCCATCCAAGTTTCCCACCTTGAGATATCGTGTTAACAAGGTTTTCAGACTTTGACCCCTGGTGACCCCAGATGACCTTTGACCTCCACCAAAAACGATAGGGACCATGTCCTGATCATAACGCATCCACATACCAAATATGAAATCTGTCCAAGCTTCCAAACTTGAGGTATCGTGTTAACGATATTTTCAGACTTTGACCCCCGGTGACCCCAGATGACCTTTGACCTCCACCAAAAACAATAGGGTTCTCCCTCTCAATATGGCGCATCTATATACCAAGTTTGAAAACTGTCAGACATTCCTATCTTGAGATATCGTGTTAACAAGCAAAGTGTCACAAACACACACACATACACACACACACGCACACCCACACACATACATACATACACACGCACGCCATCATGAATGCATTGGTTTCTCTTATCATCGAAACCAAAAACCAAAAATCACTTCAACAATGCAGTATGATATCAAGCATTTCGTTAAACTAAACTTTCTCAAAAATGCTTTAAATTTGATGACTGATGTTTTAAGTTAACTATGCTTTGCATTTTTTGAGTTTCACATTTTGCTGTTGTATTTTGGTGCCTTTTCTATCTTATCACTTATTCATGTTTGTGTTTCACTACACTACCCTTTGTCTTATGTTGTAATTCCTTCTGTGGGTTGTGAGCTGCAGCATATGTTGACAGTATTTCCTGCCTGTTATAGACAAATTCGTTCAGCGCTTATGTTTTGTGCCTGTAAGCATCCAGTAGTATACTATATACATACATACTATATGTAACACATTTGTGTTGGTGTTGTCAAATCCCATTTAACTAACTAAATCAATGGTACAGCAATTCCTTTGTTTGATGTAAGGCACCTTAGAAAAATAAATGATTATTGCTGTTGTTATCAAGTAGTCTCTTCAGTCCACTTTGTTACCAGGATATTAAACCATAGTTGTAGGAATAAATAAGAGTTACTCTAACCCCCAGGCAGTTCCAATTCTCCCAACCTACTTACTTTAGACCCTCCCACAACTGTCCCAAACTCATCCTCATCCAGCCTGAAACAATCACACGTTTATTGCTTCAGGGTGGGCATACAACATGTAATCAGTCCACAGTCAGTACAGAACATGCTGTGTAATAGATTGATTCTGAAGTAAGCCTTGCAATTTCCTTACTGATACAATCAACCATTTGCCCTGGTCAGAGTTTTTACAGAAGAAAAAGCTTTTGCCAGCAAGTAACCAAGCAGAAAATGAGCTTAATGGGCTATGACAACAGAATTGAAACTAGTAGCTACCTCCCTAAACACAGTCAGAGACATATGATCCACACATTTCTTCTACATACAAATAACAGTTTTACAGAGTGTTGTAGACCTAATGAAGAACCAGGAATTATTGACTTTTTACCTAACAAAATGGGCCCCAGGGACACACCTTGGGCCTTGAACCCAAACTTTCTGTAAATAATACAGAAAGCAACAACTAAAGAGCATTGTGACCAACCAAAATTGTACAAGACAATTGCAGGAGGAGGAGCATTTTGTAATATTTCCTAAAATGGACCCTAGGGCCTTTCTTGGGCCTCAGATCCAAAAACCCTGAACACCCAAAAGAACCACCACCTGAGTATTATTATGACAAACCATCAACATAGTACAGCAGAATCTGTATGAGGAGTTTGATTTTGCAGAATTTTTAAAGAAGGGCCAAAGTGTCAATATGGAAACTTGGACCACAAATCCCTGAGCACCCTATATCACTCATAACTGAAAAATCATAGTGTCCAACTTTTAAACAAATCCATGAAAGCATGTAAGGAGGGGAGGTATTTTGAACAATTGTTTAACAGACTGACTGAGACAGATGAACAGATCATAATAGTTCACACCAGCAGGGCTGGAAAAAATGTAAATTTCCCTGCAAGCAAATCAAATTTCTCAGCAATCAAGTCAAAATTTCCCAAAGACTTTGCATGTTTACATACAAAAGTGGTCAAATTTCCCTCTAAATACCACAATTTCCCTGCAATGACATTCCCAAATTGCCGTTTTTTTCCAGCCATGCACGCCAGCTTGGCTTGTATGAGCTACAAATTTACTCAAGCATGTATATTGCTGAGAACACTACCTTGTGCAATTTGTGTTATTCAAGTAGACCACTTCAGTCTGTGGTATTTGAAGCAATGCAGTTAGGCAAATGCAATGTTCAAGATTCAATTTCTGGGTGAGTCAAAGTAAGGTGGGTTTTCATCAAAGAGCAATCTATGGTTCTCCCAGCTGAACTGGTCTTTCAAAACAAACCAAATTTGATCTAAATTGTTGAGTTGGTTAGTTACCCAGGTTAATTTATCAGCCATATAGGTTTCTCCCACTTCCATGTTCACTTAGTGTCATTAAAACTACTGTCTTTAAGGTCTGAATAAAGAATCACAATGGCAAATTAAACCCTTCACTATGCATGGTTTGACTGCAAAATGATAATTAATCATCCCTATATATATGTATGGTTTTGCTGCAAACCCGTATGTACCTTCTTTGTATATGTTATATAATAAATAGCTCTTTAAGGCTCGATGGACCCCCTTTCATAGAAAAGGGGCTTAGTATTTTAAGGACAATTTTTAACTTTACATCGAGCACAACTGCTTCTCTTGTAGTGAATTGAAACTCACATGGCTCTAAATTTATATAATCAGGCCTTGATTTTCAGAAAAATTTATGGTTGTCCTTCAGGCAACCATTTCACTAGTTTTGGTTGTCCACAATGAAATCTGGTTGTCCGAAACATTTTGCACACAATTAAAAACAGTAATTGTGTTCGTATATTATTTGTCTTGAAGAATAAAAATATGTGACGTTTGAGAGACAGAAATAATTGACGTCTGAAACATGGTAAATGAAAAAATTTGAAAAAGCTTATCAGTCAGCTTTACACTTCTTCAATCTGAGAGAAAAATGGTTGTTCGTCGAACAACCAACCTTTAACTTATGGTTGTCTGTACAAAATTTTAGTTGTCCCGGACAATCGGACAACCATGAAAATCGAGCCCTGAAGGTGATGCAAATGCTGCTTCAAAAAGAAATGAAATTTGATATGAAATTTATAAACTTTTCACAGAAAATCTTCTTTTTAAGGGATAAAAACAGTAATATGTTCACTCACAAAGTTTTAGTCCATCAACATTAAGGTTAATTCTCCTTTGTTCTTTTGGTTCTTCTCCATTAAACCACTGACCACTGTCCAAAGATGGCTCCCATGATGCCCTGGTGTCAGGGAAAATATCATCTTGGAAATATTCTTTCTGCATAACAAGTGAGGAATCAAAATTGAATTGATGTGAGTTTCTTCAGAAGTGAAAGACAAAATCTTATCAATAATACAGAACTTCAAACGAAGGGTTTAAGGTTGCAGCAAGTTTTAACATGTTAGAGTAGCTCTTCTATACTGGAGTTCTAAGCATTTCGGTGAAATTTGCATTGAAATCCATTGCGTGGTTCCCAAGATATGAGCAGATAAATTTGTCACATTTTACACAAGAAGTGAACTTGAAACAAGCACATAGGACATCATATCCTCACATTAATGAACAGTCTTTTGTTTCCTTTAAAATTTAAAGCCAATTTTCTCCTCAACAAACCCATATTATCAGAATGTGATTGGATACATGGCTTAAGAACTTTACAATCTTTGAATTCCCCACAGGGAGGTCTTTAATATCTCTACTAACATCAAGGTCAACACAACAGTTTAAAAAATGAAGGAAAACAAAGCATTCTTTGTCAATGTGAGGAAGTGATATTTTCTTTGCGCCCTAAAGCTCACTTTGGAACACAAATCAAGAAACTTTAGTGACATATATTTTGAGAAATAAATGTCCGATCTGAATTGAACACTCACCAAACTGTGTGGATTTGGTTCTTCCTTCACATAAGAAAATTAAATTTTTGCTTAAAAGTTCCCCTTTAAATGATTGAAAAAGTCTGTAATATAAAACTTGCCTACCTTGACTCTTGGTACAGTGAAAGTGATTGGTTCAATGGTTGTCATTGTCAGTCTCATGGCTCGCATGACTTCAACATCTTTCACCATACATGATGTTTTCGGAAAAAATGAGAATGCCTAAGGAAGAAAATGAACCCTACCTTCAATATTGACTCAAATTTCTAACCAGTGAATCCTCAAACTGTTCTTAAAACTACAAAGCTTTTCATTTTTATTTAAGGTCTAATCCTCTTCTCATCCCAAACACTTCAAGTTCTCCTAACCTTCTTGTCTAAAGCCCCTCCCACAACCCTCTAAAACTCATCCTCATCCAGCCCTTTTCTCAGTTTATTGCTTCAGGGTGAATATACAAGACCCCAATGTGTAATCAAAAACACTCGGTGTACAATACATGCTGTGTAATATGAGCAACTCTGCATTTGTTGAATTTGCTGTCAATCTAAGAGCTGTGCCAATTGAGAATTTCTGTAGACTAATACAAAAATTATGATTTGGGTGAGAGTTGACTGCCTTTATATATGTAAATATAAATTGGCTGTTGTTCACAAGCAAGGCATGCATCAGTTCCTGGGGCACAGGTGGGCAAATGCCAAGACTAATGTCCATTTTTTGTGCTGCTGGCTCAGACATTTCCATGTCATTGTTTCAGGATGCGTGCTTAGCTTAAAAGGCATGTATTCATTTTTGAAATCAGACAATGTGGCCAGATACTCTTCATTGATATTTGATTAGATGGTCCACTTGGTCCAGACCAATAAGACATGTTATGTTTTACAGACATGGTTCATACACATTCAAAATGACAAAATTCTGTGATTTTTCCATGACTTCCCAGGACCTTGAGTAATATTGCAAGGACCTTTAAATATAGTTATACCCCATATTTTCAACTTTTTCTTATACAAAATAATGTTCCAGAACAAGCAGAAAACCAGAGCAATAAGTCCACTTCCTAAAATTCAGTGACTTTTTCCAGGAGCTTTTGAAAAATTGCTCATTTTTCCTGACTTTCCAGGACCAAAAATTAAAATTCAATTTTCCCTGACTTTCCAGGATTTTCAGGACCTGTGCAAACCCTGAAAAGTGTACCAGCTACAGAGAAGAGCATTCCCCTGTGGACTGGGAGTTGTAGAATGTGCCCAACATATATATATATGTTCTACAAGATGACTACATAGTGAACTTGGAACCTGTTTGCACTGCAATTTAAACCAAATCTGAACTAAAACCATTTTTGAAACTGGATTTCAACTTTCTTCTTTCTCTAGATGACACAATGAAACACATTTGCATTGGTGCGTCATTCAGTATCATCTTAGATGATCTAACTGACTACACAGATGAACTATGTGGCCAGAAGCTCTTATCGAGTCACTGATCTAGATATTTTTGAAACCTCAGTTTTGCTTGGCTCTTATAGAATATTTATGAAGGTATGAGGCACATCAGTAAGGGCAGAGTAATTTATCTAACCAGCAGTTATTGTCAAGTCACTTTTAAATTTCCTGTTCCCAACTGTACGTACATAATGGCCAGTTAGATAAATGACTTTCCCCTTATTGTCAGTATGACATTTTTCAAAGATGTATGCAAACTAGAGAGAGGTCCATGTCCTGAAAATTTGTTCTCCTGGATTGTCAGCCTGGGGGAGGATTCCATGGAAAGGGTTCCCCTTTAACAAAACTCTTGATATCAAAAGATAAAAGTGCAAAATAGTACTTTCTTTTTATGTTTTACAAGTATTTTCACCCAGTAAAAAAGAAGCAACAAGAGCCCAAGGGCACTATGGTTCCTTGAATTTAAGATGATTTTTTTTTTTATTTAGGGAGTTGCAAGGTAAGGCATAATTGGCACCTTTAGCCCCAATGACTTTTGGCCTCCACCCAAAAACATATGGGCACATTAAATTTCAAATCAAACACTTGCAGTTTGAGGAAAAATTTAACACTTGGATTTTTCAAGTTATCACACTGCATACCTCCCATATCCATGTGACAAATACATACACACATCACCTTCACTAAATTGTCATTTACTTGAGTTTGGGGCACTATATGAGGGTATTTAATTGGCATTGCCCTTTTGGTCCATCTCAATAATTCAAATCCAGACCTTACAAAGAAGTCACAATGGTTAAATATAGTCAAAGTAGGTCAACACTGCATTTTACAAACACAACTGTCCCTTGTGCAAGGAAGAAATGTAACAGTCACCTGGTCATCCCTGACAACCAAAACTTATGATGGAGAACTAGAAATTATGCCATGGTTGTCATTTGGACTACATTAACTATGTGTTTGCCTCAAAAGGAAAAATAAGCAAAGGCCCAAAAGTCTGCTACAATTTCTATTTCACAATTTTGCCAGAGAACAAGAAACAAACATAACTTTGTAATTTTATCTAATAAATGACTTTCAACTTGAACTTTCAACCTGAAGAGGGTGTTCAAAAAGGCAAAGTAGTACCAGTAGTGTGAAAGCAGAGGTAAAGAAGAGAAACTGCTTTTATATTTTAGTATTGTGATATATACACAATATTATAAAAATTGGAGTCAAAACTTGCATTGTAAATAACTTTATTAAATACTGTATATGAGGAAAAGGTTTTTTTTAAAAAAAAAATTGCATTACTGGCATGATTGCTAACTAAACTGCTTTAAGACTGAGATGGGGTTATAATTCTTCTTTTCTTTTATACATTGCATTTGTCAAAAGGCATTAAACTTCAGTTGGATTTTATGCCAATTAAACAAAGACATATCACCCAAAAAGTCTAAGGGACATGTGTGCCATAAGGCATGAAAGCATCCAGATCAGCCTCTTTTGCTTTTTCTCTTGAGTTTTAAGCTGCTATAGTACAACAGCCTAGAGCAGAGCTTTTTATTTTTCTTTCATATTACTGAAAAATACTGTTATAGCTTGCAAACGTATTTTGCATTTGTCGTGGGGGACAACCAAGTTTTGGGAAGGGTAACCAATTCCCAATGAAGGTTGTCCTCTGGACAACCAATTATATTTTCTAAAGGATCATCCCTGCTTGTGTGACCTCCCTTTATCATTTGGTTATTGAATTATCATACTTTATGCCTCGCATTCCAAAGCATATAACTCGCAAACATACCCACATACCACTAACTTTTCACTGAAATGATAATAACTCAAGTTAGCAACATCATAGGAGGGTAGTATAAGTGCCTTTGTTGTTCATCTCAACAAGACAAATCCACGCATCACAAAAAGTCACAAAGGTCAAAAGTTCAAATGAGGTCACAAAGTAGGTCAATACGTGCACTTTCCTTAGATGAACACAACTTTCCATTAAGCCATCCCCCTATGTTACTTGGTTATTGAGTTATTTCACTCCATACCTTGCATATGTGACCTACACACTAACTTTCTTGTCACTTAATTGTCAATAACTCAAGTTAGGAACATCCTAGGAGGGTAGTGTAATTGCTTTTTTGGTTTGTCTGATCAAGACGAATCCAGGCATCCCCCAAAAATTTACAAAGGTCACAAGGTCAAATGAGGACAAGTGAGGTCAATCTGGGTCATCACATTAACTTCACTTAGACGAACACAAATCTCCATTACACCACCCCTCTAAAATGTTCCAGTGGCAAGATAATGTCATTTTAGAGATTTTTACATTAAGCCCCGCCCACTCATTAATATGCAAGATATGACCACCAAAAACAATAGGGCACATCTACTCAATATAATACATTTACTAACCGAGTTTGATGAAAATTGAGCTCTCGGTTATTGAGTTATCATGTCACATACCTCACATTCCAATGCACATATTAAGCCCCCTGCGCACTCATTAATATGCAAGATATGGGCACCAAAAACAATAGGGCACATCTCCTGAATATGGTACATGTACACACCAAGTTTGAGAAAAATTGGGTAGGTACTCGGTTATTGAGTTATCGTGTCACATACCTCGCATTCCAATGTGTCACATACACACACACATACATACGCCAACTTGATTACATAGGTTCCTTTGTTGACACATGGAACCAAAAAGGTTCCAGAACCCTTAAACCCATTACCATTCTAATCAATGTAACCACAGGAAATCTTTTTGGCCTGCAAAATAGATTTTCTGAGAGTTTTGCCCAAGACTTTCATTTCCTAAGATCAGAAAATTTCCTAAATTCTTAAGTTTTGTTCTTTAAATTTACAATCTCCAATTTACCTGGTGAGGAGTTTTGGATGAAAACCCAGCCAAACTGGCAAGATACGGAGATTCTGGTAGTACCTCAAAGAGATGAGCAGAAGTATCTCCCTGAAAAGAAACCATAAGATCAAATTATCAAACAAAAATTATCCAGATGTTTTCACAGGTGTTTTGAATTCACTATCACTTAAGGCTAGGTATGATGGAGTTTTATGGCTCAGTTTCTAACCAAATGATTTCAATCTGGCTAGCCAAGGCCTTTTCTTTGTTTGTGGCTCAATGGCTTGTTTTCTCGACCTCATTGCTTATGCTGCACCAAACATAAAGGCAGAAGGTTCTATTTTTGAGACAGAAATGACTGCACCTAGTCAATATACACCAATCACTTATGTAATACCAGACTCCTCAAGATATGATTTGTTTTCTAAGTGCAGTGAAGTTGCTAATAGACAAGTTGGGGAATGTATCCTATAATTCTGATGATGCAGTGCAACACAACATGGAAAAAGAAAGCAAAAACAGTTGCCACAAAGACAAAAATAGAAGAAAATGAAATAAGAAAAGCCCTATAAGGTCGAGGTACACAACCAATGCTGTGGTCATGTGGATAAAGGCGGAGGAATTTATAGCCCTGAAGCTTAGCGACTGAAAAGTCTGACTTCATTCCCCAGCAAGGTAAAAGGTGGGTTTTTAATCCCAAAACAAAATCCTAGTTTGAATCATACTGTTGAGCTGGCGGCCATCCACAGTGAGGTTGTAATTCATAAGCCATACAGGCTCCTCCCACATTCGTGGTTGCTTAGCAACATAAAGCAACTTCTCCCCAAGGCCTGAATTATTAATTACAGTCCATAAATATCAGTTGTCTGGTACAAACCTTTCCTGTGCAAACAACTACCCTTGTATCTTCATCATAGTAGGGAATGAGGAAGGTCGGAGAAGTGTCAAGGTCCTCCCGATGAATCGGTGCAGCAAGATTAGAAACTTTGAAAAGCCACAGGCAACGACTGTCATTGGAGGAGACATCATAAAAATAATTTAAAACATAGTCCCCCAACTATAAGGTTGCAAAGCATTCTTCATAAGGTTGCAAAACACTTTTTGTGTGGTAACCAACTTGTATCAAAAATATTTAAAAATTTGTCACTCCCTACTAAATCAAAACGGTATCAGTTCAGCTGACAAACCGTTCTACATGAACTTAACACAATCTTTACCTGACTTTGTAAGTGGAGCAGTGAATTTGTGATTCTTTTGGGGGTAGGCTTACATTAATCAGGGTTACTGTCAAATAACCCTCAGGGTTATCAGGCAGTATCTATGAAATACAGTGATGCAAATATGACCTAATCCATAAAACAAATGCAATACTTCCCTTTAAAGGCAGAGTGTAGGTAAAAGTGTAATTTTCTTATGTGAAAGAGGAATTAAATCGACCCAGTTTGGTGAAAATTCAATTCAATCAAATTTGCAGTATATCAGCAAATGAAGTTTCTAGGTTTGTGTATCAGGTTGATCTGGAGGGCAGCAGACTTCCTCACATTGACAAACAATACTTTGTTTCTTTTTCTTTTCTTTTTTTCAGTCTGTTCTGCTGACCTTGAAGTTAATAGATACAATGGCATGGGAATGGCAAGTTTGTAAAATTCTCATGCCCATTGTGCAATTGCAATTCTGATATTACACATGGCATTTTTGAGGCCAAAATAGGCTGTAAAGTTTAAAGAAAAACGAGAGGCTGTTATTTAGTGCTGTTTATTAAAGTGAAAACATGATGTAACTTGCTTTAAGTTTTCTTTTTGTTGAAATAAGATATATTTACCTGCTAATATCTTGAGACCATAACTTGATTTCAATGGAAATTTCACCAGAATGCTAAGTTACCTAATCTAACATATCCAAACTTGACTTTACCTTAGACTATGCTTTTAAGCTAAGAGTAATCAAATATGTACAACAAGTATGGTCTAAAATTAAAACAAAAAAAGATGATCTCACCCAGGGTTTTGTCCTGATACTAGAACATGCGATCCATCAAGTACAAAGACAATCCGAGCTCCTTTGTTGCCAGATACAAAGTTGTGTTCCTGTAAAACAAAAACAAAAACTTTTGTTTCTGTGATTCTGAACCCAAAGTTGCTACAACCTATGTACATGATAGTTTTAAAATATATCTGGGTATGAGGCAACCAAAAGAAAATCCATTTTTTGGTGACTGTGTCTCAGAAACTGTGTGGCAGGTTCCCAGAGGGAATCAGTGTTCCGCTGATTGAAAGGAAAAGTAGTCATTAGCCCTCTCCCTCCCCCATTTCCCTATTGCACACACAATTCTTAGAGCTCTGTGTCTAAGATACATTTTCATTAGAGATTGGTTTTTAGAATTCCCCATAACACACAATGGAATTAAATGCTAATTTGGCAGACTGGTATTGTCATAGAAACCAAAAATGTCATATTCTAATTGTTTATACACCTCATTGATTTTGAAAAGAAAGAGTATCCCTTGAGTCCAGACTGCATATTTTGCAAGTTGCACGAAAGATCTGCTGCTTGACTAGTCTCCATTTGTGCTAAACCAAGGCTAACAGGTTTTACATTGTGGGTCACAAACTTTTCTAATCTCTGGGAAAGTTTACTTTTCTCCCATATGGGATTAATTTCAAAGACAAATGAAACTTCAACAAAGGCTGAATGCTAAACATTTTTCTATCTAAACATCTTTGTACTTTTTTTTTGAAATACATACATGAGGTTACAATTTAAAAGTTATGAGGTTACAATTTAGAAGTTATACGTATTCCTTCCCATATCTCAAACAAATGTTAACCCACTCTTGTTGGAAGATACTGTATCTGAATCAAAACATGTAAAATGAAAAAAAATTCTTATAAACACTTCACAAACAAAAAGGCAGGTACATCATGAACTGATTTTGAAAACAGTTATTGCTGTTGCTTGATAATTTCTCAAACCTAAATGCAAAACAGACCAAAGAGTAAATTTAAGCCAAAGAGAACATACATGCTAAAGCATGCATACCTGAACTGGAGTAGTTGATGATCTCGGCTCATACAACCTGATCTTGCCATCTTTGCAGAGTGTTGCTATATGGTTACCATCTGGGCTCCATGCTATGCTGAAAATCTTTAGGAGATAAAGAGAAGTAAGATGACTTATTAATTTATAATGTGGTTACAATTTCAGTACTATGTTTTAAAGAGACAAAGTTTGATTGCCAATTTAATGTCCTTAAAAAGGAATTTAACAAAGTTGAAAATCAATGGGCAACAATTCAACAAACTGATGTGTTTAAATCCATCATGCTCTAAATTCTTGCTGTGAATAACTGATATAACTTTTATGTAATATACTGTATGCAAAAAATGATTCCACTGTGGAATGAATTTTTCTAATCTGCTGTTAAGAGGTTATTGGCCTTTCATCTGTTTCTTGCTTTACGGGCAAATATAGTCTGCAAGACAGTTCCTCTTCTTTTGTTAAAGTACTCCTAGCTCCTCCTGAAACTATCTTAAAGAACCAATTCTGTCACCCCAAAAAGTATCCATACTCCTAACATTCTTACTTAAGCCACTCCAACAATTGTCTGAAATTCATCCTCATCCAGAGACAATCTCAGTTTATTGCTTCAAGGTGAGTATAGAAAAGCTAAATCAAAACACTCTCCGTATAGTACATGCTGTGTAATGTAAGCTTTGGTAGGCTGCATTGTTTGAATTAGCTGTTAATAAAAAATTGAGGCAATGGAGACTTTCTGTAAACCCCTACAAGAATTGTAGTTTGGGGTGAGAGAATTGGCCCTTTATGTTCCTCCTTGAGCAAATACAAACATCCATACTTTAGTGTTCTTACAAGGCTGCAATCAGAACACTTATGGTGCATACTGCAAAATATAAGCTTCTCTGTACCTCTTTAATTTGATGTCCATCAAAGAAAAGTCACTAAATTTAGAATTTTGCTTTTCCGAACTGGGAGGATGAGTATTGGTCTTTAAGGTTACATTTTCACTATAAATCATGGGGAAAAGTTTGACTAGACCAAAGGACCATCATTCTAAAAACACTCTATTCTAACTCTTTCAATACAGCATAATCCTAGCCCTAATCCTAGCCCCAGCCCTCATCCTAGCCCCAGCCCTCATCCTAGCCCCAGGACTCATCCTAGCTATGTCTATGGCTATCTTAAATTCTTAATTATAACCCTTGTTCTTTATCCAACCCAAGTCCTGGCCCCTCATTGAGGAGAGAGTATAGTTTTGGTCAAAGGGACCTTTGGTCTAATGTTGTGGTTAAAAACAGGGGTTGTGAAATTTTTCAGGGTGGCAAAAATATTTTCAAGATGCATGAAAAAGATTTATGAAAGAATAAATTATAGCCAGTGCTTCAACATGCAATAGGTTGGAGGGAAATCTGTTGCTTTATCAAATCAACAAACTACTGCAAAAAATGCAAAAAAATGCAATTCTTCACTGCATAACTAAGTCTTATAAAACTCTTCTCACTGAAATGCCATGGATGGTCATCAAGATTTCAAATAAAAAAAGATTTATTGGGGCCACCAAAAAAAAAGTTTGGAGATGTCGCTGGTGAACCTTTCATGTAGGAAACATTTCGTCTAGTATACATTCCAGTTATACGAACCTGGTCTGTATGGCCATCTAATGAAATCATTTCTTCACCAGTTGAAATATTCCAGATTTTGATTGTCATATCCTGGGAAGATGACATGATGACGTCTCTGGCAAGTGGATGGAACTTGATGGAATATATCTTGTCATTGTGACCTGAAACATTCAAATACAGACAATCTTAAGTATAGCCAGGATTTTGTCATGGGATCAGGGTTGGGCGGTTACCATGGAAATATTGGTACCAGTTTTGTAAAACACACAGAACCGGTATTGAGGCAGAACCAGTTCTCAACTCTTGGATAGGGAAGTTGGGTGGAAAGGAACCTAGGCCATGCATTGCCCCCATGTTATCCTGCACATTAATGCAGCTGGGTGTTTGATTGGGTTAATTACCATGCAGGAACCTCTGCTCTAAATGTTTGTGTAAATATTTTAATCATTCACACATCCTAACAGTTATTTTTGTCAGCGAATATAATGAGTACTGGTAGTTTTTTTTCAAGTACCAGTATTTTCAACTTCCTGTATTTTCTCATGAACTGGTTTTAGAAACACACCAAATATCTTCAGTATTTTCATTACCTGTACTTTTAATACCCGTATTGACATCAGTACCGGTATACTGCCCAACCCTACATGGGATGGGTTTTTTTGAGAGTGAACTGGCAAGATGGGGGTTAAGCAGAGGGGCAAAAGTGGTTTCTAAGGTCTCTAAATGCAAAATGTAGAAATATTTGTGCCCCCTAATAGTAGCTTGTGTAGACTTTGGAGAGTTGCAAATTCCCAAGTTAGCCTTTCATTCTCCCCTAGAGAATGTAATTTTGATGCAAGTATTACCTTTAAGACTGTATTTGGGGAAATTACATACGGCTGATCATGCACTTACTAACTTGAAAATATCACCCTGTGGACTGGGGGTTGTGGAATATCCCCATGGTATTCCCGCCTGTTGTAGGAGGAGACTAGTTGGGAGGACTTGAACAGTATTTGAATGCTTTGACACTGTATAACACATTCGTGTTGGTGTACTGTTAAATCTTATCTAACTCACAAACTAACTTGAAAATAGAAAATTAATAAGACATTATTAACAAAACAATTCACAAAATTACAGTATCTTACCTGACAAATCGTTTACAACTTCTGCCAATAAGTCACTGGCATTCTTGATGGCTAAAACTTGATACAGCTTTTAGCATTATGTAAATCTTTTAATGAATATATTATGAATGACTGACCATGTAAACTGTATGTCTAGAATTATAAAAGAAAAAACCTAATTGATAAGACAACCGACAAAATTTCAGCTTCTTACCAGACAATTCTTTCTCCATTTTTGCTGAAAAGTCATCAGCATTCTTGCCATTTATTTTCCAAATGGTTATCCTGCAATTCATACTAGTGACGGCTAGTCTATAATCATCAAAAGGATCCCAAGCAAAATCAGTCATATCACTGCCGTGCTCAACAAATGGCACCACTTCAGGCAACTTGCATGGATTCTCCAACTGTAACATAAAATCCCCAAAACTCAATGATTCTGCCAGATGGGTATTGTTAGGCAATTAGGGGAAATACATATGTAAATAGGAGGTAAGGAGGAGCGAAATAGACTCATGAATATGCATGAATATCACCAATGAATATGAATGAATGTACACCACATTAGTTGAACACATCACCAAGTGGCCAAAACCTGGGAATACACTCACATCCTTCAAATTAAATGGAGGTTTTGGGAGCAATACTGGGAGTGATTAGTAATCACTTACCTTAAGCATTAGTTAGTTAGTTATGTTGTTAGTTAGTTATTAGTTAGTTAGTAGTTAGTTAGATGGAGTGATATGGCCCTGATTCCAACTGATTAATTCAAGTGGAGCTGGCAACAGCTCACCTTTTTAAGTTTGGAGCCTTAGTAAAAAAGTAAATGAGAGGACAAAACCATACCCAAGAAGGTTGTCACTTGGGTCTAGGTAAATCCTTCTTTGTATTTGGTTAACAAAGAAAGTACTATGTCTTGTGTGGTTAAGAGGGTTAGTTACTAATTCTGCAGAATTTAAGTCACTAAGGGTGGAATAGTACCCACTGTGGAGTAGACCTGGGAGTGGCAATTAGTCCCATACCATGTCAACAGAGCTACACTGTGGTCTGAGAGGTGTTGTGTTTGTTCAACTATATCAGCGGTTAAGATGGTGTATTCTACATGTATGGAATTGTCAAGCGTGAGTACTACTTTGTTTTTTGTAGGGTTGCACCAGTGTTAAAAGAACTTTCCTTGAGATATTAACAACTGAAGTTGACATACTTTCTATAAAAAGTGACCTTGAAGCAAGCAGGTGTGATGTCATGGATTCTAATTGTTGGCAAATGTTTTTTTTTTCTTTACTTTTCATCCTAATAATTTGACCTTTAATTGATTAAGGATGCTTTTTTGCTCTTTAAGGCATTAGCAATTTTTAAAATATCATTGCTAAAGATAGATGGTATCAATATACCAACGATTAGTTGTATAAAAATGGTGTTTTTTTTTTTTTTATAAATAAAGGAAAGCATTAGCTAACAATGTGAATCCAAGATATCACACCTGATTGCTTCAGTTCACTCTATGCAGAAACTTTGCCACATTAAATTGCTAATATCTTGAGAACTGAACATGGGAAATGAGTACAAATTTCAATAAAATGCTTAGAATATTTTCCTCTTTAACAAATCAAAAAAAATTTGGCTCTGGACTATCCTTTTAATGCAGGAAAATTAGCAGGGATGTATGTTTAAGTTGAGCTATATTAGTTGGCCCTTTAGGAAGAAATGGACATTCAGTGAAGTAGTCATTATAAATTCAGAGCTGGGTAAAGGACTTCAAGCAGGTTTTGAATTTTGCAGCATGCCAGTGCGATTGCATGCCATCACCCTCCTCAAATCAGGGTAAGGAGCTTGATTTTTTGCATACCTAGATGAAGAATGGGAGCTTATAAAACAGCACATCTACAACACTCCTTAGTTGGGAGGAGCGTGATATGCCAAAACAGAAAGCCTTTAGACAAATAGCCTTCCTAGTCCTCAAATTTTTAACATAAATTGCCTTCTGTCTATACACCTAAAACAAATTCGCCAAATTCTCAAGTCTACTTACATCAATTATTGCAATGTTTCCTCCAGCCCCGGACATAGGAACTGCAGCCCACTTCTTGTTTATGTGAAAACCATCTGATTCACTCAGTGTACTGATACTAACTCTCTTAACACTTGTAAAATGTAATGATCTGTGCATCGGGACCACATTAATATGACGAAACTTCGATGTGAACCGCTTTGAAAGGAAAGCTGGCTTTTTGACTGGCTGTTCCTCCTTTTGTACGGATTCCGTTTCCTTTGCATGGCTGTCAGAAGATGCTGCAGGCACAGAACTAGCGCTGGAGGGCCGTGTTGAATTCTGGGCAAGGGATGGCTTAGATGGTTTCTCAGGCTGAAAAAAAAAAGGAATTGTTTTATTACAAAAAGGTAAATTTTACTATCTCTAGCTATATTTATACAGATAGTAAAGGAATTTCACCCAGTGAAGATATTTTAGTAGTGATGAAAATTTACGGTACAGAGAAGAATTTTGCAGTTAACTTTTTGATTTATTTCTGGTGTATAATTCCTTGAAAGTGATTCGTCTAAGTTCAAGGTAAACGAAATGAAAGCTATGATTTGTTTTAGCTTTGCAGAGCAATGAAGAAATGCATGAAAATGTTCACTTGCATTGGTAAATTATCCTTTCAAATTCTGATATTTCCCAACATTTTCAGACACAATTCTTAATACCATTATATCTGCTTTCCTGTCATCTTTCAAAAAAGTATAATCACTCCTATAAAAGTTGCTTAAATTCAATTCCTTAAGAGAAATATATGAGTCATTAAAAATTTGCAAATATATTACCAGGGTTATCACCAGACTGGGCGGCAGTTGGCAGAGCTACCCGCCTCTGAAAATTTCCACCAAGTACTCCTAACTCCCCACATCACCGCCCAGCAAAAATTTCTTACCCTAACTGACAACCAGAAAGCCAAAAGGCTTAGTGATTCCTTGCTGCTGAAATGTAAGGCCTTTTTTCACATTGACATTGCTTTGCAATGTTTTTCAATTAACAGGGCTCCATAATGTGCCCACAAAGTAAACATGCAAGGCATCCAATCTTCCTACATTGAGATCCCCCTTGCCCGTTGTGAACCCAAATGACATTTGACCTCCACCAAAAACTTCTGGGACCATGTATTCACTATGTGCCATCTACATGACAAGTTACAGGACCCTACAAGTGACCTTTCTTGAAAGACTGTGCAGGAAAGCTTGTCAGGCTTTTGAACATGCTGACTTCAAATGAACTTTGACCTTTGGGAAAATCAATAGGGATCATCTACTAAATATGACCAATCCACACACTAAATGTGAGCACAGTCACATGTACCGTTCTTGAGATACAGTGTTTATGAAGTTTTGACCTTTTGACCTCTCATGACCCAAATGACCTTTGACCGCCACCAAAAACAACAGGGAACATCTACTCAATATGGCCAACACACTCGCCAAAAATGAGTGAAGTCACATGTACCGTTCTGGAGATATCGTGTTTACGAAGTTTTGACCTTTTGACCTCTCGTGACCCCAAATGACCTTTGATCTCCACGAAAATCAATAGGGATCATCTACTCAATATGGCCAATGCACACACCAAATATGAGATTAGTCACAATTACCTTTCTTGAGATACCGTGTTTACAAGCAATTTCTAAGGAATTTACCTATTGACCTCTCGTGACCCCAAATGACCTTTGACCTCCAGGAAAATCGATAGGGATCATCTACTCAATATGACTAATCCACACACCAAATATGAGCATAGTCACATGTACCGTTCTCGAGTTATCGTGTTTACGAAGTTTTGACCTTTTGACCTCTCGTGACCCCAAGTGACCTTTGACCTCCACGAAAAACAATAGGGATCATCTACTCAATATGACCAATCCACACACTAAATATGAGCACAGTCACATGTACCGTTCTCGAGATATCGTGTTTACAAAGTTTTGACCTTTTGAACTCTCGTGACCCCAAATGACCTTTGACCGCCACCAAAAACAACAGGGAACATCTACTCAATATGGCCAACACACTCGCCAAAAATGAGTGAAGTCACATGTACTGTTCTGGAGATATCGTGTTTACGAAGTTTTGACCTTTTGACCTCTCGTGACCCCAAATGACCTTTGATCTCCACGAAAATCAATAGGGATCATCTACTCAATATGGCCAATGCACACACCAAATATGAGATTAGTCACAATTACCTTTCTTGAGATACCGTGTTTACAAGCAATTTCTAAGGAATTTACCTATTGACCTCTCGTGACCCCAAATGACCTTTGACCTCCAGGAAAATCGATAGGGATCATCTACTCAATATGACTAATCCACACACCAAATATGAGCATAGTCACATGTACCGTTCTCGAGTTATCGTGTTTACGAAGTTTTGACCTTTTGACCTCTCGTGACCCCAAGTGACCTTTGACCTCCACGAAAAACAATAGGGATCATCTACTCAATATGACCAATCCACACACTAAATATGAGCATAGTCACATGTACCGTTCTCGAGATATCGTGTTTACAAAGTTTTGACCTTTTGAACTCTCGTGACCCCAAATGACCTTTGATTTCCACCAAAAACAATAGGGATCATCTACTCAATATGACCAACCTACACACCAAATACGAGGTTAGTCACACTTACCCTTCTTGAGATATCGTGTTTACAAGCCAAAGCGTCACATACACACACACATACACACGCACACACACACACACATACACACGACATCACCATCGCATAGATTCCTTGCCTGCCTTCGGCAAGGAATCAAAAATTCTTTGATTTCTTTTTAATTCCTTGGTTTTATTTTATAAACCCTCTCCAACATGCAAAAACTTTTCAAAAGGGAAAGACCCACCCCTCCCCTTAGACCACTCCCCCAGGGCAATGATCACAAATTACCCAGCTCTCAAAATGGTGACAACCCTGTATATCACTCCAGTTTCTGACTTTGCCAAGTCTTCTCATACAGTTTTACATCTCACCTTGGCAGCTGCTTTTTCTACCGTCTTTGGTTTACCATCTGTTTCCTTTGAAGGAGAGGCTGTGCTTGATGACTTCTTGACAACAGGTTTAGAGGAAGAGGGATTTAGACTTACCCTTTGCACCTAAAAAATAAAATCACATAATAATCTTACTTTATCCCCTCATTTAAACATTATTCTGCATGTGTGGTCTAGTTGGTTGAGCATCTGACTCTCATTCAGAACATCAGAAGTTTGGCTCCCAGTCTGGGTTGTGCCAAAGACTTTGAAAATGGAAACTATTGCCACTGTCTGTGATGCTCTGCATAAGCAACGGAGTAACTATAACAATCCAGTGCCTCATAATGGAGAAAAATGCCATGGGCAATACCAGATTTAACAAGAAGGTTATAAGTTGTGGCTGACTGTAAAAACTTATCTAACCTAATTAACTTAACTAACCTAACCTAACTGCCTTTTAACATTTAAAAAATACCAAAATCTGTCTCAATAAGAAAAAAAAGCAAGAAGAAAAGTAAAACCCAACTTTGTTTTTCAGTCTACTTATTCTTTTTGGCAGACATATGACACCTTATTTAGCTAATCAAAGCCAAGGAAATCAAGAGCCAGACCTGCCAAGGGCAATGTTCAAGTATGCTTGAGCTTGAAAAAATTTTGCTTGAGAATTGTCCTCTCTAGCTTGAGATTTGAAATTTGTTCTGATCCTGATGCCACAGAAGAACAACCATTGGTTGCCCGAAATATACCCAAAATAATAGGGCAAAATTGAATCCTCTGTTGCCAAGAAATGTCTGTTTACAGTACACAGGAAGCAAGATTTTCAAATTCTATTTCCTGATCTTAGAGGGAATCTTCAACAAAAAAATAACATGCATATAGGCTACACTAACCTGTGGGGATCTGTTTGCCGACTCCACACTCCACGATACGACTTCACCAGATGCCCATTGTACATTTACCAAACACTCACACACGGTCAGTGAGGTCAAATGACAAAATTATATTGAGGGACAACAACGTGAACATCATTTACAAGATTTACGAACTCTGACTCCCACTGATTTTATTATAACCTTCAGGCATGCGCAACTATTTTTTTGAGGAGTTGAACACTACTGTAAAGAGTGTAAATGGATCCCCCGGCAGCCCTGTGCCAGTGTTCCAGATCAATGATGTTTGCTATGGCATTCAAACTTTGTGCAAATAGTGAAAGCCATAATTTACTGAAACGAAGTTGCTTTTATAAACATGGCACAGTATACGTGAGAAAACAGAGAGCTTGCGGGTTCCCAGAGAACCACTCCAAATGTGTGAAACACCCACAAATCACATCAGACTTGGGAGAGGTGTCAAAAGCAGATAAAATGGGCTTAAAGACAAGGGTGCAGAGCAAAAAAAAAACAAAACATGAGAATGAGATGTAGCCAGTCACGTGCCTGCATCTAATATTTAAAGTGTGAAGGATCATAGTTTGACAGAGACTTTGTTCCAGCACCTCATTTTCCTTATCAACTGATTCTTTACCAGAATGTAGAAACATTAAAGAGGTACAGGTTAGAAGAAATGTTAAAGTTGTGTTGACTACTGTTGAATAGACCTATTTCCAAATAGCAATCACAAAGGATTGTGGGATGGAGTTTTGGTGTTTGTCATTTTTGTCAATGGCATTTTACTGTGGTGAAAACTGACGCACACCCAAAACTATATCCCACAAGTCATTGCAATTGCTATTTGGAAATAGGTCTATGAAAATTTGCCAGAGGGGTAATGTAAGGCAATTTGGGATATGTAAAAAGAGGACAGAAGGAGGGAAATAGACCTTCTAAATATTTGTCGGGTAAAAAAATTCCACAAAGATGCAAGACTAGACAGCGTGCCCCCACGGCAACCAATGATGACATTAGAGTTTTAAGTCAATGCACAAAGGTGGTGCAAAACTGTGAAAAATTTTTAAAGCAAACTCTTATTGCTGTACCAAATATCACATACGGATTTCTGATCTACAAACTTACCTCGCCATTTTGACCGTTGAACCATTCTTCAGAAGTTACCCCTGGCTCATCTCCCAAAGTGTCTGGGAATAACTCGGGTTGAAAATCTCTGTGGGACTAGGTAGGAAAGATAATACATTATAAATGATGAGTTCAGAGCAGAAGATATTAAGGGCCATCAAAATCAATAACTTTTAGACCTTTTACACCAATGCACCTTTAAAATATCATTTTTTATTTATTCAAAACTGGTTCTAGAAATTTAACTATTTATTTCAATTACCCAAAACATTGCTAAACACCAGACTTTTAGTGAGTACAATACATACTTGTACTTGAAGCTTTGCGTGTTTGTCGGTAGTTATAACCATAAGAATGGATTTGCACTTAAACTTGTATTTAGAATTTTGAAGTCAAGCATTGGGGCAAGTGCAAAATTTTGCACTTGTGCTCAAGATGAACTTATGACATGTACTCATTCTCCTACTCACTTAGTGAATATCCACCTGTACACATACTCATACCATGAGAATGGATTTGAACTCGAGTTTTGAATTTATGCATACATATGAGACAAATGCAAAATCTTGTAATCACAGTTGTGAAAGAGACATGTACTTAGACTCCTACTCACAAAAAATTTCTTCTAAATAGAGACTTTGCAATTATGTCACAGATCCCCCAGACAACACTCATGACAAGCACAAATAGCGAAATTGTTATGACGGCACTGTACAGTGTGCAATGTGGTGAACGCATTCACCGAACTTTGACTATGGAATATTTGAATAGAAACATAGAGGTCTTTGAGGTTGGACCAAATGCTAATTTTGTGTACACTATGGTTGAATGAAAATTTTCGAATATTTTGTCTGGTAAAAAAATTCCACACAGATGCAAGACTTAGACAGCCTCGACACTCTATAACCAATATGATGTTAGACAGTGATCACGGACCATTTTTTGTAAGTTTCAAGTCAATGCTTGTTGAGTGTGGTCTACTATATAGTTACATGTACTCCAACATGGCCGCCAGGAACCATTACGACATGGTATGAAAAGTCTCTACCCTAGAATTTTGAATATGATGGTAACAAATTCTGGAGAACATTACACAGCACCTGACTCAATTCAAAGGTCATGTTCAGGTTTGAAAAAATTGTTCAACCTAATTTATTAGTAATTTCTTGTCACAAGGATGCCCAAACACTTACCTTTCTGGGTACTTCATATGTGATGGGTAAAACGCCCTCTGGTGTAAGTTGCAGGACACGATTCACTTCACAGCTCATGACATCTAAGGCTCTTTTACGAACCAATGCTGCACCCTTTGACTGAAATTTACTAAGGTATACAGAGGCTGAGAATAAAGGGGGGATTAAAAACAAATAATTCTCAGCACATTTTGAGTCAGAACTAAGCTTAGAATGAAGAAAAAAATTTCGTTACTTAGTGCACCAATGATTCAGATACTATGACGAGATAAACTGAATTCAGGCTAACATTTAGACATGACCTTAGATCTAAATATTCCTGCATAACCTCAAAGAAACACAACTTAAAAAACAGACGAAACATTGAACACTAAGCTATGGCAACTTCATTGTACTTGGCATCGGGACTCTATTTTGTTGGTCCGATTACTTGGACTTTGAATGAGTTGCCAACATATACAATGACATCATTACTGTTCACAGTCACAGGCTCATACTCTCAGTAGACGTGAACATGTGGTGAGATCACCAAACATTTTTTTGCAAAAATTTGCAATTGCTTAGCCATTAATCGTCATTACTATGTATGCGGCAATTGCTACAAACAGTGTCAGTATTAAACATTCACAAGGTAACTAGATATAAATGTCTCAGCCCCTAGCCAATGTCTCATATTCATTAAAATGAGTGCCAATGTAGGTATAGAGAAAGAATTCTTGAGGGGATACCATATGGTATGAAGATTGATATTTTCAGCAATGTTTCTGTAGCACAAATTAGGGTAGCCAGAAATGTTTGGGTAGCTTTGGAAGAGGAGAGATTTGCATTGGACAGCTTTTGTGATTAATCACAACTTTTTCTCAACTTCCAAACAAATATTAGTAAACATGTGGTTGAAAGTTGCTGAGGGCCTGAATAGCCAACAACAGAGAATGGTAGTGGCCTTAAAAATTCTGTTTGAATGAAGATAATAGCTAAATATCCAGTTCTGTTTAGCATTTTGCATATCTACCAATACCTGTAAGGAGTTGTTGTCAACATCAACTAGGTGCTCATTCAACCAATTGTCAATAGTCCTAAAGGGTTGACAACTGATAGCAGTTTATCTCAGATTTAACTGAAAGGTAATCTGTAGTGCTTGCACCTGGTACCCGGGTACCGGGGACGTTCTTGCTACCTGGGTAGAAAGTTTCTACCCGGTTAGCATTTTTCTATGATTTCTTTTTGATCTTCACAAAGTAACTTGGTTATTGAAAGTGACAAATGCATTAATCCACATCTCATTCACAATTATTTGAAATGAAGTTGCTTCACTTGTTTGTTTCCGTAATGGGCTTTTGTTAAATTGCACTTTTCCAGAAACAATTCCTGCGATGTGTGTTTCTAACATCTGTTCCTATACCATTTCACGAAACAGCATAGGCCTACGTACTATACTGTGCATAGCCTAGCCTAGCCTGCGGGGCGGACGAAAGATATTGCAAGGTTCACGATCGGGCACCCGGGTACCTGACGGGTAATACTGTTCAGGTACCCGGGTACGAATTTCCTACCCGGTGCAAACACTGGTAATCTGACTCAATTCATAATGTACCACAAGTCAGTTGTTACTAGAAACAATCAAATACATCTAACTATGACCAAATGACTCAAATAAGGCTGGCACTAACTGTATTGGCTTTTGTCAGAAATGTCACATATGGAAAATACAGAAGATATTTGATGTATTTCTAATACCGGTTCTTGAAAGAATACCGGTACTTGAAAATATTACCCTGGAAATGTCGAGATAGGAGACAGGAGTATTAATTACGACTGCGAATGGCTGTAAAGAAATGTGGTGAACAAAGTCAAAGCAGAGGTTTCTGCACAGCAATACTGTAATCATACCCCCAGCTGCATCAAAGTACAGGATAACAAGGGTGCCATGCACCCTAATGTTGACGAGCCTTGGTAATTAGAGCAGATCTCCATAGCTCAAACTATTTTGGACTAAAACTGGAAAAATTCAATGAGATGGAAGTCCTAGATATGTTAAAGGGGCAATCATAGTTTGTTTTTTTTACAACTTTTGATGACTTTAATTCTCTACCATAATCATAAATTGAGTTAACAAACAAAATGAGTTGACCAACAAAATGATCCGTCATCATACAGAGTCTGACATTGTGATTGGTCACCAAATGGATGAGACAATCTAGTTTTGAATCTGTGTGGAATTTTGTTAACTGAACAAAATTACAAAATTCCCATTCAACACTAATTAATAACACAGAATTAATGTTTCTTCTCACTTAAAACACCTCTTTGACATGTTCCGATTCTGGTAAATAATCAGTTACAAAAGAAAAATGAAATGTTGGACAAAAGGTTCACACTCAATGTCAAACTCTGACTGCCTCTTTAATTAACAGAATAGCATTTTAATAAAAGTGAAGCTAGATACTAAAGAAAGAACCATTTATCTAACTGGTCAGGGTGGGCAATTGGGCAAAAACTGCTAAGAGAAATCATGAATGGAAAAGTCAAAGCCTTACCATCCCTGATGTGAGGACTGGTTTCACAAACGTCATAAAAGCGAACAGATGTGTCCCCCTGTGGATAAACAAATTTAGTGCAACTGTTCGAAAGGATTTAACACAAAAAGGGTTTGAATATTTTTAGCAAGTTTTAAACTAGAAACATTTAAAAAGCCATAATGAGTTAGTTTGTGAAATTCACCAAATTTTTCAAATGATCAAACTTAGACAATCCCACATCCTACATTACAAATAAATGTTTCATGCGTGAGTAATTAATGATTCAGTTGGATTTTTAAAAATTTCAAACCAGACACTTTTTCAAATTCTGCACAAAACTGTCAAAACCAGAACACTGATGAATTCAAATTTCTAACTTTCAGCACACCCATTATACAAGAAACTGCACTAGTTATAGAAACTTAATCACATGGTGTACTTTCCAACAACCTCATTCTATTATTGATATCAAATCAATATGCTCTGTTAAGGTGGTGAGATTTTACTACCTTTGTGCTAGCTTTGCAAGTAGCGCTATAACCAGAAGATAGCCGTTACATTTTTGAGGTTCAGCACATAATTCAACTTACCTTTCCAGCTAAGAAAAGCATATTGGTATCAGGATCAAACAGAGGAATCATCACGCTATAGGAAAACCAAAATGTAGGCACCTTAAAATAATCAACTACCAACAAACCATAATTCCGTGTATTAATGCAATGCAATATAACAGTATATGTCTTGTTTGACTTTAAATGACTTTATTAAACATTAACCTACAACTTTTCCTTTATCTTCAGATTTTATTTTTGTAAGCAACAGACAACAAGTATTCTACAGCTGGGGTACATAATATAAAGTCAGTGTTCATGGGGTTTCATTTTTACAGGCAGGAAAGGGGGATAACCGACAAAATATGGGGCTGATAAAAGTCTTTCAGGCATTTCAAAATAATGGACAGCTGCTGCAGCATGATGACACTGCAGTTTGGCTATTTTTGACACAGTGCCTTACTACAAAGGACGTGGATGCTGATTTGGGCAGGGGGCAGTCCCCCCCCCCCTCCACTTGTTGGAAATACACCCATAAACCTTTACATTTTTACACAGTAAATTTTTGATGAAAGCAACCATGTGCCCCTCCTATGCACATTTGAGTACAGACTGACACCCATGACAGAGGATCTTAATCCTGGGAGAATGTCAGATTTAAGGAAATCTATTTGCTGAATAATTATAAATTTACACTGTCCATTAAAAGCCATCCATCAGTACCTTTAATTGGAAGTTTAAACAAAACTTCCATTTTCACATGTGAAAGGGGAAAAAAATTTACACAAGTTGGAGACATTTCCAATCAAATCAGACTTCTCAGGATATGAGCAAATGAAGCTATTAGATTTGTGTCCAAAAGTGAGCTTTAGGGAAGGCGAGTTCATATCAATTCATCACATTGAAAGGATTACTTTGTTTCCCTTTTTTTCACACTGTTGTGTTGACCTTGAAGTTAAAAGGGATGGGAGTTTCTGAGTAGTCCTATTCTGATAATATGAGATTGTTGAGGAAAGAGTTGGTTATACTGCAAATGTTAAAGAAAAACAAAAGAATAATCTGTTCATTAATGTGAGGATATGATGTCATATGTGCTTGCTTCAAGTTCACTTATTGCTGAAAACGTGAAAACTATACCTGCTCATATCTTGAAAACCACACATTGGATTTGGATGCAAATTTCACCAGGATTCTAAGAATAAGTACCACTTAAACATATTCACACATGATTTGACCTTAGACCCTTTTTTAGTTAACTACTTGTGCATGTGAGAGATAGGACTTGACACAATAATGGGGCATAATCATTTAAGGGTGACTAAATATGAACAGAAAGTACATCAAGATAGCACAAACATTTAATGAACATACGATCAAACTGCCACACATTACATTAGTCACTGCACTTATCCAGTTTAATATAAGGAAATTTTCTTTACATATTTCCAGGGAAAGAGGGGTATTAGGGGGAAGGGATGAGTTAAAACGGTGGGTTAAGTAAAGACCACTTCATTATCAGAAAGGCAATAGGCTAATTCAAGCAGGAAGTTAAAAAAAAATCAAGGAAATGCATCTGCTGGATAAAGTACTATTATTATTATTATGTCAACCACAACCAATCAGTCAATTTGTAAGTTTGCTAGTTGTGAATGCAAGGACTCAACAATGAAGTAAAATTAGTAGTACTTAAGGATATGACCTTAATGTTAACAGAAAGTTCATCAAAGGCTTTTTAAAATTTTATATGGAATGAAATGCCACATGTTTTATCAGACATCATTGCAATAAACAAACCGGCAGACTGCAAAAATTTCTGCAGTGTTAGAAAGTCATATCAGACTTTTCCTTTCTCTACTGTACATCACTAAAGCTAAAAGCAGATTGACAGTTTGACTTGAGACTATTTCACATTAGTTTTAACTTTCATGGTTTACTTAATATTATAGACATAGCCAAAGCAAAGTGATGGTCACACTTGTCCCTCAAACTGGGGGCCAGGGACCCACAGCTTTCCGCTGGTGGGCGGGGGGTTGTTGAATATGCCTGTTGTATTTCATGCCTGTTGTATGAGAAGACTCAAGGGAACAACTTCCACCATATTTGAAGCAAATTTGAAACCAACCTTGAGCTATATTCAAAAACTACCTTAACTTTTTATCTATTTGGCAGTATGTCACACCTAACTCATCAGATTGACAAGTGTTTTAGTAAACTTTTTACATTTTTTTTTATTTATCAAGTATGGTCGTAAACTTAACAACTGCCACAGTTTTTAATCCACTTTATAAGAGGGTTTTAACAGACAAAATAATTAAAAGATTGCAGGTAGATGCCCCCCCCCCCCTCCCGAATGGTTGACTTCACTAGGATGCTTCAGTTACTCCATCCAATACTATTTATAAATGAATTAACATTAATTACACAACTGTTCTTTCAGCACACGTTTACGGAGAATGTTGCAGTATCTGTTTACAGATGCAAAGAACCATTCTGATGGAGGCATAGGGGGATATGAGAAGGGGGAAGGGGAACTTTCTTTGGCCCATTTTTGGCAAATCCCAAAATTCAGGAAAATATGTTAAAATTTGGACAAAATTTTGAGGAGATTTGTGACAATTCTAGTCAAATTTGTCCAATGAAGAGCAAGAGTTAAGGTTTAAAATCTTGTATGTCCCCACCCCTTCACCTACAAATTACAATGATGTTATATACTTATGGATAGCAGCAGCTGATTCCTAGTTGTGGGTTCGGGGCATTCAACCTTCTATGGAAACTTATAAATGTGCCACATCTTATCATCATTAAATTAAGTCTGGGGAGGGGGGGGGGAATGGGAGAGTAAAACAGGGAATGGTTCAGGAGGAGGACCTTCCTGTTTGTGGGAAATTTTGGATATAAACACTTAGAATGTACAGTTTTGTGACATATATAACCTTTATTTCAGACACATGTATGACATCTGCATATAAATTGTACAGATGTTTGTGTACATAATAGTTTTACCTAAGTGATCATAAGCCTTCCTTTCTTTCTATGGTATGTGAGACCAGCTCATCTGCCACTGGAAACTGAGAAATGTCCCACGGGGTGTAATGATTCCCACACAGAACCTTGTTGAAGAAGTTAATAGAACCAAAACTAAAATCCATTTTCTTTTGTCTCCAGATTCAAATAAAAGAAATGTGCTCCTTACCCTGAAGATGAGTCAAAATTCAATGATGTAACTTTCTGTTTGAGGTTTCGAACATCGAAATAGAATGCCTCCCTTGTCCTTGACTGAAAAAGAACAAAACCAAGATTTGCACTGCTAACAATCAATGTGATATGGGATCAGATAATGCATACAGGTTTGGTTTGTGCCATTTACTTGAGTTGCTTAAGTTCTAAAAGTTGTGTAAAACCTGTAGTGGCTAACAAAATACTAGTTTTATATGAAAGTCAAAACTAAAGACCTCTTCTATGCAGGTGTTATTCAAGGATTTTTTTCCTTAGGTGTGGGTGGATAAGGTTAGGTTAGATAAGGTTTTAAGCCTCAACTAAAACTTCTGAAGCAATAAACAAGAGCCCACTGCCTTTTTTTTGGGTGGTGGCATGTTAAGGGTCCAAAGCTCTTGTTACACAGATGTAAAGTAGGGTACAACATTTTCCTGAAACTTTGATATTCAGTATTGTTGGGAGGTCTATATTGGGAACAGTTTCCCTTTGAGAAAACTTTCACATATGAGATCTACAGTAGGTGTAACATTGATACCTTTCACTGTTTTTCAAGTGATGTCAAAACTTTTTGTCTTCTAAAAGAGACCTCCTGAGAATTTTCTTCCAATTTCCTGAAATCAAGATATTTCCTGACCTCTTACATTTTTGAAAGAAAGATTTCATTCCATTTAATTAATCTGTTTTCCACAATGTTTGAAATAAATAGGTACAATATGACCGGTTGATGAAAAGATCTCAAAAGAAAATTTTGAATATTTTCAAACTATGCATTTGGATCAATGGGGAAAAAGTGAAAATTTTGAGCAATTTAACAGGAAAGGAAATCAAAAATGGATTTTTTGAAAGTTTGACAAAGTGAGATTTTAACTTTTTGTGGAAGCAACATAGTGCCTTTTGTGGTATGGAACATTTTTTTAATCCTGTTTCACATATGCATATCAAGGACGCATAATATTTAGAAGGGGTGACTGATTGGTATCCCTCCGCCCGTCTTAGAAACTTCAAAACATGGCCTATTCTGACTGAAATGTCCAGGTTAGAAATATTTTTGTTAAGAAGGGGAAGGGGAAAAGATTGAGAAAGGGGCACACATTGACTGGTGTGGTGAAAAGTACAACAAAAGCTATGAGGTCTCTAACTGGATAATTCAATTTCCTTTTAAATAAAAAAAATTCACTCATTTGTTTCTTTTTGGGGAAATAAAATGATTGCTAGACTTTGTTGGAGAGATTAAAAATTCTCAAAGTACAGCTGTTTATGGTTCCTTGCATATTATAAAGAAAGAGTAGCTGCTCATAAATTCTTCCAAATGTTTCTTGGTGAAACTGAATGCTAGCCTATAAGATGAGGCAGAATTAGTCATGTTAGATAGCGTTCATAGTCTTCTTATTTGATACTTTAGCTTGTGACTATCAGCAAAATGGTTGATATTATTGTCCAAGGACCCTATGTGGAGCCGCTCTAAATTTTTTCCATTATTTGAGTGTAATAAAAAAAAAAATAGAGTGCACAGCTTATAAGGTACACTAAACAGCTATTCTTGTTTGTAAACAGTGCAGTCTTGCAGAACTACTGTTGAAAGGCCAAATGGGTAGATCAAGTCTGAGCAGGCAAAGCACAGCCGACAATTATGAGAAGGTATACCAAATGTACCCTAACCTAAACTGCAGGCATATCTGGCTGGGCAGGAGTGTGCTCCACACTCTATGGGCAGGATTTCATTCTATGAATTTGAAGTTTTGATCATCTTCCCCAAAATTATAATTCAAATATGGAATGTTTGGAATACATTGTCTAATCTTTGAAAATAAATTTAGGGGCAACATAACAGGCACAGTAATTACATATTCAGTGTTCAGCCAGAGGAGAAAAGGGGAAATTCATTCCCTCCTTTCCAAAGTCCCCCCCCCCACCTTTCAGAAGAAGGTAGGTAAATCCCCCCCCCCCCTTCATTTCCATAAATTTAGAAAATTGTCAATATCCTGGTTGTTTACTTAAAAAGAACACTTTGGCAGCAATGTTTGAACTTAAACAAATGGCCTTTAAAACCCTTCAAACTGCACCTTACAGGGGCCTTAAGCAAGCTTTTGTCCCCTGAACCCACTCATAACTTTGGCCTGGGACAGCATCAATTTGGACTTGGGGTATAGCAACAATAAACTCCTCCCCTTTTTGCATTTCTGGCAAAATCCATGATATCATAATACTTACTTTTGAAGCACCTGTTGACAAAACGTAATCTTGGTTTCCAAACCAACAGACTCTTGAATCTTTCGGATTTTCATGGCCAGTTGTTTCCTGTATAAAAAATCAAAAGAAAAGTATTGTAGTTCATTTTTGTGTGGGTGTGCATGTTTTCACCGATACTCACAACGAAGCTAAGATAGCAAGAAAAAATATGAAGAATAAATAGTATTTGAATGAGGAACAATGATGGTTAGATGCAAACAGAACTTTCTGCACAGGTCCCTTGGTCAGGTCGCTGAAGAATCCCAAATCATGAAATTTGGGTAACTTGACAAAAATTGGTGGGAATCACCATCTTAACACTTCAAGTGGCCCCTTAATACTACGGAGAAAGGACATAGAGAAAAGGGTTGCCTCTACTAATTCCAGCCTTTACCAGAAGTGCTCAAGACTGGAGCACCTGTCTTCCTAATCTGATTTGGATTGAAAAGGCAGAAGATTCAGGAATAGGGATACCAAGCACACTTTGAGTCCTTTGTCTCAAAGCACATGCAGATTCCCATCTTACCCCAGTATTTATTGAACAGATTTTTTGTTAACACCTCACTGGCCAAATCTTTTCTCTGCTCCTTGGACTACACTACAAATAAATGTATCACACCCTCATAACCAGGGTGGTTCAAGGGGTTTTTGCTAATGCCTTCCCCCCATTGGTCATAAGTAAACACCCTTTCAGTAGGACCCAGCTGCATACTTTGTGGAAACAGGTTGCTATCTACACTTTCATACCAAAAGGGCACTTTTTCTTTTGTGAAAATATGACCAAATTGATAATATTTGATTCACAAAATGGCCAAAGAAAGGCCTGATCTGGTGGGCAAAGCTGGTTAATTTCCAGTCCCTGATGTAGAATGAATGATGAATTTAAAGTAAACAACTTAGCATTATCCTTACATTTGCTATGTTCTTTTGTCTGGGATCGATGATTCGGATAGTTTTATCTTTAGCCGATGATGCCAGGACGGTTCCATCTTGTTTCCAGGATATGCATTGTATAGTATCATTGTGACCATTTATAGCTATAGAGAGGAAACATATGCATGTCATGTACAACAGAAGAACAAACAAAACACTTCTAATTTGAACATGTCTTATGGTGAAAAGTATGTTTAGAGTCTAAAAACCAACTTCTCCTTTTCAATCAGAGAAGATGTAAGCCAAGTATTATGAATGAACATGGGCATGGTTGATGAGATGACTTGTGTCTGTCTGTCTCAGTAACATATATCATGATCCCCTTCTCGCATAGGTTATGTTAGATGGAGATTTATGGCCCAGTTTCTAACGAAATGGTGTAAGTTGGGCTGGCTACAGCTAATTTTCAAGTTGTGGTGCACTGGCTTGTTTTTCCTACTACATTGCTTATGCTAAGCACCAAGCACAATGGCAGTGGGTTCCGTGGGGAGGCCTCCCGGTTTGATCCCCAGGTAAAGCTATACCAAAGATTTTCAAAATGGAGTTCTTTGATCCCAGAGCAATACATACCATTTAACCAGTTCTGAAATTATGGCCTTTCAAGAGAAACCTAGTAAGATTTTAAAATTGTTGAGTCGTTTAGCCATTTGCTGTCAATTTTTGATCTAAAAGCAATGGAGGCTATTTAATTTTTTGTGGCTGCTATTCATTGTAAAGCAACTACCCTTCAAGGTCTGAAGATCATTATTTCTACTGAGAGTAAATGACACCGGTTTTGTCAAATATGAGAAGCTTTATATTCATCTACAATCCAGTTGTCTAAACAAAGGGCTGTCAGAACATCGGTGTGGTAGAACAAAGGGGTGTGAGAATCTAATGGATTTGTCTGTACATATGGGTGTCAAAATATACAGTAAGGAATACTTAAAATAGCTATCACAACAAATGCCAAAACTATACATTTCACAAATGGACAAGATTTTACTAATTTTCTGATACAAGACAAAATTTCCTTACCAATTTTTTCCACCCCGTTCTGAATGTCAAATATCTTCAACAATTTTTGGGTAGCTGCAGCAAGAACATTGCCTCCACAAGGATTGAAAGACAACACTTCCACCTGACTCTCTTGTTGTGGAAGTGTAAGAGATGGAGTTGAGATGGTTTGTGTTAGGCCTTCTTCTGGAATGTCCCAAATGCGAACCTGTACGGGGGGGTGAAAGGGAATAAATTTAAATATGCAATAGTTAAAAATGTCAACATCTTAAATGTCTATGACTACAGATGTGTATTGTATGTATTGTAATGGTTACTAAATAGGTCTGAATAATCAAGTTCCCATCTTCACAGGAAAGACTGGTGTACGTAATCAGTGAGATAGCAATTATACTTACGCAGATCAAAATCTTTTCATTTTTTGTTTCCAAAGACCTCTGCACCTCATTCCAAAATAAATATGGTAATTGTCTTACTATTAAAAAATGATTTGGAAATGCCAGCCTTCTCATAAAATTCTCCAGTTCAAACAAATGGGAAAACAAAAAGTGCGATTTCCCAAAGTCATTTACGTAAGTTTTTCTGTTTAAATGGCAACAAAGGCAGGTAATTTCGGGTTCTACAACAAGGACATCAAGGACTGACTAATTTAAGTAAAATTGAATAAAACCCCAGAGCGAGACACATTAAGTCTTTACAAAGTTTCAGTTTTCAACAAAATTCAGTAAAATATCAAAGGAAACATTTGTTTTTAAGAAACTCTACCCTTTTAAAATCAGTATTCACTGAGAAAGGATGATAGATAATTAGAAAAGGACAGTACAAAACTTTCTTTTCTTGTACTTTCTTTCCAAAATACAGTTTTCTCTCGACAGTAAGGAGCAACTACATGGTCATGTGGTCGGAGCATTTAACTTGCAGTTGGGCAAGGGTTGTGCTCCTGGCAGGGTCATACCAAAGACAATAATGGAATTAACTGTCATTGTGCTTGGTGCTCAGCATTAGAAATGGGGTAGGGAAAATAGCTCAGTGAGGTATGACTGGAAAAATTGCCTTGACTGGCCTGGCTTAAACCAATTGGTTAGATACTTAGTTTTAAACCTCCATCTAATAAACTCAATTTTGTAGCTCAAGGATAAATTGAAGGTCCAAACTTCCAAAACTCCAAATGACTCAACTCCAAATTTCTTGTAATGTATAGAATATTTTGAGGAGATAAATCAATACTGGAGTTTATAGATGAGGCTACAGGATTAGAAAATAATCAAAGCTTCTTCTTTGTAAGTCATGCTGGTGAATTTTTAATGCAACATTTCTCTTAAAGCAAGATACATTACAGTATTTAACTTACAAGTCCATCTTGAGAACAAGTTGCCAACTGAAAGTCATCAAAGGGGTTGAAATCAAAGTCTGTCACCAAACCTGAGTGGGCTTGGAGAGATGGCAACGAGGCATCTTTTCTTCCCTTGGCAGTTATAGGTAAGACAACAAGACTTCCTCCATCTAAAATCAAAATGAAGCATACAGAAACATTTTTTAACAAGAAATGAACTTGAAGGAGAAGAAAGCTCAGCTGACAATGTTATTGCTACAAAAATGAGGCAAAAAGGCTAGGTTTGAGTTTTAATGGTTGATGTAACACATCACAGACTAGAGCAGCAAAGCTACTGTTGCTCAACCCTTCTGATGTTACCAGTTCAGTTTTTTATTCATCTTGAACAAAATCATGGTGTGCACTTAACACATACGCAGACAACACCAGCATGTAAACACTGTTCACCTAGCAGTACGTCGAACTGTGTCAGGGATAAACCTCTGTAGCAAGTTAATCCCCTTAAGGTGATACCTGAAGCTTAGTAACTCAAAAATATATGTTAAAGAGCATGAAAAGTGAATGCTAACAGTCCAACTCCCATCTGTATAGGACATTACTGAGCTGAGACATAAAATGTTGAAGTTAAGTCACTTGAAACAAATCGGTCTATTGCACAATATTGTAATTTGTGACTTTTTAGTTGTACAACTCAAATGAAATGTTTGGTTTCCTTTGAAAGTTATGTTTTTTTTATGTGCAATATGTTTTTATGACCTTGAACACTCCTGTTTGATTCCGTGGCATATTGCACAGAGAGGGCTGAATTAATTACATCACCCCATAAAACTAAGAGTGCTATCATTGGTACAAGTTGCAGTAACTTTCAGAAAAACAAAGAAAGACAAAGATAGTAATTGGACTTGCAGTTCAACAATGACATTACAAATTATTGTGCTATGTACCATTTTAAATTGAGTGAATAAACATCAACGTTTTACATCTCAGCTCAGGAATATCCTATAAAGATGGGAGTTGGACTGTTGGCACTTATTTTGCATACTTTTAATACATATTTTTGATTTTTTTTTTTTTTGACTTGAGGTACACTTTAAGATAATGCTGCCTGTGAGGGCAGGAATTGGAAACCTAAGTCATAGTACAAATGACCAGTTTGTGTAAGAAGGTGGCATGAGCAATACTGTAGAGTCAGAGAAGATACCCAAATGTCTTTCCTCCCCCCTCCCTCAATTCCCCTTCCTTAATCTTCCCATCATTTCCATCTGTTTTTCTCTCCCTCTCTCCCCAGCTCACTCCTCTGTGAAATTTGTAAACAAAAAGTGAAGTACTGGAAGAAACTTCAATGCACCATCCATTTGAAGGCTGATAGGAAATGCTGATTTGTGTCCATTCAAATTAACATTATTCCAAATTGTAACATGTAACAAAGATCATATATCCACCACTACTCCAGCTTGACCAGGGCATTATAGTGACCCCACAGTGTGGAAGTGTCCTCACACAGCAAAGAGAGATCTGTGTAATGGCAGCTCCCTGGTAATAGATACTAAAATTACTGAAGAATAGCTGACTGGGAACTCATGGTGTGTACACAATGGACACAGGCAGTTACAAAAATAGGCCTGCAGTAAAAATACCAACAATGCCTCCACTGGGATTGTGTTTCATGAAATTTTGCCCTGAGGCAAAAAATCATGAAAATCCCCCCAAATTAACACTTTTCTTTGGTATACCTTGTAGCTAGGAAAGGCATCTGTTGCCCCATAAATATGACACCTGTACAGCAAATTTTAGAAAAATCCACTGGCAACTACAGAGGCTGAAACCTTTTAAAAAGTGAGATAGACATTTTTTGTGAGACAGAAATTTTTTCCCTCTACAGTATAACATAAACTCTACCCACATTTTGTGGGTTGAGCTAATAACCAACATTGGACAGTACTGTATCTAGGCAATCTGAAATTGAATATACAATAAATCTATTTTCAATACTTACGATGATATTTAAGTTTGATTTTGCCATCAATGCCCATCTCCATAATTTTTTTTTTCATCTAGACACTCTTAAAGCCAAGAGAATTTCCAAAGGGAAGGGGGAAACATGCTCCCCCAAGCCAGTAACCCCTGTCCCCCCCCCTTTCAGAAAATACAGTATTATATGGTAATCCTATCTTTTGACAAGGAACAAAACTGAACAACTTACTTCCAGACGGAATGTTAAAAGCCATCAAGGCAGCACTTGCTTTGATATGGTTTCCATGGCTTGATTGAATGGATCCAAGATTAAGGCCTGTGATACACCCCTGCATTATGAAAAAAAAGAAATCTTCAAATTAATAACTGATTGATTCAACAATCCCAACAAAGAGAATGGGCTGCTAGAATGGGGTGGTGAACACATCAGCATGCTTCTTGTGCAATACATTCGGCAGCTACTGTAAACTTAGGGAACTTTGAAAAATTGGGTTTTCATTAAAGATTACTGTACCTTGGTTTCTATTTGATAACCTTCAAGACAACTGGCCACATCAAAACAACTATTTTATGGAACTGAGTTCAGGCTCGTATGATTTTGTTGGAAAATTCTAGTACAGGGTGGGGGTAGCTTTCACTGACAGGGACTGTGGTACATTAAGTCCTCCTTTCCCAAATTGGAAACATTTTTGCTTTAACTTCATAGCCTCTGTGTTGTACAACAGAAGTTTAGACAAAAACACAACTGTAGCAACCATGGCACAGTACCTTGTTTGACTCTTGATAATCAGGAGACAATATGTTTCTCAATAAATTGCAAAATTTATGAGCAGTTATTTATTGTTTCAACTTGGATATTTTTTTAAAGTACAATAAGTCCTGGAATGTAATAACAGATATTTGGAAGAGAAATGAGAAGAAATTAGAGAGAATTAGCTGTTGGCTCAAATACTGAAAGTCTGAGATGACAGCTCTTGCCATTGAGGGACATATGCTGGTGGGCATACAAGGGCCCAATGTGTACTAAGAACCCTGCCTGCCCATGTACAGTAGACTATTTAATTGAAGCCCTGTGTGTATCTTTTAAATTTGACAACAATCAAGTGCAGTAACCAACTGAAAATGTTTTGTTTCCCCAAATGAACTAATAATCTTCTTCCTTAAGCCCCTCCTACAATTGTCTAAAAGTCATCTTCATACAGACAAAATCTGAGTTAATTGTATCAGGTTGAGTATTCAAGAATCAATGTGTACTCTGACCACTTTCAATACAGTTCATACTGTGTAATACAAGATACAGTACTCTGCACTTTTTTTATTTGCTGTCAGTCAAAGATCTGTGCCAATTGAGAATTTCTGTAGACTACTACAAAATTAGTAGTTTGGTGTGAGAATTGTCTCCCTTTAAAATGATGTTACCTTCTGTTTACTGTAAAATGCTTTTACCGACCTCAATACAGGGCAGAAGAGACCTTTTAAACGTGCTCTGACAATAACAATTTAATGATGAATACAATGTTAAGAAAACAGTTCTCACCTGAATGTGTGACTGACTACATGGTCACAGGGTTAGTGCAGTCAGGAGGTTGGGAGTTCTATTGCAGACTTTAAAAATTGAACATTGTGCCACTTTGCTTTTGCGCTCAGCATAAGCAACATTGGAGAAAAACAAGCCAGTGAGCCACAACTGGAAAAAAGGTCGTAACCAGCTCAATTTGGAAGCAACTGGTTGGAAACTGGGCCGTAAAATTCCATCTACAGTGACTAACTCACCTGAATGTGAGGAATTTTCTCCTTAGCATTCTTGAACTTGGAAGCCTTGAATCTGCTCATGTTGCTGCTAATTCAGGTCTTCAAACTACTAACAGTGAGGAAGAGGAAATAAAAACATTCAAAACATTGTGAACAGAAATATAACTTACAGGCCTACCGTATATGAAATGCTTTGGTGAGTTTGAAACTGTCTTTGAGTGCTGCAGCCTGGGTGAAGTCTCGGGGAGGGGGGGGGCAGTGTTTCTATCAAGGGTGGGTAAGGAGGATTTGTCACCCCATTTCCATAAGAAGGAAAGGAAAATGTCAGTATCTTGGTTTCTCAAGGTGTTGTAGAATCTGGGCTTGTTAGGTGTTGGTAAGTGGTTTGCTTTTCTTTTTTTAGGGGGGGGGGAATTATGGGGCTGTTTTACTGTAGCCCTCCTTTGCCCTCTAACCTGTTACCTATGGTGTATTATGCTATGTTACAGTATGTTTACGGGGGTATAGATTGGGAGTTGCAGGGTATTCAGTAATTATTCCAAATGGCTATTACAGTAGGTTACAGCACATAGGCTAATTTAATTTGAAAAAGTGTCATTGTTAATGATGCCTTAAACTAAAGACCACAAGCATATTCTGGAGTGCAGGGATACATGGATGCTGAGTCAAGTTTTTGCAGTGTCACACCACACCTGGATCCTAAACCCAAAGTGGTATTCAAGAGTGGCCCTATTCTATACTTGTACCTGGCGTATTTTGTACGATGGGGTGACTGTCGCGTGTGCGGGCCCATCGAGTGTTCACCTGTATTAACATAATGTGTAAAAATCTTGAAATGACAGAGCTCTTAGCCTAGGTGCGCATTCAACAGTACACCCAGTATAGCACTAACATTTGGCCTAGGCTAGCCTTCCTATTTCACTTATTCCAATTTCCAGCTGTGCTTATTAACACTTGGCTTGGCCTAGGCCTAGTTTACAAATTACTGTACATGAGTAGGCCATATGTAAGAAAATTAGGCCTAGTCTAGCCTAGTAGGAGTAATATATACAGTAGGCCTAGGGCCTAAGCCTGCTCTGATCCAACACAGCACAGGCTAGGCCTAGTCTACATGGGCTTCCTAGGCCTAACTACTTAGATACCTATCGTTAGGCCACATTGAAATTTTTAACACCCGGTGTTTGTGCAACATATTATGACCATTAAGTTACTGCAGCTTACTTTTCCTGCTCTTCCTTAGTTGCTTGCAACCTCAACTTGTGAGCACACGCCTCTTTACTAATTTAGTCCAGTAGTGCCAGTGCTTCGCACATATGGTACGTGTACAATAACCCCTGACTCAGTCTGGCAGTCAAGTCAGATTAACGTTGCACAATAAAATGCAGAGCACTTCCTGAAGTCGGCTGGCTTGTCTGATGGGCGTTGCGGCCACTCCACTATTAAAAGCTGGGACGGTACACGCTTTTTTACCACCTTCATACACACCTGCTACGAAGGCTAGTACCAGAGCTTGGGAATTGTTCCAGGATCTTGGGAATTTAACCTGGCTCGCGCTCCACGATTCCATCAAAATGTAGCCTGCGTAGCGCTTCTGTGGCTGCTGCCCCCTTTTACTGCCTTCGGTAGCGATGAACTGCCCCCTGTACCTGCCTTCGGTAGCGATGAGCTGAACGAAACCACTTCGTCTGCTCCGCGAGCTACTTAAAATCTAAAATTAGGGCAGGAATTTGGAAAAAATGGACGACCACTTGAATTACACAAAATGGCATAGTCCAAGGAATTCCTGCGCGTGCCCGAAACCTTTTCAAGATATAGGCCTACCCGAACTGTAGAAAAGGAAAGAAACGTCATAATGGCGCTGAAATTTTTATAAAATATACAAGATTCCAAAAATTCGCTACACATTCGAGCACTAAGCGCAAAAAGCTCGTATTCACGTTCGGAGTTTCACTTCACAGTCTTTCACGACACAATGCCCGAAATGGTTGAATAGGCCTAAGCATACAACTTCTTTCCAGCATTTGCGGCAAAACAGAAAATTATCATTTCTGGGTAACATATTTACGACAAATTAAAGGCGGCGAGATAACTAAATTGTGGACTTACCTGTCACTTCAAAGAAAAAATTGATCATTCTTAAGTCTCTTTTTAAATATTGTGAGACTTAAAGGTAGTGTGACATGAAAATGACAAAACTGGGTATTGCACGGTAAAAAGCATTAAAAACCATATAAATAGACACAACTTCCATCAAGATCCGTCAAAAATTGACCATTCTACACGACAATTTCTGATTTTCACTTAATCATTAATAAATATGAGCTCAATTTGCAAATTTTGTAATGTCATGGGGGGGGGGGGGACATACCATATATGGCTAATGTTATCCTTTGTTTTACCACATTTACTTCAAGGGCAGTTATATCATTCCTTTGTCCTGAGGGTTTTATTTTGGAAGTTTAATTTGTGTCCTTGAAAATCATCAGTATCAATTATCAATACACAAGCTATCTGATGAGTAGTTAAGAAATAATTTATAAAGGGTTAACAAAAGAAATGTCGACAATATGCAACACTCCACATCCTTTATCTTTGCATAAGTAACAAGTTTCTTCAGAAACATTCGAACTTTGAAGAGGTGTATCTAGAGAACCGTAAAAGATATTGAAATAATTCTAACGGAGTTTTCATAGAACAGTTCACTCCATAATTACCAAGTAAAGTCAGGTCAATTTGCTGACGCATCAGTCACACTACCTTTAACGCCCGAAATGGCCGGTTATTTTGCTTTTAAATATTTGCACGAAAAACAGAAAACGCTCAGTACGGTATTGTTCAAAGTAAAATTTTCATGGAAAATGAAAATGATAACAAATCTGCGAAACATATTCGGGTAGTTTTAATGAAAAAGAAAGTTTCCCTCAGCCCACTCCATACTTTAGTCTTGCAACTTAAAACTTTGCCCGAAATGGCTAAATATTCGGGTTTTCAATTGTCAAATTAATTCAACGGACGGATGACAGGAGGGTGTTCAGACCGGCAGTTTCCGATAGTTTGACATTTATAATGTCCGTAGAGCAAAATTCGGTCAATGGTTATCATGAAAATCGGAAGTTTTCAGTATTATAATAATACAGTATAAGAATGTCTCTAAGTCTGCCTGAAAATTCATTGAAACCCACATCGTAACGCGGCTACATTATTTTTCAAAAGGTGTTACTAATAGAAGTAAAATCATTTACAACCCGTGGTTCGGATACTCACATAGACAATGTCATCAATTTATTATATATTAATTTAGCCAAGAGCAGCAATAGAGTAAAGTGCATTGGCATGTTTTCAATTCCGTTGTATAGGTTCCCCCGTAAAGATACAAGACTATTTTGCATCCAATGGTAGTGGTACATTTTACCTGCTAATTTTCTGATCAAAATAGCTCAAAAACTGCATAGCTTCTCCTTAAGTTCTAAGTCTGGGAAATGCTATTTCCTGCTTTCTGACGGAGGGTCCAATTTTTCAAAATTTTCTCCGTACGCTCCGCGCCAACATGATGGTGTCTCTACGCTTGAACAGTTTTCAAGTTCTAGCAGAATTTTAGTTTCAAGTGAATTTTTTGGCAACGAAATCTCACAATAGCTACTGCTAAGATCCCCTATAAGCATGCCATTTCTGGGGGTACGATTTTTCAAAATTTCAGTACGCTACGCGCCAACTAATGGGTGGTCCTCCGACAGGAAGTCTTCCGTGCAGAATTACATTTTCCGGGCAAACCTATATGCTCCCGTGAGCATATGGGGAAGGGGATGTTTTCCTATTATGTTTGGGAGCTGTAATTGGCACGATGTAGAGTCATCCAAACAAAAGCGTTGATTACTTTTCAACTGAAGGAGGGAGGGGGATGTGTGTGAAATATGATAAATCCAGAAAATGTGCACGCGAAGCCCATAACGAGTGGGGTCCATGTTCGGGAGGTTATCGATAACAAAGACATCAATGAGACCGAAGACGTGCGGAATTCGAGAATAATTTGGAGATTGCTTAGGATCAGTTATAACTCCTCATGATGCTACTGGCAGTGTAAGGAAGGTACCACGGGGGACTTTGTGGTGGCCGGGTGAGATAAATACGGAACACCGCGTTTGTTTCAATTGTCTTTTTCCATTTTCGTCAGTATCATTGGGGGATAATTACATGGGGCTATCCCTTGTCAAACGCTGGGGAATATATGCCCCATCTACTGGGATCCCCACCATTGCATCAAAAAGCGGTCGATCGGCGCCAGAGGTTGAACTTGAATTACTTGATTTTGCTCCAGTTCCTCCAAATTTTTCCCATTTTCCTCTTCAAAATAACGTGTATTTACAATATGCTTGATGAAAAACACAATATTCTAAACTACTTTCAAAATTCAGACCATTTCACCACTGAGGATGGACTTCATGTTTTTTTTTAAAACAGCGATTATTTTTATGAGCGAGTCGAGATGTTACTTGAAATGTTATTGGAAAGAAAAATTATCTTTTCTTGACACAATTATAGTATTTAGCCATGTTGGAAGTAATGAATAGTACTGAAATATGACCTTTTTACCACTCAATGTATTACTAGGACTTTCCCAGCAAGAGAGGAGATAGGTTAGAGGTTTGGCCACCACTGGAGGGTAGAATGGTCAGCCTAGCCAAGACACCAGAAAGAGGTACAGTAGTACGGGAGCTAAACCAACGAGGCAGAGAGGGGGTGGAAGATAAACTTTGTGATGTACCATCCCATCTTACCAATGTTTGCCATAGCATTATTATTCTCAGTTTGAACAGTTGCTGTCTTGAATTTTCTGTGCTATTAGGTTATTTTTTCGTTGAAATTAAAACTTTTTGTGTACGCCTGAAAGAATCGTCACCCATCTACAGCGATATTTAGATCCACCTTTGACTTTTGACCCTAATCAAAAACAACATATACAGTATTGCATCTAACCGGTCTACCCAATGAAACGGTTAAATCGCCCTCTATCTTTCACATATTATACCTATCTGTCTGTGGCAAACAGCAAGGCCGCAGCTCGGGGGGGGGGGGGCACAGGGGAAATGTTCCCCCCAAAATGTCACACTAGGGCTCCATTTTTAATTTTTCAATTGACCTTTACCCTATGGCCCTACCTGTCAACCACAGAATGGCGATCAATATCTCCGATGCCTCCACAGCAATCCTTCAGGCCTGACAAACAGAAGAGACTATGGTTGATGTAATACAGAACGAAACGTCCGACTCATTAAACATAAAACTCGACCAATTTAATGTTGGAATAACGTTGCAAAGGAATTGTAGTTGTCTGAAATTGAACCATTCCTGATGATGAAAGAAGGACAAGAACCAATGGGCACTGTGGTTTCTTGCTGGGTGCACTGAAAGTATACAAATGAAGTATTGAAAGTGTAAAGATTGCTTAATTCTCTGGTGACTGTTACATGATGTTCCAAGCTGTTGTCACTTCTTGGCTTTATCTATTTGGTTTTCCCTTAATTGAATTCTTTCCTTCTAAATGACGTCTGATAGTGTCTCAAAAATTTAATGGGGGGGGGGGATGTGACCAATGAATTAACTTACCAGGGTTTTAGAATGAGTTGCTTAAATTCAAAACGTAGTGGAAAAAGGGAGTGCTGTATTTATTTTGATCTTGAAAATAAATTGTTGAGAAAATTGCCTTGGCAAGTTGGCAGGAGAAAGTTTTGGACCCTTTGTGTCAAGTTATACTTCAGCTGGAATTACTCACTTCATGTTACAGGAAGAACAGTCGATTAACGATTGACACTGAACTTGTCAATAGTTTGGCATGTGCTTTTTGACTTAAGAAATGTTTTTTATCCAATTATTGGCACCCGCCTAATTATTCAATACTTACAAAAGTATCTTGAAACATACCATCATAGCAATTATAAATTTTGTGTTGGTATTGCTGAGCGAATAGGGGTTTTCAAATAGCTAGAACTTACTTTCAACTTTAATAAGCAGAGTGACTCCTTGAAAGACTTTCAGCATATCCCCCGTTGGGGATTTCGTATTGTAGTACGCGTTTTACTTCTTGAATTATTGACCAGGCCAGAGACTACGGATGTAGCTAGAGGACTCTTTATTGGCAGCCTTCAGATTTCCTAGGTGTGCACACAGCGGCGTAGCCAGGATTGAATTTTTTTTTTTTTTTGGGGGGGGGGGCCTAGGTAATAAGTGGGGGGGGGGGGCTGGTACCTCCGAGGGTCAGGCGTGGCAAGACTATCTAAGCGGAGCGGAGCGCACAAGAAAATTTGGGGCTTTGCAAACCCCCTAGATGGCCGGAAACGGCACCTCCCACGCGTTTTAAGCTGAATGTACCCGGCCTTGAAACACGAATCTCATGTCTGCCACTTCTCAAAAAATGAGAATAAGAAATCAATCTATGAAAAATGGTAAAACATACATTTTTAGGGACCCCAAAACTGGGCATTTCTGATCTGTGGCCTGGGGGATGAGACTGAAGGGAACCGGTATCTCCCTTCCCCTTGGGAAAAATTGTAAACTTCAGGGGGACCTACCGTAGACCACTAATGCGGCAATATTTGAATGGATGTCAGCTTTAATAGGAAAACCAAAAGTAGTTGTGTCCCCCTCTGAGAAATTTTCTTTGCGTCAGATTTCCTAGATGCAAAATGGTGCCATGTTTGGTAAAACTTTGAACTGATTATAGGCCTGCGTTTTAGGATTTTCCTAACGGCGTGGGGTCCAGGGGCCCCTGGTGGGGTCCAGGAGCAAAGCCCCGGTGGGGGTACAGGGGGCGAAGGCCTCGGAAGCTCCTGGGTATTTACGAAATTGTAGGCATTGAAATGATGCATTTTATCTTCAACTTGGAATTACATAAGATGGGCACTAAACAGAACACAAATATAACAGTTTGACTTTCTTCCATTATATCCTTACTCCGTACGATTAAAGTCGGCCGGAATAATGCAGATAATGCAGAGGGTGCGAAGATGGATTACTTAAAATTGAGGTTCTTCAGGGACTCCCTCCTTGTTGTCCCAGATCTTCTTTTCAGATAGCAAGGGGGATTTTCATGTGATGTGAATTCAGCCCTTATATATGATGGGGCGCGCGAAGCGCGCCGAAAAATTTATCGTTTAAGATATCTCAATAATGAAACTGAATGAAAATTAGAGAAAGGAGGGGCCGCTTTTAACCTTAGGTAAATAACGGTGCTCCCCTAAAGACATTCTTACTGCAGCACAAACATACTCTGGTTTCCCATATAGCTGTATAGTCTTTTTTAAGTGACTTTCACAGAGCCGTTACCTGTAAAGGGGCGGGCTGAGCCCGCCGAAAAATTGAATTTTTACTTCATCTCAATAGTGAAATTGAAATAAAATTAGGCAAAGAGTGGTCCCTTTTCACTACAGCTGAATAAGGGTGACCCCTGAGGATATTTGTACTAAGCAAAAACGTACCGTTGGTCCCCTATAGAGTCCTTTTCATGAGACTTTTATAGAGTCCTTATTTGTGATGGGACTCGCAGAACACGCCAAAAAAGGACTACTTTTGAGACACCTCAAAAGAGAAATTAATGGAAATTAGAGGAAGGGTGGGCCCCTTTTCACTTCAGTCGAAAAAGGGTGGAACTCCAGATAAGGGTCAAATCAGATCATTGTCCTTTCAGAAAGCTTGGGGGCACTTGGTCAGAGAAGGGGACCAGAAGAAGACCGCCTCCCTGCCTCCCCCTTTCACTAGTTACGGTAGAGCTTCAGCTACGGCCCGGGCACTGGTGATAAGTTTCAGTGACAATGGAAGAGGTGTTCTACAAGAAGTAACCCCGAATCCTGAAATATTTAAAACGGGTGCACGCGAAGCGTGTCGAAAAAAGCAGCGTTAAGACCTTAATTGAAATGGTGTTGTTTTTATTTAGTTTTGAATGCAGTATATGCACTGTTTAAACATTATGCAACTTTATTAAGTATCACTCGCGTAGCTCTGTCAGCTTCAGTTTGTATTTTTGTAGCAAAAGCAACCAAAGACGTAAAAAAACAAGTTCTGGAAAAAGTGGGGGCAAGTTCCCCCCCCCCCCAATCTTTTCTTAATTGTTACATGTTCTTTTTATTTACTGTTTTTTACAGAAATACTTCAAAGTTTATTTCCGTTCAAAATTTTATTTTTTTCTCAATTACTTTTTTCAGGACGCAAAAAATCTGGGGGGGGGGGCTGAAGAAAATCTGGGGGGGCCTAGGCCCCCAACCCCCCCCCCTTCCCGTGGCTACGCCACTGTGTGCACAGCAGATAATGGATTCGTGTTTATTGGCATGTCACAATTTGTCACATTTCAAAATTCTCAAAATGTCACCAGGAAGTGTCAATTGTCAAAGTTTTTTTGGTGCCTTTTGCATGCTTCAATTTCATCAACTTTGCTTATGTCACATAGGTGTCACATAGGCTTTTTATAGGTCAAATTTAGGTGAATCTTTACACATTACATGAAAATTAGGGACTAAAATACAAGTAGTATGTTGAAAAGTATGTACAGGAACATACGTTACTTAGTTTTGTTCCGTTAAGTTTGTCACATGACATCTTTCTGGCATCAACATCCTTAGGTACCATGATTGGTGCTAAGTCTTGAGATGGCTTGACATGACCAACAACGGTAATGACCAATTTCGAGGGGAGGGTAGACTTGGCCAAGTCTCTCGTGAGTGTTCCCCGGGGAGCTGACAACACTACCTCTACACAAATCCAGTACTGCAGCACAGTACAGCATACCTGTTTTGCCTTTTTTGTAATACGCACTCTACAGGTCTATAAAGGTATTGCTTCTCAACGAGAGAAACGATACGATTAACAGACCTGTAGAGGGCGTATTCGACAAAAGGAAAATAAGATATTCTGTACTATATGCTGCAGTAGGGGGATTTTGAAAAGAAAGTTGTCAGCTCCCCGCGGAACACTCACGAGTCTAAGGGGAGGGGGACATCAATGAAAGAGTTTCACCTGGGGTTAAGGGGATGGGTGTCCTCTTCCCTTATAGAAAAATATTTGATTTTTCAGGTGCCTAGATGCAAAATAGTACAACATTTTTGCTTTTGCCATAACAAGTCTTGAAGGTGTAGTTGCGGTAATATTTCTTTATCCTTCAGTGCACCACATTTTTAATGAACATTGTTTAGGCCTGCCGCATATGTGCCTTTAAGACTATGCCCCTGGTTTTGATGTCTTTAGACAGCGTGCACCTATTGTTGAGTCAGATAAGTCCTGACAGAGTGAGCCCTGTCAACGTTCATTCTTCACTTGTCTCATCTGACCATCCCAAACATGAGTATATCCAGGTAATCATTTTGCCCTCTGAACAAGTTCACATTGCAGATTTGAAACGGATATTTCAGGTATTTTCCAACAAATGGGCCCCATTTTTAATAAAAGTTTTTCCACATAAGTTTTATAGTTATAGGTTCACTTGAATGACTGTGAGTATTGAAAAAGAGTATTGAAAAGATATATATATATATATATATATATATATATATATATATATATATATATATATATATATATATATATATATATATATATATGTATATATATATATTTATATATATATATATGTATCTGGTCCACGGACTTCGTATACATGCATAGAGCATTCTGCACTCTAGATTGTCACTACTGAACGTGTGAGAAAAAGCGCACCAAGATGGCCGTCACGGTCTGCTATGACTTTTGTGTACAAGTTTGGACTTGCTCAAGTCAGTTCCCAGATTTTGCAAGAAAGTTAAAATATTTTTGAAATATGGCAAGGTCAGGTCAAAATCACTTCACGTATTGCAGGAATGTGATATTTTCCCCATTCAAGTTTAACTTTTGTTTGAAATATAACAGAGTCGTTGTCAAATCAGGCGATTTATTGCTTCACGGCGGGCATCTTGGTGCGCCTTTTTTGTCCCAGTACGGATAGGACGTACACGTTACATGCTCTGTCCATGTATGTTAGTCCGTGATCTGATCCCAGTTAGTAAACTCCACTGCCACCAATCTGTGACCGAAGCTTTGTCTTGTCAATCCATCGATCGAGATCATTACGTCTATATGGTTCATTTTGAAGGTGAAATTCTTTAACCCTGCACACCCGGACAGTTTAAATTCTCTCCACCTATTTACTTGCAGCCACTCCAAAGCTGTTTAAAACTCCTCTCTGTGGGTGAGCTTTAAAAGTTTTAAACCTATTTTATTTTCTTAAGGGCACATCCTGGTGAGCATACAAGGCCATGGCTGTCTAGTGTGTGATCAAAACACTCTCTGTACATGCTCTGTAGTATCAGCTACCCTGCACCTTTTTAATTGATGCTAATCAAATAGCAGAACCAATTGAGAATTTTGGACTTCCTAGCAAAAATGTAGTTTGGGGTGAGTCCGCAAGTTCACCACAGTCGTTAGGCCGTTACATGAGTAATGATTTACTTTGGGAGCAACTTGAAACCATTCTTGGAAAGTCCTAGTCGAATCATAAGTCATTTTGTTCTAGTCCAAATCGAGATCCAGGTCAATGTCTGTAGGACGAAGTGCAAGTCATATTACAAGTTAGAAAATAGCGACTCCATCTAGACCACCAATTCGGAAGACTCCTCCACCTCTGGATCCTGTAAGTGTGACATTTGAGCCACCTGAAAACATTGATAAGCCGCAATAATTTCGACAGCCAAGTTGGATTTTGAAAACACAAATGGATGACATACAAACTGACAGTTTTAACTTTCAAATTTACTTTATTTTCAAGTTGATAATAAAATAAATTCTAAAAATTCTTTATATTTCTTTTAATCTCTGAAAGAGAGCATAGGCCTACAGTTTACACATTCAACTATTCAGGCGCGTAGCCAGGATTGTGTCATGGGCGGATTTTGGTGTCATGGGGGTGGGGTTGGGGCACAGTATGAGGAAAAAATCTAAGGATGGAGAAAAAACCGCAATTTAGGTGTATTTTGTATGTAAGGCAAGTTGGTCGTGGGGGTTCTTACCCCCAAAACCCTCCCCGTGGCTAGGCCACTGCAACTGTTCAACGGGCGAACAACTAGAAAAAATTTTACAAATGAAACGGCATTCATAAATAAAACAAAATAAAAACACAGTGACTGCTGGCCATGGAAGAGGATCAACATTTTCAACAACTCAAATGAAAACCCCAATCCCAAGTTTCAGGTAGCTTTAAATGTCTACAGCAGAAAATGTGCGGGGCTACCCCCCCCCCCCCACACACACACACACACACACGCATTTCGTAGACGAGATCCTTGACCAACAACGAGTCAGTGTCTAGTTAAGTTGTACTTTAGAAATTGGATGTCTTCAAGGTAGTCTGTTTTATGGGTTGCGTGGTCAAGATGAAAACGAAAATGGATTTCGATCCTCAGTCACAATCACCTGAAATAAACAAGGAATGATAAAAATATAAAATGCAAACAAAGTACACACAATTCTGCACACAAAGATAAAAGGTCACGGTGATCGGTAAGTAATTCTGCTTCTTTGTTTTCTTTTGACATTTTGGAATTCTGTGATTGCCTCCCCCGTACGCAGACGCCATGAATCATAGTTTTTCGCAACGAAGCATGGGGCTGAACGAAAACACTACGTCCACTTTGCAGGATTACTTTTGGAAGGTCAAGAGCCCGGAGAATAGCGTGTCGTATAGAGTAGCAAGGGCAAATGGTATTTTCAAGTTACAATTTGCATCGGACAATCTAACACCACGAAAAAGATTTTTAAATTAATGAAAACAAATTTTTGGAGGGATTACAGACTTTGGAATTACAACTTCAGTCTGTCAATAATGATGCAATTGTCCCAAACCAGTGGCCAAGGGGCTGGGGCGTGGGGGGGGGGGGTGAAGAAAGTTTGAAGTCTTCTATTGACTTAGTAAAATTTTTCGGCCCCCTGACCTCCCTCCAGGGCCTCCTTTCCCTTGTATGGCTACGGGTTTGGGGAGCCTTTTAGAAGTTCTTATAGTAAAATAGACGAGTTCGAAGTTTACACCTGCGCATGCGTTAGTGACCTTTCTGTTCAGGTAACAAACAATACGAGCGCTGCCTCGGCAGCGCATGATAGTTTTGCCTGTGTTTACACCCCGCCAACAGCTTAAACACGCGCAAAAGTGTTATCCGTTTAACTTTGACCTATTGAGCATTTCCGCTTCTTAAAGAAACTTCGAACTGCCTTATGTGAAAAGCTAAATACCTGGGAGATCCTCATTTAGGTCAGCTTCCTCAACACTGACGTTATCATTAATACCGTATACCGTGATCTGGATTGTTTCACATTCATCAAAACTGGTACTGGCGAAAGTGTGTTCCCAGTCGGTATGACCGTCGTGCGATGCTGCCACAAATAAGAAAAATATTTAATGCAAGTTATACCTGAACCCCGTAGCCAAGTGATGGCACGACGTCTTGTCGGTCATTTCAGGAAAAGGGGGAAATTTCCTCATTTCTTGTCTTTTTGTATCATGGTTAACTGTATACAACACTTGCACCTAATCTGCATACAGTACACCGGAAGTTTTGATTCCGTTTGTAAAGCGAAGAATTGCATAAAGCTGGTGGTCCCCTCAAGTATCAACTATATCAGTTACGGATTCGCATCATTTTTAATGAATACACCTTGAAGAAACCTTTAGGAGTTATGTTTTTAAGAAATTTTTCGGGTAGATGCGCACCGTTTAACGAAGCATTTCTTGATTGGCTGTTGCCATTGTATTGTATCGATTGTATTCTTTGTTAAGGTTAGGGATTGGGTTATCGGTTATAGGAATTAGACTATCGTTAGCCAGAGATCCTAATAATTGGGTATCGTTGCCCAAGTTAGCAAATTTCTTGTTAAACGGTGCGAATCGCCCCAATTTTTCTGCACGTGCATTCTAAACCAGACGTCAAGAATGCATTGCGATTTCGATGATATACAGTTGTTCTTTTCAAAGTAATGCCATGATGTTCCAAATCTTCTCGGTCAAATGTTACACTGTACCAGCATATTTGAAAAATAATTTTGTGTTATCCTTGATGACGTTTGACCACTTCCAACAGTAATAGGCATGATCATAACCAAAACGTGTCCACATATCAAATATGAAATCTGTCCGAGTTCCCATCTTGAGATATCAAGTAAACAAGGTTTTCTGGCTTTCACCCATGGTGCCCAGATGACATTTGTTCTCCACCAAAAATCAATATGGACCATCCTCTCACTATAACGCATCCACATATCAAATATGAAATCTACCTTCGTTTCCTATCTTGAAATATCGTGATTTAACAAGGTTTTCAGAAGCGTGATGACTGCACACAGTCTAGCAGTTTTTGTCTGAGGCTTGTGGACCAGTGGGTAGAGCAGAAATAGCCATTGTGCAAGCTTACTCTGCCAGTTAAAAGTTTCAGTGACAGGAACTTAAAAATATGTCTAACATAGTTTTCATTAAAAACTTTGGAATGATTCAACCTGTTGTAGGATTATTTTTTAATCACTTTACCTAGAAAACGGGAAACACCTGTCAGACCAATGTACTTTGAGAGCTGAGTGTGTGTGTGTGGGGGGGGGGGGTGGGGGCGGAGGGCAAAGGATCTGTCGGGGGGCAAATGCCCTCCTTGCCCCTGCTGGTGCCACCACTGCTGATTGGTTTATCTTGAATAGGCCATGCAATGTTGAAAGGCCCTGTTCTCTCACCCCAAACAGTACCAATTCTCCTAATCTTCTAACTTAAGCCCCTCCCACAATTGTCTGAAACTCATCCTCATCCAGACACGATCTCAGCTTATTGCTTCAGGGTGAGTGAAGAAAAGCTCAATGTGTATAATTAAAGCACTCTCAGTACAGTTCCTGTTGTGCAATGTAAGTTTTGGTACTCTGCATTGTTGAACTAGTTGTCAATCAAAGAGCCGAGCCAATTGAGAATTTCCATAAATCCCTACAAGAATTGTAGTTTGGGGTGAGAGGATTGGTCCTTTAAGTCAAGAAATGTCATTAAAGATATGGGAAAGGGAAACGCGAAATAAGAAGAAATCTGTGAGATCTGGCTGTTGTTTCAAAATAAGGGTGGGGCAACTGCTTTTACTGTATTAAAACGTCGAAGGAGATTCATGTGGCTCTCCATATTAAAACAAAAGTGCACTTAAGTATTCACATCGGTTCTGTTAATTTATGCAGACTTCCAACCCCACCCATATCAGTATGCCATCCCCCAACCAGTTTACGCCGTAAAAAAATGTCACGAACAATTCTCGATATGTAATCGAACAATTCCCACCATAAGGAACTTTGAAATCTCTATTTCAGAGCAGATCACATTTTAGGAGCGTTCAAAATTTTGTGTTAAAGCAATGTGTCTAAGGGTGAACTGGCATGGTGGCAAACGACCGGGAGGAATATTGTGAGGCCAAAACTTCAATAGAACTTACTTCCGCTATTTTCAGTTCCTGATAGACTGTCACTAGTGTCTTCATTTATCACGAACTTAACCTGGTCAAAGTCTTCGTTCTCAGGAGCTGCAAGTTTAAAGGGAGAAATAAAATGCTAAATGAAATGACAAATGAACACAAGTGAACCATTACCACAAAAGCCTTAGTGTTTACTTGCTGATGCGAAATATGATTTTTCAAATTGACAGTATTTCATATATAATAAAAAACAATGGGGTTCACTTTCTCAGTATGGACAATGCATGTGGCAAAATATGACTAATATCGCTCACAGTTACCTTTATTGATGTTATGTTTACAGGGTTTTGAATTTTGACCTACGATGACCCTTAGCATACTTCGACCTCCACCACTTTAACGGTAGGGTTCATCTATAAAATATGGACAATGCACATGCTAATTATTTGATCCATTACTGTTTTCTTCCTTGAGATATCTCGTTTACAAGTTTGCAAAAGTCTGATCTCTCGTGACCCAAATGTCTTTTGATTTCCACCAAATATGACAGGATTTCATCTACTAATTATGCGCAATGCACATGATAAATGCAAGATAGTTTGCTGCTACCCTTCTAAAGACATCGTGTTGACAAACTTTTGCTATTTTGACCTCTCGAGACCACAATGACCTTTGACTTTCATCAAAACCACTAGGGACCATATACTCAATATGGCTAGCTCACATATGAAGTTTAAGGTTAGTCACCCTTTCTCTTCTTGAGCAGTACTAGCATATCTGCCGGGGGCAGGGGGAGGGCGCCCTCCTGACTATTTCGAGCTAGAAAATCAGCTCAATCCACCGGGTTGAAAAGAGGAAAATTAAGGAAAGAAGAAATGGTGGAACGGAGACAAAGGGAAAAGAAGAAGAATGAAAGGGAAAACGATTATTTAGCTTCACACAGGCTTCCAAAAATTTGTTTTCGTTTCTTGTGAATCGGGCTAGTTGTTTTTAAGTCTCCTTGCCCTTATGCATATCTGTTTCTCCACTTTTAATATGACTTTGTGGAGACTTTTCTAGGATACCTGTCCGGTGGGCTAAACGACATTGAGCAGTGTACTTGCCCGTCTACTAACTTGTCCCGGACTGTGTGGCGTGGAATCTGCCGAAGTCTGCTTCAGATAACAGAGAACTAAGAAGTTCTGACCCTTTTCTTGAACTCGTGGAAGTTTCAAGTGAAATTTCGCATGAATGTCCGCCAGATTAAAGCATACAAACGTTTTTGACAGTTGTGTTCAGCAATTCCAATCGTTTTTATCTTTAAGTTTGTAATAAAACATACCAATGATACCGTGTGGATAGCAAACGAAATGTGCGAAGCTAATTTTCGAAGGACTTGAATTTTGAGCAGGGGCTGGAAAATTGTGCAGCCCATTTTGAGTCTTAAAAAATCTGGCATGTTTTAATTTTATTGAGAACTGCTAGGAGTGCCCCAATCCTTTCAAGATTTTTTCTGAAAAAAAAAGCATTACAGTCACAGTAAAATTGTCATGAAAAAGCAAAACGATGACAAAAATCGCGACTCTTTCGAGCAGTTTATAAACCAATTATTCCTCAGCCTCACTTAGTCTTGGTCAAAACTTTGCCCATAATGATAAAAGATTTGAGCGAAATTTGCAAAAATGCCGTTCTGAGACGATTTCAATGGTCAGATTATACGGGAAGGCGGAGTGTAACAGTGTATACATGTGCTAAAAATTTGTAGATGGTCATGGAATTAAGTGGTACATTTTATATGGTAATTTTCTGATCATTTCGAAGGCTAATTTGGTCATTTGTTTTACAGTCGGCATGCGTGTTTTTGTAAACTAAAACTCAAAGTAACGACTGATTCTATTCACAAGCATGGGAATGCCCTTTTTCCGGCCGTCTACTGGGAAGTAATTTTTCAAAATTTTCTTTACGCTCCGCGCCAACCGATGGTAGCTTTCCGCTTAGATAGTCTTTCGGAAAAAATTATATATTTCGGCCAGAAAATATCCCCTGCCTCCAAACTTAAATGCTCCTGTAAGCTTATGGCCTAGCTTCACGTAAATTTCTAATACGAACTTTAATAACCCTCGACCTCTGAATAATATATAAAGCCTTGTCGAACGGAAGGGGGGGTAAAGGAAAGTTTTCATAATGCAAGTGTGGTCATTTGCCCCCTGAAAAGTGACCCATCATACGTCACTCTCCTTGAGATATCGTGTTTAGAAGCAAGAGCGTGTCACACACAGACGCACACTTGAAGTCGATTTTACCAGGGAGTTGTTAACAACTCCCTGATTTTACATAGGATCTAACATCCTCATCGTGTTTTCTTTTGTATGTTCTTCCTTAACCCTAACCTTAACAATAGATCCTCTATTGTTCAAACTTTAGAGGACCTTAGAAATCTATTCATTTCCATCAGAGGACCTGAAATCCATTATTTAGGTCTTAAGTCAGCATTCAAATTAAGTGTACAAGGTATAATACACACTCACCCGACACCACCATTGCATATAGATTCTTTGCCTGCCCTTGAACCTCCAGCACCGAGGACCCATGTGATAAGTTGCTCCTCAGAGTCAACTGTAAGGCACGGATTCAAGATATGATAAAACGGGAGTGGGCGCATCGCAAGGATAGTAAATTTTTCGAGGGAGCGAAGCGACCGAGCCCAAGCGTGTTGCGCCCGAGGTGGGGGTGGGGGGTTCCCCCCTTGCCACGGCGTGCAGCTTTCCTAACTTGTATATGGAAAAGAGTGATGTGTCACATACTTTAAACGGTACTTTGTATGCATAAAGAAACGGATTATTATATATTTTATGAAATATTTTAATAGGCGGAAGAAATCAGATACACACATGTCCAATGACTTCAGGTTAGTAACACACAGCGCGCACGCTTTAAAACAGCAAAGATTAACAAAAATAATACTTTCAATAAATTCTATGACATTTAGCCAAAAATCGGTGGCCTTTTTGAAATCTCTGAAAAGTGGTATTTACTACCGGACAAACGGTAAATTTTGCAAGTATGCAGATTTCGGAAAAATTTTTACTAAAAAGATCAAAATGATGCATTATAAGTGCATTATGGTATCATCTTTTATATTATTGGGTCTGAAAATGGCTAAGAACATGAATACGTGGCGACACCCAGAGTCCTGCCCGGACCTGGGAGCCACTAAAGAACTCGGTCAATACTGATCCATGATATTATGAGGGGCGGACTGTGACAAGATACCCCAAAAGAGATGAAACAAAGACCAGTCCCAAATCATAACCACTATCCCAAATTTTATCAACCATTCTTAAGTAGCCAAGAAGTTTCATGACAGCCATCCCAATCGGAATAATAGTAAGGTTTTCATCAGCTGGACTAAATTACCCAGAAAGCCAAAAGGCTTAGAGATTTCTTACCGCTGAAATGTAAGCCAATTTTTTTCAAATTAACAGTGCTCCGTAATGTTTTTCAAATTGACAGTGCTCCGCAATGTACACACAAAGTATATGCAACTGGCATCCAAGCTTCCTACATTGAGATCCAGGATGACCTTTGACCACCTAGAACTAAAGTTCTGCTCTCTATATCATATCCACATACTATGTGTGAAATTTTGCAGTATCCAAGACTCCACAGGGATCATTTTTTTCACTATGTACCATCTACATGCCAAATATGAGGGCCCTACAAGTTACCTTTCGTGTGATACTGTGCAAGCAAGCTCTGTAAGACTATGACAGTGCTGTTCACAAATGACCTTCACGAAAACATCTTGTTTAGAAGCTTTTGACCTTGAATTGGACCTTTCATGAAAACCAATAGCGATAATCTACTCGATCAGTACAGCCAACCAACACATCAAAACATAAGCATAGTAACATTTACCATTTTTGAATTATCATGTATACAAATTTTAGCCCTTTTGACCTCTGGTGACCCCAAATGACGTTTGACCTTAATAAAAAATGATAGTAATCATTTTCTCAATATGGCCAACCTACACACCCAATATGTGATTAGTAACACTTACCTTTCTTGAGATATCACGTTTACAAGCAATTTCTAAGGAATTTACCATTGGACCTCTTGTGACCCCAAATGACCTTTGAGCTCCACGAAAATCGAAAGGGATCATCCATTGAATATGGCATACCACACGTCAAATATGAGCATAGTCACATGTACCATTCTTGAGATATTCTATTTCCACGGTTTTGACCTTTTGACCTCTCGTGAACCCAAATGACCTTTGACCTCCACCAAAAACAAGAGGGATCATCTCCTTAATACGGCCAACTCACAAACCAAATATGAGATTAGTCAAACTAACCCTTCTTGAGATGCCGTGTTTACAAGCAATTTCTAAGGAATTAAGCACACTAAACATGAGCTTAGTCACATGCATTTTTCTTGAGATACCATGTTCACTAGGTTTTGACCTTTTGACCTCTCTGACTCTCATGACCCCAAATGACCTTTGACCTCCATAAAAATCAATAGGGATCATCTACTCAATATGACCAACTCACGCTCTCCAAGATAACATAGTCACTTGCACCTTTCTTGAGATATCGTGTTTTAAAAGGTTTTGATCTTTTGACCTCTCGTGACCCCAAATGACTTTTGACCTCCATCAAACACAATAGGGATCATCTATTGAATATGGCAAACCCACACACTAAATATGAGCATATTCATACGTACCGCTCTTATGATATCGTGTTTACAATGTTTTGACCTCTCGTGACCCCAAATGACCTTTGACCTCCATAAAAATCAATAGGGATCATCTACTCAATATGACCAACTCACACCCACCAAGATAACATAGTCACTTGCACCTTTCTTGAGATATCGTGTTTACAAGGTTTTGATCTTTTGACCTCTCGTGACCCCAAATGACTTTGACCTCCATCAAAAACAATAGGGATTATCTATTGAATATGGCAAACCAACACACCAAATATGAGATTAGTCACAGGTACCGTTCTTGAGATATCATGTTTACAAGGTTTTGACCTTTTGACCCCTCCTAACCCCAAACGACCTTTGACCTACACAAAAATCAAAAGGTATGATCTATGTAATATGACCAAACCACACACTAAATAAAAAAAATAGGGATCATCTACTCTATATGGCCAACCCACACACCAATATGAGATTAATCACGCCAACCCTCCTTGAGATATCGTGTTTACAACCAAAGCGTCACATACACACAAACACACATACACACACACACCTACATACACACGACATCACCATAGCATAGATTCCTTTCCTACCTTCAGCAAGGAATCAAAAAGGTAGGTCCAGGTTAAACAGAGGGCCAATTACAGTTGATTTAAACTGCTTACTCTATGAGTATTTCATTGAAGGCTGCCAAGTCCCGCCCTTGATTGGCAATGGCAAATATTTAGGGCCAGTATAGATTTGATGAAACTAGTAATGAAATTGAGTACAGTTTCAATGGAAAATGTCCCGTCCGCGACAAAATTTGTTAATTAATTACTCGGACTGAAAATATACAGTGGAGAAAAAAGCGACTCAGGGGTGTGTTGTATTGCAGTCAGTGAGAGAATCCTCAAAATAAAATATTGAACCAACTATGGATGAATTATATTGAAAAAGGCTTTGAAATTGTCGCGGACTTGACATTTTTATTTTTACTAATTAATTAGTATTAATTAACAATACTCTAGAAACATAAAAGTTTATTGATTATGTGCCCTAAAACAGGCCAAACTTGTCCTGACTACTTTTACATCATTTCTTTGCTGTTCCACCCTGTAGTACCAGGAAATGTAATGTCCCGTCCGCAGCACCATTCGTATGTTCGTTTACGTTGTTCATTAATTAATTTACATAAAAGTGATTTTTTGAGAAAATTTTTAACAACTTTATACGTTGACTTGTTGACTTAAATAATTGACCATCCACTGATGGATTCTTTGGATTTGAAATTTTCAAATTCTTGTCCAGTTACTGTGGAATGCCCCTTATGGACTCCAGGGTCCGACCTGTTTGAAAATTCAGAATTTCAGTTCTCACGGACAATAGCAAAATGGTACAGTAATACTCAGGACATTATGGCATCACAGGTCTTTCAGATAGACGTAAAATATTTAGGCCCAGTCCATTTTTTGAAGAAAAATGTTTTGCCTTCTCCAAAAAGGTGACACGTCCTCGCCCCGTGTGCCCTTTTAGTTGGATCCGCGCCTGACTTCTTTGCCTACAGCTATTACACCCAATAGGTAGCTATAGAAGTGCCTGGACAGCATAAGCGAGCACATTACACACGTAACTATTTAAAAAAGTCGTCTGGATAGGAAGGGAGGCAGGGGAGCGTTGAAATCTATCGTTTTGTTACCTATAGGTCGAGCACTAACGAGGATAAGAGATATTTGGTATTCTTCTTGGTACAGTCGTTATTTCTTTTCTCTTTTTTTGGGGGGGGGGGGGAATACACGTCGGTGATGGGCTGAAGCCAGATGGGCTGCCTGTCTGCGATAGGGAGAAATATTTTCAGGGATGCAAACGTTTCAAAATCTATTCAGAAACGTGAAACTTTCTAGAGTCACATGCGGGAATATTTTCATAGGGACACTTGGTTTTGTCCATCACCTCCTGGCTACGGGACTGCAGAGAATCGAGAGACCTGGTAAAAAGTAGTATAGGGAGCGGGAAGTTCGGTTTGTCTGTTAGGCCTATAGATTTTTCCTCGTAATGTCACAATAGGGCTTAGAAACCGCCACGTCCGAGGCGAAGTATTTGCCGCATATTCAAACGCGGTTGACCTCAGACATGGCTGAAATATTCCACGTGAACATCTGCTATGACCTAACGTGAGAAATATCTGTTGCAAGTTCGCAAGGATGTCAAAAGAGTCACCGTGGCATACAATTTTGACTCAGCTACTTGAGAGTGCAGTAAATGTATTTGTCGCTTCGTGTAACCACCCTACCCGTGGCCGGGCTCAAAGGGACTGGTCATGAAAAATGTCCAGTACATTTGTCATATCCCGATTTATCGAGAACTACCCTCGATTGCCCACTTAGCAACAAACGCAAGCGATCTCTATTGCACACTGCTCCCACAAGCTTTCAACAGGCCCAAGGCGACTGCCCCAAGATTTTGCTCGGTCGCCGAAAAGTGGATATATACATAATCACGTACCGCTTGGCGGACATGCACAGTAGTACTTCTGCAACGATCTTTGAGTATGTGCCCCAAAAGAGGAGTACATTGGCTTTTCGACAGCTGAATATATGAAGGTAAACAGAATCAAAACTTGTTTTTTGTGAAACTATAAATGTGACTGTATACTTACCATGGAAAATAATAGTAAGGTCACCGCTGTCGGCATTGAAGGATGATACGCTCACAAGGTCATCATGATCGTGACCACCGTGTCCCTTGCTATGATGAACATAGGCTAAAGCCAGAAACACGGTTACTAAAAGCATGGATCGCATCATTTTGTCAATTGATGTAACTGTAAAGAGAGACAAACACATAGCGTAGAATTCCTTCTTAAAAAGCCAGTACCCCATCCTTCATTTTTAATTGTTGTACCCGTTCTTACAATGCTCATTAATGACTTCTTTCAACCACGTGAAAATATTCAGGCCTATTTGGTTAATTCCGAAAGAACTTGATTCTTGTTCTGTTCTTTTTTTATATATGTTTGGTCCATAACATCTTTAGGGGTAGTCTATTTGTTAGGCAACGTTGAGGAAATAAACATCTGTTGCTGATTTTCTAAAGTAATGTTGGGTCACATGTCCACTGTAGTCTTGTACTCCTTTCAGTGAGAACCTGCTGCAAAACTTATAATAGAGGGCGAGGGTGCCGCAGAATATTAGAACCACTACCTCAACTCTAATCATAATCCCTACCCATCGACCCTAACCCTATCTCATGAACCTAACCTGTAGTTTATAGTTATTTAACATTCTCCGGGCCCGCGTCATACATGAGAAAATTGTTTAAGTTATCGCAGCTTATTTTATTAAGATTATGGCTGATTACTCAACTAGATGACTCAGAGACACGAAATTCTTGCTCTCGCGTATAACGCTATATTAGAATCCGCCCTAGCGTGCGTAACGCCTCTGTGGCTGCCGCACCCTAAGGCTGCCGCCCCTCAGGTTAAGGCTGCTGTTACTTGGTTGTTCGTGGTGAGGAACTGAACTAAAAACTTCATCCGAGGGGTGGGCTAAATCCATGCTTGACGACTTTGATAACTATGTAAGCCCAGCATTGATAAAGGCTAAAGAGAAACTTTTGGGAATTAGCGTTCCCTAGTTGTACCCTGGTAAAAAAGACCGCTGCCAAAACGACTACCATTCGAGAGGTATTGTAGTCTGCAGCAAGTAACTTTATAAGTCAACTACCATTTCGCTACAACAACGCTTTGTACGGGGTCCCAACTTTTCGTAGTGTAACCTTGTGTATATGTCGTCCTCCTTCGTTTTTGAGGTTTTCATTTTATACATACCATTTGGCTGGTGGTACTGCGGCGGTAACCCAATCAGCTGCCTACGAAAGGTTTCAATTTATTCAGTAGCATCAAATTTGAGTGACAAATGTAAAAAAATCAGATGAATTGCATTATTGACCCAAAGTAAATTGCCTTTGTTTAAAATGCTTTGCAAGATTAATTAATCATACTTTAAATATCATATTTATTTTTCTTTTCTTCTGTTTGTGTAGATGTTCAGCATGTAAATAAATTTGAAATAAAAAAAATCAGCTGTCTGTATTTGAATAAGTTGCAATGTTACCCGCTTGTCTTTCAGTATTATAAGACGAGCACTTTTTCTTATGTGACGTCATGTACAATTATAAAATCTATTAACAGTGGAACGACAAAATGCTAAATTTGTGTCTTTCAACTTGCAAAATTTTGGATAAATATGGTGATGTACCCAGTAGTTTATAAAAAGACAAGACTAAGTGTAACTATTTAAGCACTTCTAGTTTCCACGTCATTTTTTACTCCATTGCTTAGGTAATACATGTACGCATCTTGTATGTGATTCTCCTATCCACAGGAGGGGTAGCCTGCGGAAAAGACTCTAGATCTGTACCCTCCGAGAAGATGGCGTTCTCTCAGAAATCAAAATACACCCAGGTCCCTAGCGTAGGTATGCCATGTAAGGTCGTCTTTCTAAAACAGTTGTACACCTGGCAGTCCATTATGTATATGATAACTGTGGCAAAAAGATAAAAAGAGATGGGTCAAACCCACTATGCGACTCGATGCGATGCAACTCGCAACGAAGTTGTTCAGATGCGTTGCAAAGTGTGGAATGCTTTGTAACTAGTTGCAAGCAGACACGTAATCTAGTTTCATGTGTATGTTTAACATTAAAATTTTGCGTGAATTGCTTCATGGACCTGCGACTTGTTGCATAATGTGGATATTGTGCTCTTAGAACTAGGAAGTCGTCCGCGCTCATCACGACAAGACAGTCTCATTGCAACAAGTCGCGCATAGTGTGGACGATGCTTTAATTCATTAGTGTCTTCCTTAGGGACAACTCCAACAGGGAAGATAAAAATATTTCTTTCGAGGTATGTCCACTTTTAGTTTGATTTCGGCCTGGACATATAGAAAATTCAATACACAAAACGAGCATTTACTCACTTTACACCAAAATTTTTTATATTGTTCCAGTTGAAGTGAGGTAAATCAGTTACACTTCGATAACTTTAAAAAGTTAAAACAAACCATACAATGTCGATTTTTATTCAAAATACCTGTTTATTCAAATTACCTAATTTTGGGACGTTACAGATCGGCGGAATTTCCAATAACCAATCCCATAAATTTATGATTATCCGCCCCAAAATGGAATGTGCCCAATTAACAGGTGCTTTTCTTGTGTCTATGGCAACATAAAAATACCAAATCGAATTAAGCCATGGCTTTAAACAAAACACCAAATACTACAGGCAACAAAACCTCTTAGAACTACACCATGCGCTCATACAGTGTAATGCATTTGTGACGTTTATATCGTAACTTTTTTCATCTCTGTTGAGCCTTCGAAATAGGTCTATTACGGAGTGTTTCCACCAGAGAGGAAAAGGGGAATTTGTCTCTCATTCCAAAAAAGGTAAGTAAATCCCCTCTTTTCATTTCCATTAAAATTAGAAAGTTGACAATGTTTGTCTCTTTGCAGCAAAGTTTGAACCTTAGCCTAAAGATAATGACTATCGAAACCCTTCAAATTGTACCTGACAGGGGCCTTGAAGCAAACTGTTGTCCATCGTAACCCACTTTAAACTTAAGCCTAAGACGGCATCAATCTGGACTTGGGGTTTAGCAGTTGTACCCCCACCTTTTTTATTCCTGGTGGACCATCGCCACTGGCTTTACTTCAACCAAACTCCCCGTTATCAATTAGATCATGCACACTGGGACTGGGTGCAATTTGCTATCGAAACACTTCTAGGATCAAAACTAACATGGCAAGTGTTTGCCAAAATGTAATCACTTGGATGCTTTATTAAAGGGACTAGGCTTTACGAAGGCGCCATACCCTCTGTGCTGGTAGTTCCAGGGTTTTACAAGTCTCTCTGTACATTATATGCAATGCAACGAAAAAGAACACTCCTTTCCAGACAAGAAAACAGGAAGCTTGACAAGATCACATAAACATTTCTTCTTCAAGTAAATGCAGGAAATTTACTATCGCTCTTCAAAAGCTCACTGGTTGTACTGACTGACTTTAAAATTTATGATGGGTGTCAATCTTATAATTTAAAGGGCAAGGACAGTCACCCCAACTCAACAGCTAAATACCGTACGTTTCTTTTTATTTCGCTTCAAAGTATCCTTTGTTATATTTTATGACTTCAATATTGCACATTCAAGGTAAACTAATAAGCAGTGACCTCCTAGTAAATTTTACATTTGACGAGAAAAAATGCTGTCGCATGACTCTCAACAGCCAATCATGAAACACAATATTCTACTACACTACTTCACTTTGGGGTGACTGCTCTTGCCCTTAAAACATATATTTATCATGCCAGACAGTTTTTAATTCTCAAAACTCTCTTACTTCTAGCCCCTCTCACTGGTATTTAAATCGCACATGTATACAGGCACAATCCTAGTTTATTGCTTCAGATCATACCCTGGCCAGCATACGAAACCCTCGTGCATTTTTTCAATTTGATGTTAGTCAAAGAGCTGTTGAAATTGAAAATTTTGGTAGACTACGGTAAAATTGTAGTTTGGGGGACTAATGTATGACCAGTGGCGACACCAGGATAAAAAAGTGTGTGTGTGGGGGGGGGGGGGAGGTTCGAGCAAATGGAGAGCAAACGAAAATGCTGGGGGGGGGCAAAAAGCGCGAAATCTTGTTAGGCCACTATTATTCCGGAGCTGCCTCGAGGGGGGGGGCAACTGGGATGACAAAGGTTCTGACTGGATGGGGGGCATTTAATGACTGGAGGGGGGGCAAATGCCCCCCATCCCCCCCCCCTTGGTGCCGCCACTGTGCATGGCTGCCTTTAGCTTAAAGGTTTTGTAATCTGTGGTGTGTAAGGTCCGTAGCCACAGGCACCAAGGGATTCCTGAAACATATAGCCAGCTAGACCGTTTGAAGTTTTCCATTTTACACATTTGGTACCCACCAGAAATTCGTTCTCGACCCTAGACAGTTAGACAACACTTTGCCTCCTTCAAAACCGTGTCGTGGCGGGTTATGTTTAGAGCTGTGCAAAGCAATTACCTTCATGTATAGCTCCTCTTTTGACGAACTCTTAAAAGAGTGATATTTCAATCACGAGTTACAAGAGTGAAAGTTATAAAGCCTCACTCCAAAAGAGCGGAAGTTCACTCCAAGAAGAGTGAAATTCACTCCAGGAAGAGCGAAGTTTTACTATTGATGGAGTGTCTATAGGGACTGAAATTTAAAAGAGAGATCCCTGGAGACTCGTCGTGGAGTGAATTTTCACTCTCCGTGAAATTTATTTTCCCTCTTCTTGGAGAGAATTAACACTCTAATGTAGTGAATTGACACCTTTCATTCTATTAGAAAGTGACGAAGTTCACTCTTTTGTTTAAAAGTGTGCATATTACCAGGGCAGCTAAATACCAATACAGATACAGGAGTAATACACTTCCATCGAGTGAGCAAGAAATGCAATGGAATTCATTACTGCAGATCAGTAGCGTAGATGTAACTGGGGTGGAGTAGGGTGAGGGAGTTCGAGGAATGATGAAAATAAGGGTAAATAAACCGACAGCATGAACTCAATATTCTGACACTTTGGCAAAGGTTTCTTCCTTCAGGAGACCCCTGTTGCACCGATAAACTATGATCTCCAATAGTAGCGTAGCCAGGATTTTGTCATGGGGGGGGGGGAGGGGAGGTTGGGGCACGACATGAGGGAAAAATCTAAGGATAAAGAGAAAAAATCGCTATTTTAGATTTTGCATTGCATGGTTGGGTCATGGAGGGGGGTTACCGTGGCTATGCCCGTGATCCCCAACTCCTTTGTCCCCGCCGATAGACCCGTGCCCATTCACACAGGGCAATCGGTCGCCCAAAACTATCTAAGAAGACATCTTTGACATAAAAACAATGTCATAGATGTCTTCTCATTTAGCTTTCGAGTATCTTTATTTCAAGACGTAGACATATATTGCGTTTTCAGGGTAAACCAATGGGTCACTCCTCTAAATTTCACAATTTGGGGAGCAAACTATTGTCACATGACTCTGAAGGGCCACTCATGAAACATGAGAGAGAATACCACTCTAATCAAAATTGGGGGGTGGGGGGGGGGGGAGGGGACTGCAATTCCCCCTTTAAGTTTAGTACAGGGGGCACCCGGCACCATGGAGGGGAATAAAAATTGTTATGTTTGTATTTAGTCTGTCAGAATACATCACGTCATTACCACTTTGCGGTGAACACCTCTCAAACCTCCCACATGTAGTTTATCGTTATCGATTACACGAGAGCTTATGGGCGCGAAAATTTCGATCTTCTGGAGGAAATTTTCACTTTTTTCAACGTACACAGAATGTGAAAGTCTCCAGAAGTGAAAGGAACAAGGCCGTGATCACGATGTTGCTCTTTTAGCTATGCAGCCTGCCAAAAAAAAAAAAAAAAAACAAAAAACAAAAAAAACAAAAGCGCGCCCCTTCTACAGAACTATCTGGATTTAGCATTGAGGCACTAAACTTAAACGCGGAATACTTATCAGTTAAATACGGAATATTATAAGTTACAGTATGTTCATTTTTTTACTTTTTGAAAGAAACTTAATTCATACGGAACGCGGAATACGATGTTGCGTATGAATTAAGCCTCTCTCGAAAAATAAGAAGAATGGAACAAAACTGTGATAATTTATCGATCCCATATCGTATTTCCCTAGTTCTCCCGTACGCACTTGAGCACAATATCCTAATTGAGGCGCCACTACACTGCCTAGATACGACCATACCCATATATCTGTTTACCAGCAGAATTTGTTGAAATTTTAAAAATAAAATGTAACAGAAATCATGTATTCGGTATATCTTTAGTATTGTTCCACCCGCAGTCCAAATCCGGCGAAAGTACCCGTTTGTGTTCAGTACCGACAATCATCACACGACACAGTGGCGTAGCCACCGGGGGGTGGGGTTGGGGTCAAAACCCGCCACAACCCAACCTTGCAATGCTAAAAACACCTAAAATGGAGGTTTTTTCTCTCTATCCTTAGACTGTTCCCTCATGTCGAGCCCTCAACCCCCAGACACCAAACCCGCCTCCTCCATGACACAATCCTGGCTACACGCCTGACGCTAAAGTGTGAGGTGGTCAACTGCACCCTTACTTTATTTAACTGCACCGCTGCACGTCGCATTTCTACTGACATATATTGTGAGTGCGGTAAAGTGATCTTGGCAAACATGCTAGCAAGTAAATTGCCATTCAAACAGTGGCGTAGCCACGGGGGGGGGGGGGCCGGGGGGGCCTAGGCCCCCCAGATTTTCTCCAGGCCCCCCAGATTTTTTGCGTCCTGATAGAGTAATTGAAAAAAATAAAAATAAAAAAATGTGCAAAAATTAGAAAAAAAAATCATGGATGAATGTGTGTAAAACACATTTTGTCCGCACGTATGAAATCAAACAATAACTTTAAAATGCCTACTTTCACTAAATTAGACAGGCCTACCGTTTGTGATCTGCACTGTCGTTTATTGCATTTCACTGCGATGATGAAACGAAAGTCTCGACGACAAACTTTAATGTGACTTTGTTAGGTTAAGACCGTTTCTGCCTTTCGGATGGCTGATTGATTTATTGAAAATAAGGCAATCGTACACTGGAGACCACTCTTACACGACCATTCCTATACTTAATTATACACAAAATATGCCGTAAGCAGATAAGGGTAAGGTACTGCCTTCGGATAATTCTTCCCTTCCATCCTTAACAAGTAGGCCTATGTCGTGCCTCACTCCTTCCCCTGACAAGTGCCACTGTAGGACGATTTTTTCGACAAGTCCTCTTTTTAGTAGTTGGCACTGGCGTCCGGGGGATTTGTAAAATGTCCACAAGGTCCGGATTTCATGTGTTTCCCACATGATCCATACTTCTGCTTTGAGGTTCAATTATTTTGAGGGATTTATTCGTAGTATTTTAATTTTGACTACGTAATGTACCGATGAACAAATACTGCACCATTTTGCACATTGTTTCTTTGGTAGTATGTATGTCTTTTGTAAAATCTCTACAAAAACTAAAAATATTTTTATATTTTTCATGCTCCCCTAAAAGGGAAAATCCGAAAACTCAGGCCTATAATCAGTTCAAAGTTTTGCCAAACATAGCACCATTTTGCATCTAGGAAATCTAACGCAAAGAACGTTTCTCAGAGGGGGACACAACTACTTTTGGTTTTCCTGTTAAAGGGTGAGGTGCTGCCTTAGGTAAGCTGAAATCCATTCAAATATTGCCGCATTTGCGGCTGGGTACATCCAGTTTAAAACACGTGGGAAGTGCCGTTTCCGGCCATCTGGAGGGGTTTTAAAGCCCAAAATGTTCTTGTACGCTCCGCGCCAACTGATGGTGGCGCTCCGCTTAGATTCAAATATTGCCGCATTTGCGATCTACGTGCTTCTGAAGTTCACAGTTTTTCCCAAGGGAAAGGGAGATACCGGCTCCCGTTAGTCTCATCCCCCAGGCCACAGATCAGAAGTGCCCAGTTTTGGGGTCCCTAAGAGTGTATGTATTGCCATTTTTCATAGATTGATTTTTTATTGTCATTATTGAGACATCGCAGACATGAGATTCGTATTTCAAGGCTGGGTACATCCAGCTTAAAACACATGGGAAGTGCCGTTTCCGGCCATCTGGAGGGGTTTAAAGCCCAAAATTTTCTTGTACGATCCGCGCCAACTAATGGTGGCGCTCCGCTTAGTTATTCTTGCCGTGCCTGACCCTCGGAGGTACCAGGCCCCCCCACTTGTTACCTAGGCCCCCCCCCCAAAAAAAAATCCCATCCTGGCTACGCCACTGCACTCAAAATTAGTAGCCTATCAAAGATGAACTCAGATATTGGAAATGCCGAACAATCAACGTCAAAGACCTATAAATAATCATCGAGTTCTCGCAACATGATCGGATACATGGTTGGAAAACACTGTGGCCGGGGAGGCAACTAGCTTTCTCCAACAGTCCAATGTAACTAATTATGTACAATTTTGGGGCGCTTGCAGCCTCACAGTGCTCATCAGAAGCTATGATATCAGCAAACCCCTTCGCCGCAAAATTACTTTCGAACATTATAGCCAGTTAGCAACTTTAGGCAAATCTTTGTAAGTACCCTGAAGATGTTTTAAACATATCTATACTGATTCTTATTAGCCATGAAGTAAAACAGTAAGTAACAATAAATATTGTAATGTCATTGCAAGGAGTAAAACTCTTACTCAAGTCGAAAGGATTGCATTTTCCAAATCAACTAAAAAATAAGGTAAAAACTTACCTGAAGCGAAGTTCGGGGATCTTTGTCTTACTTCGTTGCTTGGCGGCCAAACTTTGAATACGTCCAACTGAGTTTCGAAGCGAAATAAAAACCTTTCTTTGGGGTCGAATGCGAGGTCAATTGCGAGGAAAAGCTGAAAGATAGTATGGTAGCTAATAAAAGCCACACTTGAGTCTTCGTTTATGATTTCGAAGGTCGTCGTATGTCGGCCTATTACCTCTGGATGTAGTTAAGAGATAGCTAATTCCCACCTAGACTACAATTTTAGCAGTGGTATACAGAAAGTCTCCAGTGGCATAGATCTTTGGTTGACAGCCAGTTCAAAAGGGGGGGGGGGGTGGCACTATTGCCCATATTTTCAATTTCATTTCATAATTTTTCACACCATCATTATACATGTAAATAAAATATAATATATACCACTGTACTTTTTCATTAAAGTAGTCCATAATGATGTGAAGGGGGTAGAACACAAAACGCTCACGGGCTTTACAAAGTGATTCACCCCCTTAATTGAAATAGAAGAAGTAAGAAAACATGACTTCACTTCCCCGGGCCCTTCACCAGCACACCTATTACCCATCTTGCAATGTTTTGAGCGTGTTCTGATTACACATCGGGTCTGGGTTTGCTCACCCTAAAGCAATAAACTGAAAAATGTGGCTGGATGAGGTTCAAGATGAGTTTTACACAGTTGTGGGAGGGGCTAGAAGTAAGTCGACTGAGAGAACTGGAACTGGCGGGGTGATGAATAACTGCCATTAACGCAATGTTTGATATCGTAATATAGTGGGGGTAACCGCTGAACTCCATTTGTGTATGCCACGCCCTGCCCCAAAATTCTGCGCGGCAACGAATTGCCGAACTCGCATTTTATTATGTATTTTCTAACTTTGTAGTGAAGACTCGGCTCGACTAATGATTTAGCAAGACCATCGGATACATGGACAAGAAGTAACGAGTACCCCAAACTTCGTGTTTTTCTCGGACAACTCCAGCTTTGACAGGGGAGGTATACGATGTAAAACAGAGACCCCTTAATTGAACACACAATTTTTGCGACTTGTTGCACTGCTGGGATCAACTTGAATTCGATGCGATACACTGTAAACACAAGTTGGTCAGGTGGTGTCTGAATTGACTAACCACGTACGTTATTCATATTTGTTTAGATTGTGATGATATCTGACTAATTTCGTAGTAATGAACTAAAGAATATCATCACAACTTAGTCAAGGAGGTTTAAAATTTGTTAGAAACTAATTCAACTGGGTAAAAAACTAGTCAAATATTAGCCAATATTGTTGACTTACGTGATTAGTCAGTTCAGGCACTTTTTGACTTATGTTTACAGTGTGGAGTCCCAGTGTAACTGTAATCTATTTCAGGCCAAACGCCATTCCAGTTCCTTAAATGCTGACGATTGTGTCAATGGCTAGTCCAGTTGAAAACGGACTCGAGACCGGACTATGCGGAGTATAATATAACTAGCTCTTTATGCGTGGTCCACACAAAGGTATTACGTGTCATTCTGTAGTAAAAGCCCAGCCACCAATGTGGACCTTTATTTCAAAATCAGCGTTAATACCCCTGGTTGGGACGTTGTATGTAAATAGCGGTATTACCCAAGACAAAACACCTCGACAAAAATTCAATTATGGTGACATTTATATTTTCAAAACGTTTTCCGCCCTTACCTTCAAAATAGAGAGCGACCTGCATTCACTTTTTCATGTTGACTACTTGAAACCACTGGCGATGAAATGTTGTGACGAAATATTGTTGTCAGTATTATTTGTTTGAAGGGGATCTTCAAAGTTTGAAGCGACAGCCTAGACAGAGGAGAGTTAGTTAGATGGATTTTTACGGCCCAGTTTCCAACCTTTTGGTTCAAGTCGAGCCGGCAACGTTGTGGTTTTCTCTACTCCATTGCTTATGCGGAGCATCACGCACAAGGACAGTAGGTTCCATTTTTTACAGTCTTTGGTATGACTCCACCTGAGAGAGGAGAGATGGACTCAATAATTTATTTGGTCAAGAACAGAGGAAAAGGTTGTATTCGGGAGCTGGCGCTGTAGAAACAACGCCTTGGTTGAACAGATCGTGGAGGAATCCTCAAGTGCTTATAGATATAATAAAATGGAGGTGAGCCCAGGTCTGGTCCTCTAAATTAATGAACATTAAATATAAAAAGATTTGGACAAAATTACAAAATGAAAAAATCTGTCCAAATTAAAATGGGCTTGCTACGTTTATCGGACCAAGCAGTGGTAACTAACATGACCCACCCGGAAGTAGTCCTTCCACGGTTAGACATCCGTCTGGAAGTAGTACAGTATTAGCACCATGGTTTCAGTTTGGTTTCTTACGGTTGAGACGGGACATGAGCGTCTCCATAGGAAGTAAACTATTACGTAATGAAATTCAGGCTTCCTGTCAGACGAATATACTTTGGTGTTACGGGTTACAAGGCTTGCTATGAAACTACAGTGCTGTCCCCTAGATGATCTTCCGATGGAAGTTGGGTTGTTAAAAATGTAGGTCTATTGGTTTCCTAGAAAGGAGTATGATGAAACTATTTATGCTAATGCATGTGTCCACCTGTTGCACACGGTTGATAAGATCAGATAAGACACGTAATGATTGCCCAGACTTCACTTTGTCACCACCACAGGTAGTGTATGTGGTTTACACAAATCATTGGTTCGCAACATATACGTTTCTATATAGGTTCAATATAAGACACGTAGAAGATGGCACGTTAAATAAAAGTTGACAAGGAGGACGTATCTATAGCAACCAAGTGGTAGGAAGGAAGGTCTGACGCAACTCCGTGGGAGGAGTTGGAATTGGTGTATAAGTTAAACGTATAATGTGAATAATTATTCGTAAATGTCAATCAATAAGTTTGAAGTTTGCCATTGACTTTAAATAATTTTACACATTGGGCCCCTGGAAAATTTCCCCCTTCCAGAGTCTCGTCTTCTCCTATTTAATTTAAGCACGTTAAAAAATCGGACAGGAAAAGAATCGACACTGAAAGGGGGAGGGGGGGGGCAGTCGCTCCTTCTTCTGCCCTTGCTATGTTTCTGCTCCTAGTCAGGGGACTGAACAAAGGCACCGACAAAAACCTACATCTAAGAAACTTTTTGTTGAAGCATCGTTTTATTTTCTGAACTGATTTTTGCCAGAATATAGAAACATTGAAGATGTCTTTCAGGTTAGAAGAAGAGTTTTTGTGTTACTATCGTTGAATGAAAATTTCTGAACATTGTTTGGGTAACATAACATTCCACACAAATGCAAGAATAGAGCCTCCACTACTCTGTAACCAATCACGACGTAAGACCGTGTTAAAGGATAATATTTTGTTAGTTTTAAGTCAATGCACAAGTATGGTGCAGAACGGTGATAAAATGTAAAACAGACTCTAATATAACATAAGCTTGGAGGAAAGGAGCCCGCGTAGCACCTTTGTGGCTGCAGCCCCCTTTAGGGTACCGCCCTCAGTAGCTTGCGTAGCGCCTCTGTGGTTGCAGCCCTCTTTAGGCTGCTGCGCCCAAGAGTTGGTTTTTTGTAGTGATGAGCTGAACGAAAAGACTTCGTCCGCTGTTGTCTCTGCCAGGACTGTGGACTGGCTATTTCTTGCCTTTTGTGAGTCTTCCCAAAGGAGAAATCCTTCAAACCCCTGCCATGAATTTGCAAAGTCCCTTCTCAAAGATTCGGACTAAAAACGAATTTAGGACATCGAGGGAAATTATTTTGTGTAAAGTTATAGCCATATGGCTACCACACCACACGTCAGGCCACGTGACCATTTTTGCAACCAGGGAACATGAAATAACAAGATAATAAATCAAGCTTGTAAATGATCCTCGGGGCAGATTGGTATGATAAATTTTCTTTCTTCTTGCCTGCACCAAAGTGAATTTGTCATTATTTGCACGAAGGAATAGCTCATGTAAGTGTACACCCAGAAAGTTGAGAGGGAAAATGCAGTCATCTTGAAATTAGTTTACTCATGTATCATAACTCATTAATGACTCTTAAATCAATGGCAATGATTTTATAAATCAGTTTATAAATTATGCAATTAAAATAATCCAATTGCTTACCTTGAATGTCATTTGTACCTCAAGTTCTGCATTACTATACAAGATGCTTCAATATGGATTTGTAACATTAAGTTTATTTAAGAAAGTTGACAGGCCTTAATTAGTGGCGTAGCTACGGGGGGGGGGGGGGGGGGCAGGGAGGAAGTTGCCCCCCGGAAAATAATTTGGGAAAAATTTAAGAAATTGGGGTAATTTGAAAAGTCATGGTATGCCCTTTTCCCATTTCTCAAAATTTTTGTTAGAATAAGAAATTGTGAGACATTTTTCATACATATTTCTGTTTTTTATGCAACAAATAAACCCAAATAAACCCAGATCCAGGGTCGCATGAATCGACCTGACTCGCGTTCCACAGGAATGTCCTTTCCGCACCGCAAAGCAGATGCGGGTGTTATGATCAGTGCATAGGAAGCTGTTTTACCCTACACAACAATGGATGGAACTGAAACAATCCATGGCTTACGATAAAGAGAACGTTACTCTAGAATAAACGGGATCCATGGGCATACTTAGATTTTGTTACTTAGCCTAATCCTTGGACGCTTGCAGGCTAGTTCGGGAAAATAGCTTTCTGGTCACTTGGGGTGCAACAATTAACGGGTCCATGAATACCATGTGCTAGGCTAGAACTTACTCTGGAAATGTAGGACTTCTACACTTAACAGACTGTTGTTCTAACAGGATATCCTGTGTGATCGAGCCACTATTTGGCCTCCTTTCAGTGGCATGCGAAGGGGTACATTGGGCCATGTCCCTCCCCTCACGGATGCCATTTTTTGTTCTTAAAAATACGTAGCCATACTTTAGTAACACAGATTTAACTTCAAAAGATAGCACATGGCGCCAAATTGCATGTAAGGACACCCAATTTTTCAAAAAGGGGGGGGGGGGTATTTGTCTCTGCAAGGCCTTTCAGTAATGCCATTTTTTAATACCCACAAATACGCAAATTCTGCCAAATTCCAATTTGTACTTAAGTAGGTAGACTCTGTATCCCATTGGTGGAACCGATTGCCTCAGATTTAAGAATTTTTAAAAGGGAGGACCCATCCCATAGACTCCTTCCCCGGCCGGTATAGAGGTACAAGAAGGGGACAAGGAAGCGGAGGGTGTTCATGTGTGAAGAGAAATAGTTTGTCATTTATCACGAAAGAGATGTTAGGGGTAAAATCATTAAAAGATGGGAGTTCGATCAGTCACAGACAATTTTCATCAATTCAGTGGCTCTTCAATTTAACCAAGTTAGTTGGATAGAGTTTTATGGCCCAGTTTCCAACCTAGCTGACCACGGCCCTTTTTCAGTTTCCAATTCAGTCAAGAGTCTCAATGGAGGAGCATTAGCATATTTTCAATTCTTTGTATAGTTTTCCCGATAAGAATCAAGACCATCTCATATAGGCCCAATAGAGATAGTACATTTTATGTGGTAATTTTCTGATCACTTAGTATGTTCCTGATTTTTTTTCTTTCCGCCGCCAACTCACGGTGGCGCTTCGCCCAGTCTTTTGGGCAAAATTGCATTTTGGGGGTCAAAGTAGCTCTTAACTCTCTGATCACTTTGATGTTTGCGAACACATTTTGAATTAAACATTTTATTGCAAACGACAAAAGAAGATAGCGACTCGTTAGATTGGGAAAATGTTATTTCGACCATGTGAGGGGTCTGATTTTTCGAAATTTGCTGTATGCTCCGTGCCATCCGAAGGTAGCGCCCCGCTTAGATAACCTATGTGGCAAAACAACGTTTTGTGGCCAAGAAAAACTGCAAATTAAAATGTTCCCTTTCGCCTATACCGATCGATGCTCTTTTATTTTGACTCCTAAAAGTATACAAATTTAATGACAATTTTTACTTCGTAAGGTAGCGTAAATGGCATAAGAATGCATGTAAAGGCACAAGAGTTTCAGTTTTATCCTCATGAACCACCACCATTCAACTATTAACACTAATCTTGTCAAAGTCGAAAATCTCGCACCAATTTCCATCTAGGCTCCTTGAAGACGTAACAAACCCCTTAGACCCCTCCCCGAGGCTGGTGATCACTCAACATACTGCATGCCCCCCCTCCCCTTCAGTGATATCCTGCGTACGCCATTGCTTTGGTACATACAATTACAAAGAACTAGATATTATTGACCAAAATAAATAAACTAAGAGTTGTTATTTCTAATCGCTCTGTTATACTTTAAGATTAAAATACAGGTTATATTACATAATTACATGGTAATGTTGTTTTATTTGTAAATTTTCCTATTTTACATGAAATACATGCACATCGACCGGGAAAGTTTTGGGGAAGTTTCATGCCTTTGCCCCCTGGAAAAAAATTCTAGCTACGCCACTGCCCCGAAGCCAGACAAGGCAAAGAAGGGGGTTAAAAAAGTTCCTAGGACTCGAATGTTTCTCCAGAGAGGGGGAGGGGGAGTATATATGCCGCTGTAAGGCAATATTCTATCCTTTCGGGGCACTTTTGTCTCCACGCGGGATCTCCTAGGGCATACCCCAACAGCTGTAATATTGAGTTTGAGCGACGGCGTGTTCCCACGAAGGCGCCAAAAATGGCGCCAAAAAAGAAAGAAAAAAAACACATCTCATTAAATATTTTAAAAAACACAATAAGACATAGGATATGAAGACAAGTTTGCAAGTTTCGTCTGCACCCTGCACAGCTGGGTATTTTTGCGGGAAAATTTCCTCATCGCCATGAACTTTGTATGTAAACTGACCTTCTACCCCCTGAGGTACTGTTATCACAAAAGGAGACGTGGTTGATTCTCAAAAAAGACATTGTTATCTTGGCAATAACAAGCTTGTTTTCGTTTTGTCTGCACACGACACAGCGGGTTTTTTGCACACGGCAAAATATTCACACGACACTCGAAGCCAGGGAATTGAATAAACTAACATTCGATCCCGTGAGAATGTTTCAATGAGTCTGAACTGATTAAAAGTGATTTTGTTATCGATATTTTTTACCGCATAAGGTGATCGGGTTTTTTTATTAAAACAGAAAATAAAGGAAATGAATCCAAGGAATTTTGTTAGCGTCCCCTTTTATTATTTAGAGCCTCAGCCAGACATTTCTAGGGGGAAGGACTTTTTATCTTACTTCTCCAAGAAATCTTTGCTTCCCAGTTTGGTTATAAAAGTGCAAAGGGTAAGGGGAGGCTAAATTACAAACAAATTAAATAGGCGGTTTCCTTGAAAGGAAATTTTAGGCTATTTGCCAAAATATTCCTTTCCGCGTCACCAAGTTTCCCCCAAATTTTCCTAAACCATATTCTTGTCTTGCTTTGGTCGTTGCTTGAGGATAAGCCTAAGTAACATTTGGTTCAGGGCATCTGGGTCAATTGAACGCAAAGGCGTCCGAAAGAGGGGTAAGGAGAACTTGCATTATGGGAAATCAAAACCTTGAAATTATCGAAGATAAAAGCACATCAACAATTTATCAAGATATCGCTAGAAAATTTTCAGAATATATGATTTTAAAATAGCAAAATGATTATAGATGCAAATTATGAGGCCTGGGATATGATATGCATTTCGGTCAAAATGTTATTGGCGCTTCCAGTCTTACACTTAAATAGTTTTAATACAGGTTCCTCACCTGGCTCATTCCTGGACCCGTCAGGGAAGACTGCCAGCTGCCTACCTTCCTATCCCACTCTCCAATTTTCTTAATCCGTAAGATCACTTATGCATATTTAATCACATCCCAACAACCCGTCTTGGACCAAACATTGTTATTAAAATTCCTAATAGCAACGACAAGTTCTTCAATGTTAAAAAGTTTCAAAGTTTACATAAAATCCACGATTGGTTCAGAGTTCCAGAAATTCAAAGTTTGAGAATATCTTCCAATGAAGCCTCTCAAGTTTTCCAGAATTCAAGCCAAAACATTTTCGGCACGCTTGGCGCGCAAAATATTCCTCATCTTTTTGCTCACTGTATGTCAGGAAATTCTAAAGGCCACTCCAGCTCTCTTCTAGGAGTAAAGAATGTTCCCTGATTTGATCAATTTCAAGTCTTGGCACCCTCTGACTTTTTGTTTGTATATAGACACCAATTGTTGAATATTTGAGTAGCTGAAGTATCGTCAATTAATCAGTGTCAAGTTTTACTACTGAGCAACTACAACCTAGAACAAAAAAGGGGGGAGGGGAAACGAATATTAAGCAATTAATGCTTCGGAGGACCGACGTACGAATGGAGGGTGGTTTAAGGATGACCGGGTGGTTTGGGGGAGTTCGGTTGAGGGTCCACTGTTATAAAGTTTCAGGATGAATGGAATTTTGCACATGCAACGGTAGCACGAACTGAACCGTGTATTTCTGCCCTGGAGCATTCATTGCGTTGAACATTCTAAGGCAATTATTTCAAACTTAAGTTATTTATTTGTCGAATTTGCAAGTTCAGTAACAACAACAACAGCAGCAGCAACAACAACAACAATACAATACTGTACTTGCAAGTGCACAGGTGTCCAAGCCTGCGCAGCGCAGATGGCTTCGTTCTTTCTTTTCCCTTAGACAAAAGCGCATTTGAAAACTTCATTAATCTCATTTTTGTAGAAATCTTTGGGCTTTTAAAGAAAGATCCTGCCCGAATTTCTGTATTCTGCATAAATTTAGGGATTTCCAAGATCTCCGGTGTACCGATTCTTGTCATCTGCCCCTTCCCATCAGACCATGCTCCATACGCCCTTGAAGGGGAAGTTAAAGCAATAATTTAATTTTCATATGTGAAAGAGGAACCAAATCTACACAGTGTGGTGAAATTTCCATTCAAATCGGAAATATATTTCTCGAGATATCAGTAAATGAAGTTACTAAGATTTGTGTTCAAAAGTGTTCTTCAGGGCAGCACTGAGAGATTATATCACTTCCTCACATTAAAAAGAATGCTTAATTTCCCCTTTTCACTCTGTAATGTTGACCTTGAAGTTCCTATCGGACTTCCCTAGGGGAATGAAGCGTTTGCTAAGTTCTCATGCCACTTATGCAATCACATTCTTATAATATGGGATTGTTGGGGAGAAAATAAGCTGTAAAGTAAAACAAAAGGCTGTCCATTAATGTGGGGATATGATCCCACATGTGCTTGTTCCAAGTTCACTTCTTGTTGAAAATGTGACCACTTCACTTGCTCATATCTTGGGAACCACACGTCGGATTTCCATGCAAATTTGACCAAAATGCTTCGAATACTACCCCTCTAACATATCAACACTTGGTATGACCTTAAAACCTTCTTTTAAACAATTGCAAAGGGCACAGATATTTGCCCGGGAATTGAGCCTAGACTGTGCTACGTGCTACGTGCTACGTGCTACGTGGAAGGAATCAAAGAGATTGGGTGAAATGATATATATGTCGAATGCTAATGCACGAGGATATACATGTCGCTAGTTTTCAATAAAAAGGTCTTGCGTTGAAGGTAAAAAATGTTACCCCAATAAATCACCACTTCAATACGCTTTTAGACTAATATATATGACTCAAGGGTCAGTTATGACTACTTACTGCGTTAAACAATGGATTAGGGAATAAAAGTCATTACGTGAGCCACAACTGAAAAAAAAAAAGACCGAGACCGAACCTACCTAAACCAATTGGTTGGAAACCTCATTTGGTTACTTCATTAGCTGCCTAATCCTCTCAACCAAAACAGTTCCAATTCTCCGAACCTACTGACTGAAGACCCTCCTACAACTGTCTAAAACCCATTATCATCCAGACACAATCTTAGTTTATTGCTTCAGGGTGAGCATACAAAATATCAATGTGTAATCAAAACACCCTCAGTACAGTACATGCTGGATTATACGAGCTACAGTACTCTGCGATTTTGAACTTGTTGTCAATCATAGCGCTGCACCAGTACAAAATATTGAAGTTTGGGTGAGAGTTGACTTCCTTTAAAGCCAGTAGAAACTGCGTAAAAGGGAGAGGGGCGTTCAAATTGGCATAAAGTTCAGGTAGAGTAAAATTTTGTAGCAATTTTTATGCAACCGTAAATGCTGGACAGTATTTCCTCACAACTACGGTAGGGTATAATTTCTCGGGAAACATTGCCTTGCTTGGACCAAGCCCGGAGCTGTGTGCCTGGACACTTTAGTTTTACACCGTCATTTTCGGCTGTGACGTAAGCTATATAGTACTTTTACACAGGTGATACACAAGGTTTTTTAGAGGGGCCCCTCTCCCTGGACCTTGCAGAGTCTGCTCGAATAATATATACCAAATCGAATTTCTTTTCCTTTTCAATAAGACCTGCAATCACTGCTCTCCTATCAGTTTTCTCCCTTATTCAGTGCCCATCCGGCGGACGTGGGTAAAGGGCAACACGCGAACACAGGGCGGACGGGTTAACTGGATTGAATAAAATGTTAAAAACATAAGTCAGGGAATGATATCGCTGAGAAAGACTTTGCAAAGTCTATACCCTCTCCTCAACTACATCTCCGGTGTTCTAACTTTTCTCCACTCCCCTCTCCCTGACACCATTCCCAGTGTTCAAACTTTTGTCGGCATTTATGAAAGCAAAAAAAAAGCCGTACAGAACGGTAAGATCCCCCCGAAGATTTTTAGAGTAAACCACTTTGAGTTTCGAAAACTTACAGGTAAAACATGGAAAAATAGAAGAAATACTCGTGTAGGTAATGATGGAAAATAATCTGAAATAGGCTATATTAACGTTTGTCAAGCCTGTTCATAAAATCTGTTCTTTATAAAGCTTTTAGCAGCTGACCAAAGCAATGAAATTAATTATTAATTTCCGGTTATTTAAAGGCAGTCATTCGTCACCCTAAACTACAGTTTCAGTATACATATATCAAAACTCTCAATTGGTACAGCTCTTTGATTGGCATCACATTCAAACAATGCATCATAGCTAAATTACACAGCATGGGCACTGAGAGTGTCTTGATTACACATCATGGACTTGTATGGCCACTGGGACAAGCCATGAAGCAATAAACAAGGATTGTGTCTGGATAAAGATGAGTTTTAGATAAATGTGGGAGGGGCTAGAAGTAAGTAGGTTGGGAGAATCGGAACTGTTTGGAATGATGGAAATATGCCTTTAAATCATGGAAGTACTACCTCTTAGGTACTTCCATGTTAAACATACAGATTAGAAACACGTATATCCCAAAGCTTCAACTCGGATCGGCCCCACCATGATCTTACATTATAACATAGAACATCAAGTTCGTTGTTTTATGAAGTATGCACCGTGTGCAGTGCGATGCTCATTGTCAGAGGCGTCGGTGGGGAGTACAAAACACCCTCATTTTCGCAAGATCTGCACTTCGGGCAGGTCCTAGGAAAATCCGGGTAGCCGCGGTTGCATGTTTTCATTATACAACAAATTCTTATATAAGCGTGCCCGAATGCTAAGTAAAACTGAGAGAAAGGTAAAAGAAAAGAAAGGTAAAGGAAAAAGAAATTTGCAAAACATTCGAGCAGCTAATAAAAGACAATTAGTCATCAATTTCTCATGCATAGCAGCACTGCACATCATTTTGCGCGAAATGGTATGAATATTGGAGCGAAATATCCAAAAAAATTTCGGGGTGTTTTCAGTATCTCACGGGCAGATGGGATGATGTTGAGGAAAATACGTACACAATGAAACCGTCGTTGGGAGGGTGGTCATTGGAATGATCCCGATCCGACAAAAGTAAGTCTACTCGGGTATTTAAAGGGCCATTCCTCTCACCCCAAACTGCAGTTCTTGTAGGGGGGGGGGGTACCAAAACTCCCAATTGGCTCAATTCTTTGATTGACAGCTAATTCAAACAATGCAGAATACCAAAGCTTGTATTACACAGCATGAACTGTACTGAGAGTGTTTTGCTTATGCATATTAAGCTTTTCTATACTCACCCTGAAGCAATAAGATTGTGTCTGGATGAGGATGAATTCAGACAATTGTGGGAGGGACTAAAATAAGGTTGTTAGGAGAAATGGTTCTGTTTGGGGTGAGAGAATCAGGTCTGTAAGACAAATGTGTTTGTAGGGGATTGGCTTGGGTGCTGCTAATCAACCTGGAACATGGCACTTTTGGCTGTCTGAGTAGTCACAATTTTATAAAATTTTGGGTACGTTCTCCATCAACCCATGTTGGCTCTGCGATCAGATATCTTTCGGGCAGTATCATGCCCTTTTTGCCTGCATCCCCTCAAAAATGCCTGTGTACGGTCTTCGGTAAGCAAGATATTCATGAACCAGAAGTGAGGGTGTTATCCATTCCTCCAAAACTTAAAGGGCAGGAGCAGTCACCCCAACTTGAAGCAGTGTAGTAGACTGTCCAGTTTCATGATTGGCTGTTGAGGGTCATGTGACAACATTTTAACTCCTCAAATGCGAAATTTACTGGAAGTTACTGCTTGGTTTACCTTTCAAATGTTACATTGAAGTAATAAAATATTATGAAAGATTCTTTGAACAGATATGAGACGAGAATTGTGATATTTAGCTGTTGCTTCAAAATAAGTTTGGGAGGACTGCCCTTGACCTTTAAGTCAGGACGCACCTCGGCGATATATTACCATCGAAGTAAACCGGGAGGTGTAATATTTGACCCCAATGAAACTGAGGTTAAGAATTGCATCATGTGTGGGAAGCTATGAAATTTCCTGGTTCTTCTCATGTCCTAGGTATGACGTTAAACTGCATCGAGGTAGGGTGACGAGATTGTGTGTTGCGAGTAGTTTGCTGCCGACTATCCCCTATGAAATATACACAAAAGGCCGTTATTACTCATCCTACCACTGGTGGGTTGTCGGCGCCACAAAACCGAGCGAGCCCTTCCATGGTTGGCCCCCTATGGGATGGGGGTTGTATGCCAACGTTATTAACTGCATGTCGTAAGAGGCGACTAAAGGGAGACCAAATTTGAACTTGAACCATACTTGGAGATGAATGTAAACTTTGAACTTTCTATTGAGTTGACTGACACTAGGCTAACACATTCGTGTTGGCGTGTCGTTAAATCTCATCTAACTCCTGGTTCTATTCAAATTATTCTTTTTTGTTTTCTTTTAAAAGGACTGCATTAACTCCTACATGGCGAAGTGACATACGATCAAATAGGCCACATTTTAATTGACTGTTTGATGGGAAGTTCAGGAGGTTGGTTGTTGTCTTTCGGGGACGTACATGTGAGTTTCTTGGAAAGCAAATCCTTCGGGGGTAATCGTTTGGTGTAGTTCCTTGGCAAGAATTTAAAAAAAAAATAAAAGAAACACCACACGACAAACATCCAAAGAAAATAGTTCCAAGCATCATAAAAGAGCAAAAGCAATTGTCCCAAACTTTTTTTTGAAACAACATTCGGATCATAAAGATGACTTCTTATTTCATTTCCAAGCATCTTACATAAGACATTTCAAGACTGAAACATTGGATATTCAACATAAACCAATGAGTTACTCTCCAAAGTTTCATAATATAGCGAGAATATGTCACATGGCGATAGGGCCGTCGCTGGGGTTTCATGTTAAAGGGGTTGTCATGGTCCCAAATTCCGACTGGCTGAATGGTTTTCCAACTCAATAGAGGAGCCACCAGGCAAATTTCGGAGAGTATGAATACATGAAGCATGTCAGGTGGAAAAGGCCTAGAGGACGAGGCCGATGTCTTTCTAAGCGGAGGGCCACCATTGGTTGACGCGGAGTGCACATAGAATTTTGGAAAGTCACGGCCCTTCAGATAGCCGGAAACAGTATTTCCCAGGCTGAAATAAGCAAGGCTTACACATGCATTGTCAGCAGGGTTGCCAAAAAAAAAAAAAAAACGTCACAGATCCGGAATTTGGGGGATAAACGGAAAGCCATCATTGGTTGGCGCGAGGGCGTAGAAAATTTTGAAAAATCGCAACCCCTCAGATAACCGGAAATGGCACTTCCAAGGCTGATATAAGTAAGGCCTACATAGGCATTTTTAACAGGGTTGTGAAACATTAACGTGTAACATTACAGACTTGAAGCCTGGTGGGATAACTCTTATTGGACGAGGCTGACGGCTATCTAAAAGAGGCCCGATTATGGCGGGGAGCGCACAGAAAATTTTGAATAAAAAAATCTGCCTTTAGATAAATGAACCTTTACCTTTTCAAAGAGTATGACATAATGAACGATTCGGGTAGATGTGCACTGTTTAACAAAGAGTCTCTTGATTGGCTGTTGCCATTGTATTGTATCGGTTGTATCCTTTGTTAGGTTTGCATCGCGCCAACGGTTGGCTTTCACGAAAAAGGATACGTGTAGGTGCACATAAAAAATAATTGCTAATAATCATCATATTGGACTTTCACGGCACGTTAAGAACATCAACAGTGAGCTACGCTGTAGGTTATGGGTAGAGGATTCCCTGCCAAAATTTGCAATCATTGCATTGTAAATCTAAGCGGAGCGCCACGATAGTTGGAGCAGAGCGTAGGCCAACAAAAAATCTGAAAAATTGCGACTTCTCGGAATTCTCATAATAGCTTTTTCCAGAATTGAAAGTAACTCCATGGAGGTGTTAACTTTAAGCAGTCGTTACTTTGAACTTTCGTTTGCAATAAAAATTTCACTCCTACGAGAAATGAACAAATTGCAGTACGATCAGAAAATTACCAGATAAAATGTCAACTTTCCGGCCAAAGCTTTGGGCTCTTTAAACTCCTGGGTATTCTCATGTCTTCATGTGTAATCTAGAAACAGGAAGTTGTAACACCCTAGTCAGAATAATCGCACAGAGTTTTGCAGCTTCCACCCGAACGATATTCTACTATATAGGGCAAAATGCAAACTCTGAAATGAAACTGAGGTAGAGTATGTTTAACTGTTTTGTGTAGACCCAGAAGGTGTGGCCAAATTTCATTTTGTTTTAGAATTTCTCATGACAATTGTACAGTGAATATGATCGATGATGCTTCCTATTTTTTGGGCAAATTCTGGAAAGAATTCAGGAACCATTAACAGTTATAAGTGATTAAAAACACGCCAGGTTTTTTTAAGACTTACATGGCTGCCAGATTTTTTAATCCACTGCCCGAAATTCAGATCTTGCGAAAACTTGGGAGGCAGTCCTTTACCTGCTCCATGGGCCTTAAATTTAAGGGGGGAGGGTTTTATCCCTCCCTATTGGTTTTTCGTGTCTTCACATAAGATTTGCACCATAAGCTACCTTTAAATTAAATTCGTGTCACATATTTAACACATTTAAATGAACTTGAACAATCTGTGAGGGGTTGGGATGGTACAGCAGTGCCTTGCTCCGGCTACGCTAGTTCTTGAGAACGTGTACCGTATTCCATGTACCTAAACAGTAAACACCAAGGCAGACTTACTTAACAGACTTAAAATCTGTCAGAAGACCAATACAGAGGTTATGCGTGTATTCCGCACACCCGACCAATCCAAGTCGGGTCTGCATACTTGAAGGTTCAATAGAGGGACGCAATGACTAACAGATCGCTGTCATGGAAAGAGATCAAGGAGAGGAGACACTCTCCCTGGACAAACTTCCCATTTTGACTTTTGGAAAAGGGATAGAATGCAAAATTTCCTACATTTGACAACATTTTTGAAAACGCATGACTACCAATCTAGTCTCGCGCACCCATAACAGAAATTTGCCAGTTTCAGAATCTTCATGGACAGTTGGATTCCACAACAAAACCTATCTTCGAATCACTAGGTGAAGAGGCGATCCGTCTTCCGAAAAGTACGTAAAATGCTGTTAATTTTTGTTGCTATGCGTACGCGTGAGTTGTTATATCAGAGGGAATACTTGTATATTCGGCAACATTGAGTAAGGTCGGAAGCACGCGGGAAAACCCGTGACCGGCCTGACTTTAAGAACCCCTCTATAATTCTGTCACCTTATCTCTAAAGAAATATAGCCTAAATGTCAAAGGTAGAAAACTGGAAATCAAGGGAGCCTGGGACATATCCAGACGAACAATCAACCATTATTGGACTGATGCAAAATTTAGATATGATTGAGATGCTACTGAAAATTAATAAATCAACGAAACTGAATTTTTGCATTTTATAAAGAATTTGCAAAAATGGGGCTTAATGGTGTGATTTACGTCAGAAAAGTTTATGGCACTTGATCTTATTGGGAAAGTCGATATAAGCCCAGTCGGAAAAATCACCCTAGAGCGGGGATGAGAAAATTACAACTTGAATTAAAGATTTTCCAACTATCGTAGCTATTACGATTTTTTAGGAGGGGAGGGGTGAGATAAACCCCCCAATAAATATATGGTTCACCTAAAACAAAATATGTGCAATGTACCTGCTAAGTATGACATATCTCACTAGGCTGTAGCCCTTCTTGAGATATCGTGTTTTAAGGTTTTTACCATATGACCTCTAGTGACCCCAAATGACCTTTGAACGCCTACAAAAAATGACAGCCTTCATCCTCTAATTATGATCAATGCAAAGGCTGAGTAAGAGATCCCTCACTGTTACCCTTCTTGAAATAACGTAGTATCTACAAGGGTTTGAAATTGTCACCTCTCGTGACCCCAAAACTTTTTTGACCTTCCACGAAACGAACGAAACGAACAAACAAACGTAAGGCCCATCTTAGGCCTTGGATCCAAAATTCCTGAACACCTGAGAGGTGGTGACCACACATTTAGTATTATTATGATGTATACGGATGGATGAATGTGATGCATGGCTAGATGGATGGATTAATGGATGAATGGACGTTGCATGATTAATAGCTCACGCCAACATGCTGGTGTGAATTACGAATAATGAACAAAAATATTTGTTAGAGAGCATGTAAGATGAATTCATTCATTCAAACTCTCATCTTCATAGGACATTCCTGTGTTGAGGTATAAAACGTTGAAGATTATTCATTCAATTTAAACTGTCACATTGAGACAATAATACGGTCATTGTTGTACTTCTCACATTTTAGTCTTTGTTTAAAAACTAAAATTGTTATTCGTGAGGAAATTTATGATGTTTGGAACTTCCAATAAAAGACGTTAAAATCTTGCCGTTTTGGCTGAAATTGTTAAATGAAACATTACCTTTGCAATCTAAACACGTCTATTTACTAGGTTTAGAAGATAATACCAATCACCCTGCATGTTTTGATATACTTCTCGAAAACTCGAGCTCGTATCATATTTCTAATCTTCTCCAGGGTGGCGGCAGAATTTGCCCGACAGGGGGACAAGCTCCTCGACGCACTAAGGTCTCCAGACGAGATTAGAAGTTTGCCGAAAAGTTTTTCCCTTTTTTGAACGAAGATTAGAATATTAAGAGCTTATTATATTGCAGAAACTTGGAGATTTAATACATGGGCGTCACCAGACATTTTTAAAGGGGGTCGTAATTTGCGCGAAGAAGAAAGTTATTGCAGCTTTAGCAGCAATGCTCGCGCGACAGCGCGAGCAGTACGGCGTGGGGTCTAGGGGTCCGCTCAAGAGATCCTGGTGGGGTCCAGGGACGAAACCCCGCAAACTCTGAGGAACTAGCATTTCAAATATCTATAATATGGTGAAATATCGTCAATATTGCTAGTTTGGTAGTGCCAAAACTATGATTTCATGAAGGTTCAGAGCAAAACGTGAACCCATGGATGGGGATTAAAAAGAAAGTTTTAAATCTTAAAATGACAATGACATCAAAACGTTTTTTTTTGTTTTTTTTTTTTTAAAGTAAGGTGCTATTGTGGGATCCATGGCTCGGTAAAGGGAACCAACTAGAGTGGTAGCATTCAGAGGCAAAGGAGTTCCCAGGACAAAAACTCTTTACAGCTGGTGGAATAACATGAAGTATTCAAGATTAAGGAGGTAAAATAGCGAAACTCAAATAACAAATCATGAAGAATTTTTAGCGAATTGATCTCTGCATTGCAAAGAAATTTAAGGAAATCATTAAAATCTATAATGAACGGCGCCTCAAGATATCAGGCTCTATGAACAGAACAGTAGATTGTGCACAATGTGATTTTACCAATATAATTTTTTACTTTCAACCTTTCTCCTTCAAAACCTTGAAAATAGTGTCATTTATTTCATTAAAAGAAAGGTAATGGAAAGGTAAAAATTGAAAACAGCGAGCAAATTTGGACGAAGAACAGAAGAAGATAGTTGAGATTGAAAAACACTCTAAAATCAAAAGAGTGAACTTAGTCACTCTTTCATGGAGTGAAAAGTGTAAATTCACTCCATTAGAGTAATTCACTCCAAGAGGAGTGAAACTCACTCCGAAAAGAGTGAAATTCACTAGAGGAAGAGGGGAATTCATTCCTTCTACGAGTGCCTGCAATGATCACTCTTTTTTAAAGAGTTATCACTGTGGGCACTCCATCAAAAGTGAAACTTCGCTCGTTTAAAGGGAATTTAACATATAATTTAACATATAGTTCTAATATAGTTACAATAAAAATGATTTTTCCATTAAAAAAGATATCATTTAAAGGTCTTTCATGGAAAGGACTATTAGAAATGATTTTAATATTTTGGAAAGCTGTAGCTACATATAACCAATAGGACGTGCTATCGGACGGCACTTTACAAAAAGTAGGGGTGAAATAATAATTTGGGGGACTCGATCTGTAATTGCAGCGAGATTAGGCATTCAACATATTAAAAGAAATTTGTACTTTTTCGATTTTTGATACATCCTTCAAACTTCTCTGTAAAAAGAAAAACCCAAAGGAGGGTCGTTCGCATCCCCGACCCCCCTTGGTGACAAAGATGTAATATCAGAAAATTTGTTGTTGTTTTTTGTGACAGGATTAAAATGAAAAATTTGGGTTTTTACTAAGTAATATGCCTTTCAGGAGCATAATTACCTAGAATGTCGGGGTGATTTAAGGGATTGGCTTTGGTTATTTGTTGTACTGAGTATCCATCGAAATGAGAAAATTTTGCCACTTTGAACAACCCGAAGCTTATATTGGGAAAAAATTGTAATTTTATGACAGATTTGGGGTTTTTTATGGAAGAATCTGACTTTCTTAGAAGACAAATCATGTAGGGGGTGATCTGTAGTTTTGTTGGGGTTACTGAATATCATCAGACAGATTAAGGCCCTCGGACCATATTGGAAAATTTTTCCGCGGAAAAAGTTTGGCTTACCATATATTTGAACTTTTAGATTCTATATACTGAAAAAAGGCGAAAGGGAGCGTTTCAGTTTGAGAGGGGCAGATTTTTTCCCGAAAAATGTTATCTTGCCCACCTGCCCACAAGAGCACACTGATATTTTTGAAAAATTGGAAACCCCCAGACAACAGGAAAAGGCATTTACCGGGCTGGTAACAAGAATCAAAGTAGTCATTAATTTGAGCTTTTTTAAGCAATAAAATTTTCACTTTATAATACTACCTCAAAACTAATAATATGCAAGCATGCATTCTTCTATTAAGTTATCTGTTCGGCCAAAATACTATCTGAGCGGAGGGCCACCATCAGTTGGCGCGGAACGTACAGAAAATTATTAAAAAACTCTAAATCCCTCAGACAGCCGGAAATGGCATTTCCAGACTTGTAAGTAGAAATGAAGCCATCGTTATTTTGAGCATTCCTTTGAAATGAACGTTCAACTTCAATAGAAAAAGCCCAACTTGCTATAAGTGATCAGAAAATTGCCAGATAAAAGGTACTGCTACAATTAGATGTCGTGGTCTTGTCCCTTTTTGGGGGAAACTATGCAACGAAATTGAAAACATAATATGTTTGAATCTTCGTTGTATTCAATTGCAAGATCCACTAAATATAGATGAAATTTTCCAAGTGACTGCCCGAACTCCAAACTATAAATGATTTTACCTCCAAAGTATTTAAAATATGTCACGTTCCAAGCTGGCTTCAAATGAATTTTCAGTCAGAGTTATGGGGAGACATTTTTACGCTATCTTTATTACTGGCTCAAAACGGCCTTGCATATTTTCATTTCCGTTGCTAGAATTCGGGGCAAGCCAAATGGCAAACCATCAGGCACTGTATGCACACGAACAACTACTTGGCCGTATTTTGTAGGGAAAATTCGGAATTGCGAGTTTCCTAGAAGAATATGGTTTTCAAGTAAACAAAGTCAAGAAGATCGTCCGGGTGACTGAAGTTATCAAGCCCAGATCTTTTATCGGCCTGTAGAAAAAGGTTCAACGACGAAATTTTATTTTCTCAACAACAGGGGAAGGGCAGTCTTCCCCGACAGGGGCATGACCTTGCGCACACGAATTGAAGATGGGATAAGGTATATTAGAGCTAGTGAGAAGTAAATATGACCGATTCAGATGTACATTAAAAAAGCGTTACAAAAGAAACACGAAAGGTGATAAAGAAAAAACAGTTCATGATCATCCATCAACTTCAGTCCTTTCGATTTTCAGTTTTTAGGCCTACCCGAAAAAATCATGTCCTTCCCCGACGGGGTATGAGATAGGAAAAGGTACATGGATGAGATAGGAAAAGGTGTATGGAATGAGGTATAACATGGCAAAGAAGAACTTAGAAGTGATTGAAAATCGATTCCAATAGGCATTACAATAACATTACAACATTACAAAACAAAATCACCCACCCAGTAACTTCAGTCCTTGTAGTTTTTTTGCGAGCGAATGCGAAGTATAGCAGTCGCTGTATGGACTTGTTACAGTGCTTTCAATCTGTACCTTGTTGGTTTTGTTACTTGTAAGTGTTTGTATAATAAAAGGCGTTAACCATGAAAGCAGATAATTTATTTAAGGATGTCTCTGGTTTCATTACACGTTGAGGCATATTACTTGAGGAATATTTCAATCACATGGTTCTTGGAACGACTTTATGGGGTTCTCAGAAGCCCTTTCTATAGTTTTTGTCAACTGCCGTTCTTTATGACATGGTCGTTACCCTTCTTTTCTTACAGTTTGAAACATCCGAGAAACCTGCTGACTTAAAAGTATAGGCGTTGTTTTCAGAAAAACATCGAACGGGGTATTTCTTTTCATAATGAAGCATTTTAAAACTGTAACAAGAGCGGCAAACTAAAGTTATCTTTTATTTTGTTCAGAACTGAAGACCGTAACAGAGGGTTAGGAATAGAGAACGGATAAGAAAACGCAGTCTCCCGGATGCGAAAATTGCGCAATATTAACTGCGTGGTTTTCTTCTGACCTAGACGTTTTAACTGAAACATGAATCACCCTTACGAATAGGCGCTTGCTTTGCCGGTGACCACATGATCAGCCGAACGACATATGATACAATTGATGATGTCAATTGCTACCGTGGCTTGAAAAAGCCATTTCGAGATTTTGATGTTTTTCAGTTGAAAGTCAAATGTGCCATGCGCAGGACCTATATACCTGTATGCATCCAAAATAAACTTAGTTAACATCAACCCAAGTTTTTTGTTCTGCATTTTGTAAATATCCTCACATTAGGTTTTTTTAATTGGTGACTGTACTTGACGGCATGGTATAATTAGATTTAGCAATCTTGTAAGACAAATTTAAAACGGTTCCTTTGAGCAACCGTGCTGTAAGGGAAAAGACCACAAGCTGGGCACTTATCCAACCAGAGAAAGAGGAGGCCGGGGAGAAATTCTATACTGTTTTTTGTTGTTGCCTTACAGTAGGAATGGGAAAAGAGATCTCTGACGAGGAGTAGCAAAATAAAAGAATGCGTAGTTATCTCTCTCTCTACCCTTAAACCTCATTAGCGAAGACGATAGCTAAGTTACATCTCTTCTGATCTGGAAGCATATGCTTGCTTTGTTGATCATTCGATGCATTCACAAGTGATCCGGTTGAACTGCCGAACCGTAATAAGCACTGCCATCGAACAATACTGAGAACACTAAGCAAGTTAAAAAATACTGAAATTGTCATTCTTGAGGAAATTTTGATATTTTGAACTTCAAATAATATGCGTGAAATTCTGACAGTTTTGGCTACGGCCGGAAATTACTAATAAAATGATTATTCTGCAATCTAAACACGTCTGTTTTCTAGATCTAGTTGATACTATCATCCACTACTTGTTTTATTCAGTCAATTTTAACATCATTATAAACGTATCACTCATATATACTTTTCTAAAACTCGAGCTTGTATCATAAACACTTTTTTCCTTCACCTCCCGTCACTAATGTTTCACCTGTATAAATTTCCAACACTGATATATTTTTCTAAAACGCGCAAACCTCCTCATTATAAAAAAAAAAAAAAAAAATCACGTGTTTGGTTTAACGGTAGAACATCCCCCTAACACATGGAAGGCCTGGGTTCGATTCCCAGGTCAAGTCATACCAAAGAATCTAAAAGTGGAACCTACTGCCGTCTTGGAGTTGCTAAGTTAAACAACTTTTTATTAATATCACTAGAACCGGTAAAGACCGCCTCCATTTGCGAGTATGAATGCCTTGCATTCTGATTTTATTAATTTTTAGGCCTCCCCGACGAAACCGCCGACCTTCCCCGACCGGGGGGGGGGGGGGTAGTGTTCCCCGACGGGGGCCCATGGTCCCCTCCCCACCCCGCTTGCGCCACCCCTGTTCTCCTCACCTATAATCACTAATGTTTTACCAGTACAAATTTGTTACAGTGATATCCAAATGCACAAACCTCATCAGAACAAATTTACCATCTGCTAAACTACATGTTATTGGTATCAGGGAGTTGCTTAATGGCAAATTTAGAAACGTCTTATTTATATCACTAGAGTTGATACCACCGCCCCCATTTATGAGTATGAATGCCTTATATTCTTGTTTAAAGGTGACGAGCAGCCCCCCGCCCCCCAAAAAAAACTTATTTTGAAACAACAACTAAACATCACAAGTTTCTTCTTATTTCTCTTCAGAGTATCTTTCATCATATTTTTAGACTTCAATATTGCATATTCAGGTTAAACCAAGCAGTAAATTTCACATTTGAAGGGAAACTATGTTGTCACATGACTCTAAACAACCAATCATAAAACAGGACAGTCTATACTACACTACTTCAAGTCGGGTGACTGCTCGTGCCCTTTAAAATCCTGTGGCATACTATTTCACAACTTTTTGAGTAAACCGTGGTCTACCTAAACTCGACGCGATACCTATCTACAAACATGAATAAATTCTCATAAATTGGCGGATAAAATGCCTGACGAACACAAAACCATCATCATGGCGCCATTCATGTAAACAAAGTCCAAGCACAACAGTGCAAATTGTATGCTTTCAGGCTTCCCTGCAATTGTTTATATAACACATGCCTGGACCAGTTCCATGTGACAATCACTGAAGGGGAGGCGCCTAGGGAGAGTTGCTTTCCCCTTTTAATAAGAAATTTTTGAGGTCTTTGGTGATTTCGATGCAAACTCGGGCCTTCTTTAAAAAAAGAAAAGAACTATGGTGCATTTAAAATAATTGTGACATGCAGTGCTGTGTGTAAAGCGCGGATAGAATTGATCATAGCCCTCACTAATCGACAAAACTTGGTCAACATAAACCGACATAAATATCACAAAGGTGCCTTATGCACAGCAAGCTCGCGTTGCACAATATTAAGGACCTAGTTCTAAACACATACGTACAAATGTCGTACAGAAGACAGTGGGCAAAATTGGTCAGTAGGTATTCCATCCTCACTGATACCTATTGTTTTTAGTTCCTTGCAAATGCGAAATATTTTAATACAATTTCTTGCGAAGGTAGCATACGTGGCACTTGATTGCACAAAATAATGTCCATTCCTTACAAATATTCTCTGGTGGGTGACATCACCCGCCATACAGGTTTGCATCTAGTTCCCATGTGCGTGGGAGTGTCCCAAATTTTACCTTCATTTTATTCATTTGAAATACAACATCGGAAAATTTGGGTATATGACTTTTGGTAACCCGGCAATAAACCGAGAGAATGACGTCATAAACTACACCCAATGGAGCCACATTTGGACGGGAAAGGTCACCTCCCCTGTGAGAAAGAGTACTTTAAGGCAATGCTGGCCACATTAGAAAAAATGGATTAGCGTTTAAAAGTTTTTTTTATTCTGTTTGGTCAGGCAACTGGAAGCCCCCTGTTTTGGCATATGCCATAACCATAAGGGACTCTTTTTCTCAAGGCCGGTGACCTTTTGCACTTTTCCAGATCCCCAACTAGGGCATAATTCTACCCCACTACGGCACTTAAGTCTGCCCGATTCATTAAGCAAGGTCTTGGCCGATTGGGGCTCACGACCCGGCCTTCCGCTGCATACAGTCATGCATATGAAAAAACGTACAAAATCAACGATGATGCACTTTTGGTGCTACATGCCATTTAAAAGCATAACGTAACTAAGGTCACAGAGGGTAAAAAGGTATTCAAAATTTAGGACAGTTTATTTCCCTATGCAACGTGTACATATGGTCTCGGTCTCGGACTTTGTCGGCCTCGAATTTTATCCCTGGTCTCGGATATGCCGGTCTCGACTACAACACTGGTCATAACAGGGAGGTGTGATTAGACCTAGTTACACCTCCCTGGTCATGATAGTTCAGAAATTTTATGTGCGGCCCGCTACATTCAGTGCTTGCTTAGATATCCTTGAGGTATGTTTACCTGTCCCTTCCTGTTTAAAAAGTCCTAACTACGCTACTGAACAGGCCCTTGTATCACTTTTCTGAACCTGACAAAATGGTTCCCTGTTGCAATAGTATTACCACATATCAATACAAAGCATTGATCAGTTGATTATTCCTTCGGAAATAGAAAGGGATTCTGCGTTTCAATCTGAAATTATAGCCTTTAAATCCACTTAATCATGACGCTGGATAGGTTAGTTAGGTGACTTTTTACGGGCCAGTTTCTAACCAATTGGTTTAAGTCGGACCGGCAAAGGCTTTTTTCTACATGGAGTATGGTGAAGACCTAGAGACTACAGTCAATCCACCAATAGTAAAACCATGGACTCTGAATCTGAAGGTTGCGCTCGTTTCGTCTAAAAAAGGACTTAACAAAGTTAACAGTGATGTAAGTGAGTAAAGAATACTAAAATTTTCAAAGCATCCTTTACAACTTGACCCCAGACCAGTCAGCGAGATGTGGCTGCAGATCTCACACGAAGAGCCTCTGCACATACTTACCCTCACCACGACACTGCAGTCGCCCCGATTTCTTTCAAAATAACAAAGCTATCCCACAGATTTCCTCACATTGCTCTTCCAACCACATTTCAAGACATTTTACCGCCAGGTACATTCAAGCAGTGAAATCTTATAAAAGTAGACCGTTTGTACTTGCAGGGAACTGCTAGAGACTGTAGCAACTCCCTGGTAATTGGCAGGTAAGTACAGATCAAAGCCCAGTTCTCTCATCCCAAACAGTACCAATTCTTCTTTCTTACTTAAGCCCCTCCCACAATTGTCTGAAATTCATCCTCATCCCAATACAATCTCAGTTTATTGCTTCAAGGTGGGTGTAGAAAAACTCAATTTATATAATCAAAACACTTCCAGCACTGTTCATGCTGGGTAATATAAGCTTTGGTACTCTGCATTGTTTGAATTAGCTGCCAATCAAAGAGCTGAGCCAATTGAGAATTTCGGTACCCCCGTACCCAAAATTATTGTTTGGGGTGAGAGGTTTGGCCCTTTAAGATTGTATGCTGGGGAATGGAAAAACGTAGAGGTGGAAAATATTAGCGCCGCTTGTTAATTTAGAATTCAAAGTCTCGATCGAATAATATAAGCAAACGACCTGTAATGCTCACTTCTCAAGGCAAAAATTGTTCTGCCCCCAACTCAACTTTTTGCATTGCGTGAGAAAGGCATCTGTCAAGAAGACCCCATGCGGTTTTAGACGTTTCTGCGGTAGAATCGGACATGAGCACCCAGCTTGAGTTGAGCTGTTCCATTGGATTCTAGCAGCTGATCAGAGTGTTAAACAAGCGGACATTTTTTATTGTGTGGTTGTGGGGTCGATGACGGTGGAAATCTGCGTAGCAGCTTTTAGGTTCGCTAAGATTGTAGAGAAGCGGTAAATGTTCGCAAGTCTCCAACGAAAGAAGAATAAAAAAATGTACCTTTTGGTAAATCGTTCAGCTTTAGAAAGATTGTAATCTTGCTTCAACAATATTGTTGACCATAATAATAAATTAATATCAAAATACAAAATCTTATTTTCAGTATTAACAGTGAGAAAGTTGGAATTTAACATTTAAAATCCCCTCTTTCGCATGCGTAGCTATTATACCAACACGTCTATGTTAAATGTGTGCGCTTGAGAATTTATGCCAAGCTATACAACAGACGAAAATGCCAAGTCCCCTCTTATGCCCGTGGCACGGTTCGGTTTGCCAATATGTTCAGGTTGGGCATGTGCGCATGAATGTTTACTAGGCCATATCAGAAGTTGAGTTCGTCACTTAGTTGGATGGAGTTTTACGACCCAGTTTCCAACCAATTGGTTCAAGTCGAGCCGACCATGGTTTTTTTTCAGTTGTGGCTCACTGGCTTGTTTACCCTGCTCCGTTGTTTATGCTGAGCACCAAGCATAATGTCAGAACGTATACCATATAATTAGTTTCAAAAACAAGTGACAACATGCGCAATCCCCACAATAGATTGCTGTGGGTTTCGATTAATTCACAATTGAGTGAGAAAAGTATTTCGCAATGCTCATGGACCATTCATAATATAGGATAGTCTACCATAATAATTTAGATTGGGGTGACTACATTTTCCATTCAATCTCATGTGAGGACTTCCTCTGTGATAAAGAATTAGGGACAACATACCGCCTGGCCTTTGTAATTTTCCCGGTACCAATAGGGTGAAAAAGTAACTATTTCTTACTTAATTACAATGAAGAAGGAAATTGAAAAAAAAAAAATGGAAAACTACATGACGTATACATTTCTAATTTATTTCACTGTACATATATTTGAATGGTTTTTAAAACAGACTTTCCTTCCATTTCCTGAGAAATCAAAAAGCTCACAAGGAATACACTGTTCTTCTCTTGAAGCAAGAGGGACACTATTCTGTTGTTGAAGGATAAACACTTATAAATTATGTAAAGTAGTACAAACAAACAGATCCCCCCCCCCCTCCATTGTGCAGATAATCTCAAATCCTCAATCACCCCTCTTGACTCACTCAGAGTCCCATCCCACCTCAAACCCAACAAAATCTCTCCTAAAACATATACATACACCACACTCTAAAAAAAGGTTATTTCCCTCCAAGAAGCAAGTCAAATTTCCCGTATTTTTTACACAATGTCCTGTACAGAACAAACCATATTTTCCTCTGCATGCCTTATTTCCTTCAAATACCATGATTTCCCTACAAGGAGCTTACCAAATTGTTGTTTTTTCACCCATGCAAATCACTTGTGCCACTGGTGGCTTGTACCGCTGCTTTTTGACTTCTTACAGCCCCCCCCCCCAAAACCCACATTAAGTTATTTCAATTCTTCATGTGGTGTGGAGCAACTACATACTTTGGGGAAAAGAATTCTGTCTGATCAATTAGATACCTACTCAAATTTTAGAGAAGTAGTTAAGCATTCATCTTTCACACATTTCATGTTGAGATTGTAATACTCATGGTTTTCTGCAGATCTGAAGAAATAGTTTGTATGACTTGGCAGCACAGTAGCCTTCTTTTTTACAACTTTGTACAACATCCCCTGTAGGCTGGGGTTTGCAGAATATGTCTTTGGTATTTCCCACGTCATAAGAGGCAGCTCCAGGGAAGGACTTGAAGCCCATTTGAACTATATTTGATACTGTATTTCAGCTTAAACTTTCCATGCAGCTGACACAAGACAGCAAGTGATACTCTGATTTCATTCAGCCATAACTAGGGTCTACCACCTTTTAGTATTTCAATTTCCTTGACTACCTGTATCATGGATGGATGTACACTACATTGTATCTTCTTCATTTTCACTGTATGTGAGGGTTTGAAATTCACGTAGACAATAAATTATGACGATTTAAGGCTGATGTACCCCACTAATGGCTGTCTTCAGTCACTAAACACAAGGGCTGGTCGGGTTTGTCTACAGAACACATTTGTGTTGGTGTGCTGTTAAATCTTATAATCTTATCTAATTCTTTTTACAACACAGCATTAATTGATGCTCCACATAAATAATATAGATTAACGAGGCTGACTTAAAGCAGCTCATTCACAAAATTCAACAAATTTTTCCAAAGCTGCTAAGTTTGCTTCACATACCAATGACAAATTGTCAAACTAAGACAATCCTACATACAAAGAATTGTTTTATGAGTGCCTAATTACCAGTGGCGTAGCTACTGGGGGGGGGGGCAAGTTTCCCCCTCCCCCTGGAAAATATTTTGGGGAAATTTGTGGAATTTGGGGAAATTTCAAGTTGACGAAATAATACTTCCTTTTCCTATTTCTTTAAATTTTTCTCACTATAAGTAATCGTGAAACATTTCTCATGAATAACACGAATTTCCATGCAACGTATTTCCCCAAATCTCATCTGTCTATGCGGCATGAAGCGTGCTTGACTCGCATTCCGCAGAAATGCCCTCTCTGCAGCAGCTTGAATGTTCTCTGGTACACATGCAGGGTATTCTGATCAGTTCAGCATATACTGTGCAACACTGACAGGCTACAAGACCGCAGCATAGGATACCATCATCGAGCTAGTTCCCTACGTATTGTTGAGCTAATGTTATGTTCATCAACTTGATGCACTATTGGATAATACGTTGCTAATAAATAGTAACATAATCATAGCCTCGTGAACGAAATATTCCCTCATTTAATTATCACAATTTCCGTTTGTTTTCGTTCCACAACCATTATATATATATTCGATTTAAGGCTGTCAGCTATACATACCGGTAGATCTTAGAGTTTCCAATTTTTCCTTTTCATATATATTGTGAACAAATTGTCTCCTTAGAAGTTTTCAGGACAAGAAAAATATGACATTCTAAGCATGCAGTACTTAGGCACAGGGAGTGTCATTTCCAGCAATCTAGGGGTGTTTTTAGCAAAATTTCCCCTGGCGGGACGCTCCGCGCGAACCGATGGTCGCGCTCCGCGTGTCACTCTCACCTGTCACTGAAGTTGACAACGCCCCGGGTTGGGTTAGGTTAGGTAAGGCGAGGTTTAACAGCACAGTTTCCAGCCTATTGGTTGACAGCGCCCTCAGTTAAGTTTAAGCATTAATGGCCTCTCATCCTACAAGCTAGTACCGGGCAGGTTATAGACTGATCTTACTCTGTGTTTAACCATGGATGGAGCTAAAAACAAAAGCTTACCGTTGTCTAGACATAATAACCCTGCAAACCTTGAAAAACGTACGATGTTTTTAATCTGTTCAGAAAATTAATCTAGTTAATCACGAGGGATAGGGGTGACAACAGGCCCATGATGACATTGTCTTAATCCTATGTATATACTAGGCAGCTATTTTGTATGTAATACATGCACCTTGACCTTGAAAATATACTGAAACTGAAAAGTTTTGGGGAAATTTTCGAGCTTTGCCCCCCCTGGAAAATATCCTAGCTATGCCACTGCTAATTACTGGTTCAATTCAGTTTTCAAAATTTTGTAACCAGACACTTTTCAAACTATACACAAAATCTTAAAGGGAAGGTTTAAGCAAAAATTTAATTTTCGTACGTGAAAGAGAAACCAAATCTACACAGTGTGGTGAAAGTTTCATTCAAATTGCACATGTATTTCTTGAGATATTGGAAAATGAAGTCAGTAGATTTGTGTTCAAAAGTGAGTTTGAGGGAAGCAGAGCTTTTATCACTTCCTCACATTGACAAGGAATGCTTTGTTTCACTTTGTTTTATCAGACTGTTTTGTTGACCTTGAAGTTTATAGGAATAGGACCTCCCTGTGGGGGATGCAAAATTTGTAAAGTTCTCATGCCACTTATGCAATCACGTTTTAATAATGTGTGATTGTTGAGGAGAAAATCAAGTCTGAAGTTTATAGAAAAACAAAAGACTGTGCTTTAATGTGGGGATGTGATGTCATATGTGCTTGCTTCAAGTTCACTTTTTGTTGAAAATGTGACAACTTTACATGCTCATATCTTGAAAACCACACATCAGATTTCAATGCAAATTTCACCAAAATGCTTAGAATGAGTACCACTCTAGCATACCAAATCCTGTTGAGACTTTAAACTCTTCTTTTAACAAAATACAAAATTTTAACTCTTTCAGTAAACATTGACTATGTAGCTTGACTAACCATGCTAATAAAAAGCATTTTCATGTGGTATTATCCTTCAACACTTTCATTAAGTTTTCAATATTAAAACTCAATGAGCCACTTTAATGGCGTAATAGCAAAGAGTAGAACTAACACAGTCTGGCAATAGAAGGATAGTTAGACGTAAGGCTGGACACAGTACAGACATTTTCATTCTCAAATTAGTTCACAGTTTTTATGAACTGGAGACCAATAGCTTTTACTTTGACTTTCTTTCAAGAATGGTTACACTACGTCAACAACTATTCCTAATTAGCCTCCAGATAAACATTTCTGCTATATAATTTTTAACTGATATTGCTCAACAAGGTGAAATTTGTTTCAAAATGAATCTGATTTTTGTATGTGTGTGACATAAATGCTCTTTGGGAATGTGACGTTACAAAATAACCAGTTAATTTTCACAGTCCTCTGATACAAACTGTGTAATTGAGCAGGTTGGCAAATTTTGGGCTCCTTCTTAACACAGTTAGCTGGTTAGTTAGTTAGTTAGATGGAGTTATACTGATCAGTTTGCAACTTATTGGTTAAAGTCGAGCCAGCCACAGCCTTTTTTCCAGTTGTGGCTCACTGGCTGGTTTTTCCTACTCCATTGCTTATGCTAGGCATCACCGCAATAACAGTAGGTTCAATTTCTAAATTCTTTGGTATGACTCAACCTGGGAATTGAACCTGGACCTTCTGCTAAGAGGCGGATGCTCTACCACTAGACCAAACATGTGGTCTTCTCAACACAAATGGAGAAGATTTTAACTACAACTCACAAAGATTTGACTGCAATCCAACCCGAAATTGCTGTATTGTGACTCCTGCTTCACTCTTTTTCTTGTTGAAAAAAAAATATCATCCTTTTTTGTCTCTGTTCCTTTGAAATGGAACACATGAACGTGATCCTAACTCTGTCCTTAAGAGCTTTAATATACAGAAAATGAACAGAAAAATGAACCAAAAGACAAAAGGCTGAATCTGTTGCTGTGGTGAAGCGACAGCTAAGCTAGGCATTTGTAGTTAAGTACCAGTCCTGCAGTTGCGTGGTTTGTTTAATTGTTATTGTCATCTGTTTCTTACAAAGGTGGGTAAACAAACTAACAGTTTTAGGGTGAGTGCTTGCACTAAGACATTGAATCTGCAGACAGGGGGAGGGGCGGGGGGGGGGGTTGAGATACAATGAGGGATCTCCTAATTGTGATTCAGTGTGACACAGGAATGTAAGACATTGCTACTGCATCATGTTATTTGGGCTATGTGGTATCTTCTACTAGCAGGTGCACAAGCGATGCGATATAAGTGAATGCACTTTCAATTTTGTACAATTTCTAGAACAATAACATGAATGGTCACTTTGTAGAGTTTGCCTTTATTAAGCCAGTTTACTTCTAGGTTTATGTGGAGTTTTACAGAAATAAATGGCCTACAGGTCTAGGTTATTTATATTTTTCTAAAAAAGAAGAAAGAGGGAATCCCCCCATGGGGCAATTTATTTTTGGGGAGATCATTCTGAGTACAGGTGCAGGGGAACCCTCCCCTTAAAAAGGCCCAGTTCTCTCACCCCAAACAGTACCAATTCTCCTAACCTTCCTACTGAAGCCCCTCCCACAATTGTCTGAAATTCATCCTCATCCAGACACAATGTCAGTTTATTGCTTCAGGGTGATAAAATAAAAACTCAATTTATATAATCAAAACACTCTCAGTACCGTTCATACTGTGTAATATAAGCTTTGGCACCCTGTGTTGTTTGAATTAGCTGTCAATCAAAGAGCTGAGCCAATTGAGAATTTTGGTACCTGGGTACCAAAATTGTAGTTTGGGGTGAGAGGTTTGGCCCTTTAATGAGATTCACTGTCTTTATGGGGCTGTGATATCTGGAAAACATACCTGAATAACTGAACAATTGTTTCTATGCTACTGCTTTGTTCTGTTGATGGAGCAAAGAACCAAGAGCATGTCGTCATATATTAAATTAATGGGTAATTAGTTTGACGAGGGTTGTTGGCTCAGTTTCTGACCAATTGGTTTAAGTAAGGCCAGCCACAGCTTTTTTTAAATTATGCCTCACAGGCTTGTTTTCCCTACTCCAGAAATGCTGAGCACCAAGCACAATGGCAGAAGGTTTCATTCTTTAAGTCTTCAGTATGACCCCACTAGGAGTTGAACTCCAGATCTCCCAGGTACAAGTTGGATGTTCTACTGTGTAAGTTTAAGTTTTCTGTAGTGGAACTTGCTCCATGGCTTTGGAAAGGTTTGACCAATGCAGTTTAGTTTTGGCTGTTTAAAGAGTTAATGCAAAACTACATGGAATATCTTACTACAAAGCAGTTTCTAAAGACGTTTTACTTTCTTCAGTGTGTAATGAGGTGCAATTGATGTACCATAAACAAAACATCACTTCTGATATGGCTCTTTAACTTCACATATAAAGTCCAATTTTAGGTGACACTTTACCACGACAATTACAGAAACTGTCTGGAAATATGGTTTGAATATTCCTCAACATTCTGAAAAAAGTTGTTTTGGCAAGCTTTTTACCAGAACATATGTTATGAAGTTAATCATTATTATTGGTCAGGGCTGCAGTCTACAGGCGACAGGGGGAACTGAACCACTGAGGTTTCCAAATTATCAAAACACCATGTGCTAGAATATGGTGGCACTATACAAAGGAAGCATTTGTGTCCTGCTCAGGTTACAGCCCTGGTGATTCACTGCACAATCTTATAGTTTGCTGTCTTCCCATTTCTTTCCTATACCCAAATATTTTATACACATAAGTGCAATTTTCCTTTAAAGGTTTGTCTGAAGATGGGCTCTTTTGTAAGAATGGTAAACACAGGGTCAGCAGAGACAGGGAGAGCTGGGGGAGGCTTTAGCTCCCCCTACTTTTTCTGCAGCACGTATTTTGGGGTGCCTTGGTTGGTATCATATTTTTAAGCATTATGAGGCGGCTTTGATTAGCCCCCCCCCCTCCAAAACTCGATCTGCAGCCTGTGAAACAATGTATATCCAATAAATGCTGTCATAAATAAACTATTAAAGCCAAAATGCCTCCAACTAACAGCTACTTAAAGGACGCAACGTAAAAAACAGTCCAGTTAAAACTGTTTGATACTTTAATTTTCTTACTTATCAGAAGTAAACATTCCTGAAATTGTCACCATCAATCCAGTTTTTCCTATAGATGCTTTCAATTGAATGATGCTTCATGGAATGTTTGGTTTGTCTGGTGTCACATACACACCCATATGACTTTGTAGAAAAGTTTACTTTATTAAAGAAACCTAAACTGGCAGTCACCAGCATTCCTTTAAAAACCTTTCTGGTTACCGGGTTTGCATTGCTCCGCCACTTTCATTGACAGGTCCATCTTGGTTGTATCCTCCATCACTATCACTTCCTGTTAGAGGGATGAAAAATAATTGAGAAAATGGTTTTGAAACAAAAAGGATTATAAGAGAATAAGCTCCTGAAGTAAGAATGGGTCGTTCTTTACTCTCCCCCTCCCCCCTTCCCTACCACACTTCTTAAGTTTTCTACCTCTCCAAAACAGAATGATTATGTATTGAAAACACCTCTTGACCATTGTGCATAAAGCCATTCTGAAACAGATACTTGCACAAGCATCACTGCACTGCTTTAGAAACCATAATGCAAAAATGCATTGTAATTTTGATATTGAATATTTTCTCCAAATAATGCCACTTGTTTTGGTCACTGGTCAAATACTATCTAAAAATGTTGAAAAAATACTGGTCTGTGTTCACATGCATGTTTGGGCAATCACGGCAAAATTTGCTTTCCAACCTCTGATGGCTTTGTTTTTCCCTGACCATGACGCATCCACATACCAATGAGTGACAAAACACCATGCTTACTACTGTGAGATACAGTATTAGAGCTTTCATACATTGGGACCCAAGATGACCTTCTACCTCCTCACTGAAAAGATACTTCAGAGCGCTAAACACTTAACCATGCTGTGTGTCCAAATATCAAGTATGAAATCAATCAAGTCTTCCCACCTTGAGGTATGATGTTAACAAGGTTGTCAATAGACCTTATGTGTATGATGTCACAGAGCACAAAGTATGCCCTCCTTTGGGGGCAAAACAATTCAACACAGACAAGTGCAGAGAGCTGATTTGTCAACCAGTTGAATATGTGAAGGTTGATGTCAGTGTGTTGTCAATGCATAAGGTCTACAGAAATGTGTATTAACTATTTCTATTGACCATAATGCTATCTAGCCATAATGTATCCACACTATAAAGTATGAAATAAATTCAAGTCTCCTACCTTGAGATATTGTGTTTGCAGGGTTTTCAATAACCACTGGTGACCCAAGATGACTTCTGACCACACCACCAAAACAAAAGAGTTCTTCCTCTTAATACTGGATGTCAATGTAACAAGTTTGAAAATTGTCAGTGTTTCCCTGATTGAGATACATGTTTTGTGTTTAAGAGCAAAGTGTCCTAGCATTAAACCACATGCACCCACATACATGCAAATGCCATCAAAGAATGGACAGGTTTAAATATTCATCAAAACCAATAAGAGCTCACTTTTTATTAGAACCAAATCCTGAAAAACCCATCATGGCAGCCATTTGTGGATCAACATCGACATCATCATCAGCTTTTCTCTTTCGTTCTTTCCTCTTCTCTCGTCTGTAGGCCTTCTGTTTCTCCTCCTAAGATGAAAATAAAAAAGAAGGTACTACATGTGCTCTTCCTATCTTAACAAATACAGGTAACAGGGTTTCCGTCAGAGGCGGGAAAGGGAGAACTTGTCCTCCCCCCTCCTTTCCTTGGTTTCTTACTTAAAAAGGAGATACTTTTGCAGCAATGTTTGAACTAACTTAAATAAATGGCCTTTAAAAGCCTTCAAATTGCACCTCAGAGGGGTCTTAGAGCCAGCTGCTCATAGCTTAAGCCTAAGACAGTATCAATTTGGACTTAGGTTTGGCAGTAATTAATCCCTCCCCCCTTTTAAGTGTTACTGGCGGAATCCTCGAGTAGTACTGCTTAGTGGCTTTCCATATCAGCACTGTCTTTAACACACCAAGATTTTTACACAACAAGCCAGTGAGCCCTACTGGAAAAAAGGCAGTGGCTCCACTTCAACCAATTTGTTGGAAACTGAGCCCTAAACTCCATCTAACTAACTAACTACACAGCAAGATAATCTAACTCACTGTGGCCGACTGTTTCCTCTGGTTTTTATGGGTTGCAAGGTGGTACTTGTCCACAGGGTTCCATGATGCGAGCACTGAGTTCAACAGGGAGAGAGAACTTAAACTACTCCAAAGCTTAGTATACAGTGCAGATGGAGATAAGAGCAATTTTCTGCTAGGTGTTAGCCAAAATCTGTGCAGTGCCTGCCTCATTAAAAAGAATGCCAAGAAAAAACCTGGCTGAGTAGGATACTAGGCATGGCAGGTAAAGGCAGGAGGTTAACTTGTTATCATCCCCCACTTGACAAAGTGAGGCCTTGAGTTTTAGATTTTCCAGATAGGCTACAAATGAAAATCCCCAGCAATTATGTAATTTGGCAGGTAGCTATAGGCAAATCCCAACTCAATCCCAACCTTCAAGAGTCTGGTTATTAAAGTTGGCCATAACTGGGGTCTGTCAGCTTTAACGTTACCAATTCTTTCCCTAAATGTGTCGTGGATGATTGTACACAGAAATACTGTCCCTCTTTCTTCCTCCTATTCCAATCAATGTGAGCGGTTAGCATTGAATATAGACAATATAACTGAGTGATGGTAGACTGGAGGATCCCACTTATGGCCACCTTTACTAGCTACTCTAATTTTTCTATGGTACATTTTCGATCCTGACATGATATTCTACCCCAAAAGAACAGTAAACAAGATTTAAAACATTGTCCTTGAAACCACCAAACCTTAAAATTTTCTCATAAATTCATTACAGGCTTCTAATACAGATACGTGTGACTAGATTGGCGATAAAAGTAACCCCTCAAGATCTGATATAAAATGAACTTCACATCAAGTAAGAGAACAGACAAAACTTAAATCAAAACCTAAGTTTGTAAAGTTTCCTGAAAGCAGGTAGAAATATTTCTTTAGATGTGAGCAGTCCAAAACAACCTTCAGTAGCCTAATTGCCTAATTGCAAAATTTTTCTTTGGGTCCAATTTCAGGCTGTGAAAAGACCCAGTAATTGAAATGATTCAACGAAATTTACGCATGTGTTGTCACTGCAATAAAGAATAGAAAGGTCGACCGGATAAGTGACCTTTTAGGAGGTCTAGGTGTCTTCTTCTTAAATCATAGGGAGTAAAGAGTGTATCTTGGCTAAAAAGTTCCTACCAATTTGTACCAAAGGTATTTTTGAAGTTTGCAAATGGGAGACAAATCTTTAAAAATGATTTAAAACAATATTTTGTGGAAGTATTGATGTATAAATCAAAATAAATGTTAGCCTCCATGCAAGCAACATGGTAATACTTTACTTTGCTCTGTGTTGATAAAAGGTCACAACCACTAACTGACCGAATGCATGTATTGTGCATGCTATTACGTAACTGCGGTGGAAAAGCCAGCCAGACGTGTGACCTTTCAGACGGTACAATGCCTTCCACTTAAATAATAGGGAGCAAAGCTGTATCTTGAACTAAAAAAAACCTCACAATTCTTTGCGAGAGCATCGAAGTACCTTTTACCATGCATAACGAGTGGTAAAATTATAATTCTAAACAAAAATGTTGACAAAGTAGTGATGTATAAATGTCAGTCACTTTGTGAAAACATGACAATATTTGAAAGTCATAGTATTTTTTTCAAAAGGAAACAAACAGGCAAACATTGCAATATATATTTGGTGAATTAAGTGTCCAGCAATACCATTCACACAGATGTCCCTCTTAAAAATGATCTACCCTAGCAACAATAACCTCAATCATCCAAAATGAAGACAGGCTTTGGATTGGTACTATTCTACTGAAAACAAAACAAAACAAAGAAATAATTCTCAATCGTTGAGCTTTCAAACCATAGCTTTAGCCAACACTAAAATGCACGATCCTACATGTTTTGCAAAAGTGTAGTCTGCATGAGTCCAAAGGATTTCCCTTTCGGGAAACCAAAAAGGTAAAAAGGTAATTACTTGTAAATCCAATGCATAGTACAGTAGTATGAAGGCCCTAGGAACACCAAGTAAACTACAATGAGTTTGATACAATTTTAGCATAAAAAGAGCTAGTTAGATGGTTTTACAGCTCAGTTTCTGACTAAACAGGGTAAGTCAGGCTGACCGTAACCCTTTTGCCAGTTGTGGCTGACTGGTTTGTTTTCCCTACTCCCATTGATTATGCTGAGCACTAAGCACAATGGCAAAAGGTTCTGTTTTCAAACACTTTGTATGTCCCACCAGTATTGAACGGAGGCGAGTGCAGAAATGAAAATCATTAAAATTTACATTACTCTTCCAGTGTTTGATATTGTGAGCACACATAAAAAAATGCATGTGGGTATACACGGCAGAGTATGTGCTTACTGAATCATCACAAGACAGAGCACAAACATAGAGTACAGTACACAAAGTGACGTTCGGTTCTAATGTTTGTGGTCATTTACAGCACACTTGCAGAGAGCTCTACGGTGACAAGCATGCTGTATATGTATCAAGTACTGCATTGCAAGCAAGTTGCATCAAAACAGTCATGCCGGAGTGTTTCATCAGATGTCCGGTTTTGTATGTGACCATGTTACCTGAATCAACAAAATCTGAAAATTATTACATTTGGTGGAATGTTGAAAAGTGCTCATAATTTGAACAAAGTTTTGGTAACTGTGGGATTTATTTTTTTCCTAAAAGATCATATAAACTCTGGGCAAAACACAAACATTTTTGCTGCATGAAAGCATTGGGCAACATGATTCATGGCATCATTTTAGATTTGCACTTCCTGTGTAAAAACTGATGGCACTCTTTTGAAATGTTGATTTTGCTGTGGTGCTGTAACATGATGTCATTTTCTGTTACTTGGTTAACCACTGGTTAATAAAATATGTTAACCAGCTAGTGAATTAACTGAAAATGCACAGCACTATTCAGTGTGCAAAATGTACAAAAGCCATGCTCTTACAGTGAGAGGAATAGTACTAAAGTAAAATGTACAGAAAGTATGTAAGTCCCATGTTGAGTTTGGTAATTTAAAGAAATGCTTGACTGCAAGAAATTTTCATAGTACAAGGTCCAGATGTATAAATCTGAAGACAGTTTCAGGGATTCCAACATACTGTACTGAGAAGAAGAGTCTTAGTTTTCTTAGGAGTTTACTTCGTCTAAATTGAAGATGTAAATTTGGTTATAATAATCAGATTCTTCTCTATATGGAGGCCATCAGTCAGGAGTACAGAATAGGGGAGTTCCTTTTTATGATTTTTAAAGAATAAACAACTTGAGGTACCATGTCTACATGCTCAACTGTTTGTTGTATTCAATGGATGGACTAAGTAACAAAAACAGCATAACCTTAACTATACAAAGAGTAGTGAAAGCTCAAATCCAAATTGTAGAAAGAAGAAAACTTTCCCATTCCAATAGAATTGTTCTGAAACTAACAAGAAAAAAGAAGAAGACAACCTCACCTGAAATCCTGAACTGGCAAGGATTGGTAACATACTCTATACGTATGACCATGATGTAAATACAGCATGCTGAACAGTGCGACTGTCAGTGTTGTGCAGGCTGCCTGCATGGCTGTGTGTTAAAGTAATGTTTGGCCTGCTATGTCTTTTTGAGCATTACGCAAACTGCAGTCGAATGTTCGCTTCTGATTAAATGAAAATAAGCGAGTACGTATGCAGTATAGACATATACTGGTTGCATTGTGCTGGACAAAAGTTGACATAATGCCATCTCTACAATCAGCTGATCAATGAGTACAAACACATTAGAGTGAAAGACTGTTGTGTCTACATAGAAAACGACTTGCACATTCAACAGTCATTTGAGCTACTTAAATGGAACGAAACAAAGCCACATCAAATACTAAGCATAATTTCCCAGATGGAGATACTCAAAAATGGCAGAGATTCTGGCACTCAGTAAAGTTCTATGTGCTGAAAATTGCATGGAGTAATGAGGACTATCTCTGGTCAACAGGGCAGCACAAGTGGTGTGTGGTTTGTGAGTAATATGCAACTGCGATGTAGCAAAGGTTAAGAATAGTTTATGTTAGCAATGAGAATTATCATTTGCCTGTTAACTCTTTCCCACTAAAACCATTCTCCTGGTTATGTTTTGGTATGGAGAACATGAGGCACCCCCTCTAGTTCTTTACTGATGAACCTTCTCCAAAACTCAACATGGGTCTGTAAGTTAGAGAAAGCAAACATACTACAGGCAACTCTAACTTCATGTGCTATTTAGGCCTATTTGTTAGTTAGTTAGATGTAGTTTTACGACCCAGTTTCCAACCTATTGGTTCAAGTCCAGCCGGCCACAGCCTTTTTTCCAGTTGTGGCTCACTGGCTTGTTTTCCCTACTCCATTGCTTATGCAGAGCATCATGCACAACCGAGGTAGGTTCCTTTTTTTAAGAGTCTTCGGTATGACTTGACCTGGGAAGCAAACCCGGGCCTTCTGCGTGAGAGGCGGATTCTCTTACTATTAGACCAAACACACGGTCTTTAGGCTTATTTGATTTCTGTACTTACCTCTTCCCGAAGTTCTTCCATTCTTGCTTCAAAATCATAATCTTTCTTTTTTTCCTCCATCTTCTTTTTATTTGATTCAAATCTCTTTTTAACTTGATCTAACGTTGATCTTTCCACTTTCATAGACATTCCAAGATTTCTTTGATCTGTGAAAAAGGAATTAAAACATTGGAGAAAATGAATAGTGGGGATTCCTACACAAACTTAAATAAAAGGGGGGGGGGGTTTATTACTGCCAAACTTCAAGTCCAAGTCCAAATTCATTCTTAAACGCATGGAAATTACAAATTTGATGCACTTAAAGTTTTGATTTGTCCATAGGAAAACCTTTTTGTAAAAGTTGGTAGTCTGACAGAAATTCTGGTCATCTTGAATGTCCAGATGTCTGTTAAAATCCTTAATTGTTTTGTGATGAATTTGAAGGTAAGAATCATCTTTGCTTGACATGACAATGCTTTTAACCAGTATCATGTACTGTTTTTCACTTTCTTTAGTTACAGTGAAAAACAGTACATGATACTGGTTAAAAGCATTGTCATGTCAAAACAGTACATGATACTGGTTAAAAGCATTGTCATGTCAAGCAAAGATGATTATTACCTTCAAATTCATCACAAAACAATTAATATCAAAACCAAGAGCCCCTTTAAAGGGAAGTATTGTGTTTAAAATGCTCTAACAAAGCATTAAAAGTAAATAGCTCCAGTTATTTTCAAATCATTCAGTCTCAACAATAAACCTCAGCAATAGCTGTATCTCCTCAAAATACTATGCACAAGATGAGTTATGCAAGGTGCATCTTTTGAAATGTTGAAAGTTTGGGTGAACAAGTTGTTCTTGAGCAACAACAAGTGAATATCTATCTGAGGGAAACTTTTTTTCTTGAAAAGAAGGCTACCATACTGCCGCATTTGTAAGTATTTATCACTCTTTGCCAATAAATATTGGTTTTTCAAGGATGAAATTTTCTTGTAAAACAAAGCGATATTTCCCTTTAAAAGAAATGAAAGACTGAAACACAAAACAGATTCATTTGATAAAACCTTCAAAACTCTTTCCCACAATTTATCTTCCAAAATGTATATCACTAAAAAATTCATGGAACCAAGGCTTTCAACACTTACGTTTTTTTCCATTGATGTGATCCAAGAAATTAATAGAATCTTTTACGACACAGTCACATACGTTGCAATAATAGCCACCCATTTGTGATGCTGGAGTTGTTTTGGTAATGACTGTGCTCTTTCCCAGATGTGATTCCAAGTCAACTTTGTACTCTCTCCTCTTGAGCAGTTCTCTTTTGACTGGCGGCTCTTTCTTCTTATTTTCTGTAGAAAGTTCAACAAAACATGGATAAATATTGGGTAAAAAGTTCAATACATTTTAACCTGTTCACCGCGCAAAAGACAGATATCACTGAATGTCCTACTGTAACGCCATGCTTGTGTGTAGTTAGTTAGATGGAGTTTTAAGGCCCAGCTTCCAGCCTATGGGTTTAACCCGTTTGCTACACATGGTCTCGCCACAAAACCATAGCACTCGACTGCCTCTTGACATACTGTAAACCTACAGTATTGTGTGTTATTTTTGGACATGGAATAGAATTGAAGAGGAGAAACTTAACACATACAGCTGTATTTAACCTCTTTGGGCATAGCGAGCACCCATATGGCAGCATCCACACAAAAGTATATTTCGCAGAGCCGGTACTTGCATACTGTGTATACTTAATATTATACATAGCTCAGTATGGTGGGATGGACCCCCTTATAGAGCGAAAGGGTCAAGTCCAGCTGGCCACGCCTTTTTTCCATTTGTGGCTCACTGGCTACTGTGTAAGATGGATATAACTGTCCTGTAATAAAATACAGGTATTAAACCATGTCACATACAGCCACACCCAACCAATCAACCACATCCTTGAAATATTGTTTGCTGTGCGCAGCGAACATTCTGACCCTATTGTATGTTTGGTTGGGTGATGTGTAGGAGGATGTATCCATCTTCATATTGAAAGTTGAAGAATGACATTGAACCCAAAATTGTTCTTGTGTTGCATTGTGTACAATTTTTCAATGCAATACATGTGTAATACTGTACCACATTCTGTTCTTTCTGATTTCACTGTTATCACATCAACTTTCAATTGGAGATTCAAAGAGCCATTGCAGTGTCATTTGTTTCCAGCACTGAGCCAAAAAAACATTCCACAGTGAAATGCAAGCCACAGTATTTTACAATATTTTAATTCTGCAGTAAACTGGTTAAAGGAATAGAGCTAGCAGTTGCCCAAACCAACTGCCCATTTTGTAACAATGCAACCAACCTACTCCAATAATACAAAGAGAAGAGTTTAGACAGGTAAAGTACCTCTACAAAGAATAAGAGGTGCTCCATCTCAGGATTCTGGTGAAATTATCACAGCTTCTTTCTATACATTACTGCAGCTCTCTATACGTTTATGTGACACAATGATATTTAGAAATCAAACTGAACTAGAAGCAAGCACGCAATTGTAATGAAAGCAAACAATAACCTCACATTTATCATCATGAATCTGATGTTTTTCTTCAAACTTACAGTAGCAAACTCATTACTTACTCTCCTACACCTGCATGTTATTATAATGACAATGAGGAACAGGCATGAGACTTTTTCAAACTTGGTCAAGGCTCTTAGAAAACTCATAACCCTACCCATCTTGTAGTCATTTTAGATTGAAAATAGATTACAGGGATGAAAATTGCTCATTAATGAAAGTAAAGAGACATGATTCATCCTTGTTAAAATAAAAGCTTTCATTGATCCTCAACCACTCTTCAACTGAGATGTGGTTTTGTACCATAATATAATAAATTAATGATGCATTCTTCTATACTTTACCCATTTCTTCCAGCTCTTCCAATTCTTTGTCTATCCTTTCCCTTGCAATTTTTTCATATTCATCTCGATCCCACTTTTTTCTATGGTCATCTGGTTTCTGTAAAATGTAGATTTGTAGCAAATATGTTAAAAATTACTTTATACTGTATAACATATTCCATGGCAGACATAATATGATGCAAAACTTTCCAGTGGGAGAGCCAAATTCTTAGTGGGAATTTCCCTTGATGTAAAAGTGATGTGACTACTCAGGGGTCAAGGGTTGGCTGGTTTAGGTAGATGAGATTAGATGAGTCCAGTCACTGCCTTTTTTCCAGTCATATCTCACTGCCTTGTTGTTTCTACTCCTTTGCTTATGCTGAGCACCATGCCCAATATAATAGGTTCCACTTTTAAAGGGACAAGGGAACATCTAGTTTTTTATTCTGGCACAAATAAAATCATTATAGTATTCAATAAATCTGAAAGTATCATTAAAAAATTCTTGAATATGTTAAGAAATAACATAAAAAAATCATGATTCAGGTTTGAGAAGCCAGCAGGGGTATGCAATAAGTGGGCAGCCTTTCGTATATGTACATAAGACTACAGTACTATACCTGTATATTTCTAGACCTGTGTAAAAACACTGGGACTGTGTATAGACACTTTTCCAAGTAGCCTTTGCAAAGGATTATGGGACAGAATTTTGGTGTCTATTATTTTATACTACAGTAAAATGTCATTGACAAAAATTATGCATACCTAAAACCTATCCCACAATTTATGATTGCTATTTGGAAAAAAAGGTCAATTGAAACAGTGGGATGAATGAGCCTAACACTATTTTGTTAGACTATGATATTCTAATGAGTAATGTTATGTCACTGTTTACAACCTTTATCAGTTTGTCTATATCCATCCCGTTACACAAGTCACAAAGTCTAAGAACTTTTAAATCTGTCAACCATGTATGGGTTAGTGATTGTATTCGTTGGTTGCACCATTGGTTGAGGTAGTAAAACTTTCCTATGTAATTACACCATTATTGAGTTCAGAACCATCCAATTGGAGAACCAAATTCATAGAGGGCAATTCCCATTATAATAAGATGGGGTAAAAAAAAATCGTTTCCTTAAACTTTGATATAAAAGCCGAAAAGTGAATGTTTTGCTCTGTATTTTATTGTCATTTGACAAGTGGAAATACCCTCCTTAATAGCTATAAGAAAAATATCAACTATAAAGGGTAATGGTGAAATTCCACAAAAAGGGTGGTTCTTTTTTACCCCGACAATTGGCCATTTGGGGGTAAAAAAAACCATGCCAGGGTAAAAAAAACCCATATTGTTTAAACAAATGAATTTTTTAATCAAATTTACCATATTTGTTGTCAGCACACTGTTGCAATGGTTCATTTGGCTTTCTCAAATTAAGTACTGTATCTGCAATCCTCATTTTGGACAAGAAGGTTAAGGTTTTCATACCCAAACGTTCCAAAACCCAACAAGATTTAATACCAACTGTTTGTTAGCACTACATAGCTACAAAATAAATCCTAATTGTTAATCAGACTTTGTGAAATTGAGTTTTGCATCAAATAGGTCATTTTTAGACAATAAGGTTAGCAAATATAATATAAAAGTTCATGGTATAGGCCCATGATGTGTTAGGTTGCACTCAGTAAGGTAAATTACTATGTTAGGCTCTAACATTAGGCCATTCTATTAACTATGAGGGTATAATAATGTATACTAGGCTACTCTAGCACCTGTAATACACAGTTTATAATGTTTATCTTGGTAGATCATTGGAGTAGGTTTCCTGTCACAGATATATAATAAAAACCATTTTGGAGTAAGGAAAGAGCAGTCTTTTTTTACCCTGATTTATCTTTATCACAGGGTAAAAAGGTCCTGGTGATTTTTCAAAACTAGGTAATAAAGGAGGAAATTTCATTATTGCTTTATGTAAATATACCTTTTGCTATCAGTGGAGGCGGAAGCATAAAAATTTTTGGGGGGACAATCAGTGAACAAGTTGAAATGGTTGGACTTGTGAATTGAGCCCTATGGGCGTGTAGCGCACATCACAAGCGGGAAGTCCCACTGGCGTGGGTCCAGGGCCCGCCTTAGGGCCCTGGAAGCTCTGAGGTTCTACAAGCTCTCTCGTGCAATCTAAGCCGTTTTTGGAACATTTTACGGTGAATTCAATGAACAAAAATGTGCGAAATATTTGCGTTCACAGATAGCCTATAGGCTATTTCTTGGAAATCAACAGTTGCGTTGTTATGTTTGTAATTTTGGTTTTGTGAAAATCATTTTTGAAATCCAAAGGAAAAGAGCTGCAGTTACCTAACTACTCTTAAATCAGTTGCCCCCCTGTACTCGCCATTGGTTTGGTACTGCATCTGTAAGTTTGTTTTGATTTTGTATTTTAATTGAAGGTCTATTTCTTGAAATTCTTGTACTTTCACCGGGATTCATTTTAACATTCAATCTGGTGTAAATTCATTAATATTTACCTTGGAATCAGTCTGAATCTGCCTATGCAGACCTATCTGATCAGGATGAATCCAAACTTCTGAACAATGTGTAGCCTACCTTGGTTTAAAGAGCCCATGAAATGAAGAGTAACAATGATATGGGGTCATTCACTGACACTATCTATCAACAAAAATTTATTTTAAAAAATCCCACCTCACAAAAGAGAAATGCTCAAGTGAAATGGTATCCCTCCCAGCACAACAGCTAAAAAATGTGAAAGTGCATTGAACCAAGAATGACATCATCACAGGAACCCAACTTCACATTGTGTGTACTACAGTGTACTTGGAGTATACCCTGCTCTGTAGATGTTACAGAATCTTACCATGTATAGATGGCCTAAAATGATTGATATAATCAACAAATTATCATTATGAAACCTAAACCTATGTTTGCTTCACAAAAACTAGTGAAAAGGGGGGGTTCAGCACCTAGCTAGGAATATCCCTGTTCAGCAGATGGAGTTTTGTGACTTCTCAATATTCCTTGAGCCAACTTGCAGGGAGAATTGTTTGGTATACATCATACAAGTGTTTGAAAGTTCCCTGGTAAGAGGTTATACACACAGAAAAATACCTCAGGCTCCTGGGGATGTAACTGCATCCATTTGTCCTCCAGTGTTATGTAACGGTTATTTTTATTGGGTAGGAAGCAGTGATTCTCTCATTACACAGGCCCATATGATACTGTATAACATTCTGCACAGTGGCTTAAATGCTACCAACAAGTTCTGTGTTGTTTTGGATGCATGTGCTAATGCTGCAATTTGACTTGGTTCAAAGAAAAGGAACAGTGATTATAGTGAGACTAGCTGATATTTTGGTTATTTAAGGAAGTATTCTGTATTTTTATCAAAAGTTGGCATGAAGTTACTATTTCAACTCCATGCATTTTGAAGCCTATGCTAGTACAAGATCCATTGTATGATTTCTACATTAATGTTTGTGACAAATTTACTTGGAAGGGATGTCGTTCAAAGGAATCCGGGTGAGTATCAGTCTTCTTATTCAACAATCTGACTGAATGAGAGTTGAAATATTTTCTCTTTTCTGGTTGAAAGAATTGCTGTCTAGTCATAGATCGACTAGATTGCTGGAACCAAAAATTCAAACTGATAGGCCTAACATGATGGCATGGGGCAGCTTAAGTGAATAGTGACAAAATTCCTCTTTTGAGGAATTGGGAGTGAGATTTTCAAATTTTGATTGATATATTTTTGGCTTTATACTGGGACATTCTTCAGATATAATTCAGAAATTATTTGGTCAGTCTCATGCTATGAAATCTGTGAGCAAAATGTTACTTAAACATAGCATTATAATACACACACTGTGAAGTTTGGTTCCTGTGATGATGTCATTCTTGGTTCAATGCACTTTTACATTTTTTACATTTTTCAGCTGCTGTGCTGAGAGGGGCACCATTTCACTTGAGCATTTCTCTTTTGTGGGGCAGAATTTTTTAAAATAAATGCTCTTTTTGTTAATAGATAGTGTCAGAGAATGACTCCAAATGTTTTCATTGAGTCATTTCATGGGCTCTTTAATACCGAGGTAGCTTACTCTTCCAAAGTTCCAACCGGATGGTCATGTACGTACGCACACGTCATGCGAACGGAGCTACCATTCGGCAATTTTCCCATAGATGATATGTTTCGCTCATTTTGGGCGGATTCCGGATTCCAATCTGGATTGGATCTGCTGCAGGAAGTCCAAGTCGACAACATCATGGTCAGAGCTAATCATCTCGCAGGGAGAGACAACATGGTAGCAGACGCCCCCTTCCAGAGGCTGTCTACTAGAACAAAAGGAGTGGTCCTTGGCCCAAGTCTGGGCGGATCACGTTTTCCAACTGTACGACAGACCTCATGTGGACCTCTTCGCCACAGCCTGCAACGCCATGCTTCCTGTCTTCTGTTCTCGCCAATTCCACCCGAGAGCTTTGGCAGGGGATGCTCTATCCATGAATTGTTCTGGCCACTCAAAAGGCCTTTCAGCAGAGGTTGTGGATATCGCAGCTGCCCCCAGGCGACCCTCCACTCTTCATGTTTATAACTCCAGATCCCACAGATTCCAGAGTTGGGCAAGGGAAGCTGGTATCAATCCCTTGGAAGCTTCAGTAGGCCAGGTGGTGGACTTCTTCATGACCACTTTCAATGAGGGGAAACAGGTGCGAACAATCAAGGATTACAGATTGGCCATCGCTTCTATTCACTCCAGTGTTGGCTTTCTCGGGTTCCTGGTTAGTCCCAACTTCATAAGTTCGGGTTTTTGGTCCCATTCCCGGCCGTCACCGGGAGGACCCCGAAACTTCGAATCTTCTGCTCTTGTTCTCTACAGACATGGATTCTTTCTGTGATGTGTGCAAGAAGTTCAAGCCCAACAGCACATGGGATTTGCATCCTTCGTGTCCTGTATGTCGATCCTGCAAGAAGGGGAAGACCTGTGACATCTGTGCCGGATGGGAGGAAGGCAGATGGACTGCTGTGGAGAAATTCCTTGCTGGCCAGTAAAGGAAATTGTTGAGTCTTGTGCAAGATTGCACATCTCTGCTGCGTCAGGACAGTTAGACTCAGGCTTATCTGAGAGTGGTAGGACCCTCTCATTTCAACAAGACTCTGGCCCTAGCCCAGGCCCAGTGGAGATTCCAGGAAGATCTGCTTGCAAGAAGCTGGGAAAGCAGTCCAAGAGATCAGGGCCAACTACTCACAAATGTTCTGGCTCCAGGCCCGCTGATGCAACCCTTGAGGGTTCTTAGCCCCCCAGGACCAGCCTAGATCAAAGGGAAAACAGCCAATGAAGGAAGGTTCCAAACTGAAGTCAAAGTCGTCTTCCTCGGCTCAGAGTCAGGGTACTTCCTCTGTTCCCGTTGCTCCAGAACATGCCCAAGAGGAGGCCTCTCTGCCAATCCCTATCACCCACAGTCCTTTTGGGCCGGAACCTGACAAGGACCATGGTTTCGAGGGGTTTGCTCCAGAGGATTTGTGTGAGATCCCAGCAAGCGAGTCATGGGGGAATCGTTCCTTTGTGGATCCCGATCACCCAGTCTCCTCGGACTTGAGATTCCAGGACCAGTCCCGGTCTAGGAAGAGAAGTCCACCAAAGGACAACCCACCTGAGGAGCATCTCTGGAACAAATTACTCCAGAAGCTGTCTGATCTCCTGGACTCCCTGAAACTGCCCGTTCCAGCCTCAGTAGCTTCAGGTTCCGGGGCTCTTCATGCTGTTGCCTCAACCTTACTTTGACCCGGGCCAGGAATCAAACATCGGACCTCCCGGTTGCTAAGCTTCATTGCTTCAAATGCCACTGCCTTTACCCACTCGACCATAGCATATAGGCCTACATACAAATCTCTCTCTATGACTTTACACAAGTCAAATTTCTTTAAATCCCACAACAAACTTCAAAAGAGGTTTACTGTGTGAATTTTGTCACATGCAATAACATACACTTGATGGGGATTTACAACAGTCTTGTACGATCTTGAAAACCTTGGGTGTACCTTCTGCATGGGCTTTACATGGAATGCACTCTGGGTAGAATGTTATCTTTCTGGGCTCATTAGGAGTTGGTGGTTTTCCTTTTTGTTGTTTGGGGGGTTATGGATTACAGGGGATCTTATCCTTTATAGACCTCCTTTGCCCTTTTACCTGTTAATGTTATGTATGTTATGTTAGGCTAGGCCTAATGAAAGGGTTACAGTTAGTTTCCGCCCTCGATACTTTCCGCCCCTCAAAAACGGTGTTTTCCGCCCCGTTTATTTTTAGCAAAAAACATCTTTTTGGGAAGCAGAAAGTAATGGAATGGAATGTGATATCCGTGGTTCTTTCGTCAAATGAAGATTCCATCAACTTTTTCTTAAAGTTTCAAACTTCATCGATGTCTTTTACTATTCAGTGCAACACCCGTTACTGCCATGTTGACGCCTTTCCAAGCAACATTCTCACTGTAGACTTTGGTATACTTATACGTACCTTACCTACAGGTATATGGTATTCAGTGCTGTGAATAACTGTTCACACATTCAGCATAAGTCTACCTATAGACAAGTGTACTACTTATAAGTTAAAAAATACAAGTCCGTGACTAGACTGACGTTTAGAAAAAAGGTGGTAAAATTCATTCTTTTCGATGATTTTTGATGAGGATAGGCCTACTGAAAAAGTTTTAGGCCTAGCCTAGCCATAAATTTCATTGTTGCATTGTACTTGGATTTGAAATTTGAAGTTAACAGTTATTTTTATCACATGTTAGTTTAAACATTACTTTCCGACCCAAGATTTTTAGGGGTGGAAAGTAACGGGCGAAAAACTATCGAGGGCGGAAACGAACGGACCCCAATGAAAGACACCATAAACCTAAGGACATCTGTTTGGTACAACTGGTTGCATTCTGCAATTGGTTCTTTTTTTTTAATGAGGATGCATTGACCGTGAGGAAGTTTTGGTAGGGAGAAATTTCGACTGGATAGCCAAAGAACACGTGTAGGCTAGCCTAGGGCGTAGTTCTTGGTCCACACTCCAGTTATGGAGCATAACCTAGTAGTAGTAGGCTATGTACACTGTAGCATAGCTTACAACTAGGCTACAAGTTACAGTACAGTAACGTTAGGTTAGGTCTTAACTTCAGCATATAATTTAACGTTAGGGTAATGTAAAACGTAAGGGAATGTGAAAATAGCGTATGACTTCACCAGATTTTTGTAGGCTTTACCAAAATATTTTTCTTCCAGTTACTTACACTGGATCCTGGGATATTCATAGCCATCTTAAAATCGTTGTAACGACTTTTCCGAAGAAAAAAATGCAAGTAGGCCCTGGATTAGCTTTTCCTGTTTACGGTATTCACGAAGTATTCTTGTGCACTATTTCCACATTTCAGTATATTGTGTAACTGTTTTACGCTAACGTTGAACTAGCCTGCGTAGCGCCATTGTGAATGTCATCCGTTCGAGTGTATTTTTGTCGTTGTTGCGATATGGCTATATTAAGGAACTTCGTCCGCTCCGCAAGTTAACGTTAAACCTCCATCATTTAATTTCCTGAAGCCTTGAGAAATACTCTCTAGAGATAACTAATCGTGCTTATGTTTTTCTTCGTTCCCTAAATTTTGAAGTCCGTATTTCACTATAAGTGGAAGGTTAATGTAGTGAAAAAGTTTCGTTCCCTGCTGGTATATATCGAGCGCCAAAAGTATAAGATGTCATTTTCTACAAAACGTGCAAACAAAGAGGCCGCCCGTCTGTGCGTCACAAGATGTTTCCTCTTGTCGTGCGGCGTGATTATCCGAGAATCAAATTCCATATGACCAACCCATACCGCACGACTATCAGAAACGTATTTTTTTTTTTGGGGGGGGGGGGGGGTGGCTGGGAAAAGTCAACCTAATGGTTTTTACAGGAAAGACTACCGGGTTGAAGTCTTGAAGCTGATGCAAATTAAAGGCCCATTTCTCTCACCCCAAACAGTACCAATTCTCCTTACCTTCTTACTGAAGCCCCTCCCACAATGGTCTAAAAATCATCCTCATCCAGAGATAATCTCAGTTTATTTCTTCAGGGTGAATATAGAACAACTCAATTTATGTAATCGAAACACTCTCAGTACGATTCATGCTGTGTAATATAAGCTTTGGCAATCTGCATTGTTTGAATTAGTTGTCAATCAAAGAACTGAGCCAATTGAGAATTTTGGTACCCGGGTACCAAAATTGTAGTTTGGGGTGAGAGGTTTGGCTCTTTAAGGGAAAAACGGGCTCGAAAAAAAAAGTTCTAAAGAGGGTGAAAAAGTTAGGGGAAAAAAACTTTTCCAGGGGTCTCATAAGCGAATTTGTTTTAAGTCAGTGCAAAAGGTGAACTCTCTAGGGGAAGACAAATTTCCCGAGGGAGTAGGGAGAATTGTCCTTTCACTGACTCCCTTAGTTACATGCCCGGGAAAAGTGGTGTACTATTGTTCTTAGCTGGATGTTTCACCGTACCTTGCAAGAAGAAAAGGGAACAAACTGGGAAACAGGAAACCATGAAGATCATATCAAAAAGTGTGTACCCAATTCATTAACCTATTTTATACCAAAATTTCTTAATTGTTCCAATGAAGGTAAATTAAATAGATTACAATTTAAAATGATGTGTTTGGTTTAAAATTATAAACCATTAGGAGAAAAGTTGCTTTAGGAATTTTTTAACCAAGTTCCTGGCGACCATTTTTTTTTTTTTTTTTTTGAAGAGGACTCTGGATATTGGATAAGAATCAATTACCAAATGCAGCCAGAATTTACAAAGTCATAAGCAAAGATAAAGAAATCAATTGTTGAGCTGGCTGAAGCAAATGGTTAGTATCTTGCTTTCTAATGGGAGAAGCATGGCAGAGGATTAGAGGCAACTATTTTAGATTAATCACATTTTAATTGCTAACTTCAAAGGACTTGACCATTTTATGAGACGATTTTTATTCAAAATACGTGATTTTTGACGACCTAAAATTTTGTGACGTCACAGAATATGGGAATTTTCTTGAAATAATACCCCTTTCCTGCCCAAAACCACGCGGTTTACGCCAAGAATAACTATCCAAATAAAATCGATCCCCCCCCGATACCTATGACACACATTTCCCAAACACGTTTAGACACGTGACTGTAATTCTGGCATAAATTGGTGATTTCCGAGCCCCCCAAATTGGTGTGCCCAATCAAAAAGTAATCGCTGAAACTAGTTTAATTATATTCTACAAAAGTCATGGAAGAATTTGTCCATATTAGCCTGAAAGCAATGCATCGACGGGGAATTTACTTTATGAGCGAAACTTCACTTTGTAACATCAAGCCATGCGAAATGCTTGAAACAACTACACTGAGACAAAAGAGGGTTTGTGTCAGAAAGAAAGTTTAAAACCTGAAGCATGTCGCCCCTAATCTTCCTCAACTCCAGGGTGGTATTACAAAGCCCGAACTGCTGAAGTCTAGTGATTCCTGACCTCACTGAGAAGGCGGGTGGCTCTCCTCTGGACTTGTTCTAAAAGAATCTCAGTGGCGCAACCAGACCTGACTGTCCGGGGGGGGGGGGGTAAAAGCATAGAGATTTCCCGATTTTGTACTAGTTGAGCTGTGTTAGTTTGTCAGTGCGGGTGTCTAAGGGTCTTAAGGGAAGTGTAGAGGATGGGGAGGGGGGGGAATAATTTTGTACCATGCCAATCACCCACTCCATTGACCAAAAGGTACATTTTTTATGCTACTTTTTTTGGTTCTTCTATGAGCAAGATCACCTTTTTTCAAAATTAATCTGATTTTTTTCTTAAGTGTGAACACTACTGTCTAAGGTACGTACCGAAAATTTGGATTCTTTTACACATTTGTAAATATGGAGCTTGTATTGCAGAAAACTAGATTTAGGGATTCTTGTAAGGAAATTTACATATTTGGTGGACTATCGAAGAATCTGCGTTTCCTATTAGCACATATATGAAAAAGTTTGTCGACTGAAGATAGTGTTATCTAAGGAATGCGGATTAAGGCTTCTCGGCGACATTAAAAAACCCTCAAAACTTTCTTGCCTTTTTTAGACAAAAATGAAAGCCTATATTGAAGAAAAGTTTAGGGAAACGGCACTGTGGCGACTAAGACAATTATCCGCTGAATGCTTTATGAGTGATCACTTACGGCTTTAAGGCTACCAATTTAAGGCGCGAGAAGCGCGCGGAAAATTTTGGCTTTTTAAAACTTATAAATTCAAATATGGAACTTTTATTAAGATTTAGAATTTTATGAAGGGAAACTTGGGAAAACCGCACTGTATTTGAAGGGTGCCTCAAATGGTAAATATTCGAATTTTTCACTTTTTTTCGAGCAAGGACGCAATCGCCTCTGCCCCCTGTAGCTGCGCCACTGCTCTGCAACATTGAACATTGATAAAGTTTTGACACTTTAATGACTAAAGAATCCATCTACAAAGACTACACAACTGACAGGGTTGAAAGGTATATGATGACAGGTGTATATGAGAGCATTTGAGTACGGTAGTCCAATGGTTCCCTGCCTAATATGGAGTCTTGCTAGAAAGACTGTCTTCATTTGGCGCGGATCGTACAGAAAATTTTGAAAAATCGCGACCCCTCAAACAGCCGGAAATGGCATGTCACGGGCTTGTAAGTAGTAGCTAAGTCTTCTGATTTTTTTTTTTTGCAAATGTGAACACCACTGTACCAGGGATGTATTTCGGCGCGCGAAGCGCGTCGAAATTTCTGCACTTTTGAAACAAAAATTTGTTGATATGGAGCTTATATGGCAGAAAGCTTTAAGTTTAAAGAGTTGGGGGATTAATGAAGGATCTGCACTTCCTCCAAATATTGGTGGCAAATCTGAGAATGATTGCTTTTCTAAAGTCCTCCCGACTGCTGCCAAAGAGCAAGAGAGGAAATCTTTCCTCCGATAAAGTGGACCTCAGATATTATTTTGTTAACTTTAGGCGACTAAATGACTGAATGAATGTTCATATATTTTTCTAAATGAATGTTCATGTATTTACCAAAACAGTGTTCCTTGAATGCAGATCAATCTTGCTTTTGATGTTATAGTTGGCCCACTTTCTTTATTTTCTCATTTTTCTTTCCCATTTCTTTCCTTTCCTCTTTCTTTCCTTTCCCCTTCTTCCGTTTTCCTTTTTTCTTCTGCATTTCTTTCCTCTTCTTTCCCTCCTTTTTCTCTTTTTCCTTTTTTCTTCTTCCCTCTCTTTTTCTCTGTTTTTTCTTTCCTTCCCTTCCCGTTTTTCTTCCCTCCCTTTTTTGTGTTCGGGGGAGGGGGGCAGTTTGTCCCCCTGCCCCCGTTCGTTACGCCACTGAAGAAACTTATACTTTTCATAAAACTGACTCCAAACCTGACGAGCATAGTCAAGATCATGGGTTTTACCAATTGCTTATACATATTACGAACATCTTACTAAAACTACTGAAATTCCTTTTTGATCAATCCGAGCAACCTACCTATTAGCCCTTACCGCGGTAGCTGCACACAGCCTAGGTGACTTCAAATCACCAGTAATAGCAAAGCAGCCTCAGGTATTTCTCAAAAACTAAAACACTACCGTTCATGTAACAATGATCATAGCTGCAACTTTTAGGACCAAAATGAAGTACTTTGAAGTTGTTGAAATTGAAGGACGTTTGAAAAGTCTGAGACCAAGAAAATAATATATCCAGGCTTTGTGCAGCATTAAGGCATTATCCCTATTTCTAACCTTCCTAGCTTAGTATCATCAGAAAACTTATTTATACAAGATGTTAGAGAGCTATCAATATCATTGATGAGAAGTAGGAAAAGAAGTGGACCGAGAACTGAACCTTGTGGTACTCCATTTGTGACTTCTTCCCAAGAAGAGAAAATCACCATTGACAACAACTCTCTGGCATCTAATACTAAAAATAAGTATTTTGAAATTTTTCATGCTCCCCAAAAAGGGAAAATCCTAAAACGTAGGCTGGTAATCAGTTCAAAGTTTTGCCAAACATTTAGCACCGTTTTGCATTTAGGAAATCTAAAACAACGAAAGTTTTTTCAGAGGGGGCACAACAACTTTTGGTTTTCCTATTAAAGCTGAAATCCATTCAGATATTGCCACATTTGCAATCTACGTCCTCCTGAAGTTTACAATTTTTCCCAAGGGAAAGGGAGATACCGATTCCCTTTAGCCTCATTCCCCAGGCCACAGATCAGAAATGCTCAGTTTTGGGGTCCCTAAAAAGTGTATGTATTACAACTTTTCAAAGATTGATTTTTTTTTCATTATTTGAGAAGTGGCAGCCATAGATTCGTATTTCAAGGCTGGGTCCATGTAGCTTAAAACACGTGGGAAGTACCGTTTCAGGCCATCTGGAGGGTTTGTAAAGCCCAAAATTTTCTTCGCTCCGCTGAGATACCGGTAGTCTTAACGCGCCTGACCCTCGGAGGTACCATCCCCCCCCACTTGTTACCTGCCCCCCCCCCCCCAAGAAAAAAAATCAATCCTGGCTACGCCACTGTCCTCAAAAAAGCTCAATAAATTGGTAACATAAGGACGAATTGGCAGGAAGCCATGCTGAGACAGAAGTTAGCAAGCTATTATCTAGAAGATAGTTAAGTAAACAATCCTTAGTTAACGATTCCAAAATTCTGAAATCTATTTAACAAGTTTACCACCTTAAGATTATCGTGTTACCAAGTTTTTCAGGTTTTCACCTCGTGTGCTACAGCCACATCTAAAATATGAATTCATGAAAGTTTCATATCTTGAGATAAAGTGGGGACTGCATGGAAAGAGTTTTCAAAGTTTGACCTAGAATGACCCCAGATGACCTTTAACCACAAAAACTATAGGATTCTTCCCTTTAACTTTGGAAATCTATGTACCAAGTTTAAAAACTGTCAGATATTCTTCTCCTGAGGTATCGTGTTTACGGACAATGCGTCCCAACATACACACGCACACACATACCGCACACATAAAGCACACACCACAAGTAGATTTTTCATACAATTGAGGAGCTCATTGTGTTTTCCTTTGTATTTTCTTCTTTAACCATAACACTAACAATAGATTTCCTATTGTTCAAACTGTGAAAGATTAAAAAAAAATCTATTGAATTTCCATCAGGGGACCTGCCAAATTCCATTGTTTAGGTCTTCAGCCTGAATTCAAAACAAGTGCACAAACAAACATACACACGCCATCATGACTGTAGGTTAGATGGAGTTTTACGGCCCAGTTTCTAACCAATGAGTTTAAGTCGAGCCGGCCACGGCCTTTTTCCACTTGTGGCTCACTGGTCAATGCCATCGTGGCTGTATTGGTTTCTCTTATCATCAAAACCAAAAGTAGGAGCTAAACACTGGAACGTCTCTTTTGTTTGTCCACCGTGGTTTTTCTCCAATATATATGGCAGTATACTGATCAAGTAAAGTATAAAGGGATAAAGTATGCAGTGTGATTTTTATTGTGAAATCTAACACGAACATCAATCGAGCTCACTGTTGATACTCACCTTCGACTTCTTTTTGCGGAGAAAATGAGACATCGTATTTGCAATTACCTTTTATCACAAGACCTCTTGCAAGTCCCCTTTTTCGACAAATACGACACATCCGTCTGAAATTACCACTTTTGTGCTTAAGAGGACACCCCTTCCCTAGGCCACAGATAGGTAATGTTAAGTCCCCATTCCCATCCACAAAATGCTGTGCTCGGCCTTGACCGGGTTGGAAAAAATTTTTGGGAAATATGTTCTTGAGCCCCCGCCCGTGACCTCAGATAGTGTATTCGACCTCAGACACTGCATCAAACGACCAATCTCACCCAGATAGTTACAATTCTCGTTAATTTAAGCTGACTTCTTGTTCTACCTCCTCCAATTTCAATCAATCCACTGGGATCTGTATTACAACTTTACGACAGATCGAGTCACAGTTGAATCCAAGGGTGTAGATTCGCGGCGGGTAGGGGTGGAGTTTAGCCCAAGACGGATTCAGTGGGGCGGGGCAGACTTTCCTATCAAAAGAGTTGAACCTTCTTTTACTTCATGAAACAATGAAAAGACCCTACACCAACTTAAATAGATTTATGTGATGTGTCAAATTAATGCCTTTAATCATATTCAAACTAGGCTCTTTCCCTTCTTCACACCAAATATGGGTACCCTGCACTTTTAAGTGATTTTAACATTCCATTTCAAAAAGAAAGCTCAAATAAAGACTGGTAAAGGCTACGTAGAAGCCTGGGGAATGGCATTTTCTGGCTATCTGAGGAGTTTTTTTTTATAAGGCACTGGTCAATTGATGGTGCGCTCTAAGGCCTTAAATCTTTTGGGCAAGATTACAAAATAGATTCTTCTTCTAGAGTTTGTTTACCAGTCTGATGCTATTCTCGGCTCTCTGAACGTTCCACTTCCAAAAGTTTCTTATCGCTCCGCGCTAACTGATGGTGGTGCTCTACTCAGATAGTCACTCGGACAATGTCATTTCTGACTGTATGAGGAGGTTGCAATTTTTTATACGCTTTGCCGTGTAAACTGATGGTGGCGCTTTGTCAGGCGCGTAACCAGGATTGTGTCATTCGGAGGGTTTTGGTGTTATGGAGGTGGGGGGGGGGGGGTGGGGGCACGATATGAGGGAAAAGTCTAAGCATAGAGAGAAAAACCCCGATATTTTAGGTGTTTTTTGCATTGCAAGGTTGGGTCATGGAGGGGGGGGGGGTTCTAAACTCTCCCCGTGGCTGCTACCCCACTGTGCTTAGTCATTTGGGCAAAATTACAAAATAACGAATGCGATCTGCTTACAAGCGTACAAGCTGCCATTTTCGGCTGTTTAAGGGATCACGGCTTTTCAAATTTTACTTCACGCCTCCTCTAACACAGTTTTTTAAGTCAGGATTTCAGAAAAACAACCGCTTGGATTCTGCTTTAAAGCGCAAGGAATCCCATTTCCGGTTGTCTAAGGGGTCGCGATTTTTCAAAAATTCTCTTCTTTCTGTGGCATCCAGTGGTGGAACTTCGCTTAGATAACCTATCGGGCAGGATCGCATTTTCTGGAAGACTCCTGTCCACCTACTCCAAACTGAAATACTTCCGTAAGTCTATGCCTTTCTATGCCCTCTGATGTTGACATGAAATAAAACTAGAGACAATATTTTGAAAATAACTTTGATCACCTGAGATATAATATGGCAGACATCAGAGGCATTTTTCATTTCAAGCTGTAAGGGACAATTTGCTAGTGCGGAAATGCGACTTTTTATTTGGTTATTGCACGTTCACGGAGCAAAAATAATCACACCATTAAGTTTACATCTTCTTACTCGAAAAGTGCGATTTTCGGCCATCTGCAGGCATGAAAAGCCATATTTTTTACGCTCCGCTACAACCGATGGTAGCCCTTCGCTTAGATATTCCTGCTGGCACGCACCCCCATACTTTTTCTATTCCGCCACAAACTGACTTCCGTTGTGTTGTGAGAAATCCTAGATCCGCCACTGTAGCCAAAAATTGCTTGTGTTTAGTAATTGTAATACCGTAGTACAGTGTACAATCCTATTCCATGAATGGCTCTAGAGAATCATGTTACAATGTTTTTCTAACTGAATTATTAAATTTACGGGGTGTAACTCATTGCTTCATCTTAGATATTCAATATTTGAGTCTTAAAATAAACTGAAAAATAAGTCAGTCAAAGATTAGAAAGGAGATACAAGTGAGAATTATAGCTGAACTTTCGAAAAAAGTTTCGAGCGGCTGCGGTGGGGGGGCAATCGCCCAATGAAAATATTGGGGGAAAACATTTCGTTTTGCCCTCAACTAATTCAGGCCGATTTAAAAAAAAAAAAAAAAAAAAAAACCAACCAAACAAAAACAGAATAAACAAAATGTAACGTTGTGGTGAACAGATGACTTAAGGGCTTAGAGAAAACGTCGATTTGAGGCTATTTCAAAGCAAGTAAAAAAAGCAATACTGTATTTACAATGCACCATCAATGCTTTGTGCATATGCGTGTCTGTGTGTGTGTTTGTGTGTGTGTGTGTGTGTGTTTTGTTTATAGGTTTTAGGTGTGTAGGTTGTTGATAGACGGAGTCCGGTCACGGGCACAATATGAGGTTCCGACTGTTGAAAATTTTTTGTCCCCAATCCACCAGCCAGATCTATGCCCCCCGACTTTAAAAACCTACTTCCACTAAAATGCACATATAATCTGCACTGTCACTTGTTACAATAATGTAGCTTGAACTTGAACGATGAAGCGAACGCGCCCTCCCTCGTAGTAGGAAAAAGCAGAAGCCAGCGGCCGACCCGATTTAAACCAATTGGTCGGAAACCGGGCCGTAAAACTCCATCTAATTAGCTTAGATGACAAATTAGGACCTTACCTTGTTAAGTTTTAACCCTCTCTGACTTTCGGAACACATGGTAAAATATCACACAACGAAGCTTACGACCATCGCGACGGTATCTCATAAACATAAAAAACACGTCCGACTATCCACAGCATCTGCTAAAGTTTCCCCAACACTTCCCCGAACGGCAGAATATCCGAATTTACCCGAATAATCATAAAGAAGCTGATTACAGTAAAAAAATTACATCATAAAATATCAAAACGATTGCAAAACTTCGTGATACATTCCGGCAGCCTCTGGGAAAAATATTCCTCAGCCTCGTGTCAAAGTGCAGCGCAAAACTTTGTCCAAAACGGAAGAATGTTTCGGCCATTTCCTCATTTTATTGAAGTAAAAATTTTGTTGCAAACCAAAGCTTAAAACGACGATTACTAAACACGCATGCTAAATGCCATGTCCGACTTTCTGAAAAAGGTAGAGATTTAAAAAACATCTGAACGCTCGGACCCACTGATTGTGGTCGTGAGCTACTGGCGTAATTAGATTTTTTACCATGGGAGGGGAGCACCGAAGTTCTACTTGTCTTTATTTTTAAACGGTGAACGGGTGAACACTACTGTACAAGGAACAAAATTTGCGGCACATGAAGCACGTCTAAATTTTTTGCCTTTTTTTAAAATTAACATTTGAAAATATGTAAAGCTTGTGTTGCAGAAACAGGGTTCTAGATTTCCTGCAAATTGAAGAGTGTAGGGGTTATTTTGACTCAGAATCTGTATTATTTATCAGAGAATGCAGGGTTACTGTAGATCGTTTTAGTCACATAATTTTATCTAACTTGATTGCAGAATTGAGGATCGAAAACTTTCCCAAACTGATTTCTGAGCGACCACTCTTTTATACAGGGATTGGGGTAAGTACAAACTTGCGCATGGCAGTGCGTACGGGACCCTTTCTCACGGGGGGGGCACCGAAGTCTCCCTGATTCAGCAAGGTTTTTTTATCTCTAGAGACCCCAAATGACCTTTCACCTACACAAAAAACAATCAGGACCATCTAGTCAATATCAACAATCTGCCATGGGATGATGGGTGTATTCAACAGAGATTATACACATACCCCATGAACATAAAGCTAGGGGGAGGATGTCATCATGAAACCCCAAAATATGGTTAACAAGCTCTCATTCATATGATAAGGTTGCTTAATGTCCTTCAGAAATTGTGTATTGAAAGGCCACTTAATCCTAATGTTATGTAGTATAGTGCACGCTCCATGACCTTTAACACAGAGGCCATCCTTTTGTTTACGAGCAGCTCTCCCTTCCTTTTGTCCTAGATTCCCAGGACCCTTCCTGTTTCCCGTCACACGTTACCAGTGAACATGACATATTACATCCCCTTAGTTCCAAGTGTACCTTGTATCCCATATGATCAAGGTGTGGCCAATTTTACCCTCTGCAGCCTCCTGGTTGGTCATTTAGATCAGCACATTCATTACTATTTACTTAATTTGGTGTGTCATAACTTTTGACCAATCACGGGACTGCAATATAAGTACTAGGATTTTCCCACAACCCTTGTGGCTTTGAAGTACGAGACATTCACAAGCAGCCGGCAAGCTGGTCACTCGTGTGATAGACTTCAAACAATGAGCACTTGAGTAATGTACATAGATAATTATCTGTTTTTCGCCGGCTCATTGATCATCTTTTTTGGAACTCAATCAACGAATAAATCATCATAAAATCAATTGGAGCTCATCATTTGTTTGTTTCCAGGTACACTAACCTTACCCCTAAAGTGACTGAAACCTAACCATACTCCTAACTGAACCCCAGGCACAATCAAACTCCAGGTGGAACCCCACGCAAAATCCTGTTTTAACAATGGAGTGATATCCTCTTACTAGCCGCGTTTTTCCCCGTTCCAAGGAGCCGATGTAATTTTAGAGTAGCAGCTCCCCGTCCCTTGCTACATCTAATTTGCATTTATCTTACATACCAATTAGATGTGCTGTAGTGGGGAGGAGCAAGAATTGGTTTGCAAAGTGAACTGAATGCCTTTTAGATACCTTAGCATTTATGTAAAAAGAGGTTTACGTAAAATATCATTCAGCAAAGCAACAATAAAAAGAATAATTGAAACATAATATGTTACCATTGACTCTTTTATTCTCCATATATCTATGTACATACAAAAAATATGCCTAGTGATCCATAGCCTAGCAAATTTTACACTTACTTTCTTAATGAGTTGTTCATTAAACTTTGTTAAACTCTCAGTCAAAGCATGATTTGTCTTTTGTTAATTTAAGCATAAAATCTAATTTGACATAAATAAGATATAGGTGATACAAAAATGAGAAAGTACCTTGCAAGAAATTTTGAAATACTTTACCTTTCTATAACTACAGCATTTTATTAAACAACTACATTTATTACTTTGATCATAAATACTGCCATATTTCATTATCTCAATAATTGGGACATTGGTTCAGTCCTGTACATGAAAGAACCATGTCACTCACCATGCAATATTAACAGAGTCTGTTACTTACACAATTAAAAAGCAATATATCATCTATTCGGCAGTTTTTATTAAAGATTTATTCCATAATACAGGCATTTTATTTACGTTTGTTTCCTTGAATCCACCTCACCTTCACGAGGCCATTAACACTTTTATTCTTTTAAAGGGGTGGGTGAAGATACCATCCCTCCTTATAAAGCTGACTGAGAGAAAGAAAACCTCTCTTCCACTGAAACTTGCCAACAAATTCCAAGTTTTGTGTCTGTCCGCTTTACCATCACATCGCATCACTTAAAGGGCAAGAGCAGTCACCTCAAACTTATTTTGAAACAACAGCTAAATCTCACATTTTTTTCTAACTTCTCTTCAAAGGATCTTTCATAATATTTTAGGACGGGACTTCAATATTGCAAATTCAAGGTAAACCAAGCAGTTACTACTGGTAAATTTCACATTTGATTGGAGAAAATGTTGTCACATCACCTTCAAAAGCCAATCATGAAACAGGACAGTCTACCACACAACTTGTGTTGGGATGACTGCACTTACCCTTTACAAAAACAAAACTGAGAGCTTCGAACAGGCTTTGTTAGACTTGATTGACATTACAATGGTTTCAGCCCAATATTCTCACACCAATATGTTCTGACACCGCTATATTTCGAAACCCTCTCGTTCTGACATCCCTCCAGAAAGTTCTCACATGATCTCATAGGATTTTTCATGGAGCACATTTCTGCCACATTTGAGGACATTCCCCATAGATATCTACATGCTTACCCTCAGGCATGGTGATTGCTAATGCCTACTTGTGATTTCAGTGGGAACTATCCAATGACATAGCTAGAAATCCATAAAGAGGAGAAGGGGGGGGGGGGGAGTGGATCCAAGGTCCACTAGTAATATTTAAACACTCGGCATATAACCTTATAAAAATTTGGGGGGTCTGAATAAAGTCTGAGGGCCAAGGCCCCCCATGTGACTATGCCACTGGAACTATCTATATTCTGCTTACCATTTGTTTTGGAAGTACTCAGTTTTGACACCCCTATATTTCAACAAATCCATTACATTTGTCATATTTCTTAACAACTCAGTTGTAGATAAGTAATATAGGAATACCCAGGAGATGGAACTTACCGATGTTGGAACATAGGGTAGTCACCATTTAAAGTTGCCAAAGAACACAAATGCAAACATGCTCAACAATGGAGATTTTAGCATATTATTTTTAATTTGAAAAATTCCCATGAAATTACAACCCCAGGAGCAATAGAGTTCTGACTCAACAAACTGATGGGAGTCATTATTTTGATAAAAGACTGAGAACATGACCATTAAGCCTATTAATTTAATTCATCACACCCATAGACATTATTCAACACCTTGCATACACTGACCACATCATAAGCTTGCGTAGTTTCACATAAGGTGAGACAACACCAAATCAACGAAGTATTTACAACTATTGTTAAATTTCGTCATTTTAAAAATATCATTTTTAAATCTTTAATCAAGAAATACACTTAGCAAACATAGTTAATATCTTTTGATTCTTCATTAAGTTGGCAATATTGCACTTTAAAACTTCACTTTTGTCAAGGAAATACATATGTAGACAAGCATTCCATGCTGTAAAATAAAAATAATAATAATAAAAAAAAAAAAAAACATCTAATCACTTTTGAAAACAAAAGTGATAAAATAATACTTGATTTTTTTGACACCATTTATTCACTTTTGGAAGACAAGTTGAAATCAGATTGACGGAAGAACACATTTTATGCACATTTAAAGATTCAAGCATGGCGGAATGAGCTGTAAGCTATTTGGAGGTAATGTAAAGACAAGACAGACACCAGGTTCACACAGACATACCCAAGAATAATCTGGTTGCAGAATTTGTATATTATGCACTTTAAATTTACGCAGTACTTAGTCGATGGAAGGAGCACTGACACAGCTGTAACCAGTATTTTTGATTCGGGATTGCCAACCATTGGTCCAGATTGATGGCCTCTGAGGAGAGGTCTTAGAGGAAGGGGTTTCCCCTCCCCTTTCAAAATTTATTGAATATTTAAAGCACCCTCTGATACAGTCTGTTGCAATATTTAGCATTACTGGAAGTCAATTTTTGTCCCCTCACAAAAGAAAAAAAATGACTCTTCCTAAAAAAAAAAAATAAAATGTGTCTTCAGAATTTGTCTGCAGGAAGGGGGATGACGGGACATGGCCTGTGGCTACGCCAATGCCTTCTAAAGAAATTTATCTTTCAATTTCATAACTACAAAGGAGGAATACCATAAAAGTTCAGGAATCACTAAGGGAAATGGAGCTTTTAGTTTTGTGCTTGCAAAAAAAAAAAAAAGGTCAAAACATCACAGAATTGTGCATCATTAACAGGGTTTCTTTACCTGTTATGAAAGGAAAGGAATGTTAAAAGTGATTGTAAAGCAATGTGAAATAAAAGTTTGATGAAATGATTCAAGTACCCATGTGGAATAAATAGCCAAACTTTTAATCAAGACATAAAAGTAATGATAAAGTGAAGGAATGAAAATTATAAGAGAGGTAAATTTTCCAGAGAAATGCTCTTTACAGCAATATGGATACAAAACGAAAATGTGAAGAGAAAAACTAGCTATTATTTATTTTGTTCATGTGGTAGAACTGAAGCAGCAGGGGATGGAAAAATATTTTATGCAATTTGCTATTTCACCAAGTGTTGCACTTCTGTCCTACAAAAGAAAGGGACCACAATTTGGTTTAGTCTCTAAATACTGTATATAAATTCAAATTTGGTTCCCCTTCAGTCGCCTCTTACAACTAGGGGAAATACCATGGGTAAATTCTACAACCTCTGACTCAAAAGGGAAAACTTAAGTCCCTAAAAGTACACTTGCCCTCTCCCTAAAGAGTTTCAAGTTGCCATTGACTTAATAAATTTTTCTGCATTTGGACCTTCCTGACAAAACCCTTTGAAGTCATTTCACCCCCTCTTAAAAATAACTTGCATGGCTAAGGGCCTGGTGGGAAGCAAGTAGGGTTGCATTGAAAATGTGCTGAGATAAAAGAGAGGGTAACATGGTAAAGAAGCTTTGTCAGGTACAGCCCTGACTGAAACAAACCCCAAATTTTTTAATGTACACACTTTGTCTTTCTCATTCAAATATTAGGAAAATTTAACCCAAAAAAGTATGAAAGTATGTTTAAAAATGACATGAATAATTAAATGCAGTTGCAACTTTTCAAGCACCCCAAAAAACAAAAAAAACCCTTCCATAAGATCCCATTCATTAAACAGACTTCATAATACAAGGTAACTTTTACTGTAAATGATACACAGTTCTCCGATAAATGATTTCCCTGTTGGTTATATAGTATATTTAACATTTGTGAGTAAAATACATTGTCTTGATTCTGTGATACAAAAACTACAAACCTGCTTGTAAAAAATGAAATGGAAATATAAATAGGGAAAGGGGCAGAGGGAAATATAAATATACAAAACCTAATGTGATATAGCTATAATTTATTCATAAAATCATAAATGTAACAAAAATCAAGGAATATTTACTTGCAAATTATTAGATTTTCAAGTCATAAGAGCTGTATGTATAGAACTGTTGCACCATAAGAATGTTACCATTTGTTTAGCAGTACTGTACTGACCATTGGATATACAAAACAGTAATATTATGAATCACACCCTTTTTCAAGAAGAATCTAGCAAATGACAGTAGTTTCATAACAAAAGGCAAAAGAAACATACTGTACATGTATTAACCAAAGGCTTTGTGACATGCACAGCAATCTGGAGGCGGAGAAGGGCACAGGTGCGACATATCTCCCAATATCTGAGAAACTGCATAATTGCACATTGATTTTGGGTTTTATTTTGGTTTTCCAAACTATGTAATAAAAATTTTGGAAAAAGGGTAGATCATTTAATGATTTATACATATTTTTTTTTCCCAAATTCAAATTCCCCAAACTGAATACCACATCTGTTCAACACATATACGCAAATATACACAATATTATGACAAACTATTCGACAGTACAGTGGTACTGTAAGTTCAACAACTTTAATGGGGCACATCGAGTTGGTTTGTGAAATTCACTTGCTGTAAAGTATTCTTCATACATAGTACTTAACAACCAACAGCCAAACTCAGGCAGTCCCCATATTCCACATAACTAATTACTTTATCATGATAGAGCAAATTAATGACTCAATGTGACTTTGAAATTCGTGACCCCACACTTTTGGAAAATTATGCACAAAAGTTTATATTTCATGGACAAGACAAAGTTTTGTAAATTATCAATACAGTCGTTCAATACTATAAATCTTGCAGAAAACATCAAATCTTAACAACATGTTTGTGATTCTGCATCTTTGAATTCATTCGCATTTTACAAACCCAATCTTTCCCTCAAGCAACCATGGAATAATAAACTTGACCTTTTAACAAACAAAACCATGCTGAGAATTACAAACACCTTGCTGCCCTGGGCTATTTTGTTCATTGAAAAAGCTGAATTAGAGGTGTGATATACTCCTTTCACAACATATTCTCATTTTTTAACAACGGCAGCTTGCTGAATGCTACAAACACGAATCACATGATTTGAAACACACATGATTCCGTCAATAAATACTGTTCGTTAAAAACACTTGTAGTATTTGTTCATCAAATAAGACCCTGATGCATACTGTACCATTAAATCAACTGAATATGACCATGTCAAGTATGTGACACCCACATTCTGCTGTGCATTAAAAGTCATTGAATCATCGTTATTCCAGACAGAACCCAGTAAATTGAAGGGTTGTGACAAAACCTACATAGCAGTAGACAACTATTTGCCAGAGCCAAGGGTAGTCTACACTTAGCATTACAATAACTTGGTTCCATAAAAACTATTTGGCAACAAGTTGCAATTAACAACAAAGCCATGTTATTTTGCCAACACAGTGCAAGAGTTTGATTAGACATACCAATACATTACACTATACAATACATGAAAGTACAGTATCCTTTTTCCCTAACTCAGTAAACTGTGTACATGCCCAGTAGTGCTCTTTTTTAATCCTGTTCAAGACTTGTATTATACTGCCAAGGACCAGGAGACAGTACAGAAAGGTTCTGGCTCCTACCCCTGGGAATTTGGTAGTACCGGGAGCTGTTTTTTTAGGACAAGGAGCCATTGAACATAAAAATTGCCCAGTGCTCAATTACATCCAGCCTTAATTGTATTAAAGGCTATTTTTTGTCCCCCCTCCCCTCCCTCCCCTCTGATCCCCCTCCCCCCTCCAAATTTCTAACTCTTGTTTCAGTGCCAGTCTATAATCTGTGCAAAAAGATTTTGTTTTATGACACAATGGAAGTGATTGATCCTTTTTTAAAAATGCAATACTGCATATCCTGCATGGCACATTCCTGTACTGTGCGAAAATTTCATGTGTGAAGCAGAATCAAAGTGTTGTGATAATATGCAAAATCTGCTACACAATTTTGTATTTGTGCAGCAATTTGTCAAACATCAAAATGTGGTGCAATACTGCATAAATTATTCCCTGCTGACTTTAATTTCAAATTGTGTGTAATTCTTACAGCACTATGTACCAATAAACTATGTTTCTGAAGTTACGGACGATGAGTGCATGCATGGTAATGCAATAATTCCAGTGAATGCTGCTTGAACAGTGTTTAATCCCCTTTTTCCTGCCTGTCTGTCCCAGCTTTATTTTCCTACCAATCCTGACAAATCTCTTGCTTTATCAACAAACCAATACCATAACAGAAACACTACAACCTTATCCATGGTACTTTTGAGTGTCATCACTTTAGGTAGGTCTTAAACAGACAGACCTTATTACAAAACTGCAGATTTTACAATCCCACAGATTGTGTGGCTTTCCAATCAATTTCCTTTTCTGGATTTTTGTTATGTACAGTAGGCTTGGTGATACTAGATCAATGTCAAGTACAGTTTGTTTCCTGAAACACTTTTAATTCAGACAGACATCAGACGGGATATGTGACAATTATAAAACTTACTTTGATATTTAATATGTGTCATAAAGTGTTTATATCAATTTCTTACACTTTGTGTACTCATATTTCATTTGTAGCAAACTTCCGGCAGACTCTGCAAGTCTGCACATACAAAGCAGTATACTATCGCATTGAGCCTTAAAGCCTGCTATGTTAAAACATCAGTCATTAATAATGTTTCCTTGGTAACCATTTAGGACAAAGTGTAACAAATTGCACTGAACACAAAGAACTGTACCTTCATGTCTGATATGTAATTTCATAACCGACAAATCTTGCATTAAAGTACTGGTGGTTGTGAATGGGTACTGCTGGGAGGAACATCATGAGCCAAATTTATTTCCCTGTCATCCTTAGAAAAAAAATGCCAACTAATCTGACAGTTACCATTACTTGAAAAAGCCCTTACCCAAATCAACTACCACTAATAGTCTAAAACCTTACTTTTGATTGGCAAGTCAAGTTTCTGCTTGATGTTCACACTAACAGTTTATAGCCACTTCAATGCCAAAATCAATATAAATAAAATCCAAAGAGGCTATGGGTGCTAACTTCAAGTATAAGACTACTCATGATACAGTGTAGTGAACATTGCAAATACTGTACCCCATGAGTACCATCTACTGTAGGTATTACTGTACATCTATGAAAATGACACTAATCTGTGAAATACTACACAAAGTAAGATTGATCAAATCTCATCAGGCTGGAGGAAGAGGGGGGGGATGAAGACTGTGTCATCACATCTTATCCAATACTGCACATTATAATGCTGACCATCCTCCCTGTGGGCCGGGGGTGGTAGAATATACCCACAGGAATTCTCTGCAAAGACTACAGGAAGCAAACAAGCAGTACCTTGGTGAAAGCACCGGTTTCAATGCACTCAGTTTTTCCTTTGAACGGTATTAAAGTAATCTACTTACAATGTAGCCATTTCCAAAACTTCCGAGTGCATTGTTTCCAATTCACACAATATATGACAGATAAATACTCCATTGTTATTTCACACATGGGTCATAAAAGGCCAAAATTAATAAAATACTTTCATAAATCTATTTGTAAAGCTGAAACTTTAAGGCACTGCATGATTCAAAACCAGGAAAGAAAAAAAGGTAGACTGACTGTAAACATTCAACATCTAAACACTAAACAAAGATCTATTGTACTATGCTGTACAATTAAACTACTGTACACTATTCAGCCACCATGTCTCAATAAAAGGGCAAGAAAGAGCAGTTGCCCAACCAAAACATATTTTGAAGCAACAGCTAAATCTCTCAAGTTTTCTCTTATTTATTTTCATAGTATCTTTAATAATATTTAAGAACTTCAATATTGTATACTACAGGTAAACCAAGCAGTAACTACTTATAAATTTCATATTTGAAGAGAAGAAATATTGTCATATGACTTTCACTCAAGAGCCAATCAGGAAACAGAACAGTCTATTACACTAACAGTTCTTCAAGTTTGATGACGGCATCTTGATCCCCTTGAACTACTGTAGATGTAGAAAGTTGATGTCACAGTATCACACTGAGGCATCATTTTTGATCAGGCTCTAATGATTGGGCTCTAGTCAAAACACAATGAGGGGCACCAATCTAGACTAGAAGGGAACTCTACACATGAGGGGCCAGCTGATGATGGGAGGAATTGAGGCCAGTAGGGACCACAAAGCATTTTTTTAATTTGCTGTCAATCAAAGAGCTGTGCCAATTGAAAATTTTTGTAGACTACTACAGCAATTGCACATTTCAGTCTGGTTGAGTTGTCTGGCCTTTAAAATATATGGTGGGAGTTGACTACCTTTAAAGTAAACCAAGTACCCCGAATCATTTTAGTCTGGTTGATTTTTTTGGCCTTTAAAAAAAAAAGTCCATCAATCCATCACAGATTTCCCTCAATCCCTATCCACCATCACCCTTTGGTTCAGTTTTCCCTGTTCTGCCCCACATTTAAAGAGCAAGAGCAGTCATCCCAACTTGAAGCAGTGTAGTAGACTGTCCAGTTTCATGATTGGCTGCTGAGGGTCATGTGACAACATTTTAACTCCTCAAATAGGAAATTTACTGGAAGTTACTGCTTGGTTTACCTTTCGTATGTTATATTGAAGTAATAAAATATCATGAAAGATTCTTTGAGCAGAAATGAGACGAGAATTGTGATATTTAGCTGTTGCTTCAAAATAAGTTTGGGGGGGGGGGGGGCTGCTTTTGACCTTTTTAAACAGGACAATGTACTACACTACGTCTTCAACTTGGGATGACTGCTCTTCCCCTTTAAAAAATGGTAAGAAGACTATACTGAGCAATATAGTAACTAAAGCCCTATAGTAGTGTATTGGAAATTAAGCCTTTGATAACCTTTTCCTTGAACTGGCCAGAGAATGCAATTTTTCAATAGCTAAAAGGGCTCACAACTTTAATCATCTACAGTACCAATTATTTCTGGCTTGGTACAATTCAACCTACTGTACAATCAAAAAAGACTTTGGTCTTGATTAAAGCTTGTTCAAATCCAGGCTATCACTAACAATAGTAGTTTAATTCATAAAAAGAGAGAATGAGATGCAGATCTGATAAAAGTACCCCTCAACCACTGAACAGTACTGTATCTTCAGCCTTTTGAACACTAAGAAGGCTACTATATATAACCTCTCGTTCCTTCGGCACAATATACAAAATGTGCTCCAAGACTCCCTACTCTATTGTGCCCTCTTCTTATATCCATCAATCAGGATTCATCCGAAATCTCTCTTTCCCTCTCTCTGTTTCTCGAAAGCCGAGTTTTTAATTTGCATATGGACCGAATCCTGCTGAGATCTTACGACACTGTTCACAGAAATTGTGTTAGCTGCACAGGTGAGATTCTTCTACAATGGAATGCCATGACAGTACAGAAGTGGCTACCTACAGTATCATTCACATGTACTGTATGTAATAGACCAAGCATAGAGTGTAAGTCATATCAATTCACAAAATTAAATGGCTTCAAGGGTGAGAATTTTGCATGAATAAATGACTTTAGTCTCAATGACAAAGCCAGCTACAAAAATAACCTTACAATAAACAATGAGATGTGCTATGCATAGTGCATTTGACAAATCAGAAAAGTGTCGCAAATTGGAATTGTCTGCTAGCAGCAGTACTGAGGGTAAATTTAAGCACTTTATACAGCAGTACAGAAATATAGTCATCGTAACACTGCTGGGTGGCTACCAATGTGTTTACAGTATACAGTGACTATGTACACCGTACATTCACAATAAATTCTATGTTCAATTACAATAAAAACTTTACTACTCCTTTACTCTAAAGTATGAAATCAGGCTATGTGGTAAATGACATATTTAATAGTTATATTGTGATGCTTTCAAATTCTCATAACCTCAACAACTCAGGTAGATTCTGAAAGAAGCCCCTGCAACCTCTTACTGTCAATCATCAAACTTAATCCTTTTGATAGATAAACTTGGGCATGGCTGATTAGACAATTGTATGCCTGACTTCCTCAGCATAGGAGAAGGTGACCACAAGCCCTGTCTATGAATGCCAATTATATTAGACAAAGAAACTTTTAAAGCTGATAGCCAACCAAGCAAATAAATCAAATAGCACACTCAAAAGGAGCCACAGATGAGACAAGGTAAGTTTTGCAGGGTTTCATTGCTAAGAAACCCTGGGCAGGGCTGTCCAATTTCCTTCACAGAGTTGTTACAGGTACTGTATGTGTACTTAGTCCCCTTCACTACAAGTCAGACTGCATTTGACAGGGTATGTACAGTACATTCAAAATGATCTAATGACAAACCACACAGGAAGATAAATTTGCATCTAAGTTTTGAATCATGTTCTTCACAAAATCACTTTTTGGATTTTTAAGTTTACCTAAAAATTTATTTCTTACTTCAAAATTACTTATTGATTTTTGTCCCAGTTGCTCTAAAATAAATAAAAGGTGACTCTGAAAGAATAGTTTCAAGGCATAACTGCTGTAACCACCTTACACTTTCTTAAGACAGCACTGCTCAGCCCACCATAAATCAATAACCATTAAAGTACCATCTACAACATCAGAGGAGAAGTACTGGCGGAAGGGTTTTTTTTTTTGGGGGGGGGGGGGGGGGATTTAGTGCTCTCATTTTGTATTGTGGGCATTGTTGGCCACCTTAAACTGTAAACTAGGGCTTTCACTTTCTTGAACTTTGGTGGGCTGCTTTACTACCCCTACCTCCCACTTCAGAACAGGTTGTGCTTTCCCTGAGAGTACATGCACACTGTTATACTGTACAGCCATACTAAAATCCCAGCTGACCAGAGTGACTTTAAGTTCATACAACTCCATCTTAATATAATAATAACACATTATTATATTAATTAGTTAATACATTAGTATTCTCATCAGTCATATACAATATTTCATATCCCATGGTAAATCAAGTTTCATGTTAATTTAGAGATTAATGTACAGTACTATACATTTCCATGCAACTATTGATTTTTCAACAAAGTCACCCCAGGCTGGCTTGAATTCTATTTCCAGAAATGTCTTATAGTACAAAAGTGTTACGAATGCTTACAGTAGTCTGTGTAACCTTTCTACTTGACTGAAAGTTTGACACCACATATGATATTAACAGTAAATACTTGAAGTGCTGCTGAAAATTTAAGGGAGAGGGGGTGGGGGAGACAAGGTGGTCCTTTCTGAAGACCACAATTGCACTATGAGCATTTTCACAAACCCAAACTACATCACACTAAGTGATCAAATTACAGTATTATATTGAGATTATGCCCACAGGGAGAGGGATAACGGGCAAGTCCACTCTCTCAGTTTTGAAAAATGAATCCAAGAAAAATGAAACTAATAAAAAAGTCTTGCACTGGAGGTAAAAATAATACCTGAATAAAACATGACTAAATCTAAGACTAACAGCAATTCTGTCATTATGTATAAAACCTGCACCATTTCACATCTAGGCTCATTAAAAAAGGCAAACCATTTTCGAAAAGGAAGGGAGAATCCCCTGTACCCTTTCCCAGGCCAGTAAAATTTTTCAATCAATTTGCATCCCCCTTCAATGTTGGGTTCTACGGCTACTGTATAGGCCTGACAGTACAGAGCACTACTATATGTCCCTAAAACTGTGGGTATCACATGTACAGTAGTAATGCAATTCCAACAAAGTAAATTGTGTGAATATTTATGAGCTGACCACTCCTGATATCCCTAGCTTGACAAATTATTACTGGACAATGGAAAGTGTTGTACTGTATAACATTGGAGTAAATTTGGGATGACCGCCACTTCTACAGTACTATAATACCAGCATGAATATCAGGGTAAATTTTTGGGGTAAATTTTCCCACAAGACTGAACGTTCACAAGACCGAAGGTTTGTAAGACCGAAAATGTGTAAGGGTTCCTGAGATCGCAAGGGTGAAGAGGTTCCAAGGCCATAATGACCCAAAATGAGAAAAGGTCCACAAGACCAAAAAGGAGAATACACCTAAAGCCTGAAAATGAATACAGGTCAGTGGGCTTTTAATGTCCATCTCGTCGACCCTTTTTTCTTTTCGGTCTGGCAAACCTTCGGTCTTGTAAACCTGGTGACATTTTTGGTCTCTTCGGTCTCGCGGGTTTTAACAACTTTTCTGTGGAAAGGACCACATCCATATTTTGTCCACCATGTTTACAAAGCTGCCCTACAACAAAATTCCCCAACCTCCTCAGTTTGGGAGTATAAGGGAGATAATAATGACCTTCTATCACCTTGTGAATACCATTTACATACAATGTATTTCATGTCTGCCAAGTTACATAGCACCTTGGTTACCTCACCAGCAGGGAGCAGGCCTTGAATCACACACCCATCACTCACCTAGACCCACCATGAAAAGTGTTTTTTGCACACCTCAATAAAGAATATGAGCTCAGATAAATCTACAACAGTGTAAAAAAATGGCATTCCAACCACTCTTCCTTTAATAATTTCCTAGGAAGTGTGGAACATAGTGCACCTGGAAAATCCTTAAAGGGCCAAACCTCTAACCCCAAACTACAATTTTGATAAGGGGGTACTGATATTCTCAATTGGCTCAGCTCTTTGACTGACAGCCAATTCAAACAATACAGAGTGCCAAAGCTTAAATTACACAGCATGAACGGTACTGAGAGTGTTTTGATTAGTTTTTCTATACTCACCTTGAAGCAATAAACTGAGATTGTATCTGGACGAGGATGAATTTCAGACAATTGTGGGAGGGACTTAAGTAAGAAGGTTAGGAGAAGTGGTACTGTCTGGGGTGAGAGAACTGGGCCTTTAAGTCAAGGCCTCAGAAAGCACCCTACATTTTCTACTACTACTCCTCCATTTTGCCTTGCTTGCATTTATTTTTTCTTTTCTCTCTGGTAAAGTTTGGATTATGACTACAAGTGCTTTTCCCATTTTTCCCTATGGGAATACATTGAGAAAAGCTTAACTTGTAAGAATTTTGGAAGACCTTCTGCTACAGTACCTTGGTTATTCATACTGTAGTGTGAGAGAATCTAACTGAGTGTGAAATAGAATTTTTCATAGACACTTGTTCGTTTCTTCCTTTCATTCTACAACTGTTGAGTAAACTGTGATCACTACCGATAAGAGAAGCATTACTGTTGAGTTAAAGCAATTCTGAAACACAGAAGTACAGAATCTTACAACATTAAATGACTAAATTCAAAAGAAAAGAAAGCCTAAAATCAAGCCATTTTCAAGAAAAACATGGACTGGCAGAACACTTAGACTTTTTCTCTGGCTCAAAGCCTTGAATTCCTGTAGATTTAAGTTTCAGCCTCCGTACAGATGTCCTGCCACTTCCTGCTATACCACCAAAGCCTGCCCTCATGTTAATAGTTGGTTTTTGAGCTTTTAATTTCTTTGCTACAAAAGTAAAAATATTGTTCACTGATTCACCTACTTCACTTGACTTTGCTGATGTTTCAAAAAATGGCATGTCATTATGCTCGGCAAACTTCTGTCCCATGTTGGTCGAGACGACTTTGCGCTCTGTAATGTCACACTTGTTGCCAACAAGAACACGTGGAACGTTGGAAGACAGGGAATGTCTATCACATTCATCCACCCATGTTGGGAGGTTTTCAAAGGAACTGAGTTTGGTTACGTCATAGACAAAAAGGACCGCATGAACATTGCGGTAATAGTGTTGGACCATACTTTTACGAAAGCGTTCCTGTCCAGCTGTGTCCCAGAGTTGAAGCTGTAGGTAAGAAAATGAATAAAACACAACATTGAACATTTGATTTGGAATTTGATTTTATGAATGAAATCAGCATTTATAACTACAGTGTAAGGCGACCAAATACTGAACAATGAACAAAAGTACTGTGCCTTACGGGGTTGCAAGGTTTGACAATAAACAAGTGAAGTACAGGAACTTGTTGACACCCCCAGCACATACAGTACAATAGTATACTGCATTTCATTTTTCTCATGCATTGGGTGGATACAACAATAAGCATACAGTAAATCTGGGTGTCTAGCCAAACCCAACAGAAATAGTGGTCTCAGCCCTTGACTGTGACAGATATCATACAAATTTTTACACTAAAAGTGCTATTCTGATACAGTCTACTACACACAACCACACTTATGATCTCTCCTTATACTGTATTATGGATGGATTAAGAATAAATTTCAAGTAAATTACTCAAATTTTGAAACAACTGTAGGTGCATGGTAAGTGTTTTGTTTATCCCCATGATATGGAGGATATGTACAGTACATGCACCTATAGTCCCTAAATTGAATTACTGACCTTGCCTATTCACAACCACAGGCAGCCTTCATACCAATCTATTGAAGTGAAAAGATTTACAGTCACCCTTCTAAAGAAAAACTTTTGCAATTGTTCACGAAATATTTACTGAACCCTTTTGTCATGAAGCCATGAACAGTATTTCTTAAACTAAGCCACTATGATACCATTTTGATGGTAGCAACTTTTTAATATGATATGACCTAATGTTAGATGGGGGACAAAAAGGGTGGTTGGGAAGGAGGGGAGAGTGATTTTTGTTTGCAAAGTTTGATGCAGTATAAAAACCTTTGCACTTCTGTTCATGTGTACAGTACATGTTCAACACAACTTAAGTTTTAAGTGAGCCGAATTTTCTCAAGTTTATTGACACAATGGATATTTTTCATAGGGAAAATCGCTCAATTGGATGGCAGATCAAGGCTTTCATTCACAAAAAAAAATTGTACCATCAACAGTTTGTCATGAGTAGAAGTGTTCAAGTACTGTGGTGTAAATGCATATCAATACAGTACACTACTTTATTCTAGAAACAGTCTCCCAGATGTCAGCATAGGGTTCAGGGGCTCTATTTGCCAGTAGATAGCAGAAAAGGCAAATGGATTTAATATGAGGATGCTTTGGTACAGTAATCTTCTCATGAAACAAGAGAGAGGGCACTCATCTCCTGGTGGATGTCAGGGATGAGCCCACCCCCTCCCCATCCCATCTGTTCTGTCCTGCTCCTTCTCTTGTTGCCTTTCCCTACCAGCTTCTCAACTTCCCCAGGTCCACACATATTCCCATAGCCTTTACATACATGTACATTTCCAAGTACAGTCACACAAAATGTGCCCTTCTGCTCCATTGATTAAACTACAGTATAAATGTCATGTGTGCATTAAATAAAACTTTCTTGTATAAACAAAGACGCCTTCATCACAGATAATCTTGTGTACATGCACTGTAAAGATCTCCCTGGGAGTCTGTCTCAAAACAGTGAGTAAGACTACAGTTATCATGTCATTCCAATCTGAATTAATGTAGTAGTATATCCTTATTCATGGAAATTTCAAGAGAATCATGTGACGATACTTTTCATACTAAACTTTGAACTTCATGATTTGTACTGTAACTCATTGCGACTTTTTTTCATATGTAATATTTGATCCTCAAATGTAACAGTGCTACCGAGATAAATATGAAACTAGTGAGAATTAGCTATTGGTTTAAAGTAAATTTGGAGTGATGGTTCTTGCCCTTTAAAGGTCAACGGCATTCACTCCAAATATGGTTCAAAACAAAAACCAATTCTCACTAATTCTTTCTTGCAGTAAAACACCATTTATTCGATTTACGCCTAGGGACTTAAATAATGCATATCAAAGGCAAAGCAGAGAGTTACTGTACTTCACATAAATTTTTCAATTGGGCAAAAAAGATGGATTCACATGATTTTCAAGAGCCATTCGTGATATACTGTAGGATTAGACTATTACTCCACTACAGTAATTCAAATAGGGATGACTGCATTTGCCCAACATCAGTGATGTCACAAAAATTCTCAATATTTCTATGAGGGATTCATAAGACTGCATCCTCATTTACTATGACATAGTACACTAGGCAGTCATTGAAGTGTAACCTGTTGAAAGGTAACAGCAAAGAGAGATTCATACTGTACAGTACATGTATCACAAAATGAGTTATTAGATTAGTTGAAATGCAATAGAGGCAATAAAACACCTAGAGTACTATACTACAAGGGCAATAACAGTAGATGGAAAATGTTCTCAATAATAATATGTACGTAGGCCGACAGTAGCTTTGTGTCCTTAAAATGAAGAGAAAATTGCAGGTTGTGGGGTTTTCAGTACAGTACTGTATAGTAATTCTTTACTGTACTGTATATTGTACTCTGAACCGCATGGCAATGTGTGTTACTGTTCGTAGGAGCAGATTCAGATGTCACACACTGTACTCTATGTACTGTACTGATATGTATACCCTGCATTGGGTTTGTTTTATGGATTCCAAAGTAATGGACAAAATGATCGATACCATAAAGTCATACCCACTGATCCATGTATGGTACTACAGTCTATTGTACAGTGTAGTGTACATATCATATGTGTATACAGCTCTTTGTTCTATTTCCGTAGATCTATACTATACTGTACATAGTTTGACCTCTTTCGAAAATTTATTTCCATGTTTAAGTATACATGTACAGTATAGTTTAACACCTGGGTGGTATCAGCCTATCAATTGTCATGAAAAACAATGCTCTTCCTATACAGTACTTAATACAAGTTCAAAAGGATAGTACTTCAAATAAACAAGGTGTAGTGTTGTACAAGTTCATGTCACACAGATCTGGAAAATTTTTTTCATGCTGTTTTTTGGATAAACTGTTTTTTTTTTTTTTAAATAAGTGAATTTCACAAACTCCAATATGTACCCTAAGTGGAAAAGTTGAGAAACAAGGACACTCCTTTCCAGACCATCATCCGCCTATCATGCTGAAGGACCGGGCTAGATTCCCAGGTCAAGTCATACCAAAGACTCTAAAAATGGAACCACTACTGCCGTTGAGCATGATACTCTGCATAAGCAATGGAGAAGGGAAAACAAGCCAGTGAGCCACAACTGGAAAAAAGGCTGTGGTCGGTTCAACTTGAACCAAAAGGTTGGAAACTGGGCCATAAAACACCATCTAACCATCTAACTAACCTTCCCTGAAAATTTGAGCATTTGGGGAGATGTGTCCCTTTTGAGCACATGAATACATAACAATAAATAAAGAATTGTGGGAAGCTTTATTCCCGTTTTGGGAAATAAACATTCTTCTAGCCCTGTTTACTTGTAACGGAGTGCTTTTAAAGGAAGAAGTTTTGCAACTACACTGCAACTACACTCTACTATACAGTATTATAACTGTTAACCCTCTTCGCATCCAATAGTGACTTCATCATCTTTGGAGTTGAGAACAGTGAAGTAGTCATGAATTCCAAATGTAATCACCACCGTTATGCAAACAGTCTATGTAGTACAGTATTTGCAATGCAGTTTGTATACTGACAACAATACAGAGTACAGTTATCAGTCAGTGTGCTGTTGAACACTTGAGTTTATCCCGGGTGTGCAGCAGCCTACAGTACCTGGTAAAGTACAGTAGTATTAACATACCACATGACAAAGACAGACACTCCTCACCTCAAACTACATTTTCAGTAGTGAAGGAAAATCCTCAACTGGTAAACAATTTTTGATTGACAACAAATTAAAAATATTATAAGTACTGTATCTCATTCTCATACTACACTCCACATACACAGGAAATGTTCTGGGTTCACCGTGTGTTAGAGTACTGTAATTATTCCATGGGTCCCCCTGATGTTCCCAGGGTTCAATGTTCCCAAGGTTTGATGTTCCCTGTGCTGGTATTACCTCAATGACTTGGCAATGATAACAAGGTTTGTAACTCCCTGGGGTTTGATGTTCCCAGAAGAGCTCCCAAGATTCAGGAACATTGCACCTTGGGAACAGCAAACCCTGCGAACATTGACTAGAGCCGTGTTCCCATTTGATCCAGGGAGGTGGATCTTGATCTACCGAGGTGGATCAAACACTAATGGGAACGCAGATCAACAACACTCACTCAAGATCAAGATCCACCGATTTTGATCGACTGTTCGGGGTAGATCAGATCCACCGCGCTGGATCAAAGTTTGTAATGGGAACACATCGGTAGATCAAGTGACCCTGGATCTCCGGTTACACTCATGTATGTTTTTGTGATACATCGATACGAAATGCATGGCAGGCCGACTTGTAAACATTAGTGACCTTTTCGCGCTTGTGCAATGTGTTCATAAAACACGTTTGATCTACCGCGCTCACTCAAATGGGAACGCGGATCTCGATCAAGGTTGATCAAGATGTTGATCCACCTCGGTAGATCAAGATCCACCTCCCTGGATCAAATGGGAACACTGCTATAGCCCCATTCTTCCATGGTGTTACATTAGGGCCTTGAGTGCCCACCAGGGTATGACCTTGGAGCCAATTACTGTACTGTACAGTATCTTAAAACTATGTCCACACAAGGAGTTTTACACAGGCTGGGGAGAGAGCAAAAAGTAATTAAGTTGGAAGAGTTGGAACTGTTGGGATGTAAAAATTTATAGTACACATGCAGTATTAAACTTAGTAATTTAAGGAGTGTGTTTCATGGGCTAGAGCAGTGATGCAGAACAAAATAGCTAGTACTGTACAGCAGGGTTGTTGCTAGCCAAATTTGAGTGCCAGGTAATTGTCTGATCTGACGAAAGCACCCCACCCTACCCCCATAGCATCTACCCCATTTTTAAGCCATTAATTTTTCATTTTCCCCTCATTTTACTTTATGGAGTAAATTTGGTGCTAGTTTTAGGTCTCAGTAGGCAGATTGTAGTGGGCTGGGAGAACTGTGTTTGCCTGGAGTGTCGACAAGAATATCGAGTGCTGGGTAAGGCTGCCCATCTCCATCAATCGTAGCTACAACTCTGTTGCAGAGTTCATCTCACAAATTTGCCCATTCTCTCTCCCAAGTATCTTTGATACAAAACATAAATACAGTATTGTACAGGCCTACTCAGGGTAACTCAAGCAACGACTCCTTGTAAATTTCACAACTAAGTTCGAAAAGTATTGCCACATGATTATGGAGAGCCATTCAGGAAATACAGTATGATCCATTGTTCTTCACTAATCCTATAATTGGGATGAATGCATTTCCCCTTTGAAGGGTACCTCAAGTCAAAAAATTCAAATATATATATTGAAGAGCATGAAAACTGAATTCTAACAGTCCAACTCCGATCTCCATATGACATTCCTGAGCTGAAATATAAAATGCTGAAGTTTATTCACTTACAACAAATTGGTTGATTGCACAATAATTTGTGACTTTCTTGTTGTACAATTCACGTAACAAGCTTTTTTTCCCTTTAAAATTAAAAATGTTTTTTATGACCTTGAGCACTTCCTGTTTTCTTGCATAGCATATAGCACAAGAAGGGCTTAATTAATTATGTCACTTCATAAGAGTAAGAGTGCTATTACACCTTGGTACAAGGTGCAGTAATGTTCCGAAAAACAAAGAAATACAAAGATTGTAATTTGAGTAGTACAAGAATGACATCACAAATTTTTGAGCAATGTATCATTTTAATTTGAGTGAATTAACTCCAACATTTTATATCTCAGCTCAGGAATGTCCTATGAAGATGGGAGCTGGACTGTTAGAATCTATTTTTCATGGTCTTTAATATATATTTTTGAATTTTTTGACTTGAGGTACACTTTAACAAGAGGAAAATTCTGTGTATGTAGATTTAAATACTTTACCGTCCTGTACGGTATATTCCATATTCAGCTGTTGCATTTTATTACTGTAGGCTCTTACCCTCGGTCCTGTTGCCCTGACCTTTTCTTTACACTTCATCTATTCAGTACTCTAAAGGGGGGAATGCAGATGCATCTCAACTTGAATTGGTGTAGCAGTACAGTATTATGGATAATACAGTACTTAGATGAAAAATAAGGAGAAATTGTGAGATTTAGTGGTTGCTTCAAAACAAATAGATTAAGGCCACTCATATTGCCCTTTAAAAAGGCCATTAAATTGTGGAGGGCCCTGAAGTATACTTTATTGTGTTGCTAAACAGAGGACAAGTACAGTACTGTAGGTCATACTGTTTAAAAAGATACTGCCACAAGCTGAAAGATCACTTGACAAGTAAATATTTTGCTTAACTTAAAATCTTATGCAGGAACTTCTTATTCAGTGATTGAAAGCTTTAAATTCCCACTCATTGTTTCCAAGCAAGACAAAACTGCATTCCTGATGTTCTGTTTTATTGCATGTACTGTACAGGTGCCTGACAATTTATAGTTACAGGTAGTAGGTGCAGTATAAATCTAACCTGTAAGAAGTTACACAGTCCATACAGTTAATAAATCTTGCTTGTTGCACCCACATCAACCAAAAGTTACTGCATCAGCTGCAAAATTTGTGCTCCAGATATACAGTATCTAGTGAGATTTTGATTGATGGAAAACTAGAGAACTTACAAGCTGGCTATGGGGAGGCTATTTCATCAGTTCACCCACATCATGACAAGTTGGCAGGATCTACAACAGTATTCTGCACAATAGCAGTAGAGGGCTGAATACCAGCACATGTGGCCAATAACCATTAGATTTCATTATTGTACATGTACACTGAACTAACAGAAACGAATTTCTAGACATTTACTGTACTACGTATATACAGTACCTACAATACTGTAAAACTGCATTGAGACAAAAGCATGCTCTCTGTGACGACTACAGTACAGTATACATGGGACAATTTTGACTTGGTTTTTCAAGGGATGCATGGGAAGGGTGAGGGAGCAATATAAATTTCTCATTTGTCAGAAGCTTGGAGCCTTTTATGACAATAATTGCAAGGATTTTGGCAGATTTTGCCACAATAGTGAGAGTTACAGTATATCGTCTTCACTTTCACAAAAGTACAGTAGTACTGTCCACATTTCTACAAAAATTGCTGAAGTTTCTACAAATATTGACTTTTTCAACTTTTTACAAATATTTCCCATATTGCTACAAGTATTGCCAAAATTTAAAAAAAACCAGAAAGCCAAAAGGCTTAGTGATTCCTTGCCGCTGAAATGTAAGGCCTTTTTTCACATTGACATTGCTTTGCAATGTTTTTCAATTAACAGGGCTCCATAATGTGCCAACAAAGTACACATGCAAGGCATCCAATCTTCCTACATTGAGATCCCCCTTGCCCGTCATGAACTCAAATGACATTTGACCTCCACCAAAAACTTCTGGGACCATGTATTCACTACAGTATGTGCCATCTACATGACAAGTTACAGGACCCTACAAGTGACCTTTCTTGAAAGACTGTGCAGGAAAGCTTGTCAGGCTTTGAACATGCTGACTTCAAATGAACTTTGACCTTTGGGAAATCAATAGGGATCATCTACTAAATATGACCAATCCACACACTGAATGTGAGCACAGTCACATGTACCGTTCTTGAGATACAGTGTTTACAAAGTTTTGACCTTTTGACCTCTCATGACCCCAAATGACCTTTGACCTCCACGAAAGTCGATAGGGATCATCTACTCAATATGACCAACCCACACACCACATATGAGCAAAATCACATGTACCGTTCTCAAGTTATCGTGTTTACGAAGTTTTGACCTTTTGACCTCTCGTGACCCCAAATGACCTTTGATCTCCACGAAAATCAATAGGGATCATCTACTCAATATGGCCAATGCACAAACCAAATATGAGCATAGTCACACTTACCCTTCTTAAGATACCGTGTTTACAAGCAATTTCTAAGGAATTTACCTATTTACCTCTCGTGACCCCAAATGACCTTTGACCTCCACGAAAATCGATAAGGATCATCTACTCAATATGACCAACCCACACACCAAATATGAGCATAGTCACATGTACCGTTCTCGAGTTATCGTGTTTACGAAGTTTTGACCTTTTGACCTCTCGTGACCCCAAATGACCTTTGATCTCCGCCAAAAACAATAGGGATCATCTACTCAATATGGTCAATGCACACACCAAATATGAGATTAGTCACACTTACCCTTCTTGAGATATCGTGTTTACGAGCCAAAGCGTCACATACACACACACACACACACATACATACACACACACACATACACACGACATCACCATCGCATAGATTCCTTGCCTGCCTTCGGCAAGGAATCAAAAATGTTGTTGAAATTGCTATGTATTGCAAGCATTCCACAAACTGTATTCATGAAAATACAGTCAAAAGTTTGCGGTTGCCCACCATAATTGAGATTAAGTACAATGGGGTAAAATCCCTCCTCTTTCTCATGCCTGTTTTGTTCTGTAAAATAATGTCAATTTATAAGATGTAGCAAGGGGTAAGTATATGTCAGCAAAGTGAATTATAGGTTTCAAACACATCAATTGGGTCATGACACACCTACAGTACTGTACTGTACTGCACACAGTTTTGTACTGAACTAGTGCTGTTTCTGATTTCTAGTACAGTCCCACCATACTGTACAGTTCCAGGGTTTTCCCTGGTATATTTGCAGAAGAGATGTACAGCAAATTACTGTGCTAAGTGTGTTGAAAAGAAGGCAGCAGAGATAAAGTGCTGTAACAGTGATATATGGGATAACAAAGAGCTAAAATGTGCAGTGCTACCTACATCTAATGGCTAAAAGCTTGTCATGCATCTATTGCAGTCCTCAGTACAATGTACCAACACAACAACCATTAGTAATGTTGACTAGGAATGAGTATGGAATGTTTTAGGAGACATTATGTACAAAAATTAAACAGGAGCAGGATAACCTGGACAAAGCAGGAAGGCAGGAACAAGGCATGATTTTAATAAGGGAATTTTCCACTTAAAAGTGCTAGACTTGGGCACTCTGCTCCCATTACTTAAGAGTTCTGTATTTTACTTTGCCTCAGAATGTGGTTCATTGGTACTTCTGGAACATATACTCTACAGTATATTGGGAGTGGAAATTGGAGTGGAAATTTAAAATTTGGTGGCAGGCTTTTCCCCATGCAAAACAGAAGTCACTGCCATTACAGACCTGTATCATACTGTAAGCATACAGTACATGTACAGTAGTGATTGTTAAAGGGCAAAAGCAGTTGTCCCAAACTTGTTTTGAAGCAGCAACTAAAAGTCACAAATTTCCTCTTATTTTTCTTCAAAGAATCTTTTATAAGATTTTATCACTTCAATACTGCATATTCTGTGTACATAAACCAAACATCAACTCCAAGTTTACTTCACATATGAGAGAAAAAATATTGTCACATGACTCTCAACTTCTCAAGAGCCAATCATGAAACAGGACAGTGTACTATACTACCTCAAGTTGGAAGGACTGCTCTAGCCCTTTAATGTGTACAAGAAAAGTGAACTTCTAAATGATATTAAACTTTCTAGATCTTATGCAACTTTTTAAAGACAAAGTTAAATCTCATTTGATAGAACATTACTCTGCCTAAGTTTTACGCCAAGTTGGACCCCCTCCTTTTGCCAGTTCCTTCTACAGTACGGCTTTCATACATGTTGAGTCTTCTGTTTTCTTATTCATCTTTCTTTTTGCTTACTTTACGGGTCGCTAGCTACGATAAACATTTAACTGCTTTTCTAGTGTTCTGTTTTACTCTATATTTCACCATGCATCTTGTTTAAATATGCATCTATGTAAATGTGTTTGTAAACAAAATACACTGAACTGAACTGAGGTAGACATGCAAATGCCCATAAGCCCACAATCCAGAGTATCTATAGCCTTGCAAAGCTGTGCCAGTTGTAATTACGACACAACTGGCTGGAGTCTTTGGACTAAAACCACAAAATGTGCAAGTTACCGACCATCTCTTCTCTAACTTCCCTGAGCTGTGCAGGACTACTTGGGATTGTAGGCTTACGAGCATCTTAATATCATGTGGGTGAAAACATCCAGTGTTAAAATGTCTTGGCTTGACTGATACACAACTGCACGGTTGGTCTAACCAGTTACCCGACCATATTCGGTTATGTACTAATTTTTCTACATTTAAGCGTAACCTTGCAAGACTCATTTGTTTGCTTGCTCCTTTGATTGAAATGAATTTGTTGTTCGATTTTATTTTTGACAAGCGCCTAGAGCAGCTACACTTTTGTTCTGATTTGGCGCTATATAAGTTCAATGTATTAAGAGCATCTGCCTCTCATGCCGAATGCCCGCATTCAGTTCCCAGGTCAAGTCATACCAAAGACTAAAAAATAAATGGAACCTGCAGCACTGCCATTGTGTGTGATGCTCAGCATAAGCAATGGAGTGCAGTAGGCAAAACAAGCCAGTGAGCCACAACTGGTAAAAAGGCTGTGGCCGGCTGGACTTGAACCAATACAGTAGGTTGGAAACTGGGCTGTAAAACTCCAACTGACTGTCACATGCACAGACTGTTAGTACTGCACTCCTTCATTGCTTCATTTTCAGGCTGATCATTAAATTTAATACATTAACTTCATGAGTGGGAACACTTGCATGTACTTTATCATGACTATTGAGTTTCATTTTATAGGTGATGATACTACTGTCCTGGATGCTTAGTCACTCAAGTACAGTTGTAGGTGTGTGTTTTAACACTTGCCATCATTGCATAATAAAATGCCAGATCAGAAAAGTTTCTACACACTGTGAACAGTACAGTATGTACACAAATGCTGAAGCAAATCACCTGAATTCTGGCAATGAAGCAACCAGAAAGTGGGGGCAATTGATTTCTTGCAGAGATGAAAATTTGGGAAATGGAAAATTGGGAAATTTGCTTTTTAACCACCTGTACAGTATGGTGACCCTGGAGGATCTTGGTTATTCTTGGGAAATTCTACTTTTTATGCTGGTGACCCAACTGTACTGTATATGGCTTCTAGACTCCCCAAAACAATTACTGTCTTCTTCTTAACCATACTGCATCTACTGTACATATCTACATGCAGTACTGAAGTTACGAAATTACTGCATCTAGTTAACATGAAATCCTTCCAACTCTCCTACTTGAAGGTGTCTTGTTAACAAAGATACAGCATTAAAAGCAAATAGCTCTAGTCATTTTCAAATCATTGGGTCTCAATTTTAAACCCCAGCAATAGCTTCATCTCCTCAAAATATTATGCACAAGAAGAGTTATGGAAGTTACTCTTTTGAAATGTTGAAAGTTTCGGTGAACAAATTATCCTTGGGCAACAAACAACTGAATTTCTACTGTATCTGAGGGAAACTTATTTCTTGAAAAGAAGGCTACCATACTGCCTTACTGTACTTGTAATTATTTATCACTATTTGCCAGTAAATATTGGTTTTAAAAGGACAAAATTTCCTTGTAAAACAAACACAGTAGGGCTATAAAATGGAAATGCTACTGACATGTGATACACTATATTCTTGACACCCATGTAAGACATGCATTATACAGGTACTGTATGTATACAGCAATATCACTTCTGTAAGTGTATCAATCCATTATTTAAATCCAACCAGCAGTTCACAGTTTACCTGTATCCTGAAATAATCTATGCACTCTGGCACACGGCACATCTTACTGTACATACCAACTGCGATATTACTCTGCACATACACAGTACAGTATACTGTACAATATTTTGCAGTTTAATACTGGCTATGGAACAGGATAGAGATCTTATCACCAAACTGTAACTTCACTTCAGAGTACCCATACTAAACATAGTCACATGAACAGTGTACTGTGCAAGGTAATCCATACAGTAGCTAGAAAAGTTTTGAAGGTTAGGAGGGGAGGGGGAGGAGAAAGAAGGGGTTGAGCTACAAAAGATCCTGAAGTTGGAAAAGAGATGCCCTACAAATGTTACCATCCCTTGGCTTCACCCCTGGTTTAACACTACTGTAAATTATGCTTGATCATGCTATGGGTACAGTGCAGTATAAAAAGGCATAAAGAAGACAGGGTAAAAATAGCTACAAACTGCCCAAACTGTGTACTTGTTCAACTCAAGTCAGATGCTTCCAAATTTTGAAATTAAATGTAATTGCAAAACATATACAAGACACTTTTCTTCATATTGTAGTCTCTTTGTTTTACTTGGCCTGTATTGTAGTACTATATTATACAGTATGTTGCACATCATGTACACTCCACGAGTTCTGGGGAGTCTACTCAATGTACAGTACTGTAGTACAATACAGTAAGTTCAAGGGGTGTTTCAAAGGTTCAAGGGGAATAATTTACATAATTAATTAATAATTAATTAATTTGCATAAAAGTTTTTAGAACTCTTTCCCACTTTAATTAAATTTAAGTAAAATTACTGAAACCCCTATACTTATGCACACAAAAAAAATGCTACACATTTTTGCATTTGTGTAGCAATTTGGCCAGCTTGAATTAAGCAAATTGCCATGCAATACTGAATAAATTATTCTCTGTCCACTATGTTGCCTTATTTTGTATTATTTCAATGGCTGGTGATGATTATACAAGGTTCGTCATTCCAAGGGTGCATATGCAACCTACAGTACACAGACATCTTATTGCACTGAAGCAAATTGATGCCTACAGGCAAAAAAAAGTAGGCAAAATTTTGCAGATTTTTCATAGTTGCTTCTTATTTGTGGATCATAACTTAAACAGTTTCTTAAAGGATCAGTTCTCTCACCCCAAACAGTACCAATTCTCCTAACCTTCTTACTGAAGCCCCTCCCAAATTGTCTGAAATTCATCCTTACCTAGACACAATCTCAGTTTATTGCTTCAGGGTGAGTAAAGAAAACACTCATTTTATACAATCAAAACACTCTCAGTACTGTTCATGCTGTACTGTATAATGTAAACTTTGGCCCTCTGCATTGTTTGAATTAGCTGTCAATCAAAGAGCTAAGCCAATTGAGAATTTTGGTACCCGGGTACCAAAATTGTAGTTTGGAGTGAGAGGTTTGGCCCTTTAAAATGTTACAGGCAAACTGCCATTATTTTGGTAAAATACCAATAAATGCAGGTATTGCTTGACACCATTTTGGATAATAATACAGTAGCTCAAGTGGGCCTATTCTATTAAAAGATACTGCACATATTTTAAACTGTAAAATGTATTAGTGCCTTCTGTGGAACAAAAGGCAACTCTCTTTTTCCATAACTGAGGAAGATCAGGGGCCCTGGAACAGTGCAATTTGTACACACTGTACTGTACTACAGTATACAGTGATGTGGCAAAGCTAAGTAATCACAAATGATCAACTTTTCTGTACATTATCACAACAAGACATGCTTAAAATTTTCGAGGAGTATTACTGTACTTTACAGCGTTTACAAGCACACTCAAATTACACAATCTATGTATAAAGTTACAATGCCTCCAATTCACTTTTTATAGATCTTTTAACAAATATTGACAAAAATTTATTGGTTTGGACTACTCCATCTTTTGATTGATCTGAATTCTGAATAAAGGGAGCAAGATGACATAGAACTGTAATTTACTGCAAAATACTGTATACAGTATGTCAAAGAGCTGCACATGGTACTGTATGATCAGTATTTGCACTTAGAATTGAATTGGTGGAAGAGGGGGAGATGTGGGAAAGGGGGTGTTCTCTCTCATTCATATTTTCTCTTTGTTTGGGAAGGGGGAATCTGAAATATGAAGAGATGAAAATACAGTCATTTTAATACAGTAGGCTACAGTATGTGGTGGGCACATACTTAAGCATGAGTGCTTTCACGGCATACTTAACAATGCAGTGTAGTGCTTCCTTCTACACATAGAGTAAATACTGACAGGGGCATAAGAGCTGAGATAGTGGAAACAAAAGGTGGATGGACTTTCAGCTCTGCCTACTTTGGGATCAATCACATGACACTTGACAGAGTTTCTTTTGTTCTCCTGTAGTCAGAGATGTTACATTACTGTGGTTTGCGACAATTTTGTGTGAAACTGTGGAAAAGTATCGGTACAGTAATTGGCCTTTATTTAATTTCTTTCAAAAAAACTGAAAGGGAAAATGAAGTGGTCCCCCTGCATTTGATTTGTCAAGGATGTTTAGAACAGCTGCACAAATCCTACATTCTCACACCTTGATACGAACACTGCAGAGTATATTTTTAGCAGATTTGTCAGATTTGTAAGGCCCATAAAGTGCAACATGTACAGTACCTGTACATGCATAGGTGTTTTCAGAACTTAAAGGGCCAAAACCTCTCACCCCACACTACAGATTTGGTACGGGAGTACCGAAATTCTCAACTGGCTGAGCTCTTTGATTGGCAGCTAATTCAAACAATGCAGAGTACCAAAACTTATATTACACAGCATGAACAGTATTGAGAGTGTTTTGATTAAATAAACTGAGTTTTTTTATACTCATCTTGAAGCAATAAACTGATATTGTGTCTGGATGAGGATGAATTTCAGACAATTGTGGAGGGGCTTAAGTAAGAAGGTTAGGAGAATTGGTACTGTTTGGGGCGAGAGAACTGGGCCTTTCATGAAGCTGACATGCAAAGCTACTGGGGTATACTGTAGGCAGGGTATGTACAGTACTGTTATAACTGATCTAAACACTGATTTGCAAAACAAGTGATTTGAAAGTCCTTGGGTGATGTTGCAATTTCACATGCCCAGAACTTGCAACTTAACTTGAATATCAACCACACAATCTTCATGAACTGTACAGAATCTCCATGCTGCAAGACTATGTCAGTCTTGAACATTGTCTTGGACCCTACTACCAAATGTATTGGTATCAAAAGGGGATGAATTTACTACTACTGTATGTATGTGTACTGTAACTTGTATAAATTATTGTTGGCAACTTGGCATCAAGCCTAGTTCCCCATTTCCCATTTTTATCCTGCATTAAAGTCCCAATTCTCTCACCCCAAACAGTACAAATTCTCCTAACCTGACTTAAGCATCTCCCACAAAATTTTGTCTGAAATTCATCCTCATCCAGACACAATCTCAGTTTATTGCTTCAGGGTGAGTATAGAAAAGCTCAATGTGTATAGTGAAAACATGTACAGTTCATGCTGTGTAATATGAGCTTTGGTACTCTGCATTCTTTGAATTAGCTGTCAATCAAAGAAATGTGCTAATTAAGAGTTTTGGAAAACCCATACAAGAATTGAAACTTGGGGTGAGGGATCTGGCCATTTTAAGTTCTGTAAAATTTATAATGTAATCTCATGCATTTGAAAAGGTACAGTATATAATGAGAGGAGTAGGCTTAATGCATGCAGGCAATGCAGAACATTAAGGGGGGGGGGACAAAATACAAACCCCCTCCCCACCTTAAAAGAAACTCTTGTACAGTACTATACATACTGGTCAGATGGGAATACACAACGTTAGGACAGAATAATGCACTGTACAGCACTGTATATCCCCTTCTAGTATGAAGCAAGGTACCAATTAGTACTGTGCGAAGTAATATGCAGGATTGTAGTGTAGCACAATTTTAATTTTACCATTCAGTCGTGTGGGTATGATGAAAATGGTACAGTGCTTCATTCAACAAGTGGAGTAATTCTCATGATAAAGTTTAATACATTCCATAAAAATTCATTATGGTTGGGGACAAATTGGTGAACAGAGGGTTTCAAGAAATTTATCCTAGTTTGCAAAATTTAACTCCTGAAAAACTGAAAAAGCTAACTGGAAAAAAAAATAGATCTGCCACTAAGAAGCAAAATGTTAATTGCCACTTAAGTTAAACAAAACATTTACAAGGAAAAATTTCTATACATTTTAAACCTTCATGTTAAAAATAAAATACACTGTTAAAAAAACTGTAAAGTTTAACTAAGTCTCAAACCAAGGCTCTTAAAAGTTAAGAGGGTTACATAAAAGCTTATTGTGGGACTTGTTAAAAATTGACATCATCAGTGATCAATTGCTGGTTTTCACTACACCTACAGTTAAGTGCATACTCAGGAAGATACAATGAACATTAAATCATGTGAATTGTATTGTACAATGTAGAGCAATAGGCCTACAGTACGTACTTGGAAATCCTTTCATGGAATTATAGCCCTTACTCAAATAGCTTACGGTACCACTACACTTATTCTACTGCAGGACTCAATAAAATCAGACTTTTGGGCAGAAAATTAAGATGTTACTTCATGACAACATCTGCAGTTTAGTGCCACACCAACGTCTTGTACTGTATTTTATCACATACCACTATTTGATTTGGAAATTACTTTTTTTTGAATGGTTACAGAGAGTATATTCCTGACTTTTGGCACGGCACTTAGAGGACTTGAGTAGGTCTTTGTTTTAAGTGTCTTCTAAAGAGGGCTGGAAAAATGTTTATTTCTCAGGAAGGGAGAAGAATTTCCCACAATCCTCAATGTATTTCCATATACAAAAATGGGACATTTCCCTCCAGGGGGCCGTTCCACAAAGAGTTACGCACAATCTTCAGTTTGATTCACCATACTTAAGCCAACAGTAAATCAAACTTAAGATCGTGCGTAACTCTTTGTGGAACGGGCCCCAGATGTCCAAATTTCCTGGGAAGAAGCCACCCCAGCTTCCCAACTATTTCCACTCATGGATTAAAATCTCTTTGGCACTTCTAGAGCATTTGCAAAGAAAAGCAAGATACTTTCTGAAACAAACTTTGCTTAACGAAGAGTCTATCTCCACCTTAACATCCCCCATAATCTGTGCAGTACAATTCAACAATTGGTAAAAAAATACAGAGCTTACTGTTTAATCATTACACAACTACCATAAGCAGAAAAATAACTTGTAAGAGCCTTTATTTGAGACTAAGCTTCAATCAAACCTTGTTATTCTGGTATTTTAAGGTACAGTACAGTAGCAGATAACTAATTCAAATGTTCTGATACTAAAAATATTGGCTGACAAATGAAGTTACTTAAAAATTTTATGGGGTTTTTCCAACTGTGTAACTTATTAAATATGACCAAAGTTCTGTACTTTTCATTACTTGTACACAATGACTTGAAATACAGACCTCAACATTCAAGGCAATTTGAATAGATTTTATTGCAATTTTCCTGCATTAATACAATATAACTACAGTACAGTACTGTATGTTTGGTGAATGCCCTCTTTTACAGTATCTGAGATACTGTACATACAGTAATGGATTTCCTTCAAGCTTTCCTTTAAGCTTTCAACCTTAAAATTCATGTTCATGATACGGAGAATTTCAATTTGCCAAAAGCTTGTGAGCTTCAATCAGAAGCGGTGACATGTCCAAGTTGAAAACTTCTACAAGGAGATGGGGGAGGGGATGGGTTGGAGTTGGAGGTTGGGAAGTAGCCTAATTTACTGTGTCAAGTCAATGGAACATACAGTGGCGGACTGCCTTTAGATGAAGAGTAGGCATAAAAGGTCAAAATTTCTTCTTGTTTGACTTTGAAGCAGGAAGTCTGCATACTGCACATGTTCATCTTTTCCTTTAATCTTTTTATCGTACACAACATATAGTATCTTTGTAATTGCAATACATTGACAGTCTTTCTGTTCATATTGACAGACTGCACAGTAAACAGAACTAAGGTTAAACTTACTACTGTGTACTGTGTCCTCATGTAGTGTCCTTTTGACTCCTTTGTAGCTTACAGTACTGGATTACAGTTATAGCACATAACCACTTTTGTTATTCATTATATACATAAAGAATACATACAAATTTAAAGTTACCTTTCTGTAAAAAGGACAAACGCCACATGACACATCTGCACTTGCATGCATAAATCAGGCTTTGAATTACCCTCACACAGCCAATAAATGAAGCCCCCTCAGTCTGCCAAGTGTTCAAAAAGCAATTGAAAATATTTCCTGTTTTTTTTGTCCATTGTTTTTTTAAACAGGATACAAAATATTCAACATCGCCCTTACCTTCTCCCTCTCCCACAGGAAAGAAAGTTCTAACTAAAATTCGGTAACTTTTCCTTATTATCACCCAAGACCCATCACCCCAGGCAGATGAAATTACCCCAAAATAGTTCTTACTACTAACCCCTCCCACAACCATGAAACTCAACCTTATATACATACACAATATTAGTTTATTGCTTATTTGTAAAGAGCAGTCACTTCAAACTTATTCTCAATCAACAGCCAAATATCACAATTTTTGTATTATTTCTATTCAAAGTACCTTTCATCATAATTTTATGATTTCAATATTGCATTTATGGTTTAACCAAGCAGTTACTTTTTGAAAATTTCACATTGTCACATGACTCTCAACAGCCAATCATAAAACACCTGGGACAGTCTAATACACTACATCAAGTCTGGGAGACTCTCGTCCTTTATTAAGCCTGGGCATACCCTGGTGAGTATAAAATTCGGTAACTTTTCCTTATTATCACCCAAGACCCATCACCCCAGGCAGATGAAATTACCCCAAAATAGTTCTTACTACTAACCCCTCCCACAACCATAAAACTCAACCTTATATACATACACAATATTAGTTTATTATTATTTGTAAAGAGCAGTCACTTCAAACTTATTCTCAATCAACAGCCAAATATCACAATTTTTGTATTATTTCTATTCAAAGTACCTTTCATCATAATTTTATGATTTCAATATTGCATTTATGGTTTAACCAAGCAGTTACTTTTTGAAAATTTCACATTGTCACATGACTCTCAACAGCCATCATAAAACACCTGGGATAGTCTAATACACTACATCAAGTTTGTGAGACTCTTGTCCTTTATTAAGCCTAGGCATACCCTGGTGAGTATACAAACTATACACATACATGTATACAGCACTCGATAGACCACCATCAGTATGGTAGGCTACATGCTATGTAATTATGAGCTATTCCGAACCTACTGTACAGTTCCGTACTTCCGTACTTACTTCTAGTCTCCCTCCCCCCCCCCAGTTGTCCCAAAATCTTGTCCTTACCCAGACAAAACCTTTTATTGCTTCAGGGTATACCCTGGTGAGCTTATAGTCCAGTTGTGAAACAGTTGAGGTAAGTACAGGGGTGGCACTTTCATGTATCAGAACAATCTTTGTCCATGGATGCTACTGTATGTACATGGATGCCATATTCTGCATTTCTTTTTTTTTTTACTTCAATTTGATTTCAATCAAAGAGCTGTACCAATTGAGAAATTTGGTAGACTCTGGGAAATTTTAACATAGCTTGGGAGGACTGAGGACTCATATGAATAACTGACTTTCAACTAATAGTTCATAATAAATTCGGTAAACCAAATATTTAGCTTTGAATTCTCACAAAGCAAAACTACTAGTGTCTTCAAACAAAACCATAAATTACAGATTCAGCATGCTGCAGTAATACTGTACCCAGTTGCACTGCTGAACTAAAGTATACTTTGGAAGGTCAGTGAAACCTTTGTGCTCTTTAAAAGAGTTCTTGACAACTGTACTCAACTTCATTGAGACTTCTAGTATTTATTTAATGTGAGTTAATCTTACTGGTAGGATTAGTGGTAACACAAATCTACGATCTTGTAACTGATGCTGCAATGTACAATATACAGTATACCTTGCTACTGTAAATACAGTAGAGGATGGGTACTGTAATACCAGGCAGCTCCCTGGTAATACTGTACAAACAAAATACTGTTCAGTGTATGCTAAAGAGCTGTACACATGACCACAGTGGACAACAGCCTCCAATAGGCTAAAACCTTGCTGAATCTGACAGATTTCTGTACTTATATTACTGCATGACCTGGTTGGGGATCTGGAGTCAGGCAAAAACTCACCGCCTCCCCCAAAGGAAAGAGTCCTGTACGGCCAATCGGCCATGGCTGTACATTTACATGTTGGCAGGCCACAGAAGTACTTAAGTACCTTGGAGGTTCAGTAAGTACTGTACCTTCAAGGGCAGAAATTTCAACCCCTGGACCCTTCAGGCAGTCAGTTGGGGAAGTTACCCATCTGGGACTGCAGAGGTGTGAAAATCCTTCAACCTTCTTCACACAGTTCTACACAAGGTGGTAACATTATTTTTCATAGTAAAATTTCTATGAAAAAGGCGCGTTTCCTTAAATGTGAAAGCATGTAGTACTGTATACATACCTCTCTGATGCATTAAAAACACTGTTCATAAAATAAATGCTGAAAACGTTGCCATAGAGATTTCACTCCAAATAACACAACTGTGTTACAAAGACTGGAATAGTATACTATTACACAAACTATGACAACATCCTTCTGAGTAGGGCAGTTGGAATCTTTTGATATTACATGCATACAGTAGTTAAATCTTTGGAAATGTAAGACCATAATGTTTGGGCTTTTAAGTCCTAAGATGTTTGGGCAAAACTTTAATTTTCATGCACGTGAAAGAGGAACCACATCTGCACAGTTTGGTGAAACTTCCATTCAAATCGGTCATGTACATGAATTTCTGGAGATATCAGTAAATTGTGTAGTCAACAGATTTCTGTTCCAAATAAGATACAGTATCTTCCCCTCTGCTGTGCTTAAGGACAGCAGAGGTTATATCACTCCCTCACATCGACATGGAATGCTTTGTTTCACATTACTTTTTCAGACTGTGGTGTTGACCTTAAAGAAAGTTAAGTCCTGAAAATATGATGACAGATACTTGGATGAGATAGAAAAAGTATGAAATTAAGCTGACCAATGTTGGTCAAAACTATGCTTGGGGTGACAGCTTTCAACATTTAATCATCAGAAGCATCTGCCTAATTTTTAAGCTTGATAAGGCTGGGGTCACATACATATGGGTATTTTGATACTGTATGGAATTCCTTCAATTTTCATGCCTCTGTTCTTTTCAATCTGCACTCTTGCAAAATTTCCTCACTTCTGGCTCCATTTTCTCTGAAAGACTTACAACAGAGGACACTCTTGGGGTCAGGTTTATCATTGTAAGGTCACTGTAAACAAAATTTCCAAAATATTCACCTGCAGTTTGTTGCACCAGGGAGCTCCCTGTTTGCCTGCATAGCAGACTGTAGGGCATATTCCTTGTTCAGTCATATTCCCACCATGTCTGCCAAAGTGAACACCAAACAAATTTTTGGACATTCATAGAAATATGAGGCCTCAAGACTGGATGAAGCCTCAAGACTGGATGACTGTTAGTGACTATTCACAAGAAGGCAACATCTGGTCCCGTTAAATCATGCAGTAGCCCATGCCACCCACAGATTTGATATGACATCGTAAAGCACACTTCCAGGTAGTACTGTACCCACTGCACAGTTGGTTATGGAACGCAGTGGTGATGTGACCAGGTTTCAATCTAGTCCTTCAGTTTACAACAACAACAAGAATACATACACTCCCTCAAAACAATAGCATAAAAAATGAGGCAGGACATGAATAAGTCATATTATGGTAATGAAGTTTGCGTCTAAAATTGGACGCAGACCTCTTCGTTTTGGCGGACGGTGGTTTGTGAGTTTACCTTAAAGGGGGAGTGAATAAACCGAGTCCGCTCCGTGGGGTAGCTCCCTGGTTGCACAGTGTATAGGCATGGTATGCTGCAATCTAAAAACATTTTGAAAGTGTTGTCAAAGAAGCATTATGTAATTTCTTTGAAAACAAGTTGCAGGAATTATTTTTGTTGCCAGGATGTTTTCCACATGTTGCTTTTAGGAAAAAGCAGCCCAGGAAATACATACAGCATACATGTACAGATTTTCAGTGCTATAGGTGACATTTATATGCAACATCAGCTAGTTGGTTACTGCTGAACAGTGAGTGAGTTAGAGTGAGCTACAGTAGTATGGGTGATTCCACCATGTTGATGGGTATTGAATAAGTGACACTTGTGATACTGGAAGTCTTGATTCAATGTCTGTGGTATATAATTGAAACCAGTAAGTTACAGTAGAATGGGCAATATACTGAACTCAGTGAAATGAACTTAAAATATGCTGGTAACCGTGACAATTTAAGCTCATTAGGGGTGCCTACCTCCATTTTGTTGTACAATACAGAAGGAACTAATTACACAAGAACTTACACAAAAATGTAATTTAAGATACTATACAATACTGTACATAAAGTCTGCTAATTCTTTAAACCAAATTGTAAGAGCCACTACAATTTTCAGACAATGGCAGTTGGGCAGCTTAGAGTTACTGTAGGCCAGGTTAGGGTTTGTCAGACACAGAAAAACCAGTACTCTTGGCTGACACAGGTACAATACTGTACACTATAAGTAAATTATTCTTTTCAGGGCTAGTGCAGCATTTGTCATAAATTTATTAACAATATTTTCAGAATTTGACACCTACAGTAATGACCCCAGGTGACTTTAACTCTTACCAAAAATATCAAAGATCTTCTTACCATATGACATACTGTAATGCATTACTGTATAGGGTATGTACACCTATTAATCCTATTCAATCTAGGCTATTCAGTCTATTCATCTACCTTCAGTTGTCTATTCATCTCAGTTTCAGGTAGCCTTACATGAAGTATAGATCCCATTTATAGCACCTAACATGTACAGTATGCAAAATTCCTACCCTGAGATATCAACCAAGTTTTCAGAGGGTGACTGCAGTGACCCCACATCCACAAATGATCTGGAGTTGTACTTACAGTTAGCTCACTGTAGGCTACTGTACTGTACTGCATACCTGATTCTGAATTATCAATGCTAGAATTGAACTACAATATACAACACTAAGAAAAGCCTTGCCAGCCACATAAAATTGTGAGGGACACAGTGGGATGTGAACAAACAAGGCTCAGCACCTAGTGTACTGTGTTCCCGTTTTCGTGTGGGTACAGAAGTATTTAACACCAAGCATGAATCTTAAGTGCCAAGTTCTATGGAATGAAAATGGGTGTCTCCGCCCTACATTACCACAGATTAAAATGCTAACCTTTAAATCAAACAGGCAATTTAGATACAGTCCACTGTGCAAAACCACATATGAAGATCCCTCCCTGTATTATGGCTGGATTAAGAAAGAAGGATTCCACAAAATTTTCCAAGTTAAAATTCAAATTTTTGTACACGTGATGGAGGTGCAGGAGCCTTTTTTTTATTGAGACAACTTGACGGATGTGCACATGTGCATTGATGACAAATTGAATTACCAAATTAATATCAACAAAATACTGAATTAACCTACCTTTATAGATTCTCCATCTATTGTCATATCTTTGTCCCGAAAGTCTACTCCTATGGTTGCCTCTGGCTTTTGTGGAAATTCACCTCCACAAAAACGTATCGTCAGGCAAGTCTTCCCGACATTGGAATCTCCAAGGACAATGACCTTAAAAATGCGTCTTTGTGAGGGGGAGTCCTGAGAAGCACTTGATGATTCCTGTTCTTCATTAACAGAATTTAAATTTGAATTTGAAGTGGTGGCCATATCTCTGAAAGCTCAATAAAACCCTCAAGAATGTCTTTGCAACTTCTCATCAAAAAAACTTCTGTTGCTCTATAGTGTATTATCTTGTATGAACTGCAAGACAACAAAGGTTCCATAAGCGAGCTACAGTATCATGACTTGCATTCTCTCAACACACTACTGTACTCCCACACACAGATACAGTTCCACACTTTAGTCAGTTTCCTGTCGTAAAAATGAAAATCCTATCACATTTACACAAAATACTCAAGTCATGGTTTCCACTGATATCCAAATATCAAATTTTCACAAGAAAAGGGTCATTCCACTTGTAATTTACAGTACACCTTTACACAAAATTGTATTGATTCCAGAGAAGGTACAGTACCTTAGCTCAGTCTGCAAATTTTATGTAGTACTGTAGCTGAAATGGCACATTTTAATTTAGCACCAGTAGATGTGTTGGTAGGATGAACAATGTTATTCCCCATTCACATGCCTCAGCGAGACTGATACACAATGGGGCTGAAAGGTCTTCCACATTGAAGCTGTTGAAAGATAAATAAGTCAAGTATGATAACTTTGAAAGGATAAATTCACCACCTTGGTGTATTTAACTGTACAAAACTGTAGGCAGCAGGGACCAGTACTCCCATAATGTGATTGTAAATTGAATACAAACAGTACCCTCTTTTTCTTAAGGAATATACAAGGAATCCATAAAACTGTTCAACAGGAGAAGAATGTGTACAGTTCAAACAGTATTAATCCAAAGAACAAATGTTGAACTGGGTTCATATCCTGTATGTGTACTTGCAGGTAACAGTGAACAACAAATGCATGGTACAGTACATGTAAGACACTATTACAGTAATTTGTATTATGATGCAAAATTGTAATGTATAGTACAGTGCTACAGTATACTGATCTTACAACGGCTGGAAATCACAGGTGGGGACAGCGGGACTTGAAAAATGGCCCATTAATTGACTTTCATTTTAATTCTTTTGAAAATGAGGTGCTGCAATGTGCCCCCCTCCAGGTACTGAGAGCAAAGGACCACCCTTAAGTCTTATAATAGCCCTCTGGCTCCAAACATTGGTGGATGATGCAGAATGCTCTGTGATACAAGTCTAATTATTCTCAGGTACTGAACAGTAAAAGTGTGTCAAATCAGGTTGGGGATTTCTGGCAATACAAGCACTCCTTTTCCAATACTGTACTTCCTCTAGTACCCTCAAATTTACATTTGAAAGTGACCTTTTCATCTTCCTCTTATCAAACCTGATGAGATGGAGTACTGTTAGAGCATGTCAGCTTCTCCAAGGATGTACCCCATTCCCCCTTAGGGCAGATACAGTATATGCTCTGCATTACAGAAATCAATAACTTTCATTTGAAATTTTTGTGCCAAAAATTACTCCATTTATTGTGCCTTTCTTTAGTTAAATTCTGACTGTAACAAAATGGTTCTGTAAAAATGTCAATAACACTAACACTCCCACCCCATCCAACCCCTTTATCGGGCAGAAATGTGCATGGAAGAGGCTTACAAATACTATTAACACCATCTACATTGCAAGGAAATTTTTTACTTAACTTTTAAGAATTTCTGTGAGCACTTCACTATTGAAAAGTAAAGTAAATGCTGCAGGACTGCACTTTCAAAAGAGGATCAAATTTTTCAAATACTAGTAAACTTCTTTGATTTTTAACCTTTCAATTGTAATTATATACTGTAGTATGAAACTGTGATACTACCGGATTTATGTAAGGTCATTCCAATTAAGGCTGCAGTTTCATAAAGTCCCCCAAATTATCTGTGGTACATTCCTCAGTGTAAACAGGAGTGAATTATGATATATGACTTTTAACTTGCAATAAGAAATATTGTACTGTACTAATTACTGTATGACCTACTGCAGACTAACTTGTAAAACCTTGTTTTGATATAGTGTACACATGTCTACAGTAGTCCAACTTTTTTAGTGTCAACTTTTTCTTAATCCACAACAGGGATGTAACTCTCCAAATTTGAGTGCCAGGTAGTTGTCTGATCTGGGAAAAGTCCCACCCAACCCCACCCCATGGCACCTACCCCGTTTTTCAGCCATTAATTTTTTTACCTCATTTTAATCTAGGGAAGGAATTTCAGGCTGGTTTTATGTCTAATTAGGAAGATTTGTGGTGGGTGGGGAGAGGTGTATAGTCACCACCCACTGTGGCTTCATCCCTGATCCACAATATCAAGAAAATCTACATAACAAAGATAGCCTTAATGTACATAACTTGAAGGTATTGAATTTCACAGCATTGTGGTGCAAATATTTGGTGACATATGAACATGTGAAAATTGCAATGTCCACCCATCCCTGGTGTATAATTTTCACCCACAAGGCTCTAAGAAGTAAGCAAAATGCATTGAAGTTTTGATTTGTGCAGAATGCCATACAAAACGTAATGATATGGTCCCAGATGATGATGTTGGGAATTCCCTCAAGTCATATGATACCTTAAAATGTTGGAAATTACAATAGTTTTAGGCTCATATTTGACACTGAGAATTCTTGGGAAATTTAAATTTCAAACTTTGACCTCTGGTGATTGCTGATAAGAATGTTGGCAAATTCTTGGGAAAGCCATGCCAAAGTATTCCTGAAAATTTTGCTTCGTTATATGGTGACTACAAATGACGATCTTGAGAAACCTTGCAAAGCTTTGCTTCATGACCTTTGGTTAACCTACCTGTAGATGACAATAGGGTTGGACAGCACCGTGAAAATATTGGTGCCGGCACTGTAAAACGCACAGAACCGGTATTGAGGCAGTGCCGCTTCTCGACTCTCGGGTAGGGAAGTTGGGTGGGAAGGAACCTAAGCCATGCATGGTCACCATGTTATCTTGCACATTGATGTATCTGGGTGTTTGATTGGGTTAATTACCATTCAGGAACCTCTGCATATATGTATGTAAATATTTTAATCATCCACACATCTAACAGTTATTTTTTGTCAGTGAATATAATGAGTACCTGGAATTTTTTCAAGTACCGGAATTTTTTGAAGAACCGGGATTTGTAACACACCAAACATCTTTGGTATTTTCATTGCCTGTACCTCTAGTACCGGTACTGACGTCAGAACTGGTATACCACCCAACCCTAGATGACAATGTTTGGAATTCTTTCAAAATATTGCAAACCTGCCTTTGGACCTAGATGATGACCTTTGACATTCCCAAAACAGAAGGTCCCTTCTGTTAACCTTAATGGATCCTCACATCAATAATAAAATCTGTCCAAGATTCCTATCTGGAAATATCACGTTGTGGTTTTCAGAGATGCTCAAGGACCCCATGACGATCTTCAACCCCCAACAAAAACAAAAATTACCATCACCTCACCACAATCAATTTGCGTACAAAGTATTAGGTCTGTCCAAGTTTACTAGCTTGTTTAGTCTATCCAAGTTTCCTTGTCATATTGTAAGTTGTAACCCCAGATGACCTTCAAAAACCAAGGTGGATTGAATTTTCAAATATTTTACCTGTTCAAATTTCCTTCAATGTAGTACCTTAGGGGTTTGACCCAGGTGACTACAAATGACCTTTGACCTCTACCAATTTCAATTGGAACCTACTTAACATGATGCACATATGAAATTTATATACTGTAAGTTTTCTGCCATATAGAATGTTAGAATGTTTACTTGTAAGTCCTTCTTTCTCTAGAATCATGAAGTACAAGGGTGTTTAAGCTTACACTCCTAACCCATGGTGGTGCCCCACTTTGATGGTAGCTACACTACTGTAGCCTTAATTGATAAGGTTTTCCTTTTTTCTGTAATCAGGGAGTGGCCACCAGCTGCTCAAGGGGTACACTGCCAGTCTGCTGAAGTGATATCACGTGTGGTGTGTGGTGTATCTATTTTATGTAAAATGACATCTCTAGTCAAATTAGGTAATTTTAATGCATTCAAGACAAAACTATATTTTCCATTTCCGCTCTTTGATACTGTACTTCTTATTCGAGTCAAGATTTGCAAATAATTGTGAATAAAATAAAAAATATTTCAATCAAATCTGCCCTCTGATACAGGTGTATGAAAAGAGTGCAACAGTTTTCAGAATTTCTAGTTTTCAAAACACATTCTTGTCATCACGTAAGTCACAAAATGGTGTCACGTAAGTTGGAATTTGGAATAAAATCATCAATGTTGCAACTTAGGAAAATTTACTCTAGCATTGGAAATACTTGTTTGCAGTAGAACACCTCATGCATACTGTGATGTCACTAAGAACAGTTTATGTTGGCATAAGTCCCTGGCCCAGGCTATGGCCAGTTTACTGAGTAAGTTGTCCACACTGACCCAATAACAAACATTCCAACTGTCCCGATTTGACCAGGACAGTCCCAGTTTGGATTGTACAGTCCCAGTGTCCCAGTCACCTGTCAGTCGTCCCGGCTTGAGGCGCCCAGTGGTTGAAATTCTTTTACACAGTCCGCACGGTCAGTTTTCCACTGAGAATTATTCATAGCCTAACTCCCAATTTGCCGTATCCTAAGGTGTATGTACCATACACATCTACATAATCGTGGATAGCACAAGCTTGCGATCGTGAAATTGCAATCTAGCAACGGAGGTACTCATTACGCTGGAATAAAATCGCTGGTGATGAAAATACATGTAATTGCCGGTACTGGAAGGTACGGTACAGCGATAAATGCATGTTTTGTTTGTTCTAGGCAGTCCCTCTGCCAAGAACATATTCTTCCACGTGCGTGTGTCCAATACCGTATCAGAGACTGCGTCATAAATGCAACTTCTGTGAGATCTGCGCAGTAACACTGAGAATTTGAGGTTTCTAAGAAGTTATTGTGGAAGCAACTGATAAGCGTGCTGAGTGCGAGCCATTCAACGACTGGAACGATCGTAGAACTGACAATTGTTTCCACAGAAGGCCAAGGATTTAACAGGTTACCATCTCAATAATAAAAGGGATGTACAGGGGGTTCCTAGAATTGTTCAGCCCTAATTACAGAATTTAATGGCAATGGATCAGAGGGAGAGATAGGCTGCACATTTGCGGTCGCAGGTTCCCAACATGACCTGACAGAAAAGATTATGGAATTTCACACTAGGAGAAAAATGGGAGAGGAATATGAAGCAGCAAAAAATTAAAAAAAAAAAAATTAAAAATAAAATAAATGAAAAAAATTAAAATGTCAAAAATGCAGGTGTTGATGTAAGGGGCAGAGTGAGGCACAGCTAAACTTTGGAAGTGTCCCAGTTTGAGGAATCCAGGCATTGGAATGTCTGCAATAGTTACACTCATGAGCATACTGTTTTGAAAAAAGTTCCATAGTCACATAGTAAAAAAAGGAAATTCTAACACCCAAGGAAAGGTGATTTCATTCCAAAGTTTTGACCCTTCCCAGAAGATATTAGTGATCAAATGGTGTTTGGTTGGTCCTGTAACTTGAGGCTTGTTGAAGTCTAATAGTTAGGCCTATGGCACTAGGCCTAAGTGTGCATTTTATGTCAAAAATTTGCTGTCAGAAAAAAGTTAACTTCAAGGTTGGTTAAAGTGACCACTGATAATCCTCTTTGCTAAAACATTGGGTGTAAGGATCTGTGTACATAGGGGGTATATATATATAGCAAATCACCACAATCTTTTACTTCTTCAACTTCTTTGAGGTACTCCAAAGCGCCCAAAAATGGCATTTGTTGGAGGATAGTAGGTGTGCAGTGTGGGTATTGGTGTTAAAACCAGTTATTTATTGCCCTCTTGAAGGAGGTCTCCTATTCCAGTTGGACTATGTCCGGGGGGGAGCTAGTTCTAACTGGATGGTTCTTGGAAAGTAGGAATTGCCAAATGCACCCACACTACAGTGTGGGTTTACTGAGGACTGTAGTGTAGGCTACTAACAGTACTCGTAAAGGCTCACTAATAGTACTACATGTCCAGCGCGAAAGGATTGCCTTTGGTAGGCCTAATTTAATCACTTACTAGGCCTACATTAAAAATAGCGTCTGTGCAGTGCAGCCTGTACAGCTGTAGGCTAACTCTGAAATACCGTACTGTAACTTAGCCTCGGCCTAGCCTAGGCTAGGTGTTAGTAACTGTTAGTGTTACTGTTAGTGCAGGCAAGCCATAAATTTGTCCTTCAACAAACGTTTGGTCTCGATCATGGAATTACTTTGGATTCCATAACAGTAATGACAGATGGAACTTGTGATTTTTGCAATTTCAAGATGAAAAGAATAACAAAATGTCTCAACTTATGACAATTTCTTACCTGATCAAGACACTCGGTGTACGTGTTGCTTACACAATTGACTCCCCTGTACCACGGCCGTACCTACATAAAACCGGCCTCGCCGGGCGTTTAACGGCCCGGGTCTGCAGATCGTCTGGCTGGAGCTTCCGTTGGCGTAACGCAACATGTATGCCAAACAAAGTGCAAACTACTCTGTAAATAGAGGGGACGCTCTCCCATTTTTCTATTTGTATAATAAAGGCTAAGTGGCAATCCACAATAGCTTTCAAGAGTGGCTAGTGTAGTATTACAGGCCTGGGCAGGGCTTACGGCTCCCACGTTTTGGATGTCCAAAACCTGCGACATAGGACACATGTCCGTCCGTCTGTCAAAAGTGAATGATCCAAGGAAAACAACGGTCCCACCCAAATGAACCAATAAACATCTGACTCGACAGATCACGTCTTGCGCTATGCGTTGATATATGAACTGTATCACCCAGCTATCGGGTTACAACATATGAAGTGTTGTGTCTAAATAACAAATCCCAGGCGCCCAATCAGCAGCTAATGAAAACTTCTTCAATGGAATAACGCTCAGGCGGTCTTCTAGTAGGCTGTTTGTGAAGCCTTTTTTATTCAGTCAGGCAACATTTCTGAAACTTGTGTGAAAAAAATTTAAACCAAATGTGCCGGAAAATTTTTGTCATTTTAAGAACAAAATACTCCAGAAATTAAAAGACTACATGATCAGTCACAAAACATATTGCACACTACACGTTTTTTCCTTGCATGCCTCAAATATTGTCCCAAATAGGCCTAATGTCCCTTTTAAAAATATTAGGGGACATTTCACCCCGTAATCGCCGTCCCAGGTGTGGAAAGTGGAACCCCCCCCCCCTTCATGGTGATAGCAATTCCTTGGAGAAGTATCATTCTCAATTTGTTTTATTTGACCTTTTGTCGAGTATTTTAGCTCGGGAAACGATTTTTGAAAGAAATTGGACTCCACAAATCATACTTTTGTTGCACCAAATCACATCTGAGGGCATCCAGCCATTTAGTTACGTGACAGAAAAAGTTTCCAAGGGTTTCGGCCTTCCCTTAGACCCGTCATATCATTGCATCATCAGTATGGCCACTCCCAAACATGGCAAGGACCCGGGGTATTAGTAAATGATCAATAGGGACTTTCATTCGGAACCTTACACTGAGACAATAAATTGACTTTTAGTAGATTTTCGAAACCCTGTATATGGGTGCATTATCTCCTGGAGTGAATCATTGGGAGTTGTATCACGAGTGACAAACTCAATGATAACACTGTGTGCAATTTACATTCTGTTGGTGGGTTTTGTACGAACTAATCAAAATCGCGCTTCAAGATATTTTACAATCGCAAAAACAAACCATGCAACAAAATTTACATATCAGTTGCGACATAAGTTAATTTCTAGAGAGTGACTTTCTAGAGTGTGACTTTTAGAAATGCTTAGACTGTTAGATGCAACTTGCAAGGCATGTGAAGATTCATATCCACCGGATTCTAGGGCAGTATTTTCTGCCTCAAAACATATGATGGCACCCTGCTTAGATAGCCGGCATGGTAATAGGGAGATTCCCGAAACTATTCGAGCCCAGGTCCGACCTTACAAGTTAAACCTGGCCCGGTAGAGTGAGCTGTAACCGTAACTGGACAGGTTGTTGGGGAATAGTTGACGAAGGCCTGTTTTCACTCATCAAATTGTTTTATAATGGAAGAAACTGTCCCACTTCTGAATATAATGTTATAACAGTGAGCGCGTTATGACGTCAAGAAGTACCCATGTTGGATGGGGTGGGGGTTTGTAGGACTTGAAATTTATTCGTATAAGCGGGAGGTTTTTTTTTTTTGGGGGGGGGGGGGGTTATTGGAATAAGAAATAAAGCGTTTTAAAGAAGATCGGTTCTGAAGCTCACTGGAGGCAGCAAGAAGGTTGGGATCTTTCAATCGTGATTAAAGGAGTATACTAAATGTATAAATGGCTCAAAGACGAAAATAATGAAACTACAGAGACAGTAAAGATCATCCGGAAAACCAAGAAAACGTCGATTCTTTTGTCCGTTATTTCTGGAGTCCATACTGCTTATAATTCAAAGATTCACCGAAGAACCTTGATGTCTTGAACCGGCGGGGGATCACCAACCTTCAGCAACTCGATTCTTCATTAAAAAATGTAGCTTACATGAAACCACAAGTGTGTTGATAGAAAATACGGTTTCAACAGATATTAGTTTGTCACTTGTTGATGAAATGACCTGACATTTTAATGTTCTGATTATGATTTTAAGGCTATTAGAACCTGCCGATGAATTCAAAAATTCCTGCCTAAAATTTACATTTTACACCCTTTTGATTTCGTAGTGCCTCGGATTTGTTTGGGAACGGGTCTGCTTCTAAATTTCTAGTCGAAAATTTGATGAATTACGGTAGTTGCTTAACCACCCCTGAATCAGGAGACGGAACCCCATTATTTGTGCTCTCTGTATGAAAGTATTCAAGCACTAGAAATTGCGATAATTTTTCTTCAAAGTGGCTCAAACATTGTACCAAATTGCACCCATGTATCCTCACATACTCAAAAGAGTGATTATATCATACAGACTGATGAGTTTTTAGGTTTACCTTTATATTTTCAATATTCCCACTCATAGGGTTAACGAGTATATACAATTATTATACAGCGAAAACCAAAACGGTGGCTTCAACGACAATCTTATGGTCTGGGTATAGAAGAGAGTACAACGTCTTACAACTTACACGTGCATATGTACGTTAACACTTAGGTAAATTGCGTCTCTTAACATCTATGAAAATGAAAAATGATTTATTTTTACATGTACATTCTTTCGAAATTGCATATCGATTATATTAGCATATCAAAACTACACGTCATGAAAATTCAAGTAAATGAATACATTTACACAGGCACGTATACTCACGGGGGGAAGGGGTGACCCCTAAATTTGCCAGTAAAAGATTTGCATTGAAATATAAAATATTACCGTAATTCGAGAAAAACCACCAAAACGGAACCTTCAGTGACTAACCTTGTCAATTTGTGGAAAATTTCGCATCATTTTGCTTCTATAAGCATTCTCAAAAACAGGCAAACATTTTTCTTAAAGGTGGGGGAACCCCTAAGACCGTTCCCCAGGGCGGCGGAACTCCTTTAGGGGTGAATATACAAAATGTTAAAGTATTAAGACTAGCGGTACTTTTATGTCTGATGAGTCCTTGGAAAAATATTTTGAGGGTTTTTGAGGGCAGAAGTCATTTAAATTGTAGTGACACTTGTTCTAAATCTGTTCCAAGATAAATAAACCTTACATACCCTCTTTATCTTGGGTTCAGCACTTCCTTAAAAATTTATCATTGTATCTCGTAATATTATTTAATTAAACACCAATCCTCGGAAAAATCTGCATCACTTGATATAGATGTTAATGACTCTTCAAAGAATAATTAAATTAACAAGGTCACAATTTTTCCTTGAAGTGCGCCATCACTTTGTCGCGCCTGGTTAACTTTGGCACTCTACAGAACAAGTGGCTTTAGACTTGAACGACTTTATCCATACATGTATACCACAAAATCAGAACGAAACATTGTATGTTCTTATGAATTTTCAGACAATGAACAATTGTCATTGTATTTTGTATCATTTACAGGTTACATTGCTACTCAATAGTTGTAATTATAGGATCCAGGGAGAGCACTGGGTATTAACACTCACGCCAGTTGTCTATACGTTCAATGAAAACGACCGTTATTCAAAATTCATGGAGCTATCAGAGTTTGACGTTACCATTGCTTTCATAAAATTTTACACGTCTTGATTGTGACAAAATCCCCCAGGGAAGGGACAATTTTATCCTCTTCATCACACTGCCTGGCTGCGGGTCTAAGGGAAACTTTGGTGCCCTTCTCAACAAGGTAGTAACATCCCGAGTCAACTAACCTCTTAGTATAGTTATATCAGGATTATTTTTTTAGTAGATTAATCATACATTCATACAATAAAGTTGAATGTACGACTCGATGTATGCAAATGCAGACGCAAAACGGATGATGCAACGACTTCACAAATGACACAAAATTTATAGGCATAGCTCAGTAGACCGTCAGTCTCTTTTAACCTATTGAACCAGCTTTTTATCATACGTGTCTACTATGCATATAGATTTTGCTTTCGTAACTGTACAAACTAAGTTATTACGGTAATCCGACAAATAATATCAAAGTTGGCTTAGAACATATTTGCTAATCAAGAGGTCTCCAGAACGTTCCGAGAATGTCCGAAACTACCTTTGACTCCCTGGTTAAACACAAGTTCTTCGAAAATAGCTATACACATCCTGTTATGGATGCCTTGCTAGAGCCATTGTTGTAAATGGCAAGTATAGGGGGAAAACCGAAATGAGCAACGTAGTTTCCTAGTATGTAAAATTCTCACAACAATAAAAATAAAGAAAACACAATTGAAATGTCCCGTTATGTGAAAATATAACCTTTCTGGCGCTATCTCCTCCTCTTCAACACTTCCTTAAAATGTCATAACATGCGGCAAACATATCGAAATTTTGAAAAGCAAATCTCATTTTACAACACTTTCTCTCTCAAATTATGTGCACAAGTTAGACATTCCCTCTACAGAATGAATGGACTGTACTTACATAATGTAATATGTTTTCGTAACTTACACAGCAAAGCATTAGTTTTTAGTTCCAGTCTTAGAAGATTTGAAAAAGGCCAACAATATTCAAATGTATCTACTTCTGATCATTTGGTTCCGCATCATTCTCTACATTCATGTCTGTCTGTGAGTGACTTTCTGTTTCTCCTTCAGCTGTCGGTTTCACCGAATCTGTTCCTTCCTTCTCATTTGGCCGCGGCTCCTCGTGCTTTATGGGGATATTTCTCGCTGATTTAACATCCTCTAATTGCAATCGTGGAGCTTCGATGTTTAAGATTCCTTCCGCCGACAATGTAGAAGTAAAGTTGATGTCATCGACATCTCGAGGAAGGTTATAAGAATGTGCGAATTGCCGATTGACATAATGTCCGTCTTCTCCTCGTTTTTCATGTTTCCCTTCGACTTGTAAACACCTTCCAATCACTTTGACCTGTATGTCTTCTGGTTTAAAGACATTTCCGAGTTTAAGAGACACTTTGAAAATGTCCGACCTTGCCTCCTCTTTGGGCGACACCTCTTCTCCTAACGCCGAAACTTCGGTGTCATCCTCTGACTTTGAAGAACTGCTCTCGCCACGGGAATCTTTTACGTCTGAAGCTCGGGAATGAGCCGGTTCTTCGTACCAAAATGCCTCAGCAGACTGTGCTTCCACCAGGCGATGCAAATTATCAAATAAACGAAAATGCTCATCAAGAACTCTACCGAGCTGAGTCGGACCAACGAACGGCATCATTCCGTGATGGTGACCCCATCCATCCCTCCATGGTCCCAATGCCCAGCGGCCAAGATGATGTCCCCGAGGAGATAATTCCTCGGCAATGCGTCGAGCAAGACGAAACGTTGGAACCAGACGAAACGACGACATTTTAGGAGTCAATAAAAATGGTGTTAGTTGTAATCAATTTCCAAAGAGTTTCCAAAATAGATTCTGAATAGCGAAAAGGTTCACAATGAGTCGAGCTGCACAAGTGCACAAAGTTTTATTGGAAGTCGCTTTCCTTGCAGAAGTTTGTTAACGAATGAATGTTAGAAATGATCGAGCCTAACATATATATATGGAGTCGTACACTGCGAATCATCCAGAAAAGTCTAGATAATCTATCAACACCGTTATCTATTATTATGGTCTGACGAAATACCAACTAGAAATTTCGAGATTATGCTATCTAGTGTTTGTAGAGTTCGCTTTATCATTACACAATATTATTCATTTAAGGGTCATGAAAATATTTTTCATATGGCAATTTTATTTTTTCCATTATTGTGCCACATTTTTATGTGGGATTAAATTATAATTCTGAATGTTTTTTTTCCTTACGTTTCACAACACAAATTATGTAGCCATCTGGCATCTTTTTCTTTGTCACATGTAAACACAGAAGTTATTGCGACATACATTAACAAAGATATTGCCATGCAGAGAACGTTCAATAGACTCGTAATTCTGTAATTTACCAACTTGAAAGTTGGAAGACAAGGCATTTTTCAAAGAAATACATAACCCTATTTACAGAACATCAATTTTCTGTACTCCCACTTAAGCTATTATGCATCTTTTGAATCAATGTGACCTAAATATCCAAGTTGAACAGTCACACGACTCAGTCTAACATGCCATTCGGACGCTTTCTCGATTTTATATATCTTTGGTTGCAGTCATAGACCGGTGAGGAAGCTTGTGACGGACAAAACACAGAAACATGACGACTTATCATGACGAAGTAGAAATCGAAGACTTTGAATATGATGATGAAACAGAAACGTACTACTTTCCCTGCCCGTGTGGCGACAGATTTGAAATAACAAAGGTACTGTCTTGTTTTGGGGTGGTTAGGCTGCTTGAACATAGTTGGCAGGACTAGTGTCCTATTCTCACTGATAGGACTAGTTCCACGAAATAATATTTTACTGCTTGCTGCTACTGCTAGTGCTACCACAGTAAGGAGTAGGCTAGTAGTAACACAGTATTTGGCCTAGCGGGCCTAGTACACATGTCATCCTAGCGTTATACAGTACTTATAGTATATATATGTGTATAAAAAGGAAAAAGTAGGTCACATCGCCTAACACCAACGCAGTACTTTGCACAAAACTCTTCATGATTTCTCACCTTATACTACATTAACTCCTTCAGATCTCTCGAGAACCTTCCCATCATCTTTTTCTGATGAAACAAAACAACCTTTAAGTTGTCTTAAACAAAAAACCTCACATCAAATGCAATGATTGTAGTTTGTGAAGTGCAACAGTGACAACGATCACAAATTAGGCCGAGGGATATTGGGAATGAAAGTCAGACTCATAGAACACCGTCCACCGCCCGCATGTGCTGAGAGGTACTGCCGAAAATTTTCATTATTTTTAAAAAAGTCATTATTTCCTTATAATCCATCTGCTTCAAAAATGTACCTTAATTTTTTCTTTAGAATCCCTGTGTAAGATTTTTAACATTGTACTCACTCGACTCGCACACTGCATTCGCGCGAAAACAATATACGTCCATTCAATCACAGGCACATCTTTCAAGTGAAGGAAGAATGTTGACAATAATCAGCTAAAATGTAATCCTTCTGAATGTTAACACATTAAATTCAATATTACAACAGTTTGATGCACAAAGTGAAAGGCTTTTTCAATATTTTTGTGTAACTGTAGAAAGTCTTAAGTTCACTGCAACTGAATTTTGTAATGTTAACATATTGATATGCACCTTGTGTAACATTTCAATTGTATGTCAGTGTCAAATCAAGCCTCATTTTTGAGACACTATAGAAACTAAACTAGAAAGTCCAAAGTAGACAAAACTGTCTTCCAAAACCAACATGTTTCTCACAGAGGCCATAATGGAAATTGATTGAGACCACTTATCTCTGATTGGTAGCTTCACAGAAGAAATTTTCCCATTAGAATATGGTCTAGATTACCATTGGGTTTGTCATTACACAAAACCAGAAATCCCAGTCTTTTGTGGAACTTGAAGAAAAATTTACATGATGAATAATTTGAAGTGAGTAGAATAGGTAAATGTGAATTAGCTTATTTTAAGATTAAATATGTATACTGTACATACAGTACCTATGTATATTAACACATGCAGCACACGTAGCTGATCTTGAAGCTCTGGCTTTTGAGTAAGGACCTGTTGTCTATGTACAGTGAACTTGAGCTGTTGTCTATGACTTACTGTAAGCTTCCAACCACATGACTTACAGCGCAGTACTTACTGTATCTTTCATCTGTCCCAGTCAGTGACTCTTGAACTTATTCTAAGCACACAATTATTAGCTGCCTTTATCAAACCCCAGAGTAGGAATTGGGTTTTATTGTTTATTTATGAATGTTCATTTTGTTCTATCTACAGGAAGATTTGGCAAATGGAGAAGATGAGGCTACCTGTCCTAGTTGTTCTCTGATTGTGAAAGTCATATATGACATTGTAAGTACATTTGTGTCAAACTTTAGCAGTGTGTCCATGGTTTTCAGAATATTTGGGATCAGGGATGTAGCTGCAGTGGGTGGTGCTGGGTGGTGACACCCAGCACTACATATTCCCGCTCAGCACTCCAGGAAAATACATCTCTTCCTACCTGCCACATATCTGCCTAATTAGGGTAAAACTAGGCCTAAATTAAGTCCATAAAGTAAAATGAGGTATTAAATGGAACATTAATGGCTAAAAAATGGGATAGATACCATGGGGTTGGGGTAAATGCTTTCCCAGATCAGAAAATTACCCAGCACTCAAATTTGACTAGCTGCATCCCTGTTTGGGATATTTGTATAGGCCCTGACTTCTAAATTTAATTCTCCCATTGTGCTACGAATCACAATCCTCAGAAAATTAAGTAGTATCATGGGTGTGCTGTTTATTAACTTAAACAGATTTATAGAAGCTCCAAATCTTTATCAAGGTGTGCAGAAAATCACACTCTTCCCACAGTAACTTGAGGGGAGTGATTGTGCTTGCCTGGCTCAAAATTCAATGCCTGATTTATGGCCATTTAGACTAGAAGAAATGTACATGTATACGGGAGAGATTTGACTGCAAGGTGGGGTGAAAGTATACTGCAGGAAGGTGAATGCACTTCAGAGAGCTGTGAAAACGCTCTTTGCTACATAACATTTGGCATAATCCAGCACGAGATAAAAACTTCCTTGTGATCATAAATAATTATGATGTGAGTCCCCAGTGCCATTTTCATTGTAGCATATGATGGCACAGTGTAAGTTGTGTTTTGCAGAGTGTGAAAACCCAGCCTCTGACCAGTTCATTGGTGGATTGCTGTTGTGGGGACTCCCATCTGTGACCTCATGAAACAGGCAGCTGAATGCACATGCTGTAATTTGCAAAATTTTTAGTCTGGTTGGGAGGTACACTTCAGAAGGCAGGGTTTTTTGTTTTTGTGTTCTAGATCTGGGATATTTGAAAAGCAGGTTTTCAAAGGTTTTGGCAGGTTTGAATGTTCAAATGCAGGCCAAACCCACAAAGTGTGGGTCACTTGGGGAGTATGTGTAAGAGGTTTTTAGCTGGTAGGAGATTACTCCTGCTCCTGTGATGACTTTCTTTTGTTTTTTTTCAGGAGGATTTCATGGAAGGAGAGCAGGTTCCAGAAATTAGTCAGAAAAATGTGGAGGTTGTCACCTGATCAATCACCTGATGAGTCAGTTGTTTAATCATTGCCATTACCAAAGTGATGTCATACGCTGCGCGTCTGTCAGAAATGTGAGGGACAAGCAAGAAGATGCTGTCCAACATGGTTAGGAGCTAATAATAGTACAGTAGAATGTCATAACTAGGAAGAAAGTGACAGTTCTATGTGTGTTTTTGAGAGCATCCTATTGTTGCATAAAACTGAGTTGCCATTTTAATTTATGTAGCCTTATTGCTGCAGTGTCATACACTGTACAGTAGGTGTCTCAGTTGTCCTAATAATAACTTAGGCGACATGAAATCATGCTTTAAACTTTAGCAAAACATTCAAGGGTTATTACTGGAACTTACACCACACTGTGTAGACTTGGTTCCTCTTTCACATATGAAAATGAAATTTTTGGTTGAACTTCCCCTTTAAACTTTTCAAACAATAATTTGGTTCTGGCAGTGGCATTGCCAGAATGTCAAAGTTGGAGGAGGCAAACTAAGGGCAAAAGATAATTTGGGGGGCAAAAATTTGGACACAGTGCGAAGCCCAGCCTAACGAGCCCATTCAAGGGGGTGGGGGTCCAGGGGGCTGGGAGGTTTTAGCATATCTCTCGATGAAAAATTAAGTCTCTGGAGAGGTATATTACTTATTTTCTGTTATCCCAACTTGTAACTGACTTAAGTTGGAGGGGCAAGTAGGGGTCAAGGCGAAAGTCTGGGGAGTCAGATGCCCCTCTTGCCCCATCGTAGTGCCGCCACTGGGTCCTGGACTATTCTTTTAAAGAGTCTGTGAGAACCTTGGTATTATAAGGACCTGTACCCAGTACATAAAATTGCAAAATAAGTTCACACACTGTACATGTACACTATTCATGGAAAATCTTCAGCCACTTTTTGGGAGACTAACCTCAGTTTAAACTTAATTTTGGACAGATGACTATGCATGCAATGTTGCCCCAAAACTGGTAACACTACAATAAATGAAGAAAAGGGAATAAATAGTATATTTCAAGGATCATTGGGGTAGAAATTGCGTGGGGTCCTGCGCAGTGGAAGATATACTTCTAGTGTATAATCTTCTGACATTATTTCATTCCATTTTTTTTTACCAGAGTGAGTACAGGCTGGTATCCTTCCCAAAGGGAGGGTGGGTATGACACCCTGTGATGGTGTTATGGGGAGGGGGGAAGAGGAGACATTTTTCCTCCAAGATTTTCTCCTCCTTAGTTAGGTCAACCGAAACAAATAATAAAATATACATATCTTGAGACGTAATTTTTCACCCAGAGGTATGCTAAAACCTCAGAGCTTCCAGGGTCTTTTCCCCCTGGACCAACACTGGGGAACTGCTCCAGGCCCCACCTGCACCATTACACCCTTTGTATTTGTTTTTGATTTTTTGTCCCCCCAAAATTTTTCTTTGTCCCTAGGTTGCTTCCAAATTTTAAATTCATCGCACTGATGACATCCCATTCCCCCACAGCTGCCTCAGTCTACTTCAATCCAGCTCCTGTACCATCATATTTCATTGTGGTTCATTTTATACTGACATGTAAAGTAAACAGCACAAGGAAGTATCTAAGCAGTTGTCATTATCTCAGGGGAACAGATATTGTATTGTACAGTTTATACAAAAAGTTAAACTAATCATTTTGTTTTTGAGTTTTGGGAGTGCATTTTAAGCATAGACTGGTGAAAGCAGGGGGTTGCTAGAGAAGGAGAAACAATGTTCATTGTCTCTTTGAGACGATGTTCCTTTCGGACTGTTATCTTGCTTTTATCCGCCAAATTCTTACGTCAGTGCTTCGATCAACAAGGATTAGCGACAGGTTATCGATATTCCAATGAAGAGACAGATTCCTCACACCCTTCTGGTTAGTATTTCGTTGCCAGCCGTCATGCAAAATTTTGAAATTTAAGGCATTTGATGCTATCTGAGACATGACGTATTACTTCATATGAATACTGCAACTTTTTTTCTACAAATTACTTCAAAAAATCTGTGTCTTAATGATGACAAAATTGTGTGAATCTGAAGAGAGTGTATAGACTTGAACAATGCTTCCATCAAGTGAAGATCTGGGTGCATTTTAAACATAGTTTAAACGTTTGTCTCCAGTCATTCTACAGAAATTTATTCACAAAAGCTTTGACATTGGCAGAAACAAACCTTTAAGTCAAAGGATACCCAGACAATGCCTTTGTTTGGGGATTACTTGGAAGAGAATGGAAGGGAGTCCTCATTAAAAGGACTTAGTCACAAGAGATTTAACAATAGAAACAAAGGGACCTGTCAATCAAATACTGGCACCTAAAAAGATGTAATGCTTTCCAAATAAATATTGTCTGAAAAGATTTGTTCGTTGTATCTCCTTCTCTAGCAACTCCCTGGTAAAAGTATGCCATGGAAAAAGTTGGTCAGGGTATTATTTCTCACTTTTCTTTTTATGGTCAACCCAATGAATTCACTGGATTCTCTTTTCCAGAATCAAACATTTTGTGTTTCTTTTAGCAGTAAGAGAGTGTCTACTTCTTAAAAGGATCTTAGAACTCATAGTGGTTTCCTGACCAGAATCTTTTGCAGAACTTTTCAAGGTGTCATACATGTATCATTTGGTTGAGCTGGAACATTTAAAGCAAGCCAACTGTCATGGGAAAACAAGGATAGTTTCTCTAAGCTTAAGTCTTATGTCATTACAAAAAATAACTTGGGAAATTGCATATATTTGTGGTGTTAGCATAAATCTACTGAAAAAGTGGAAGCACCGTCTTAAGTACGTTGCTATGTTTTGTGAATTGCAGAATATTCATTTTTTTCCCAATCAAACAAGCAAATTCAATTTGGATTTTCTTTACCTTAAAGAAATTCCAGACAATTTTCCCCAAGATCTTTCATTTTTCCTTTTGGTTGACCAGTATTTTGCTGGTCCGTAAAAGAAGGAAACTATTCTCATGTATATGGTGCACATTTGAAGAGGCTAGGTTTTATGGTTGGTAAATGTCATAACATTGTGAAAATAAGATCATTTTTGAACAAGTAGTAATAATGGCTCATGACTGTCACATGATTTGAAAAGAGTGTTTTCATTTTTCAGAGAAATAGCCCTTTTGTAATGCTTTATTAGAGCATAAATTTTTAACCAGTATACCTTTTAGGTCATGGAAGAAAACCACAACATGCTACAGTACACCAATGATTGTTGGTTTTGGGTCAATGGTATTCTGTTCAGCACGTTAGGCTTTGAATTTAAAAACTTCTGTTAAAGATTAGTGGATTGGTGAACAAAATAAAAGTTTCTTTCAAATATACTTTCCTTTATGTATGTGCCTTTGTAGAGAAAAAAAAAAGGTTTCAAAAACGAATTTTTTTGGTGGTTTTTGAAAAGTCTTTTTTAACATGCACAAGCTTATAGTTTTCATTTCACTGTTGTACTTACACGTAATAGCTGACTCTATGGTCATACTTTATTATTAAAGCTAATTTTGGTTGTACATGTAAAGATTTTTAAAAACATTTTAACTTAAGAGGAAGTATAGCAGACTGCTTCTACTCTGTGCAATATAACTGTGGCTATGTGGTAAGTGAATAAATGAAAACAAAATACAAAAGTTCAAATCTCAGTCTGGTTTATTCCATTTCTAGATGTTTGCCACAAATGGACATTTATTTTGTAGATAGGACTACACAAGCAAGTGGGAGTGGTGCATAATCCTTCTAAACACTTTCTTGCAAATTAAAATGTTAAGTAGGAGTGTACATGATACGGTAAAGCAGTTCATTTCAATAGAGAAAACTGATGTTATGGTAACTGGGAGGTTTAAACTTACGGTGACCCCTATATTTGCTATGAAATGCGACAAGAGAAGGAAAAGAAGGAAAAGTGGACTCAAATCATGATTTTCCGCCCATCAAAACACCATGGCCCTGCCCCTGATAACAACTGAATTGCCAAACCCCAAATTAATGATTGAAAATTAGTAAGTTACATGACACACTCAATCTAACCGTGGTGAAATATCCCATACCAAATCTCCAAAAAGATATTTTCTTTTTAATTTCAATATTCCTAGGGAAGGTGGAATCCTAACTGCACTAACAGCTAAAAGTCACGATGCAAAAGCAGAGATGGGAATGGGTAATCCTGTCAAGCCTTGCCTACACAGCAATGTACTCTGTGGTCTCAAAATTGGTTCATTGTTTGAATCAACAAACTGTGATGATAATTTTCAAATTTTATAAATCAAAAAGGAAAACAAATATCTCAAATGGTTACATAACTATTTCTTAAAGGTTCACTTTTCTGAGTTGTTCGTTTCTACTTAATTCCTGAGTTGGTCATTGAGGGAGCAGTTACAAGTCCTTTTCCTGCTACTGAAAATGGAGTCCCCTTGTAGGTTGCTACTCTGTCACTGTTGGTGGTCAAATCTGGCTGAATCTGCTCAAAGATTTTCTTCTTTGGATTCATTTGCGGAGGGAAATCTTCACTCACTGAAATGAAATTGACATTATACAGGCTAAATGTACAAACTTACTAATAAAGTTTGCTAAATGAGGTTTTACAGCTCAGTTTCTAGACAACTGGATTAAGTCGGGCCTTTTTTTCCAGTTGTGGCTCACAGGCTTGTTTCCCCTACTCGATTGCTTATGCTGAGCACAAATGACTAATGCAATAACAGAAGGAAAAGTTTGACCAATTTTGTTTTTTTAGCTATAAATAATGTAACTGATTTCAATGGACAAACCTTTCAACCTGAACTGATGAAAGGAGGATGGGCATACATTCTATTTAATGGATGATGTCCCCCATTAGCAAGTTACTTATATAAATTCACAGGCAATATAAATTCTGAGGCAATAAACTGAGCTTTCAGTAGGTTTAAGTTAGATGGAGTTTAACAGCCCAGTTTCCAACCAAGTGATTCAAGTCAACTCGACTGGATAGAATACACTATATAAACATCACACGTCATTTGAAATGTTGAAGGACGTGTTCAAGCAAAAATAAATCAATACTTTTTTATTAGGGAGGGGGGTGGGAACAATGTGCCACTGATTGATATGAAGGAGTGCCACAATTTAGTCAGTTAAATGGAGTTTTATGGCCCAGTTTCCAACCTATTGGTTCAAGTCGAGCCAGACATAGCCTTTTTTCCAGTTGTGGCTCACTGGCTTGTTTTCCACAAGTGAAACAAAGGTCCAACATACATGTTAAGAACAAATTTGCGTTAGTGAACGGAGGTGAAATTCAGGCCTAATTCTGCAAGTTAGCATGTCTCCCTAAAATTGGCACTCTTCATCAGGGTGTTTTCAACTTCAGATTTAACACATGAATAATAATTCATTATTATTAATTTCAGATTTTGTGAAATTCATTGTCAACGCATACTGTACTTTTGATTATTAGAAGCCAGATAATGAACTTTGCAAGCACATTTATGAGATGGGTCTTCCCCCTAGCAAATATCACCCCTGAATACATTGGCACTCTTAGGGGCTCAATGATGTGCAAAAGTCAACTTAGCTTTCCCTTCAAGTCAGCATAAATTGTGATTTTTTACATCCATGTTTGCAATGTATACAAAAGTGGACCTTTGTCCTTGTTACAGTAGGTCACTGAATGGGGGAAGGGCTTGACCCTTTCAGTGCTCAGCAGTGGATATCCCACTGTGAAGCCTGAAGGTGTTCGACAAATAGAACCTTTAATGTCATTACTGCATCTTAAACAAAAGAGTACCCTCCAATTCATTTTTTGGCCTCAACCCTAAGAAATGGTGGCGCTAAATGAGAATCTGTCATTTCTGGTAAGGAGAAGCTATGTGACATGCCTGCAGAGCTTAAATGTTTAAAAAATGAAGCCCGCCCTCTCAAAAAATTCAACATCGAAAGAATTAGACACTTCCCCTTCTTTTAATATTTCTTAATTTGACTCAGATGCAAAAAAAGTGCTATCTTTTGAAACCCTATTGAACTGTAACACTGCAGAGCTCCCAAAATTTCAGAATTCAAATTGGGGAGAACCACTTTTGGGGAGTGGCCAAATGTCAATAACAAGTGGGATCCAAGGGCTCACCTCAGGGCCCATGCTTGAGCCCAGGGGCAAAGTCCAAAGGGTAGTTATCAATGGTGAAGCCTCAAATGGTTCCTGGCTTCTAGGTGTTTTAGTGGCCTCTCAAGGGATTCTCTCAAGGGATAAATTTCATTAACAAAAGTACTCAAATATTGTATTCAATGCAGTCTACAATGAACCAACATGACACAGCCATCTGTAATGTTGACCGAGAATGAGAACAGGTTTTATGGGACAAAAATTACATACAAGGGGTTTGGGCAAGGGGAGGGGGGAGGGTTTGGGCAAGGGGCAGGACAAATGGACAAAAGGAAAATGCAGGAAAAAGGCATGATTTGGGGGATTTTCTGCCTAAAGCAGAAGCTCTGTTGCTGTTTATTATGGTCATGAGCTAGAGAGCAAATTAAGACAAATGGATATGGAGCACCCTGGTATTTTCAAAAGATTGTTCTCACATGACATCAGAGGAATATTTCACATAGAGCATTTTAGCCATTAGTGAGGGCAACCAAGTATTTACTGTACATACAGGCTTGTCCTCAAACATGGAGATTGCTAACCACTACCTGTGATGTTACTGAGGACTACCAATTAAACACCATTTCCATGACAAAACTCTCACTTAGACTGCATGAAACAGTTTCAATTCCTAAACAAAGCCTATCTACTGTTCAAAGGCAAGTCTTCTGCCTTTTACTGTAATTTATTATAATTTCTGAGATGGCCAGCACTGAAGAAATACTTGAAGCATGTCACGGTGTAGGACATAAAAATTTGGCAGAGAATTTGGTAAAAAATTCTTGTAGTTTGATGAGTATTTTACCTCAGGGAAAAAACAGATCCTCCCTCCAGGCAATCATGAAAGACTTTACCTTTTTTCAACAAGTTTACTACAATATAATATGGCTTAATTGGATAATTCTAAGCTTTGGGGCTGACTTTTCCTGTTACTTCTGGCCCTCTTAGTAATCCTGTACCTGGAATTCCCCACTTGAGTGATCACCCTGTCTGCCCCCCCCCATCTCTGAAGCACACTACTAAAAACCAGAATGCAAAAATGCATTGAGGTTTCGATGATACATAAATTTCCGTTTCAAAGAGTGCCATCATGCACCATTATCTTCTCATTCAAATGTTATACTAGCATGTTCTAAAAATAATTTTGTCATTCCAGATGACCTTTTGACCTCCATAAAAGCAATACATAGCTAGAATGACAAACCACAGACAGAGAAATGGACAAACAGCTATCTTGAGAGATCACATTTAGAAAGGTTTCCAGGCTTTGACCCCTGGAGACCCCAGATGACCTTTCATCTCTGCCAAAAACTATGGGGACCATCTTCTGACAACAATGCATCCACATACAGTACCCAAATATGAAATCTATTCAAGTTTTCTATCTTGAGATATTGCATTAGCAGGATTTTCAGACATGGACCAGCAGTGACCCCAGATGACCTTTGACCTCCATCAAAAACATTACGTACCATTTCCTGACCATAACCCATCCACATAACAAATATGAAATCTATCAAAGCTACTTAACCTGAGATATCACATAAACAAGGTTGTCAGACTTTGACCCCTGGTGACCCCTGATGACCTTTGACCTCGGCCAAAAGCAATAGGAATCATTTACTGACTATGACACATCCACATACCAAATATGAAATCTATCCAAGTTTCCTACCTTGAGATCTTGCATTAACAAGGTTTTCATGCTTTGACCCCTGATGATCCCAGATGACCTTTGACCTCCGCCAAAAACAATAGGGACCATTTAATGACTGTAAGGGGTTCACATACCAAATATGACATCTATCCAAGTTTCCTACCTTGAGATATTGCGTTAACAAGGTTTTCATACTGTGACCCCTGGTGACCCCAGATGACCTTCGACCTCCACCAAAAACGGTAGGGACCATCTCCTGACCATAACACATCCACATACTAAATATGAAATCTATTCAAGCTTTCTACCTTGAGATATCGTGTTAACGAGATTTTCAGATGTTGACCCCCAGTGATCCCAGATGACCTTTGACCTATGCCAAAAACAATAGGGACCATCTACTGACTATAATGCATCCACATACCAAGTATAAAATGTATCCAAGCTTCCTATCTTGAGATATCATGTTAAAAAGATTTTCAGACTTTGACCCCAGGTGACCCCAGATGACCTTTGACCCCTGCCAAAAACAATAGAGACCATCTACTGACTATAATGCATCCACATACCAAATATGAAATCTATCCAAGTTTCCTACCTTGAGATATCCTGTTAACAAGGCTTCCATACTTTGACCCCTGGTGACCCCAGATGACCTTTGACCTCCACCAAAAATGATAGGGACCATCTCCTGACCAGAACACATCTACATACTATATATGGAATCTATTCAAGCTTTCTACCTTGAAATATCGTGTTAACGAGATTTTCAGATGTTGACCCCTGGTGACCCCAGATGACCTTTGAACTACCCCTACTTAACTTTAAGCCCCTCCCACAACTGTCTAAAACTCATCCTCATTCAGACACAGTCTCAGTCTATTGCTTCAGGATGAGTATACAAGACCCCAACATGTGATCAGAACACTCTGAGTACATGCTGTGTAATATGAGCTACAGTACTGTGCATTTTGTTAACTTGCTGTCAATGAAAGTGCTGTGTGAATTGAGATTGTAGCTTGTGGGGAAAGTTGACTGCATGTTGACATACAAGTAATAAAGGTCAACTTACTTGGATATCCCTCAAAACTGACTCGATCTCCAGGTACTGCACCCTGTGGGGGATCTAGAATCTCTACTTTATCAGGACTGCTAGCACACATAACCATGGCTTGGCTTAGAATGCCCCTCATCTTGGCAGGCTTTAAGTTACAGCAGAGGACCACCATCTTATCTTGCATCTAGAAAAGAAAAACAAAGATATCTGTATTATACTATAGAAAAGATCAGTGATGATCTTTAACTTTGGAGAAATGCTCTCATCTGTATATGAATTAGTGATACAGTAGTCTACCATATTTCCATGTTTCATGAAAGGTTCTTTAAAATCATATAACAATATATTTTTCATTGAATTGTCAATTTTATGAGGAAAAACTCATTGTTCTACCTAGGAAATGCATTATGTAGGTCTCAAAATACAATAAAAGGTACTTGGAAGAGAAATAACAATAATTAGTGAGAATTAACTGTTGTTTCAAAATAAGTCTGTGTAACTGCTCTTGCCCATGCAGCAAACAAAATTGATTCTTAAAAAAGGTCAACAAGTACCAAAGATTTGGTTCTACTCCCTGCTAAAAATTTGGCACTCATTGTTGTCCACCAGAAAAAGAAATAAAACATTTTTAAAATTGGAACAAAAATGGAAAGTGAAAAATAAAAGCATTGCTGTAATGCTGAACTGAAGTAGACATTGGTGTTAGTTAGATGGAATTTTTTACAGCCCATTTTCCAACCTATTGGTTCAAGTGGAACCGGCCACAGCCTTTTTTCCATTTGTGGCTCACTGGCTTGTTTTCCCTACTCCACTGCTTATTCGGAGCATCACACACAACTACAGTAGGTTCCATTTTTAGAGTCTTTGGTATGACTTCACCTGGAAATAGAACCTGGTTTTCCGCATGAGAGGCGGATGCTCTTACCGTTAGAGCAAACACACGGTCCGAGTACATATTGAAATATGCTGCTTTGCTTTCTCTCTTTTGTTTACTGGGAGGGCACATTCGTAAGTCCAGTGGGGTTTTTATGTACTTCCCTTCACTAGTATGTATGTACATGTTAGGTATATTGATGTGTTTCCTCTGTTGTTGACCAGTGGTATTTTAAAGGGCAGGAGCAGTCATCCCAACTTGAAGTAGCATAGTAAACTGTCCTATTACATGATTGGATGTTGAGAGTCATGTGACCACATTTTTCTCTTCAAATGTGAAATTAACTGGAAGTAACCGCTTGGTTTACCTTGAATATGCAAGAGTGAAGTTATAAACTTAACATAATGAGAGATACTGAACTTTGCAAAGATAAAAGACAAAAAATTGGGATGTTTTTAAGCATTTTTTTTTTTTAAAATAAGATGTTTGACCTTTAACACATCCATGAATCCACATCCTTGTCTACTGTACATCCAAAAGCTAGGGTGTGCTTTGATCAATAGCAAACCATAATTTAATTCAGCTTTAGAACTGACTGAATCAATACCTTTGAATAACTAGAAAGCCAACAGGCTTAGTGATTCCTTGCCGTATGATATATCATAGCAAACATGGAAACAAACATGACATGCATGAGATCCCATACAATTATCCTACTTAATTGAGATATAATACTAGTAGGGTCAAAACTTTTTGACCTCATGTGACCCAAAATGACCTTTCGACCCCTTAAAAACAATAGTGATCACCTTACCAACACATCCATCAACATGAGTAATTCAAAATTAAGCTTAGTACAGAATGAGTATGGAAGTACTACCACCAGGGTATGAGATCCCTCACAGTTATCCCCCTAAAAATATTATGTCTACAAAGTTTGATCTAACTGTCACCTCAAACCTTTGATCTCCACACACAAGAGGAATTTCTCACACAGCTTTAATATTCCAGAAAACTGTCTCATTACTTGATAAAGCGGTATTTTGAAACCATTTTTATCAAAAGTTTGGCTAATGGGGACAGCTCTCCATTCTGAAGTCTCTATGTTCCGATGCCTCTATGTTTCGAAAAGTCTGCATTGAGGTTAGTGTTTAAACAAGCCCTCATCGACACACTCTCCTACAAGCATTGGATCAAATACTGTGTTCTCACATACCCCGTGCTCGAGGTAACACTGTATTACCTCACACTCGAGTAATGTGGGAACGCGGGTTAACGCGGGGTCGGTGTTTAAATTTCAATCCACCTCAAATCGCAGGGTTAAGCAGTTTTATACATCGTGTTTGTTTTAATCAAGCAAGGTCACTGGTATTTATAGCACTGATGACAGGTATTTTCTTACATTTTGCTGTAATCGGTGTGTGAAATATTTGGTCTCGTTACTATGGTAACACTATCCAATCAACGAAACACTGGGTACGTGAGAACACAGACTGGAAAACACGGGGTTAGCCTGTGGTTTTGTCTGATTGTAAACACGAGTTAACACTGGGTGTTGGGGGGTATGTGAGACCAAGCCTAAAGAGACATCTGAACAGAGATGTGTAACCTTGGCTATTACTGACAGCAATTTTTGCTTTATGGGGGAAATGCCCCACCCATTGTCTATGGTATCCTTTGCAAATTAACAAAAGCAGATATCCCTATTAATCCATAATTTAACAAGACTTTTAATTCGCCTTTTGTCTACTTGTACTGTAGGTACAGCATAACATACAGTACAAGTTTTCCTTGTTTGATACACAGTATACAACATTATGCTTGCTCTTATTACCTGAACTACTTTTAAATGACAGCAGCAATGCAAAATAAAATCTTAATACTTTTGAAAAGTGTCATAAAGGGTAATCTTGAAGCAATGGTTCTATGCATTAAGCTTTATGGTACACTTTTTTTTGGGGGGAGGGGGGATAGTGACATGGATAAAAATGAAATGTGAGACAAGAATTCCCACTCGATGATGATATTTGACATAGCTACATAATCCTTCACACAGGGGTCACTTTTTTGGTGCAGTTATCCAGTTATAAGCAGAGATGAGGCAAGTAGTATGCTGATACATTTTATGCTATCAAAAATTTAAAACAAATTCTAGAATGAAACTAAGTGACAAATAATCACTGTAGAGCATATTGAAACTGTAAAGCAGAAACACCAATCTAGACAGACACCAATGTTTAAAGTTTGTTCAACAAAATTCCTTATACAAACACACTATTTGCTCAATTCCACCAGCTTCTATGTAAAGGACACTAATTTCTGAAGGGTGTCAATCTACAGTATTTCTAAGATGACTTTCAGTTTAGAAACTTGATCAGTGTACATGAACTTCTCCATCTCCAGACAATGGCTAGGCAAACAACTTTTATTTGTGGTCAGATGAGACAAGATAATGTGGACAGTTATTTTATGCTGGATTTAGCAGAGGTGTGACTTTCATGGAAGTCTGACATTTTGACCACAAAAAGAGTACTGAATGCCTGCAGGGAATGGCAGGAAATAGGAGTATATACAAACAATGGGCTGTCATGGTTATGTACTGAGATAAAAATAAGCTTTCTTCAGAGGGTTTATAAGAGTCAATTAACACCACTTATACAGTAAAAGCTTAAGTCAATTGAGCTGTATGTTTGTATGAGGTAATCCTTCAGGACACTGTGGGGATAACTGGCAGTCAACTGTGAAAAATTGGGCGAGATAACTGTGACCAAATGGCAAAGAATGGGTCAGTCACAATTTGATTCACTCTATTAGGCAATGACAGTTCATGTGCACTGAAGGGTATTTGATACCAAATGATCAGTGTAAATTAGGTTCTTTTTTGTAAAACTAACTAACTGTGGTATATCTAATTAATCAATTCCCACTTCCAATTGATGCATGCTTGCATGCACATGTCCTCATGAGGACAGTAGGCACAAGGTTTGTCAAATATTAACACTTTTTGCCACTAAATTTAATGTTTTCTTCAGGTTTTCTTTAAGGTTATTGAAAAAGCAATGTAGGTATGTTATAAAAGAGATTCTTGTGCATCACACAGAGTACTCTCTGTTCAAAGTTTATACTTTTGAAGTTCCATATCAGTCATCTACTTAGTGTGCACAGAAGCATCTTCTAATATTTTTTCAGACTATGTCCCTAAATGACCCTTATATACAGACTGTTTAAACTCACATGTTCCACATCAGTTTCATGAAAATCTATTTACTTGTGGCTGCAAAATCAGCATACCCATGAGCATTGAAGCATGTATGCCAGCCTGATGAACAGATTTTGCCTTTTAAGATTTTATATTTTGCTCTGCCCACTTTTTCATGTATTAATACTTGGAACTTAATGTAATAACAGGGCACAATTTCATGCCAGAATCAACATACTGTACAGTAACTACCATGTGATGTGCCTTTTTGTGCACCTTAGACCTTCTTCCTATGAGTTTGCTTCGGTACTTTACAAATGCATTTTCAAAATTACCTCACTAAAGAATTTACATAGTGAAGTTAATAAACTGTTCCAAAAAAATTATATACCCTATGCCTATTACATTACACATGCCAAATTATTCTTACCCTTTCACCCTAACCGCTCATGGATATTAACTTCAACAGTTATATAGTGTTTGCAAGGTTTAGATGTTTTGAACTCTGATGACCCCAAATGACCTTTGACATCCAATAGAAACAATAGGGGTCATCTACTCAGTATGGACAATCCACTTAGTAAATATGAGATTCCTGGCAGTTACCTTTCTTGACATATGGTGTTTACAAGTTTTTGAGCTTTTCATCTCTGATGACTCCAAATGACCTTTGACCTCCACCAAAAATAATTGTGATCATCTACTTAATATGGGCAATCCACCTGCTATGTATGAGATCCCTCACATTTACCCTTCTTGAGATACAGTGTTTACAAGGTTTTGACCTTTTTCCCTCTGGTGACCCCAAATGACCTTTGACCTCCATCAAAAACAATAGGGGTCATCTACTCAGTATGGACAATCCACTTAGTAAATATGAGATTCCTGGCAGTTACCTTTCTTGACATATGGTGTTTACAAGTTTTTGAGCTTTTCATCTCTGATGACCCCAAATGACCTTTGACCTCCACCAAAAATAATTGTGATCATCTACTTAATATGGGCAATCCACCTGCTATGTATGAGATCCCTCACATTTACCCTTCTTGAGATACAGTGTTTACAAGGTTTTGACCTTTTTCCCTCTGGTGACCCCAAATGACCTTTGACCTCCATCAAAAACAATAGAGGTCATCTACTCAGTATGGACAATCCACTTAGTAAATATGAGATTCCTGGCAGTTACCTTTCTTGACATATGGTGTTTACAAGTTTTTGAGCTTTTCATCTCTGATGACCCCAAATGACCTTTGACCTCCACTAAAAATAATTTTGATCATCTACTTAATATGGGCAATCCACCTGCTATGTATGAGATCCCTCACATTTACCCTTCTTGAGATACAGTGTTTACAAGGTTTTGACCTTTTTCCCTCTGGTGACCCCAAATGACCTTTGACCTCCACCAAAAACAATAGGGACCATCTACTCAATATGGACAATCAGCAAGGTAAGTATGAGGTTGCTCACATTTTTCCTTCTGGAGATATCGTGTTTACAAGCAATTTCCAAGGTATTTACATTTTGACCTCTGGTGACCCCAAATGACATTTGACCTCTACCAAAAAAAATAGGGACCATCTACTCAATATGGACAATCTACATGCCAAGTTTGAGATCCCTGGGGGTTACCGTTCTTGAGATATCGTGTTTACAAGCAGGCGTCACACACACACATACACACACACACACATACACACACACGACATCACCATCGCATAGATTCCTTGCCTGCCTTCGGCAAGGAATCAAAAATAACAACCTTAATACCTCCTCTATAGGTATATGTTTGACTAATCCAGAAACAACAGTTCTCGGATTTCCTTCTCCACAATCCACCTCTTCTACATAGAGGGCGTCAGCATCGGGATGTCTCTTTACAGAAACAATCTTCCCCACACGAAGATCCAATAGTGAAACATCAATGACCACATCCGCTGCAGGGGCTGCTCCCCCTTTCTTTCCCCCTCCTTTCTCTTTAAAAAGATTAGAGAAAATGACAATGTGATCACAAATGAAAATATTAAATATCACAGAACAATCTAAAAATTATTTAAATGTGAAAAATAGGTGACCTGCCAATCAGAGACTGGAGAGACTTTATGTGGTACCAGAAAGCCAAAAGGCTTAGTGATTCCTTGCCGCTGAAATGTAAGGCCTTTTTTCACATTGACATTGCTTGGCAATGTTTTTCAATTAACAGGGCTCCATAATGTGCCCACAAAGTACACATGCAAGGCATCCAATCTTCCTACATTGAGATCCCCCTTGTCCGTTGTGAACCCAAATGACATTTGACCTCCACCAAAAACTTCTGGGACCATGTATTCACTATGTGCCATCTACAGGACAAGTTACAGGACCCTACAAGTGACATTTCTTGAAAGACTGTGCAGGAAAGCTTGTCAGGCTTTGAACATGCTGACTCCAAATGAACTTTGACCTTTCAGAAAATCAATAGGGATCATCTACTCAATATGACCAATCCACACACTAAATATGAGCACAGTCACATGTAACTCTTGAGATATCGTGTTTACAAAGTTTTGACCTTTTGACCTCTCATGACCCCAAATGACCTTTGACCTCCACCAAAAACAATAGGGATCAACTACTCAATATGGCCAACACACTCGCCAAATATGAGTATAGTCACATGTACCATTCTCCAGATATCGTGTTTACGAAGTTTTGACCTTTTGACCTCTCGTGACCCCAAATGACCTTTGATCTCCACCAAAAACAATAGGGATCATCTACTCAATATGGCCAACACACTCGCCAAATATGAGATTAGTCACACTTACTCTTCTTGAGATACCGTGTTTACAAGCAATTTTTAAGGAATTTACCTATTGACCTCTCGTGACCCCAAATGACCTTTGACCTCCACGAAAATCAATAGGGATTATCTACTCAATATGACCAACCCACACACCACATATGAGCATAGTCACATGTACCGTTCTTGAGATATTGTGTTTATGAAGTTTTGACCTTTCGACCTCTCGTGACCCAAATGACCTTTGACCTCCACCAAAAACAACAGGGATCATCTACTCAATATGACCAACCCACACACCAAATATGAGCATAGTCACATGTACCGTTCTCGAGATATCGTGTTTACGAAGTTTTGACCTTTTGACCTCTCGTGACCCCAAATGACCTTTGACCTCCACCAAAAACAACAGGGATCATCTACTCAATATGACCAATCCACACACTAAATATGAGCACAGTCACATGTAACTCTTGAGATATCGTGTTTACAAAGTTTTGACCTTTTGACCTCTCATGACCCCAAATGACCTTTGACCTCCACCAAAAACAACATGGATCATCTACTCGATATGACCAACCTACACACCAAATATGAGCATAGTCACATGTACCATTCTCGAGATATCATGTTTATGAAGTTTTGACCTTTCGACCTCTCGTGACCCCAAATGACCTTTGATCTCCACCAAAAACAATATGGATCATCTACTCGATATGACCAACCCACACACCAAATATGAGCATAGTCACATGTACCGTTCTCGAGATATCGTGTTTACGAAGTTTTGACCTTTTGACCTCTCGTGACCCCAAATGACCTTTGACCTCCACCAAAAACAATAGGGATCATCTACTCAATATGGCCAACCTACACACCAAATATGAGTATAGTCACATGTACCGTTCTCGAGATATTGTGTTTCTGAAGTTTTGACCTTTCGACCTCTCGTGACCCCAAATGAACTTTGACCTCCACCAAAAACAATATGGATCATCTACTCGATATGACCAACCTACACACCAAATATGAGTATAGTCACATGTACCGTTCTCGAGATATCATGTTTACGAAGTTTTGACCTTTTGACCTCTCATGACCCCAAATGACCTTTGACCTCCACCAAAAACAATAGGGATCATCTACTCAAAATGACCAACCCACACACCAAATATGAGCATAGTCACATGTACCGTTCTCGAGATATCGTGTTTACGAAGTTGACCTTTTGACCTCTCGTGACCCCAAATGACCTTTGACCTCCACCAAAAACAATATGGATCATCTACTCGATATGACCAACCTACACACCAAATATGAGCATAGTCACATGTACCATTCTCGAGATATCATGTTTATGAAGTTTTGACCTTTCGACCTCTCGTGACCCCAAATGACCTTTGATCTCCACCAAAAACAATATGGATCATCTACTCGATATGACCAACCTACACACCAAATATGAGCATAGTCACATGTACCATTCTCGAGATATCATGTTTATGAAGTTTTGACCTTTCGACCTCTCGTGACCCCAAATGACCTTTGATCTCCACCTAAAACAATATGGATCATCTACTCGATATGACCAACCCACACACTAAATATGAGCATAGTCACATGTACCGTTCTCGAGATATTGTGTTTACGAAGTTTTGACCTTTCGACCTCTCGTGACCCCAAATGACCTTTGATCTCCACCAAAAACAATAGGGATCATCTACTCAAAATGACCAACCCACACACCAAATATGAGCATAGTCACATGTACCGTTCTCGAGATATCGTGTTTACGAAGTTGACCTTTTGACCTCTCGTGACCCCAAATGACCTTTGACCTCCACCAAAAACAACATGGATCATCTACTCGATATGACCAACCTACACACCAAATATGAGCATAGTCACATGTACCATTCTCGAGATATCATGTTTATGAAGTTTTGACCTTTCGACCTCTCGTGACCCCAAATGACCTTTGATCTCCACCAAAAACAATATGGATCATCTACTCGATATGACCAACCCACACACCAAATATGAGCATAGTCACATGTACCGTTCTCGAGATATCGTGTTTACGAAGTTTTGACCTTTTGACCTCTCGTGACCCCAAATGACCTTTGACCTCCACCAAAAACAATAGGGATCATCTACTCAATATGGCCAACCTACACACCAAATATGAGTATAGTCACATGTACCGTTCTCGAGATATTGTGTTTCTGAAGTTTTGACCTTTTGACCTCTCGTGACCCCAAATGAACTTTGACCTCCACCAAAAACAATATGGATCATCTACTCGATATGACCAACCTACACACCAAATATGAGTATAGTCACATGTACCGTTCTCGAGATATCGTGTTTACGAAGTTTTGACCTTTTGACCTCTCGTGACCCCAAATGACCTTTGACCTCCACCAAAAACAATAGGGATCATCTACTCGATATGACCAACCTACACACCAAATATGAGCATAGTCACATGTACCATTCTCGAGATATCGTGTTTACGAAGTTGACCTTTTGACCTCTCGTGACCCCAAATGACCTTTGACCTCCACCAAAAACAATATGGATCATCTACTCGATATGACCAACCTACACACCAAATATGAGCATAGTCACATGTACCATTCTCGAGATATCATGTTTATGAAGTTTTGACCTTTCGACCTCTCGTGACCCCAAATGACCTTTGATCTCCACCTAAAACAATATGGATCATCTACTCGATATGACCAACCCACACACTAAATATGAGCATAGTCACATGTACCGTTCTCGAGATATTGTGTTTACGAAGTTTTGACCTTTCGACCTCTCGTGACCCCAAATGACCTTTGATCTCCACCAAAAACAATAGGGATCATCTACTCAATATGGCCAACCTACACACCAAATATGAGTATAGTCACATGTACTGTTCTCGAGATATTGTGTTTCTGAAGTTTTGACCTTTTGACCTCTCGTGACCCCAAATGAACTTTGACCTCCACCAAAAACAATATGGATCATCTACTCGATATGACCAACCTACACACCAAATATGAGTATAGTCACATGTACCGTTCTCGAGATATCGTGTTTACGAAGTTTTGACCTTTTGACCTCTCGTGACCCCAAATGACCTTTGACCTCCACCAAAAACAATAGGGATCATCTACTCAATATGACCAACCCACACACCAAATATGAGTATAGTCACATGTACCGTTCTCGAGATATCGTGTTTACGAAGTTTTGACCTTTCGACCTCTCGTGACCCCAAATGACCTTTGATCTCCACCAAAAACAATAGGGATCATCTACTCAATATGGCCAATGCACACACCAAATATGAGATTAGTCACACTTACCCTTCTTGAGATACCGTGTTTACAAGCAATTTCTAAGGAATTTACCTATTGACCTCTCGTGACCCCAAATGACCTTTGACCTCCAAGAAAATCGATAGGGATCATCTACTTAATATGACCAACCCACACACCAAGTATGAGATCAGTCAAGCTTACTCTGCTTGAGATATCGTGTTTACAAGGTTTTCACAGTTTGACCTCTAGTGACCTCAAATGACCTTTGACCTCCACCAAAAACAATAGGGATCATCTACTCAATATGGCCAACCCACACACCAAGTATGAGACCCGTCACAGTTACCGATCTTGAGATATCGTGTTTACAAGCAAAGCGTCACATACACACACACATACACACACATACACACACACACACACACGACATCACCATCGCATAGATTCCTTTTGCCTACGGCAAGGAATCAAAAATGAATGGAAGAGGTCATAGGACCTTGACTGACAGAAATAAGTGCGTATCCCTAAAGCATAATATAAATGAAGGGAACACCTCAACTAAAAGAAGCAAAGAGTAACAGTAAATATAGAGGATTACAGTCTTCTGTGCTAAACATTTACTCACGCAGAATATTTGCCTTTATGGAAATCCAGCATGGTTTTCACAGTTTTTAGGGAAAAATTGTGGTTCCCAACCAAATAGGACCTAAAACCACTGATTCACTCACTCAAATTTGCTTCTTCAACGGAACTTCAAAAGAAAGAGGAGCAAGTTACTCATGGTGCATTGAAAGGTTAGAAGCCCCATGTGTTAAATCTGATATAAACTGCTATCAAATGTTAACCTTCAGGGCTATTTTCAAATTGAATGGGAATCTTGTTGATACTGATGACAGTTCTTGACAATGAGGAAAGGCAAAAGATGATTTTTTCAAAATGCAGGGACATGAAGACCAAGTGAAGACCAAGGTACAGACAACAGGGCTTTAGCAAGGATAGTAATCACAGGGAGTCCAAGTATGTCCTCCTAGTGAAATTGTTGCATTAAAATATATACTCTACTATAGGTTTGACACAACCTATTGTAGGACTTGGGAGTCTAAATGACTCCAAGCGGGGTGGTCAAAATTTTTCTGGGTAGGAGGTTGCACAGTACTTTAATAGTAGGAGGCTACATCTGGAAATCAGGCCATAAGCAACCAAGAAGACAGTTTGCAATCTAGTGAAAAGTAGGTAGCAGCAAATGCCTAAGTAGAAGGCAATTTGCTGCTGGTTGCCAGCTACTTTTGACTATCCTGTCCAAGACTGTAAAGCACTAAAATTCTCCTGTATTTCTTTTGTTAAAGAACCCCAAAAGAACTTTTCTTTGATGCTCAAATTTCTGCACATGAATTTTTTTATATGATTAAAATCTAAAATTTGTTCTCCTTTAATCTACCTATTACCTTTCTTTTCTGCCTTGGGTTTCTTCCCTTTCTTCTCCTCAGCTTTGCTGCCCTCTACCTCTTGTTTTACTTTCTCTTTCTCTTGAGGTTGCTGGCTGACCTCAGTCTTAGCGTCACTCTTTTTTGGTTCATCTTGAGGTGGTTGTGTTGGGGCTGACGATTGGAAAGGACTTCTTATTTGGATCACTGTAAATGGTCAATTGTTCACATGATAAACCTGTAGTATGCAAGTTTGAGCACATTAATGCTGAATTTATGGCTTAATAATCCAAATGGGTCCTGCCTTGCTCTACAATATGTTGTACAGTATCTCCAAAATTTCATGTCTCCTTGAAATGGCATCAACTCTCATGTGGTTCAAAAATCAGACTTGTCAAAGGTGGCAAATGGATGGTCTCCTGAGAGTTAATTTAGACAAGATTTAACAGCACAGTTTTTAACCAATTGATTTAGTCAGACCAGCTATAGTCTTTTTGCAGATGTGGCTCAGTGGCTTTCCTGAGATAGTACTGTACACAAATATAAAATAATGAGCTTCAAGGACTAACAAGTTTCAAGGTACATGCTTTATTCCTTATTGACTGTGACTGAGAATTTGTGTAAGATAACCTCTTGTCAGTCTTGTGCAAAAACTCTTTAATCATTTCAGGTGCAGTATGATGGAATTTGTATGTTCCTCATGTATTGTTTTTCACACCAAAGACTTTAAAAATGGAAACTACTGGTGGTGTTGTACAGGATACTCAGCATACTGTAGGCAATGGAGTTGGGACAGCAATCAAGTATTATTATTATAATAATAATAATCATAATGACAATGACGATGACGATAACAATAATAAAAATAATAATAATAATCAGGCCTTGAAGGGCAGTTGTTTTACGACCCTAAGCGACCATGAATATGGGAGAAGCCATTGGCTTATGAATTACAACTTCATGTCAGGTGGCAACCAATTCAAAAATTTGGATCAAAATTATAATTTCTTTTCTGAAAGGCCAGTTCAGATGGGAAAACCATATATTGCTCTTGGCTGAAAAACCTACCTTACTTTGACCCAGCCACGAATTGAACTCCAGACCTCCCGGTTGCTAAGCTTTATCGCTTCAAATGCCACCACCTTTATCCACTCGGCCATAGCACCAGCGAATACCCCACAATAGGAAAAATGACATGGGCACTGCTACTGTACATTAAACCAGAAGGCTATGAGTTGTGTCATAAATAGGCCTTGAACTTTGAGGCTTGCAGGTGTAGTTGCACACCATTACTCCCCTCAAATTACTGTGATGAGTAAGATTTCTTTTGCTCATCTAGATGGTGATGGGAGCTCAAAGGTTCAATAAAACAAAACAACTACCAAACTCCTACTTTCCTGAGGAGTGCGACCTGTACCACACCTTGAAAATCTAACACTCAAAGCCTGCATAAAATCCCATCTAACCTAACATAAATTACTCTTGTTTTTCATGAATCCCACTTGTAGAAATAATCCTAATTGAATGCTGACATCTAAATTGACCTTCATTTAAGCTGATGTTAAGCACAGTGAAAACTAGGAGTGAACTGTCAAGGAATGTTAAAATATTTTGTGGTACTGTATTCAAGGTCTGTAAATTCTTTCTTGTATTTGAATACATTGCCATTAATTAATACTTTATTTGTGCTTCTATTCCATCAACGTTCACATATAAAACTAATGAATGACATGAGTGAGAATTTGAGGTCCCCCCCCCCCCCCGAAAAAAAAAAAAAATGAAATGGAAAAAGGTAAAAATTCACTTCTTACGTCCATTCCTGGCTTCCAAGATTGAAAGTTTCCCTTTCAAACTTTCAACTTCAGCCAATAACTTGGTATTCTCAGCAGCAAGATTTCTCTCTGGACCTGATGCTGTTACAGTAGAATTAAGAGAAAAAATTGGCAATTTCACGAAATGAATGTCCATATATTGTATGCAAATGAAATATGCAGACACTTTTAAAGCTGAACCTTTGTGCTTATTTGATTAAGAGCACAACCTAAAAAGAACATTATTCAAAGTTTAACTGGTGTAAAGTTTTGAGATCAAATTAATTACTCCAATTTTAAAGAACAAAAAAAGATTTTGGAAGAAATCTGTTAGTACAGTATTACATAACATTTGTGTAACCTTGAAGCAACTGGAAGTCTGACTATAAGAAAGATTATTGATCTTTAAGTAGGAATATCTTTAGTTATGAACAAGCTGTAGGGTGTGAAGTGGGTGAAGAAAAAAAATGACACTGAAATATTCCTTTAGAAGTTATAGTACTGCATCAGTACCAGAGAATAATTTAGTATTCAAATTTTGCGTAGCAGTTTTCGAGGTTTTTGGAGTCTTTCACACTTTTTTGTGAAAATGCAAGGGTTATGCACACAAAAAATTGCTACACAATATTCCATTTGTGTAGCAACTTGGCCTGTTTGTGTAGCAAATTGCGATGCCATACTGGATAAATTATTCCCTGAGTACGCAATAATGTACAGTGGTACATGCACCACCTTGGTGTGGAAAAAGAGGTAAAAGGAGGCATCACTGGACACTGGAATCGAATGGCATACAATGATAAAGATACAGTAGATGCAATATCTACCTGCTGCTTGTCTAAGACCTTGAAGACGATCCTTCAGCTTTAGAATCATTTGATCTGCCTCTGCTGATCTCTGCTCTAATCGTTGAAGAATTTCTGTTGATGAAGCCATGAGGACTCTTAAATTTCTTACAAACCTAAAAAGGGAAGAAAAAAATAGTTAAACAACATGTGGGGAGTACTTATAAAAAGCCACCTGGGGTAAATTCAATGAACAGCAGATATTGATATGCAGAAAAGTACTGTTAACTGGATTTGGGGATGGTTCTGAAGGGGCCTGAGTTCCCCTTTGAGAAAACTTCACATCAGGAGAAGGCCTGCAGTAGACCCATTCTACAGTAGGCCTAGCATCTGATGCCATCTTTTTCTATTTTTCTAGTACTGTATTTTCATACAGTAAAATAAGAAACTTTTTACCACAGTACTGTACAGTAGCTATTAAAGGTTCCCAATTCTTGAAATCAGATTATTTTCATCTTATGTATCTTTGATGTACAGTAGTTGTTTGCTTTCAAATGCCAATGGACAAACAAAGGTGAAATAGCATACTATATACAATATACTACTGTAATTCGAGCTGTGCTGTGCTCTATCCTTTATCATATGCACTTACGACGTACACTGCATTTACCCTAGGCCTAGCTTCTTAAAACTTAGCCTAACCATGGAGCTACCATGGCCTAACTTAGTAATACTAATAGTAGTACTGCACAGCAGCCGCAACAGTTACAAAGTCTACAAGACCTAGTTGAACGAAAAAACTGTGTGATATACTGTACTGAATTTCGACTATTATGAATATTTAAGACAAACTTTAAACTAAACAGAGCACTTACATTTACTTCTATCCTATTGGAATCAAGCCCAATTCATATGGTTGCCGAGCTCAGGGACTCCTCGTTCTATTTTTCAACCTCCCAGCTGTTTTCGCACGCACACGCAGACTTTCGTGGGTGGGGTAGTATAACCCTGTTATATGTCCTCACGACTCTTGCTTTGGAACACAATAAACGTGTTGCGTTGGCTAAGGTTTCGATCGTTGGGATGGAAGTTCCAAGACCACCCGAAAACGACGTCGACCTGCTCAGACTACCCGAGAAAACCCTATGTCGGTCTTCTAATAGTACAATCGTCCAATAGGTGAGGCTCTATAGTCAAACTACCAGAGCCGAGACCCCAAAAGGCAAAACTCCGAAGCAAACTTAGGTTTACTACGAAAATGTGCATGCATGTAGGCCTAGATTTTCAGTATATTTGCGATATGGCAAGTTAGGGCTAATTGGTTCGCTGTAAACAGTTGATTTGATTAATTTGTAATGAAACCTAATTCATTTCGTAATAAAGATCATCAGTCAAAGCTTAGTCAAGGAGGCTTATTGTTAGAAACCAATTTAATTGGGTCAAATATAGGCCAATTAGGCAACATTGTTGACTACTGACTGCAATTTGTCGATTCACTGTTTGACTAATATGAGTTTACAGTGTTTGTCGGGCCGGCGCGGCTTTCCAGTTGTGGCTCACTTATTTGCTAACGCCCGTTCAAAGAATAAACTTATACTGTATTCCTAAACGAAGTTTCCACCGAGCGTTGAGGCGCGAAGCCCGGCCAAAAACCGCTGGTCATAATTGAACTGAAAAAGGACGGTCATGCGTCGGGTGAGCCCGACCGACCAGGATCCGGGCCTGACCATGCATGCCGTGGTCCGCCATGTGAGATTCTCATATCAAAATGTTCCTACACAAAAAGATCATTTGCTCATTTCATACCCAAATTTCTAAACTTGTTCCAATTGAGGTAAGCTAAGTATACTTCGAAATGATATCTTTAGGTGAAAAATGATAAAATGCCGATTTTATTTGAAATATCTAAACAGACGATTTCAAATTTTGTGACGTCACAAATTATGGGAATTCTCACAAATAATGTCTCAATTAATGCCCAAAACCCAGACCCAAAGTAATATAGATCCAAATTAAATCTTTTCCAGATAGGATCTTTCGTAGGAGACGACAAAGAAGAAAAAGTATTTGCGCATGAGCATTACAAAAAGGCAGTTTAGCTGGGCAAACACGACCCGAATAAGCCTACATGCAACAAAACCTAAGGGCTCACACACTGCAACGTATTTACCAAGTTTATGGTCGCAACTTTTCCATATGGGCCCGGCCGAGTAATGTATCTACGTCGGGTGCTTTCGATTTCTCTCTTGGTTTGGTCCGGAAACATGTTCAGTGCGATTTGATCCGAACAGATGTCGGATCAAAGACGGTCAGTGACATGGCGAGGTGCGAGTTCAACGAGATGGCCTATCCTGGTCTGCAGTTCGGACGGCAAGCAAGGTACCGTTATACAAATTTCTGAACATTCGAACAGTGGCGTAAGAGGCAATATGAAGGTGAGGAGATGGACAGTTTTGGACTATGCACCTCACCCTACCCCAGTGACCGAAAGGTACGTTTTTATTCTAAATTTTTCGCTTTAACTGAGAGCAAGAACGATTTTGTTTAAAATAAAAAAACGTTAATGTTATAACTCTTTTTCCAAATGAAACTGCGCCCTGAAAAAGGTAGAAATATTCTTTTTTGGCAGCCAAGCTACACTAGACAACAATTCCAGTATATCTGTGCCCTCTGCAACAGTGGCGTAGCTAGAGTTTTTTTCCGGGGAGGGGGGGGGGGACAAGCATCCAAATCTTCTGATTTTTTCTTAAGTGTGAAAACTACTGTATTAGGTGCATAATTTGCGGCGCTAGAGTGCACCGAAAATTTCAGTCCTTTTACACATTTGTTAACATGGACCTTGTATTGCAGAATATAGTTTAGATTCAGGGTTTCCTGCAAGGAAATTTGGATATCTGGGGGACTATCGAAGAATCTGCGTTTCCTTTTATCATATATCTGAGATAGCAAGTCGACTTATGTTGTTACATAATGTAAGGAGTGCAGATTGTGGTTTCCCCGGCGACAACAAAAAAGCTCTAGAAATTTTGTTTCCTTTTCTTGACAAAATATTAAAAAATTAAGAGCCTATATTTGAAGAAAATTTCAAAGAAACGACACTGTAGCGGCTCGGAATAGTTACCACTGACTGCTTTATGAGGGACCAATTACTGCATTAGAGGTTGAAATTATGGGCGCAAAGCGCTCGGATTTTTTTTAAAGTAATAATTACAAATATAGAGCGAACTTTTATGAGCTGGAAGAATTCGGAATTTTATGAAGGTAAAGTTGGGAAAACAGCACTGTATTTGACTGGTGTCTAGAATTGCATTTTTCCGAATTTTTCCCTTTTTCGCCCGCCCCCTGTAGCTACGTCACTTTTCTCCAACATTGATCATGGATAACATTCTGACACTTCAATAACTAAAGGATCCATCTACACATACAACCCAACTGGCAGGTCTGAAAGGTATCGTAAGATAGGTGTGTATGAACAAAGACGTGTCTAGACCTTTCATCATAGGGGACCAAAACTGATGCGATGGAGCGAAGCAACCGAGCCCGAGCGCGCTTGCACGTGAGGGGGAGGTGTGGGAAAGGGTGGCCCCCTCCCATGATGTGGAGCTTTTTAGTTTTTTAATGTGAAAATACGCGATTTGGTGAAAAATTTATATGCTTAAAGAAATCTGTTACTATGTATTTTATGAGCTATTTTCTAAAAATAGCCGCATTGAAATAAAATACGCACCTAATGTTGGCAATTACTTGGGTTTGCATGGAGCGCAAGAAAATGTTATACCAAAATACCTCCCCGATCAATGGAAAAGGCACCTCCAAGGCCTTCTTACCACATTTAAGTGGTTCAACAGCAATACTTTAAAAATAAACATTAAAATATAAAAATATATATTTTATTTTCCGTCAGTTTTCCTTGAAGGAAAAATATTTAAAAGATACATCCCAAGGTCAGTAGTGCTCAGGAATTTTGGTGGTGTATGCGACGGAAATTTGGACTAATGAATACAGGTAAAGGACAGTGAATGACAGCAGGCCCACTATCTAAGCGCAGCGCCACCATTAAATGGCTCGTAGGGTCCCCAGGTCCCAGGAAATAAATACTTAGAACCTATGGGGGAGGGAGGGGAAGGGACATGGCGCGGATGTCCACCATCAGCTGGAGCTGGGACGTAATTACCAAATACTTCTTCCTGATCGCAGGAAATTATTACTTCCCAAGCACTCCATCATGCATCTTGAGATTCCAAGTTTAAAATTAATTCAAATACTGGAGCAGGAGCTGTGGCAGTACAGCCATCGATTTGGGCAGATATTTAAACAATACACTAGCAAAATATTCTCGCCGCCCCTGAAGAAAATATACACTCAGAGATTTTGAAAGGTGTACGATTTAGGATTGCTTCAGTTGGTACTATGACGTCACTCATTTACGCTGAAAGCTAGCAACATCACACACCTCACCCCTGGATAATATTGGTTAATCCATCAATATGTTCTGGCTAGGGTGGTCGGAGGCGTAAAATTTTCTCCGCCCTACTCACTCCGCTTCTCATGTCTATGTCAGTTTGCAGTACGCTTCCTTAAAGGCAGTCATTCGTCACCCCAAACTACAGTTTCAGTATGCGTACATCAAAACTCTCAATTGGTACAGCTCTTTGATTGGCATCAAATTCAAAAAATGCATCATAGCTAAATTACACAGCATAGGCACTGAGAGGGTCTTGATTACACACTATGGACTTGTATGCCCACTGAGACAAGCCATGAAGCAATAAACTAGGATTGTGTCTGGATAAAGATGAGTTTTAGATAAATTTGGGAGGGGCTAGAAGTAAGTAGGTTGGGAGAATTGGAACTGTTTGAGGTGATGAAAATATGCCTTTAATGTACGTCACTGCTATACCATTTCCGCAAAATTCCTCTCGCTCCCATCATCTTCATTACTTTTCTTCCTTTCTTCTTTTTCTTAAAGTTATTTGGTAATTTTCCTTCATTTCACTCTCTTCCCACTTTTTTCCTTTCTTCCCCTCCCTTTTTCCTCCCTCTCTCATTTTCTCCCGTATAAATGAGGCGGGGGGGGGGGGGCATGGCCCGATGGACCCTGCACAAGTCGGTGTGTAGGAGAGCATTTGAGTACGGTAGGTTAATGTTTCCCTGCATGGAATATGAAGTCTTGCTCGAAAGACAGTTTTTAGTTGGCGCGGAGTGTAGAGAAAAAAAAAATGAAAAATCGCGACCCCTCACACAGCCGGAAATGGCATGTCTCGGGCTTGTAAGTACGGTAGTAGCTAAGTTTTTCGATTTTTCTCTCAAGTTGGAACATAACTGTATCGCGTCGAAAGTTTTGCCTTTTTTAAGTAAATATATGTAGATATGGAGCTTGAAATGTAGAAAACTTTGGATAATGGGTTTCCTGTTAGGAAATTTAAAGAGTTTGGGATTACTGAAGAATCTGCCCTTCCTTCATATATAGTGCCCACCAATATTGCCAGACACTGACACCAAACATCACTCAATCGTTTAAGCGTTTTTGCCAAACCAAGGTCTTTACTTTAAGATGACCTTTAGCACAGACGGGAAGGTTAACTGGTTCTGGATCGGAGTGCGCCCATCCCTGTTGATGAATGGCCACAACTATCGATGCCATTTGTCTCAAGAAGAACATGGACCTTGCCCCGTCCAAAGGTTTAGGCAGATAGAAATATTTGGCAAAGGAGAGGCAACTTTCTGGTTTCCCTACGATGGCAATGACGGAACACTCATCACCATCAAAGGGTTACTTTTCCAAACCCGATTATATCCTCAACACCAGGGACAGCTTAGTGCTGGAAGAGCCTCGATCGAGCCTTTCTCCCATCGACGCAAACTATGTGCAGCCGCTGCTTCTTCTGAACATATCAGCGACCTCCTGTGTTGTTGAAATAAAAACATTTATAACGTTATGATTGTTACAGGGTATGTATGACATCGAAACAGCTGTACATGTAAAAGAAAAATACACCCGGAATTACAATAATTAGCTTTTATTTAGTACAATCAGGGTCCTCCGGGATTGTAAGTCTGTTAGCCCGTGAGTTTCGTTTGGGATTGAGGGTCTGAGACGACTGGAAGACTGTGTAGGGTTAACTGACCAGGGGAGATACCATTCTTTTGACCTATTCTGACACTGAATTCCTAAACATGTAAATTTATTGTATCACATGAAAATCTAAGGAGTAATATCTATGCATATGAAAGTAAGGTCGTTTCGTTTTTATTTGTGATAATTCTTTTATATTTACGTGTGCTTTCATGATTGAAAACTTTATACATGAGAATAAAGAAGAGGTTTGATACGTCTACAGCCCTAATTTTTCATGCGAGGGAGGGAAGGGGCGAAATGGGCAAAGGTAAAATTTCTTATTTTGAGAAAAAGTTTGGAAAAAATGGGAAATGATCATTTTCTCCATCCACATTAAATCTTCCCGAATTATTATCCATGATGGTTACCACATGAGGCAACATTCCCCTTCCCCTTATAGCTACACCAGGGATGATATACCGAAGTATATGAACAAGAAGGATGACAATGGTTGGGACAATCTCGGGCACTCTAATTTTCACTACTGACCAACGAGTCCGAAGCAAGCATCATGTATGCATCATGATAGGTTTATCATATACTCAAAGTGGTTTGCATTTTCTCTTCAAAATTGTAATTTTAGTGAAGTAATGTTTGTGAATCCTCTTTTAACTTGGCCGTATCGATATCTACGCCTCCATGCTAACTTTTCCTCTGCTGGGATGGGTTATGTTAGGTTAGATGTTTAACGACCCAGTTTCCAGCCAACTGGTTCGCACCGACGGAGCCGCCCATGCACGGCCTCTTTTCTTGTTATGGGATGGGGTTTTGTCGTATATGTCCAAGGTATCCCCATCCCATATACGTAAGCGGCGACTAAAGTTGAACTTTAAATGTTTTTGAAAACGTTTTGAACTTTCCCTTTTTTAATTACCTACACTCTTAAAAAAATTGGGCAAATTTTGCCCAACTTTTTGACCAACACTGGGCATCTATTCAACAACCTAAACAGTTGGGCAAAACTTTAACCAACCAAATTGGGTAAAGTTTGAACCCAACTGTTGGGCAAGAGATTACCCAACTGTTTGGTAAATTAGCATTTTAAAACATACTCACTTGTTGGGCACTTCTTTTATTAAACTGTTGGGCAAATGCATTAACCAAATGTTGGTTATATGTTAATCATCTTTTCCTTAAACATTGGTGCTTTCTTTAAATTTTAGGTTGTAGGTTATGGCAGGGAGCTGCCACTGCAGCTCCCTGGTTATGGCAACCCATCGGTCCCGGTTAAAAAACCCTGGCTTAATAACCTATTTGGCTTGTCACTGAGTTTCGTATAGGTACGTCCAAAACTATCATTTTTAAAAGGCACTGTATTTTTAAAAGGCACTGTAAAATGATGTGTGTTAATGATGTGATGAAGTATTGTAGTTTCATCAATGCATAAATGTGAACACAAGGGCTGCATGAGAATTAACTGGTCCGTAGCTCTCATACACTGTTATCATGGTTATGAGACAGGTTTCATGTTATGCCGAAAGGTTCCAAATAATAATATATAAACGCCCATTCGGACGTGAAAGAGAATATCCCAGATCCTGACCACTCATTGGATAGCAGTTTTGCGCCAAATACGAATCGTGGAATCTCATACAAATGTGTTCTAGTTCGTAGTACTGTTTAAAGAATTTTATGGAAATAGAGATCGATTTCATGGTCTAAAGTAATGTACGAGTTTAGCTGTTTGGCCAATATAAAAGATGCCAAAGAGAATTTTCAGATTATGGTACCATGGTCTGATTATGAGAAGAATTGTGAAACAAATCGGGTCAAGTGCACTGTTGTTTGGTGACAACACTGCAACCAACAATATACCCAACAAATTGGCAAAAAGTTACCCAACAAGTGGGTAAAGGAAAAATATGCTCAACTGTAGAAGAAAATCTTATCGTCATTTTGACCAGTCAGTTGGGTATAACAGTATACGCGTGCATGGAAGGGGAAATTTAACCATTATTTGAGCAAAGATTGACCAACACTTAAGCAATTACGTTTACTCAACAAAAACTTTGCCCAGCGTTTAAACATTGCACCAATTAGCCCCAAAGTTGGGCAAAGTTTAACCAACACATTTCATAAACTTCTTTAACCAACGGATATTTTACCCAACGTTTTAAGAGTGTACAATATAAACATACATTCTCCGAAAGTTTGGTGCCTCGTTAAATCCCATTTTACGATCTAAAGAGCAGTGTCTATAGGCAAGAAATTTATAAAATATATGTTTTAGCGATTGCAAAATGAATCTGTTTATCCAACTTCCATTTTCATAGCTTGTTCGCTGAGAAAGTGCTAAAATCTCAAAATATTGAATTCCACTGCCCAATTATTTTTGACTTCCTTCTTGAACAACCCACATTACCTGCCTTTTCCCTAAGAATGTTTACTTGCCCCTGAAAGCGTTCTGATTTCTTACATAGCATATTGTGAAGAACTGAGTGCTTGTTTTATCACATCACCTCACAACGGTAAGATTACCATCACATATTGTCAAAAAGTGCAGGAGCTTTACAAAAAAAACAACAAAAAAAACATAGAAGTACAAAGATGTTAACTTGACTAAACAATGACATCACAAACCATTGCGCAATGTACGCCTAACACTTTAAAGAGTCACATTGAATTGATCCATGAAATTCAATAAATTTACCCAAACGTGTTAAGTTTTCTTCACATAACAATGACAAATGGTCAAACTTAGACAATCCCTATATACCACGTACAAATAATTGTTTTATGAGTGAGTATTTCACGGTTCAATTCGGTTTTCAAAAATTCGTGACCAGACACTTTTTCAAATTATGGAAAAGCCCGTTACAAGTCTGGTCCCCGTAAAATACAAAATTTTAACTTTTCCCGTAACTATTGGATGTGTAACTTGACTTATTATGCTTACTATACGCGGGGAGTCTCTAGCAACTCCCTGCTATATGCATTGCCATGTGGTAGTGACCCTTTAACACTCTCATGCAGTTATTAATATCAACTCAATGCGCCCCTGTATTTAAACTTCACCTTTTAAATCTCAGCTCAGGAATGTCACGTGAAGATGGCTTTATCCTCTATGATATGTATTTTTGAAATTTTAGACTTTAGGTTCACTTTTATGTATAAACTAGGGGAGATACGGTCACTGTAACTTTTGCATAAGTGCAATAGTCTCTCCTGTGTTATGATTTGCTGTTGGAAGTCATGTGATAATGTTTTTCTCAGTAAATCATGAAATTTTTGGAGAGTACATAATAAAAGATAATTGGAAGTGAAATAAGCAGAAGTCTTTAGGATAGGCCAATTTTTTTTTTTCAAAATTTGTTTGGGGCTACTTCTTTTGTTCTTTAACTAACAAACCTTCCGTCAGAAAATGGCATCGCTTTAAGTGGGGGTTGTCTGGGAAAACTTTCAAGGGTTGAATATTTTTCAGGTGGATGAGAGATATCCGTTTCCGAGGAAATTGGTGCCGAATTAGTAGAAATTCTGACCGTTGTTTTGAAGCAATACTGATTTCCGCCAGAGTACCACTCAGATCCATGACAATGATCACGTGATCAAATCACCCCGTGGGGAGTTTGACATGTTCAGGTTGAAGAGTGTATCTCTTATTCATATCTAGGTCTCTGCAATTTCCCTTTTCACCTGAAATGTCAGGATCTTCAAATGTTATTTGCGAAAATTTGCTATTTATAGGTGAAGTATTTTTCACTCCACTGCCTCTTGAAGACCCTCTCGTGTGTCAGATACAGGTACTTGATACGATTGCCTAAAGTAATATTCCTTTACGGAAAAGAATGGCTTTTCCTCTCTCGTTTTAAACTATGTATTAAAATCCTTTTTACAACTCAAGGCAATTCTTTTAGAAAATAGATTGTCTCCTTTATTAAGCAGTACTGTTCTAGTTTCAGAAAAGTTATCATAACTTAACGTCACCTGGTATCGTTTACTCCTTTTTAGAAAACTACATTAGAATGATTGCTGGTAGTTTTCGTCGACCGAATTTTGTACATGCAGTAGAAAAAACATGAAATGAAAAACAGAGACATCTTACATATGGAAGTGTTTTACAGACTTGATGGACGTCCCATTTTTATTAAATGAATTGCATCGCTGAAAAGATGTACTATGGAACAGATTTCTTATCATGCCATGTACTTATCCGTAAAACTTTTTGGCTGAAATTAATTAATAGTTTGCAATGGTTTCCGGATAACGCGTTGAAAGTGAAACTGTGCAAGTTTTGCATATCCGTCCTTCTAGAACATGGACTTGGACAAAATTTACAATTTCACGAATTTTAGGAACACCTTTAATAAGCGCGAAAGAAACACGGTAGAGCAGATAATTTACATATGCCATCCATCCTAAAAGGACGGAAGAGCGTCACCTCTTTCATATGTGCAACTAGTTAAGATGACGATTCACGTAGCGACAGCTCGAACATTTTTGACTCTTCCACGCCAGGCACAAACCTCTGCATTGAAGGGTAACGTACTCTAAGTTGCTCCAATTATTTGCAATATTCAGTGATGAGAGGCAGCTGGGCCTCACGCCTCCATCCAGTCCCCAAACTAACCGGCCTGTACACCTATATAAACCAGCTCCAAGGAAATTTCGAGGAGAGGGAGTTGTTCTGAAACATTTATAGACACCTTTCATTCATGGAGCAATTTATTGATATCTGGCTTCATACTTTAGGATATCATTTACTCAAGTGAAGTATAGGGGGATTAATGGTCTTACATTTCCATTAATACTGAACTATATATTTTTCAACTAATGAGTTATATACGTTAACAAGACATTTCTCCGGGTATAGGTTGGGGTACCAAACTTAAAATACCGCGTTGACAACATATAAAGGCCGAAACGGATGGGTGGAAGTGCGGATCAGCGTTTAGTCGTTTTGGAAGCTTAGAGGTAATTGATATCTTTCGGATGCATAAGTATGTGTGATTTCAAAACATTGCAAAGCTCCCAAAACACCGTTCTTCAATACATTTCACCTTTCATGGAAAAGTCTTTTTTTCGAGACTTTCCATAAAGAACACGTGAACACGATCGCACAATGACTTCAAGTTCTAATACAGTTCAAAGTTCTTGAAATTTTGAAGTTCATGGAATAACTAACTGGTCAATTTCAATAGTATCTTTACAAGCGCACATTTATGCGAGCTTCTTCATCCTTACGTGCTTACAACGAAAAATCAGCTTGCGCGTTTGTTTCCAAGCACGCAGAAGTACCCGTCAATTACCCACATTTAACGCAGGAAAATGCAACGTGCGTATATAGAACGCGTTTGCATGCAGGCTGGCCTATCGTCACGATGAAACTTTCTGTTGCGTCCATAGGTATTATGGCGCGTATGTCAGATAAGCACTTCCGTTTCCCTGTTAAAATTCTCCTTGAAGAGTCAGCACACGTCTATAGAGATTATGAACGTGACGTCAGCGCGTTTCACTGGATGGAAATGATCAAAGGCAATCGTTGTATTACCGAAACGCGCGCACAACAGTACCTCAGTTACAATAGTTGTAAAATGGACGCCTAGATGGGAAAAAAAGAGATGCGCAACGCAGTGACGTAGGTTCATAATCCCTAAAGACGTCTTGCATAGATTTCAATGCGCCGTTTGACTTTCTATTTTGACGTTTCTTCATCCATTGTACACCAATTGTTACTAAGGTGCTGTCGTGCACTCCTCCCCGTAACACACCCACTGCGCATGAGTAGAGACTTCCAGTATGCCAACTTGCAACGCGTTCATGTCGCTTGCATAGCCTCTGTACAAAAGTATGTCAAAGGACGCATTGTGCGCTAGCGCTTAACAAAGGTGCGCTGGTGTTCCTTTACATATATTATGACGCAACAATCATTCTGGAGATATCTACAGCAATTATCTAGTACGATACACAGTGCTTTTCACATTACTTTGCATTGTGATATATATGCGATACAACGTGCTTTCGAAGATTTCTTCAAACAATCATATTTTTGCCTTTGATCGATGATGGATCATAAGGTTTCTTTTGACTTAGTTCGTCTGACTGGTAAGGGTCATTTGTTACTTTTTGGTAATCAATTCAATGGACAGTTCAATGCACACCCTTAGATCAAATTTACACATTGCTCCTTAGGTATTTCTTTTCATAGGCGTAACAGACTGTTCGAATTCGACTGGAATCCAAGGGTAGATTGAATGGTCTATTCGGACGTCCGTCCAGAGGTCATCATTTATGGGAGGGGGCTCTGCATTTACGTCTACACCTCATTATCATAAATTCATAACGACGTGATATACTTCTTCTTGAAAATTAGTCAAAATACTTTCTCGTAACCATTTGAAGTAATTTGATTTTTGTACACCTTTAAGAGAAGAAAGCACGATAAAGCCGGTTTTCTATAGTTTCTTAAAAGTGTTTATTTATTGTTTTGTTAAAGGCCTACTTGGTTTCAATTATGGATCAAAGGACAGTCAGGCTTGGGGACGGATTGGGACGGTAGTTGACACACTTTCCTACAACGTCCGAGCTCTTTTAAAGTAAGTGGTTTCTTGTAAAAAGAATTCCCGTTTTTAATCCTTCGTCCTACCAACACAATAAGGACCCTCTAAATGGTCACACACTTGTGGAAAACTTCATCGCACGTTTTTATAACAATTTTCATGAACAAATGTATTAGTATATAGATCGTTCCCCCAAACAAAATTGAACAACATGCACCACTGAATCTTCAACATCAGTTCAGAACATTGAAAAAAAAAAAAAATGAAAAGAAAAAATAAAACCCACTGGAAGATAACGCAGTACTTATCCTTACATCAACATTAATGATATCTTGAAGACTTTGATATATAGCAGATATATAATATTATTGCACCATGCAGTCGTATCTGTAAATTAATGTCATTCATTTTAAAGCAATGTTCCATGGGACAACTATTCTTTCAAGCAATTACATTTTCCTCCGAATGATAAGTTTTATACGAAGTATTAATATTCATATGCAACATGTTCAGTCGTTACATAAGTTTATATTACACAGTAGTTACCAGAATTACGACGTAGTACATAGTGAAGTTTTACTGTCAGCTTTATTACAGTCAAACCAAGACCCTACCCCCTTGGGCCCTTTCCGTTTCGTTTTTTTGCTTCTCTACTAATTTTCGTCCAATGTACTTCGGGGAAAATGCTGTTTGCCATTTTCAAGGGTTACTTAGAAATCGTTTGTTATCTAACTGTAATATTCAGTACGCCTATCATTCAAATACAGGCCTTATGCATATGTTGTCAGAGAGCAAATAAACACGCACTCCTTTGGGGACAAAAAAATCACCATTCTCAAAAGGGCAGACAGCTAGTGTGTTAACCAGTCGAATACGCACATAGTCTGCTACACGTGCAGGGCGATTTCTTATACGTTCGGCCACGTGGTCCATTGTTTTGCCTTCACGGATGACGTCAGAGTGTCGTCAATGCATAAAGTCTATAGAGTATTTTCACTGACATCACAAGCTCCGCCTTTTTGTCGGACAAAACTTAGCGTAGTACGAAAAGCTGGCTGAGAAGACACTGACGACCGACGTGGTGAGTGCTGTTTTTGCCCAGTAGCTGGCGTGGGAAACCAACTTGAATTAAGACGTCGGGTGAAAGCAGTCTTTGTGGTTATAAGATGTTGTATACACACTGCTTTAATACTGCTTTTTCTAGATGGGGTGGAGGGGTGGGACGCTCTTTAATCACATTAGAGTCATATAATTCATTCTATCTGGACGTTTTTACAATTTACAGGAGCTACCAGGAGATGCAAGATCAAAATCTCCAACTTAAACAACAACTTCGCTTTTGCCGCTGCAAGAGATCACGATCACGTGGTATTACTTGTGGTGGAAATGACAAAAAGCGGAAACGGCAGGTAGGACTTGTCTTTTTTTATTATCTGTAATGAATGTTCATTACAATAATTGTGGGCAATCATTTCATCTTCTTTTCATACGAAATAAAATGTGAAAAGGCCAATGATGCGTGCAGTATGCTTAGAGTAGGGTAAAGTATGTAGTGTCTGGCAGCTGGCGCCATGGTTCAAGGCTTCCTGGCGCGGAGTGTCATTCTGGTCCTGGGAAATTTTCAATTACAGAAAGCATTTGTCCTCGAGTTTGAATTCAGTACCAGTATGTGGACTTTCTTGAGTTGGTGTCCGTTTCCAAACACGTACAAAGCTCGTGACTATAGACTTTCAATTAGGTAATGATCTTCTTGTCCCTGGACGCATAGTTTCATGAAAACGATTATTTTAAGGTTGAATGAAAATTTGTTCGCGCACTGGAGATTTGAACTAAAGTAAATGTCATTTTGCCCAAGCTTTCTGGCAGTACTTACTCCTCCTATATGACTGCCGCTGCTCCAGATAGTCAAACTTATTCGAATTCACCAACAATTTCACTACTTACAGTTTAAGTGCCCGTGGTGTCAGCAGTGGTTCCGCTGGTAGCAGCGGTGCGGGTCAAGATTACAATAGATTAATTAAACGGTTTATCGTACTTTGTGTTGTTATTTTTAGATTTCTGGCAGTACCTACTCCTCCTCTGCCGATGTCGCTGCTCAACGTCAATGTCAAACATATTCGAGTGCCAACAGCAATTTTACTCACTGCAGTTTAAGTGCGTGTGGTGTCAGTAGTGGTTGTGCTGGTAGCAGCGGTACGGGTCAATGTGCGGGTAACGGTGCCGCCAATTACAACAGTTCAAACAACACTTCAAATGTTGCATCCAGCCAGCCAGTAGTGGTGAGGGATAAAGTAGTGGCTCAAGCAAAGTGGATATTGCTTAGAAACGGATTCGAGCTTCTCGACCAGATCGGACACGGAGGCTTTGGGTTGGTGTACAGTGGCCGACCATTGGATGGCAACATCAGCAGTATTTATCCGGTAATTATCATGAGAGTGTGGATCGTTATTATACAAAGCAAAGAGTGTACTATATTTATTTGACATCGGTTGGTCTTTAACTTTATCAAGGTATCCCACTTTGGGGATCTTCAGGTTGTACAGCGTGTATACCACGTGGTATGTCTAACTTTCCCTTATTTTATAGCCTTGGTGTATCTTGTCGTTCAATAATATAACCTTAATGATCAAAGGCCTAGTCGTTTGTATCATTTTAACTTTTTGCAATGGTTCATCTGTGGCCTAATAGTTTGAATCGTTTTATATATTGGTGCAAACTTCTGGCGGTTGAAATTACCAGAGAACCAACGTTCAGCATTAAACGAGAGAAAAAACAGAACTTCTTTGCAATATGAAAAGGCCTCGAATCTCCGTTTGAATAACAGGGCGGACAAGAAAATGTTCGGCCATTGTAGACAAGTTTAAGTAATAATTCGAATAGGCCTTAGTAGGTTGTTATTGTTGGCATATATTATTCGGTAATGATTTTGTTTTCAAACACAGGAGGTCGCCATCAAGTTCAGCAGGAGCTGCGATCATACGTCATGGGCAACATCTTCTGTTGATGGTAGAAGGATGCCTTTAGAGGTCGCGGCTCTTAAAGCTCTAAAGGATGTTCCTAGCGTTGTCGATATAATCGGGTTTGGTGAAGTAACCCTTGGTCGTGATGAGTGCTCTATCATTATAATGGAGAAACCAGCGTTCTGCCTCTCCTTTGCCAAATATCTGCATCGACACAAACCTTTAGATGAAGCAAGAGCCATGTCCTTCCTGAGACAGATAGCATCGATGGTCGTGGCCATTCATCAAGAGGGATGGGTGCATTCAGATCTTAAACCAGCCAATATTCTCATCTGTGCTCAAGATAATCTCAGAGTAATAGACTTTGGTTTGGCCGAAAAACTCGTAAATGGTGAGTGTTTGGTATCTGGTGGTGGAGGCACACCACTCTGGAACTTTCCACCAGAAAAACTTTATGGCATTTACGACCTGGTAAAAGCAACGGTCTGGTCTGTTGGAGTCATTTATTACTACATGCTGTTTGGGAAGCTTCCATTCAGTTCGTTAAAGGCTGCTAACGAACGCCCACCGAGATGTATCCGACTTGTCTCCAGCAACACTTGGACAATTATGCAACATTTACTTTACCCAGACCCTGATGAAAGAGTAGAAATACAAGATATGGAAACACTCATCCAAGAAGGAGAAAACTACAGAGGTCACCTAAACTGCGAAAGACAAATTGTATCAGAATATCGATATGCTGCAAATGTCTCATTAACAGCAATAAAATTTCCTCACACTTGTGGGAAATAGTCGCCTCCGTTTACGAACAGAGGGTTTAGTGTGCATTTTTTCAAAGTCATTTTTGGAATATTATTAACAAATTCAAAGTAATACATGTACATATCAAGAAGGAATTAAAGGAGAGAGAGAGAGAGAAAGAGAAAGAGAAAGAGAAAAAACTTCATTCTCATGTTTTTATTCCAAAGATTTTTAAAATTAACTACCAAAGAAAGCGAGACGTATACGGAAAGAAAATTCAAGGTGATTTAAAAGTCACCAACTCCAAACATACGAAACCATAAAATTTACAAAGAGGACTCCTAATAGGCTCCTTTTCAAATAACAATTACAAAGGGTTGATTGTAGAGAAAGTTGGCTTGCATTGTTATTTATTTTTTAGGGGGGGGGGGGGTACAGGAAAGCCTCATTGACAATAATGACGCATACCGAAGCCATATTTCACAATTCTATTTGGAAATTTGGAAAAAGTCTGAAGTTTCATTGTAGCCCATTTGATAGACGCAATACCGTTACTGTGTCACTGAAAAGTCTGAAATTTCAAATTGAAAACTCTAAAGTCTACCGGTATGTATTGCTGACAGTTACGACACAGTTTCGAGTTGCTTCTATTCATAAATAATCGACAAGCTCTAAGCACGCAGAACAACCAAAGGGCTGCATGGTCGGGGTTAATTGGCAGTCGGTAAGGTAGGATTGCCGTCGTTACTGTTGGCTGCTTTGCTCACAATGTTCCTAGGGGGGGGGGGGGTGGTGGTCAGAAACCCTGCTAGCATGAGCTGCTCCCCGAGCATTCCACGTCCTCATGAGTTTCCTACAAAAGAAACATTATGGAGCAATGGCGTAGTGGTTTTTTTAAAAAGGAGACAAATAAAAGAAAAATAAAAAGAAGTAACAACCAATAGGGAAGGCATTAATAAAAACATAAGGATGGACAACTTTTAGAAATTTTGAAAGCTAATGAAGTAACGTGACCGTATGAGTGACGTAGCGTGACCGTATAAATTTCAAAAAAGAAAAAAAAAAGAGAGACGGAGAGAAGAAGAAGAAAATAAAACAAAAGGGTAAAACAGGGCACGAAGGGGTCCCTTTGAGGTACGGAGTAGAATGACTTGTACACAGGGTCCTTTCACTACACGGCTTAGTGGGCTGTGCATTGTTTTGGCGGTTTGACATTCTATTGTGTGATACGTATATAGACATACATATAGCCTACCATATTTCATCTGTCATGGCAGGTTTTATCAGAGTTCAAATTTCACGTCGCTTATCTTCTTGCAAGAGATTAATTCATTTTCGGATGGAATAAGTAGTTTCAGGGGGCGGGTCAAGGGCCGCTCGCCTCTGGTTCTGAAAAATAAAAAAATCGGAAATTTGTCATATGTGATACCAGTCAACTGTAGTGTGGGTTTTCCCAACTTTTATTTTATAAAATTAAGAATTCTTTCCAATACAAGATACTTATTTGTAGTTATTCTCTAATGCATGGGTGTCCCGTTATACCGTTTGGTAAAGTTTACCGAGCTCTGGGAATGAAGAAAAAATAGGAAACTTACCATACCTGACACTACGTCATCAAGTGACACGTACGTGCAACTACAATCCGGACCGTTGCTAGTATCCCATGTTTAGGGGTGTCATGGCCCCAAATTCCCACTGGGTGAATTTTTCCAGTAAAATCGAGGCGCCACTAGGCCAGCGTCGTACGCTATGAATACATGAAGCATGAATGCCTGATGGGAATTAGTCTTAGAAGAGCGCCACCATCAGTTGGCGCGGAGCACACAGAAAATTTTGAAAAGTTGCAAACCCCCCAGAAAGACAGAAATGGCATTTCCTGGGCTTGTATAAGAAGGCCTTCACAGGCACTTTTAGCAGGGGTGGAACAAATTAAAGTGACGAACTACAAATCTGAAGCCTCCTGCGATAAGTTCTAGAGGACGAGGCTTGATGACTATCTAAGTATCCAAGCACCATCAGTTGTCGCGGAGCACACAGAAAATTTTGGCAAACCACAACAGATAGCTGGAAATTGTATTTTCCGGGCTTGTATAAGCAATTCCTACACAGGCGTTCTTAGCAGGGAAGGAACAAGTAAACGTGAAGCATAACAGACATGGATCTTTTTTGGGGGACTTTTGAAGACGAGGCCAACGCTTATGATCTAAGTGAAACGCGCCTCCATTAGTTGGGCGGAGCGTACATAAAATTTTGAGAAATCAAGAACCCTTTGTTAGCCGGAAATGGCGTTTTCTGGGCTTGTATAAGCCCCCTCCCTTTGACGAAAACTTTTAAGGTAGATCGCATTTGGTGAAATATTGATGTCAGCTTGAAATCAAGATAAAAAGTAATTATGAAAAAGAAAAAAATATAATGAGAAAAACCTTAGCGATCTTTTCATTTTACAGTTGCTTCAAATGAACTAACTGAATTTACTGATTTCAAGGAATGGGATTATAATGAGGCATTGTCTTTGACGGAAAAAACGATACGTTTAGGTATACTGGTCCAGAAAATAATTGCTTAAAATCATCTTATTGCATTTTAAGGGCAACAAAATTAAGAACATCAACAGTGAACTCAGCCGTATGGGCAGAGCATTCTCTGCCAAAAATATGCAATCATTGCCTTGAAAATGTAAGCGGAGCGCCACGATAGTTGGAGCGGAGCGAATAAAAAAAAAATCGCGATCTTTCGGAATTCCCGAAATAGCATTTTCTACACTTGTAAGTGACTACAAGGAGGCGTTAACTTTAAGCAGTCGTTACTTTAAACTTTTCGTTGCAATAAAAAATTGACTTCAATAAGAAATGAACAAATTGCAATACAATAAAGAAATTAATAGATAAAATGCATCACTTCAGTTTTTCTGGCCAAATCTTTGGGCTTTTTATAAATATGGCCAGGTACTTTCATGTATACTTGTGAAATTTTAAAACAGGTTAAAACCTCCTTGGTTAAAAGCATCCCATTACGTTTTGCAGCTTCCACCCAAACGATTTTCTACCATATAGGCAAACTCATGTCCAAACTATGAAGTAAGATGTACGTGTAACTGATTTTTATAAGCTGCTAAAATGTGTAGCCAAGTTCCATTTTGTTTTGGAATATTTCATTTTTACAGTGGCGGTTTTTTATTTTTCGAGCATAATCTGGAAAGAATGCCCTTAACCGTTTTAAGTACTTAAAAGCATGCCAGACTGCGACGGCATTGACTACAATGCTGTTTTCCAACAAGATCTTTTGATTTTGTTATATTTATGAAAGAAAACGAAGTTTCGGAAACTTTTTAAATGTCGTCCGACAGCTTAGTCAATCCGCATGTCCTTTATAACATTATTTAAGAACCATCTTCAGTGATCGTGCAATCTCAGATTTGCCAGTAGGAAGTGCAGATTCTTCAATTATCCCCAAACTTTTCGAATTTCAAAGTTTTCTGCAATACAAGCAAATTTTATCCACAATGCAGTGGCGTTAGCAGTTTAAAAATGAGTGCTTGGCCCCCTCCCCCCATAAGAAAATCCATCTATGCCACTGGGCATCGTATCATGGCACAGCAGGGACAAAATGTAAAGAAGAAAAATAAAATGAAAACAAGAAAGTGAGAACGATTGCCAAAAAAGGTACCTGTGTCGGCCTGCTTTGTGTAGATGAGAAAAAAAACAATTTCTCTTTCGGAAAGGAGAAATATTCGAAAAATCACCTCCAACTACCACAGCATTATTTGTAGGACAAAAGTAGATCACACCTTCGGACATAAAACCCGAAAATAAACGACAATAAATGATGCATTATGGGTGGACCCTTAACCATTCTCTAAAGTTTTAGTCGAAAATACAACTTTTATCTCATTACCACCTGTTAGTAGTTTCCATGTTATCTTCTGATCACACCACTTTCCTTACATGTTTGGTACTCAACTGCAAACCAACAACATTCCTTCCAGCCGTGGCTAAGACTGGGAGAGGGCAGTGAGAAGCACGAGGCTCTACTGGCATTGACGTTGTACGCATAGACGGGTTTGTCAGTGGGGTTTATAAGCCTGACGTCACCAACAGGTAATTTGCATACGTTTGCGTCATTAGAGCGAGGTGCTGATAAAAGTCGGTCACTGCATCGAAGTTTTACTTTAAACAGGTTAATTTGAAAGAAAGTAAGAATTTATAACTTTCCCTTATTCTCTTTTACCACGTTCCTTTAATCTGTTGTAAAAAGGGGTATTCCATGCTTAAACTTAAAAAACCTCAAAAAAGGAAATAAATGCCTACTTCGGATGTATTTGCACTGTCCTCCCGTTCTGGAGATCCTTGACTATGAGAAGCTTGTTCGCCTAAAGGCCGTAACACATTTTATGTGCAATGACAGACTCATTCTCGGAGGCAGCCGTCTTTTTCTTTGTTCAACAAGATAAGGCCTAGCAAAGTACACCAGCAACAGATATTTTGTGACAATCAAATACATATCAAAATCGCCTCACACCCTCACATATGGATAAGCAAAATTGCTTCTCCTGTCAAAATACTGTAGGGAAGAGAGGTATTCTTTCCCGTTTAACCAAACAAATCAAGTTGTCGCACCATTCCCTCGACCCTCTGTGTCCAAGAAGCCACCGATTCTCAAAGGAGCAGTTAACGGTAAAAACTGATGGGTTAACCAAATGTTTCTTGTTTCTATTTGTCTCTTGTCTTTATGTCACTTATTTCTAGTGTTGGAAATTTGTTATGTATTTGTCAAAAAGAGGTTCAAAAAGAGCGTAACAAGAACCTTGTTTTGACCATCATGTGATTGAGGCCATCTTATTAGTTCTAAAGGTGGTGGTCGATGGTGTTCATGGTCGATCTTTTGGGGATAGAGTGAGAAGGCAACCTTTGTGGTTGCCCCTTTGGCTACCGAAAATCTTTCCAAGGGATAAGCTGTGCAACAAAGTACGATCGCTCCGCGGGCTATTATGGGACTCAGAGCACATGTTGTAAACAGACAAAACAGGCGGGTTGTGGGGGAGAGTTACGGATAAAACCAAAATATTATTTCAATATGTGATACCGTTAAAAAGGAAATCTATCAAACTCCTTCAATAAATTATCTCTTTTGTGAATGAATGTGCTTCAAATACCATACCAAATATAGCGTCTGATAACATTTGAAAACGCAACGCACACTTAAATATCGAAAATGTTTCCCCACATTCCCCTTCCTCAGGATGACTGTCCCTGCCTGGAAACACATGAACCTAAACCGTATTCTAAGGTGTCTATGCTCCCATCCAACTATAACATCATACACCAATTTACTGTTATATTCAATTGTGTACTTCCATCTAGTGGTACTTAATGTAGAATGCAAGTGCGCCAACGTGATGCGCATGTGATCAACTCTCTGCGAGTGCTGCGAGTTATGTTCAATCCATGAGGTATGCAACGTGTTCGGAACATAGGGTAACTACTCTGCGGAAAATACATTCAAGGTAAAAATATGCAAATTTAACCTGGGCGTTGTCAGAGCATGGTCAAGTGGTTAGAGCACCCGATTTGCAGCCGAAAAAACTTTGAAAATGGTATCTACTGCCATTGCGCTTAGTTCTCAGCATATATCGAGTGGGGGAAAACGAGCATGTGAGCTACAATTGGAAAAAGGCAGTGACCGTTCCGACTTAAAAACACTTGGTTAGAAATTGAACCGTAAAACTCTATCTGATTTGTATTAAAAGGGGGTGGAGGGGCGGGGAGAGTTACGGGTGTTAGGTAGTAAATAATACTACAGGCTTTTACCTTTCAATTAATAAACATTCTAATTTAATCAAGTGACACACACCACCTTTTCTCCGGTTGTGGCTTACTGGATTGTTTATGAATAACGAACCTTTTTTTCGATTATGAATAACGAGCCCTTTTTTCGATTATGAATAACGAACCTTTTTTCGATTATGAGTAACGAACATTATGAATAATGAACCGTTTTTCTCATTATGAATAACGAACCTCATGAATAACGAACCTTATGAATAACGAACCTTATGAACAATGAACCTTATGAACAATGGCCCTTGTGGATAAAGAACCTTATGAATATCGGGTAGACCCCGTAGGTTCCATTTGAAGTCTTTGGTAGTCTGCGGTACGACTCGACGTGGGGATGAAATTTGAGTCTCCTGTGTGGTAAGCGGATGCTCTACCACTAATTCAAAAGTATTAAGATGACGATGCTTCGTTATAGCTATTGTATTATACACCAATGCACCGTATTATTTACTTCTGTAACATTTAGCCTACTTCTACACATCTAAGAATGCAAGTGTGCCAACAATATACGATCAACAAGCTACGAGTGCTGCCTGAGTTATGACGTATGCAACGGCCGGGTCGTACCGAAGACTTCCAATATAAACTTAAAAAAAGAAGAAAAAAATGGAATCTAGTGCCCGTCGTGATTGGTGCTAAGGTTAAACACAGGCTGCTAGCAGCTTTTAACAGCTCTACAGCTGTCTGGGTTAAAGGGGGAAGTTGAGGCAAAAATTCAATTTACATAGGCCTATGTGAAAGAGAAAATCAATCTACACAGATTGGTGGAATTCTCACTCAAGTCGAACTTGTAGTTCTCAAGATATCAGCAAATGAAGTTGCTAGGTTTGTGTTCAAAAGTAAACTTAAGGGCAGCAGAGGTGATAACAATTCCTCACATCGTCGAAGAATGTTTTGTCTTTTTTCAGTTTGTTGTGATGACCTTGAATCTAAGAGAGCTAGGATTTCCTTGTGAAGGATGCAAAGTTTGTAAAGTTCTCATGCTACTTACCAACCACATTCTGATAACATGGAATCGTTGAGGAGAAAATGGTTGTTAAATTTAAAGAAAAACAAAAGACTGTTTATTCATGTGAGGATATAATGTCATAGGATATGTGCTTGCTTCAAGTTCCCTGTTTGTGTTGAAAATGTGACGACTTAACAGGCTCATATCTTGAGAACCACAAATCATATTTCAATGAAAATTTCACCCCAATGCTTACAGAATAAGTACCCCTATTACATATCGAAATTTGATTTGTCCTTGAGACGCAAATTTTAATCACTGGGGTAGGAAAAGCAAGCCAGAGAGCTACAACTGGAGAAAATGCCGTGGCCCTACCGACAATTGATTACAACAGGATATTGGACACAAAGCCTCATCTAACTTAGCCGCAGCATACGTCTCATTATGGTTATACTTTCAGTTTCATTTTCAAATTCGACAACTGCCTTAATTTGCTAATATGCTATCTTTGAGTCTGTATCGTCCTCAATCCTCACCACCCAGTTTGTCGACAGCGTAGAAAGCGCAAATTAGGTTTTATTCAGGCTATTTAATGGGTGTTTCCAAAGTCTTTTAATATTTCCGAGTTGTGAATATGAAGTAAAATATATTTCTACTAAATGTTTTTTGCAACTTCCTTTTTTAAGCTTTTCTGAAATGTCACTCATATTCTGTAAAAGGAACAGTTTAACAGCTTGAAAGGTGGCCCCGTTCTTTCATTGGGTAGTGCGACGAAACTCTCTATTAAACTGGGCCGGAATCCACCGCGAAACACGAGATATTTTCCATTAAAGTTTCACAAAGTCATTTACCCGCAAGCAAGGTAGTTAGTTAGATGGGATTTAACGAAACACTGACAAAAATGCATAGTGTCAGTAAGATAAAAAATTAAAGTTCAAATATGGTTTGAAATGAAGGTCCTAGTACATGTTTAGTTTCAAATACAGTTCAGGTCAGGGGTGGCGCCAGCGGGGGGGGGGGGGGTCCCACGTTGGGGAAGGTCGGCGGTTTCGTCGGGGAGGTCTAAAAAAATAAAAAACAACAATAAGAAAAACCCGCACTGACTGAATTTACTGGATGGGTGATCTTGAACATCTTTTTTTCTTTTATAACACTGTTGTAATACATATCGGAATCGATTTTCAATTACCTCTCATAGCTCATAGTTCATAGCTCTGTTAAAACTTATTACATGTACTTTGTCCCATCTTAAATCCGTGCGCGCAAGGTCACCCATAACCAAGACTTGTGTTGCAGACCTAGGAGCTGGAAATTCCACGTGCAGACGTAACCAAGGATGGCACCAGCGGCCGGGGAACCAGGGGCCATACCCAGTCAGGGAAGGCTGCCCTTCCCCTGTCGTTGAGAAGATTCAGTTTCGTCGGGGAGCCTTCATCTATAGGCTCACGATAAAAGATATAGGCCCGATAAACGTTAGTCCCCGGACGATCTTCTTGATTTTGCTTTACTAGTTTTCCTTACAAACGGACGAGAAGTTGTTCAGGTGCAAGAAGTGCCCAATGGTTTGCCATCTGTCCTGCCCCCACAGCCCAATTCGAGCAACGATAATGACAATCGGCCCGGCCGTTTTCAGTTATACATAATGATGAACAGAAATGTGGGAATGAGTCTGACTGAAAATTTATTTGAAGCCACCTTGTTGTAACGTGACATATTTTCAAAGACGTCGGAAGTAAAACCATTTATTGTCGGGAGTTCAGATAGTCACATAGAAAATTTCATAAATTTAGTGGACCTCGCAATTGAATACAGCGAGGAGTCTGAACTGAGTAAAAAAATTGGTATGTTTTCAATTCGGTTGCACAGTTTTTCCCTGAAAAAAGACAAGACCATTTCATTTAATTGTAGGGTTTCCTTTTATCCGGTTATTTTCTGATCACATAGCAAGTTGGGTTTTTTCTATTGAAGTGAACCTTTCATAAATGACGACTGCTTCATTTCTAGTTACAAGTCTAGGAAATGCAATTTCCGGCTGTCTGAGGGTTAGATTTTTTTAAATTTTCTCTGCGCTCCGCGCCAACTTATGGTGGCACTCCGCTTTGATAGTGTGTTGGTCGAACAGATTACTCAACAGAGCACTGCATGCTTGAAAATTATTCTTCGTTTGAGGGTAATATGAAGTGAAAATTTTATAGCGAAAAAAAAGCTTAAAATAAAGACTGCTTTGTTTCTGGTTACGAGCCTGGGAAATGCCATTTCCGGCTGTCTGGGGTCTTCAATTTTTTCAAAAATTTCTGTGCACTTTTAGTTAATTTTACATTTTTCAGACAAAATAGACTATTCTGCCTCCTACCAAATTGAAACACTCCCGTACGCATATGTCAATATACAAAATATAAAACTTGAAATACATGGGAAGCCAAACTTTTTCCGCGAGGAAAATTCAGAGGGCCTTAGTCTCCATGATGTTATTCAGAAACCCAACAAAACTAAAAAAATCACCTCCTACTTGATTTTTCTCATAAGAGGGTCAGATTCTTCCATACTCCCCCCCCCCCAAAAAAAATGTCATAGAATTACAGTTCCACCAATATAACCTTCAGATTCTCTAATATTTGTTAAAAATGGCAAACCTTTTCATTTTCGATGGATACTCCTTACAATAAAACACCCAAGCCAACGCTCTTAATCACTCCGACAATTGCTCTTGACAGGGATTTCAATGAAAAGAAAGCCCAAATTTTTCATTGTAACCTTACCCAAAAAACAAATTTTTTCATAAAATTCTAAAATTTCTCCAATATGATAAGCTGTTAATTTTCAAATCTTCGTTCAAAAAAGGGAAAACTTTTTCAGGAAAATTTCCAGTTTCGTCTGAAAGCCTTAGTACCTAGGCCTAGTACGATGAAATGCGCAACCCCAAAAGAATTCAAGTGTCGCCTATGTAAAGTTTTTGATTTTGCCCATATGAAGGACAGATTCTTCAATACACACCCTAACTTTTCAATGGTCCTTAAAAAAGCCAAATTTTGTTTAAAAACTTTTTCTTCTAAACAAACTCAAGATTTTTAAATATTTGTTTAAAAAAACCCCAAAATTTCGGCGTGCTACGCGTCCACTGGAACTAACTCATTGCCTTTGTCGGGGACTCGAAATGCTGGCCCCCTGTCTGGCAAATCCTGGCGCCACCCCTGGTTAAGGCCTCCCTTTAAGTCACCTCTTACGACTGGCGGGGAATACCGTCTGCAAATTCCATACCCTATTCCAACACTTATAAGATATAGGGATACACCGATGAAATTACTCAAAGGAACCCTCAACAAGCGTATTTAAAGTAATGAGAGTCATATTTTTAAAGTATTTGGAGCCGGAGTGGATACACTCATTCAGCTATGAAATTATTGTTTTTGGTATGTGCATGTGGGAGGGGAGAGGGGCAATTACAATAGACTTATGGGGTGCTTTGTGACCATCCACTGTTAACACAAATAAGTCAAACAGTGCCTGAATTGACCAATCACGTAAGTCAAAAGTATTGACTAATACTTGACTAATATTTGACCGAGTTGAATTAGTCTCTAATAAATGTTAAGCCTCCTTGACTAAGTTTTGACTAATATTCTTTAGTCCATTACTACGAAATTAGTCACAAATTAGTCAAGTATGAGTAACTAACGGGGTTGGTCAATTCAGACACCACTTGACTAATTTGTGTTTAAAGTGTTGCGTCTATAACACGCAGTCAAAATGTGTTTATTCTTTTAACAGATTAGTTTTAAATAAAGAGTGTCATCATGTCATTTATATTTTCATTTCGTGGCCGCAGGCCCACCTCACATTTATTCTGGTGGTTTCCATTTGCTTAATGCCACACCATTCAGTTGAAGTTAAATTTCGATCCGTCAAAGTAACTTTACATATTAGTTCAGTGACGGGAATGGCTGAATTTACAACAAAACATCGACTAAACATCATAATTGTCTTCAATTAATCGAAGTTGTCGTTCTTTCCTGTTATTTTCCCAAGCAGAATAAAACTAACCGCTCGAGAGTAATCACGAGAAGTGTCAACAAGTTTAACCTAGTTATAAGAAGTAAACATGTACCCGACCGAAACCATACTATGTACATTGGGAAAATTTTGCAAGGAACGTCGAATCTGCATAAAACGTCGGATACGTTGATGAATTAATTAATACATGATGTGAGCTGGGTATTTTACACTCACCAAGACGAAAACAGGCCCGAAGTAATCCATTTTCTTTGTTCGTTATAACACGTATGGTTTAAGTTGTTATAAAAATTGGTTATTAACGACTTAACGAGACATCAACACGAATGTGTTATATAGCGCCAGCTAGTCATAAAAAGTAAAGCTCGAATTCAACTTCTAATGCGGTTCAAGCTTACGTTTGGCTTCAAATACTGTTCAGTTCCTCCCATAGGCGGAGAATACATGTGGCATACTGTACAGCCCCCAGCACACATGGGTGAGTTGTTGAAACATCGTTGTTGGTTATTGCAACGATGACAATAATTTTTAATTGAAAGCAATTTTATAACATTACAAAATGCCACGAGCTTCTGCTGGTAATATAAACTTTGAAATTCAACACAAATTCCGTCGTATTTCTTGTACCACATGGGGAGCAAAACGTATACTTTGATCCCGGGTCACACCTTCATCACCGTAACAACGATCCACCCAACGTGACAAGATTTGGCGTTTAAAATCCGGGCGGTGTGGACGATGCTATACGACTAGAGACCGTCCGTGTCGTAGGCCATCGGTCCGATTGAGCAAACTTCTAACGTGGATGGACGCAGTTCTACGATCAATGTGTATTATCTCCGACGGGGACTTGACTGTGTGGTTCGGGCTTTAAACAATAGACACTAGTGTTATTTTACAGACAATAGTGTAATTTTATTCGTGACCTTAAAAACAACGACGTCATGAAAAATGCCCGGGTGAAAAATATATCTTAGCAGCCATAAATCTAATAAATGATGTACTTTTTATTCGTTTGTGCTGCAAGGTGTTGGCCCGTATCTAGACAAGGTGATAGACCTGTGCATTGGAGACACATTGACGTCATCCTTGGAAGCAAAACAATGAAACACGTGGCGGCATGAAAAAGAAGATTATACGCTTATTCGACCGATTGACAAATCAGCTGTCTGCATTTGTCTGTACGCCCTCCTTTGGGAGGGCGTACTTTCCGCTCTGTGACATCATATTCTCAAGGCCTATTGACTGCCTAGGACGAGATCTCTGTTATGAAAAGGTTACGTTTAAGGGCCTCTGGGGGACTCGCTGACCCCCTGCCCCTTGGCTACGAACATGACCTTATAACATGTTTAAACTGACAGTGGTTGACAGTGGGGTAGTCGTCTTGATGGGGGTTGATGCATAAATGAGAACAAATGTCAAAATCTCCCTGGAAAGGATTCACCGGAATGAAAATATCTCTACCAGGCTAACCATTCCATTCATGTTTATAAATGTAAACTGAGCTGTTACAACCTTACCAGGTACCAAATGTCTTCCTCGGTTGAAGCCTTTCATATTCTAAGTGTACCCCTTTTTAAAGAGAAGGAGAAAATTTTGAATACCCATGGAGATAATCAATCATTTATTGATGTCTCACCTAACACTTTCTTAAGTAACTTTATGACCATTGTGTTCCAAAAATGAATTCTCGAATGTGGGTAGTTTAAGTGTGTTTCGTAAACCCATCTTGATCTACACCATTGTGTGCAATACAGTCTAATATGTTGCTTACTTGAGTTAGTTAACGTTCTACGTCTCAGTTTCTAACCGATTGCTTTAAGTCGGACCGGTCCTTCTTCCAGTTGTGCCTCACTGTTCTATTTTCCCAAGTCCATTGCCACACCAAAACGCATTATGATTAGTCAAAGCTTTACAAAAGTGCACTTTCCGTGTGCTGATGACGAGCGGAATATGAGCCCCATCAGAAGTTCCTTCAGTGCTTAGAGGGTAGAAGGAGTGAGGTTGGGTAGAGTGGGGTTGGGTGGAGTGGGGTGGGGTGTCTTTTCAATGCTCGATATAGTAATTCACATTTTTTCAAATTTCTTTTCACTCCTTCCTCAAAGTCATAGGTTTATGTGCAATTAATGTTTTCAGAAGTGAAATTGAGAAAAGGCCTTGTTAATGTCTATGACACTAAATTTAACTTTTGAGCAACTTAATGCTCAAATGACTGATTTTATTATACTGTGAGTCGATGTTTAAGATTGTTTTCCTCACAGGACACTTTCCATGCCCCGGGATGAAACATAATTTTGTTTTCTTTTGTGGAAACGAGGAAGTGTACGTGTTTGTGACTCACTCGGGAAGTTGAATTAAAGAAGGCAATGTGTACCGAGGCTGTCTCTCACGCCTCGACCTGCATTGCTCTATGTAACAAATTATCCTTCATAGTCAAACCAGAAATTAATTCAAACATCCGCTGATTCGAAAAGAGCACGTTAAAACTTTCTTACGAATTACACACAAGCCTACATTACCCAAGCGGTTGCAGAAAGGTGTAGCAGCCCAAACTTCGAATTTGATTTGTCTGATTGATGGGTGTTACAGATTTTTATCGGCAGTAAATCATGTGGCGTACAACTTACAGTTAAAACAAAAAAGGTAAGAGCATTTTTATCCCTTAGGAAGCATATTTTTCTTTCAAACTTTCTTACGAGTTATGCACACTTTCTTCGAGACAATTATGTTAAAATCTGAAAACACTTGAAACTTTTTTTTGCAAACTTAGTGTCGACGGTGTGTGACAAACCTGATTATACAAAGTTGTTAGAATTTGTTGATTAATTTAAATTCGATATATTCGAACCTTTTGAAGATGAAAGCTTTTCAAAAACCGGGATTTTTAAAGTCCATCTTACTCAGGCTTGACTATGAGTTTTCGATTCCTATTAACATGATTGAAAATTCATTTTAAATGTGACAATCAAGTTTGTATTGAAAACTCCAATTTGAAACATCTCTCACTTCCAGTCAGTGACGTTACACATTTTCATACAAAGTTAAAGGAGAGACGGGGTTGCCCCAAATTGGATGCAGTGCAGTATACTGTCCTAAAATCATGTCACAATATTTTTCTCACTCAATTTTGTGAAATTTACTGGAAGTAATTACTCGATCTTCCCTGAATATGCAATATTTATCTACAGAAATATCTTGAAAAATACTCGGAAGAGAAATAGGAGGGGATTTTTGAGGATACGCTGTTGCCTTGAAATAAGTACGGGAGACTTCTTTTGTCCTTTAAAGGGGAACATTGAACACTCTAAAATCAAAAGAATGACTTAATCACTCTTTGATCGAGAGAAAAGTGTAAATTCGCTCCATTAGAGTGATAATTCACTCCAAGAGGAGTGAAGTTCCCTCCAAAAAGAGTGAAGTTCACTCTAAAAAGAGTGAAATTCACTAGAGGAAGAGGGAAAATTCACTCTTCCACGAGTGCCTGCAATGATCGCTCTTTTTTTAAGAGCGATCATCGTGGGCACTCCATCAAGAGTGAAACTTCGCTCGTTTTAAGGGAATTTCACTCTTTTTGGAGTGAACTTCACTCTTTTTGGAGGGAACTTCACTCCTCTTGGAGTGAATTATCACTCTTATGGAGTGAATTTACATTTTTCACTCGATCAAAGAGTGAATAAGTTCACTCTTTTGATTTTAGAGTGAAATGATATCGTTATGCTCGATGTTGAGGCACTACGACATGAAAATGTTTAAAATGATTGTAATTAGCACAGCGAGTCAAGGTTTACACCGAATAAGCTTGTTATGAAAAAGTTCAAATATTTTTCATTTTTGGACCAAGGCTTTTAACAGGTGTGTGTATATAGTATATAGTCTGAAAAAAATGTCTGGCCACAAACTTTTTGGAAACCAGATCGAATCATTAATCACTCTCTCACGAAGCAATAGTTTGTATGAAGGCTGTGGGGATTGTCCTAAAGTTTGACCACTTGTCAAATAGAAAATACAATAAGTTTCAAATACCAACTCAAGGTGCCGCTTTGAGACAGAGAAAGGGAGTCAATTAGATATCTTGTTGCAAGTATCTCTCTTATCACAATGTTTTCAGTTATAAACTTTGGAGGTCGAGTCCCAGAGTTAAAGGAGTTATTTTGCATAAGTTTAAAATAGTTGTCACCTTTTTTATCAAAGGGAATCTTTCATTGAATAGGTTAGTTAGTTAGTTAGATGGTTTTTTACGGCCCAGTTTCCAAATTGGTTCAAGTCGAGCCGTCCAGTTGTGGTTCACACTGGCTTGTTTTCCCTACTCCATTGCTCAAGCGGAGCATCAAGCGCAAGGGCAGTAGGTTTCCTTTTTTTAAAGTCTTTGGTATGACTCGACCTGGGAAGCGAACCCGGGCCTTCCGCGTGATTGGCGGATGCTCTACCAAATACGACCAAGTACCAAATACGCGGTCTCTACATGAAATAGGATATACGGGTATATATACTATATTCTATTCTATATTCTTTATATACTTATTCATTTTGTGGTGACTGGTTGTCCTTTATAGGAAGAGTAGTAGAAGCTGAATTTATTTTCCATTTGTAAACACGAAAATACAAACAACCCATTCTGGTGAAACCACCATCCGTTTGGTTTTCGAAATATTGATACGCGGTAAATATGATAAGCATTTTTACGATACCTTTATTGTATTGAAAGAGAACTTGACGGAAGCGAGAATAATGTCACAGACAAGTAATACGCGCCAGAATGCCCCAGTGCTTCCCGTTAGTCACCGATGTTTTGTATACTATTTTATACGGTTTTTATGTTGACCTATATGGACCTTTTCACGCGACGTTGCTTGGCTAAAAGCAATGAAGAACACTGCACACACGAAGTACACTTCCAACTGTTCCAAATACATTGTTTTATATTTAGGGACTACAAAAGCCTGTTGCATATTCAAGAGAAAGCAATGAGTTACTCCTCATATATTTCACAAATCAGTAAGAAAACATTTGTCACATGATCCTCACTAGCCCATCAAGGAAAAGGATAGACTACTAGACTAATTAAAATTGGGATAACTGCATTTTCCTCTTTAAACTTGCCAGCGTATACATTCCAGGAGACATTAATTACCTGCCTGCATTTGTTGGTTGAGAAAAAAATCGGTTCTACACAGTGAAAGGGTGGAACTAGTGGGATATGTCCTTACAAAAATGAAATATTAGCTAAGAGCGGTCAAGACGTAGATATTTTCAGATGACATAGTTACGAACCCCATGTGCAGTACTAGCGAATAAACATCCCTTTTCCAAGCATATACGGTATACCATCATGGAATTATACCTAAAATTATGACTCTACAGCTGCGCCACGACTGTTCGCTATGATTAGCGCTTGGCACCATTGCACAGACGTTGCAGTTCTGTGACGTCATACTCATCAAGTCTTTTTGTAAGTTACAGGTTTATCCAAACGTCCCAAAGGATATGTGCAATTATAATGCTATGTAGTACCTGTGTACAAGTTCCATAACTGAAACGAAATTTCTGTGCTTAGAGCAAGTATAAAACCTAACAAGAATATGGTGAAAAACGTAATCAGAACTGCAAATTTGAATTAAGTGAAATTTTTCAAAAAAAAAAAAAAATTATTTCTCAAACCTCAGCAATCAACAGATAATTTCGATTCTGGATGATTCAATCGTAAAGATAATTCATGGATCCAGGCATCACGGCAACGTTAATTTGGCTGCTGAAATTGGCAACCCTCCAGAAGCCGCGCTTGATACCACCCCCTGCCACAGGAAAGAAAAAAAAAAGAAAAGGAAAGAATAAAATCGTTCATAGCTTTTCATGGGAGGGTGGTAGTGGAAACATTGACACAGATACCACTGAAGTAGTATAATCATACACGTACATACATGTTTCCACTACCACCCTCCTATGAAAAACTATGAACGATTTTTTTCTTTCTTTTTTTGAAATTATCCATCTTCGATCAAAGATCTAATTCAATAGTTCTATAAAGAGCAGTCCCCGAAACTTATTTTAAAGCAACAGTTAAATCTCACATTTCGCTTCTTATTTCTCTTCAAAGTATCTTTTTTAATAGAACTTGTGCATTGACGACACACTGACGTCATTCTTTTGGGCAGAACAATGGAACACGTGGTCACACGTATAGAGGCTTTGCAATTACGTCACAGAACCGCCATGCTGGAGGACATTCATACCACATACACGTGGCTTTGTGCCGAACGCACTGCACAGAGTGCGTTGTAGTATGCACGGTGTGTACACATTCAACGAGCAAGCGCGCCCAGTGTGGTTTACTACGTAGTTACATGTACTCCAACATGGCCGCCGGAGAGTATTATGACGTCATGTGAAAAGCCTCTATAAGAATTTGCCCTGCATGTATAGCAGACTCTGGGCGTATTCGACCGATTGACAAATCAGTTGTCTGCATGGTGGGTTTGTTTTGCCCCCAAAGAAGGGCGTACTTTGCGCTCTGTGACTTCACATACACTGCACAGGGTCTATATCTTTTTACTTTTTAGGACTTAAGTATTACATATTCAAGCTAAACGGAGCAGTAGCTCCTCAGTGGTGAATTTCTTATTTGTAGAGAAAAAATATTGTCACATGACCGTGAAGAGCCAATCATGAAACATAACAATGTATTACACAACTTCAAATTTTAAAACGTTCTGGAGCAACAATAGTCTTGAAAATCGATCATATTCCAACTATATTTCAGTAAGACTGCAATTTTAGAAACATTCTTGTTTCGAAAACAGTTATAAAAGCCGATCGGAAATTACTTTAAAGGTTATCATTTTGCAATTGTTTTATCGACCGCGATTATTATTTCAAATCACCTACCAAGCAATGGGCTACGACAGCGCCGTATTGCCGTATGCTATTGAAAAACATTGATTTGACCAATAGGCAAATTTGCGCGTCCATGCAGGAAGCAGGAGATGTTATGCTAGACATTGTCTAATGAATTAATGTGACGTTACTTGCCACATTTGCAAAACCTATAAGGTGTCTTTTGATTGGCTGTTGCCATTGCCTTGTATCGATTGTATCCATTGTTAGGGTTAAGGATTAGGTAAGGGATCCGGGATATCGTTAGCCAGTTAGGAAATTTCTTGTTAAACTGTGCGCATCGCCCGCTTTCCTAGGGAAAGCATTATGAACCGCCTTTAATTAACTCGGAATTGGCGCTAACTATTTTGTTGAACATATTGGGCCGTCTTAATGAAATTCTGATAGCCAATTTAGAATAGGCGGCTTCGCGACTCCTGGTTTCCTGTATAAAACTCATGTTAAGCCACGTTGAAGGCACGGGGGTATCATTGAAACTTTCACCAACAAATACAGCCAGCTGAAATTCAGTTAGGAGGTCTGGAGTTCGACTCCTGACCGGTTCATAACGAATACTGTAAACATTTAACCTATTGCCATTCTATACTTGGTGCCCAGTAATAACAATGGCCTATGGTGGAAAAGGCAGTAAGCCACAACTGGAAAAAGTGGTTGGCCCGACTAAGACTAATTGGCTTGAAACTCAGCCGTAAAATTCCATCTTACTATTTCTGTTAACTCGAAAAATATCGTCACCAGGCGTCAAACCAAAAGGTCTATAAGCGCTTTACTCACTCACTTTTGGCGGCGGTTATCTATTTGTAATTCACATTAAAATGTCTAAAATTTACGCTACCAGTATACAATATCAAAACACAGAAACATTCAGTTCACATTCAAAATATGATACAAACAACACATCTTTCAAAATCAGGTAATGAGGACGACGACATATTTGCCTTCTCGGAAAATTTTCGAGTGATGATAGTTTCGCCCTTTTGAGCCCTATTATTGGGATGAAAAGTAGACTACAAAATGCTTTATTTGAAGTGAACTAAATCTTTAACACTTCCTTTCCTTGCCCCCGAAACGAGGTTAAACCCTTACCCGCTTTTCTAATTGAGTCGTACATTTCGAAAAAAAAAAAGAAGAAGAAAACGAGAGACCTCTTTAGGTTCACCTGAATACGGAGTCCGTGAGGGGACATCCAAGAAAAACATTATTTCGTTTCAACGACATATTTCTATATTTCTTCGCTTAAATGGCATATCATTTATACATATTATACATTAAAAATTCAAAATATGTTCCACTTTATTTAAAATGTTATTTTATTTAAACGGAAAACACATTTCAAGACCGAAAAAGAAAATTGGGTTCAGTAATGTTACAATCCACATTAAGCATGATATTTTACATTTAGTAACAATAATTAACCGTTTTGCCTTTTAAATTTCAGGATTTTGGTGACCTGTTTCCCTTCAAGTCAAACTTGTTGACTAAGAGCTAGGGACTCATATGTACATTACTATTAGATTACAAGCCTTAATTTACTGAAAAAAGGTATAGGCCTACTGCTAGGGATTGGGGAGTATCAATTACGGTTTGCCTTAACTGTGCCTTAGGAGACATATTTAAAAAGTAAAACTAAAAAGCCGCTCTGCTTTTGTATTCCAATCTATTTCCAATGTCACATATTTGTTAACCTAGAAAAATGATTGCATCGTGCAAAACATATCCACGGTTAAAGCATTTTAACCTAACATTATCCTAAAATATTTCAATAAATTATACTCTAATAGTAATACTTTTATGTGGATGAGAACACGATATGTTTTTCTGTCACTAAAGGGGTGATTCCATGTCAAATTCCAGCCTAGGAAATATTCATATAAAAGTTGTTTGCCAATTTGTAAAAATTTAAATAAATTATAAAGCATAGCTGCACAAATAGATCAGGGAGCTGTTATTTTAAGAAATAGCTTCCAGAACAGCTTAGCAACGGTGTCACCGTCACTTATTACACACTACAGCAAATTTGCTAATTTTTTGGTGCTTTAAATTTATCATGCTCTAAAGAGGCTCGAAATCATCAGTTTAAAAACATGAGAAAGGGGATATAGAACGTTTTTTCAAACCGTCCGCAAAAGAGAGTTTTTTAATGAGAGAAATTTTGCTAATTCCATTTGAAAACATTTGAATTATTGAAATTTCTTGTATGAAATCTGGTGCCGTTTGCAAATGTTAAGTATTTTTCAAAGAAGAAAAAAAATATTAAAAGAAGGGTTTAAGGTCAGGATTTGACATATTAGGGGGGGGGGGTACTGATTCTGAGTATTTTGGTGAAATTTGCATTGAAATCCGATGTGTGGTTCCCAAGATATGAGCACGTAAAATGTTCACGTTTTCAACAAAAAATGAACTTAAAGCAAGCACATATGACATCACATCCCCACATTAATGGACAGCCTTTTGTTTTTCTTTAAACTTTACACTGGATTTTCTCCACAACAATCCCATATTATTAAAATGTGATTACATAAGTGGCATGAGAATTTTACAAACTTTGCTTTCACCACCGGGAGGTCATACTCCTATTAACTTCAAGGTTAACACAACAGTTTGATGAAACGAAGGAAACAAAGCATTCCTTGTCAATGTGAGGGAGTGATATAAGCTCTGCTGCCCTCAAACTCACTTTTGAACACAAATGTACTGGCTTCATTTATTGATATTTCAAGAAATAAATGTCCGATTTGAATGAAACTTTCACCACACTGTGTAGATTTTGTTCCTCTTTCACATATGAAAATTAAAGTTTTGCTTAAACTTCCCCTTTAAGGGGGATTTCGTCCTTGTTCCACAAACCACATTTTTGACAAGGGGACATTTATCCCTCTTTCCCTTCCCAGCTAACTACCCCTTATGCTTACACTAGAGGATGAATATGAAACGTACGATAAAGCGTTTTTCATTTCATGGTCTGCACTTTGTCAGACGCCATTTCAAAAAGGTAGTTGCTTATTTCGCCAATTAGAAGTTTACAATTAAGAGTCTTCCTTCGAGTTCAAATGATCGTTCGGAAAATCCCTCGTAAGTAATACTTCCTCCTGTGATGAATAGTAATTACTGAAGGATGGAAGTACTTTGTGAAGGATATCTTTTCCATCACTTACATGCCAAACCTACTGCAATTGACTTGATATGTACATTGAAAACAAAAATAAAAAAGCTGGAATGAAGACTGTCAAGGTACTGACAAATTGCTGTAATCATTTAAAATAAATAAGTTCCCTTTCGAAGATGGTTATCTAATGAAAACCCATCAATTGCTATATTACTAATTACCACGTGCGATTTTAAATTAAGAATACTAACCCAGATTTGAACAGAGGAAGGAAAACGTTCATACGGAAGTTGATTGTGTACGATTAAAAGAGATTTTATGCCCCCCCCCCCCAAAAAAAAAAAATTATAGTATTAATGGAAATGAAATTCACAGCTAGTACAAGTCCGGTGTTTACTTTCCTTTTAGTTCATTGTGTTAAGAGAACAATCCATTTAAACCAAGTAATGCTTGCAAATTTATTGTGATCTTTTACTGCAGTCACACTCCATTAGAAAAAATTGTCTTTTTGGTGCGAAATTTATGGATACCCATAAACGAATATTGTATTTTGCAGTTGTAGTATTGTAGATGAAAAATGTATTACAACTTACCAGTAGCTATATGAAGTAAGTTTGTTGGTTAGTAACTTAGTAAGTTAGTTAGAGTTTTACGTTTCAGTTTCCAACCGACTGGTTCAAGTCGAGTCGGCCACGCCCTTTTTTCCAGTTGTGGATCACTGGCTTGTTTTCCCTACTCCATTGCTTATGCTGAGAATGCACCAAACACAATTGCAGTAGGTTTTGTTTTTAAAGTCTTCGGTATGACCCGGTCGGGACTCGAACTCCCAACCTCCCTTCTGCAAGTCGGATGCCCTAACCACTTAACCACGCAGTCGGTTGGACAACAGCCGGGTCTGGAACGTTAGGGGGAGATAAGATCGCAATATCCATTGCAAAACTAATTTGTAATACTGTCTCTAAGCGGGAATACAAGACGCACATATCTAACCACTGGAACGTTTGCGTCAGATTACTCCAGCTTTGATACCAATCTACGAAATAAAACTTGAAAATAGAATACAAAGAATGTAACACATTATACCTCTCTTTGTATGGGCCAAGAAACTAAGGCGAAATTTATGCGTATTGGAAGTTTCGCATTCCTAAAGAACGTATTTATTTTACGCAAGCGTAAAGTCTAACTTACTTATCCTCATTGAGGATTGCAAACACGTAGCAGAGAGGTGTTACTGGTTACACCTCGAGGGAAGGTCCAGGAACAACCCCTCCCCCCCTTGAAACGATCACCAAACCAAAGGGGGTTATCCGAAAAGTCACGCTGGATAGGTATGAAGTCGTGATAAAATATTTTCAAGAGTACTGCCTAAACAGGGAGGTGTTAGAACCTTTCTGTTTTAAAGATATTGCAATCATGACGGAAAGGTTTCGTCAAGCCCAGCCACTAAGCTTGACGTAACTTCCCGATTGTGTATTTCAATTGCATGCAATAATGTCAGCAAATAAAGACACATGTATACAAATTCAATTAGATGTCATTAGAAAGATTCAAGGGAAGAAGATGAGAAATTTCGTTAATAATAACAAACGGTAAATAAAAACAACCCCCTTTCCAGCGTAAAAGACCGATGTGTACAAAATGACAACATCAAAGTTTTCTTCCCCACCCATTAAAATGGGAGGTTGACCACTGCCCCTTTTCTTCTCTTATAATATTTACTCAGTGGTATGGGTTATCAGGACATTGTGAGGAGGGAAGGGTAAAAAAGCTCGTGGCTCAAATTAGTTGTAACAGCTGCTGAAAAATGACTATGCAAACTAAGATATACTTTATTTCATACCAATTCGGCCTGCATTTGCCCCGTAGCCAGACTAGAACTTTTCTTTTGAAATGTAGATTTTTTTTTTTTTAGTCAAAGTGTACCACCAGCAAATATTTGTTAACTTACATCTTCAAATTTGACAGGATTTCTCTTGAATGTTCAGTTTTTATAGTTTATTGGGATATTATATACACTCTATTCTGATGCACAAGACATTTTTATTGGCTTTAGGGGGAAGGGGTAACGTCCCCTGTGGCAACATTCTTGCTGACGGGCAGAACAATTATAATTTTGCAGAGCTTACAATCGAAGTCATTTAGGTCGAAAGAATAATGTACTAATGCATAATACTGTTTAATGGGCAACCAAACTCTGTGAGTCGCATTTATGAACATTCAAATTCATATGAAGCATCATATCGTACTTCACACAGGTTGCAAACAACACCATCCTGAATAATGGCTGAATCCGATCGTCACAGGCCTCGAGGGATGAGCATTCGTAAGAGGTTGTCCACCTTCCACCGAAAGTCGAAGGGAGCTTCAGCGAGTAATGCCGTTTTAAAACCAAGCCGGGCTTCCTCACAAATCATCCCCGATGACCCGTCAATGCCCCTTGATAGAAAGATAGCTATAGTAGGCATAGGATGTCGTTATGCTAACGGCATTGACAATGTCCAACAGTTCTGGGAGATGCTCTCAAAAGGCTTAGACTGCACGACTCCGCCTCCAGCAGACCGTTTCGACGTCTCCTACTTCCTTTATCCAGGGAATAAACTTCCGGGCAAAATGTACAATCTTTGCGCGGGATATCTAAAACGAAATCCAGAATATTTCGACAGACAGTTTTTCAAAATATCCCCAGGTAGGATATTGCCCTTTTGTACTATACTAACCTACTTGTACACATTGACAATAAGTCATCTTTTAGGATTTATAATTATTGTTGTTTTAAGTGGCAATCAGAGTTTGGCAGAAAAGAGTACCACTTTCATTCCAGCACCACGATTTATCTTCTGAATTAATTGTTTATCAGGATACAGCAACACTGAAGATGTCTTTCGGGTTAGGAGTTTTTCTTAATTACGGTTGAATTAAAATTTCTGAAAATTGTTAGGGTAAAAAAATTTCACACAGATGCAAGTTTAGACAGTCTCCACCACACTGAATCCAGTCACGACGTACAATCGTGATCACGAATCATTTTTGTTAGATTTAATGTACAAATTTGATGCCGGATTCAAGTTTTGAAAAACTGTAAAAACAAACTATGATTGCCGCTTTAAGCCATCTTCTCGATCATCATGCATTGGCTGTAATAAGAATCTGATTTTTATACCACACCAGAGTATCGTCCAAGTGTGGTGTATTATGCAACGAGCCGCGTACCTTTGAGCTGTTATAACCGTGAAGAGATATGAGTGCAATAATGCAAATTATTATGTTTTGACATTGTTGCTCCAAATGATTAAACACAAAAAGGTAAAACTAGGAAATCAACAGTTGATCTCTATCAGACTCTTTTCCAAGTAGCAACTACTAAGATATGTGTGATACAGACTTCGTGCGCATTTCTCAAGCCTCACAAGTTCTGTGAAGGTCTAAAGACTATGTAAAAAGGCGTCTACAGTATTGCTCATATAGATACAACAAGTCGATGGGAGGTTACGTTAAATAAACAATGAAATTCCATCATTTTGTCTAATTTCAGAGGAAGCGGGTCATTTAGACCCACAAATCAGACTCCTCCTTGAAGTCGTCTGGGAGTGTTTAGAGGATGCCGGAATGCCCCCACCATCCATCAGAGGTTCAAATACTGGTGTGTACGTCGGAGTTACCGCTAGTGAGTATGGTGTACTAATGAGTATGCCCAACAGTAATATCAATCAATACACCAACTCAGGTACTAACACTTGCATGTCGTCAAATCGGATATCCTACGAGTTTGATCTTCGAGGGCCGAGCTTCACTGTAGACACGGCATGCTCTTCCTCACTATATGCTGTCCATCTTGCCTGCGAAGCTATCCGATCCGGTGAATGTGAGATGGCTATCGCCGGTGGAGCCAACATATCTTTACTACCTGTAACTAGCATTGGGTTCTGCCAAGCAGGAATGTTATCACCCGACGGAAAATGTAAAAGTTTTGATCAAAGTGCCGATGGATATGCCAGAGGTGAGGGCGCCGGGGCTGTAATTCTGAAACCTTTAAAACAAGCTCTAGAAGATGGAGACAGAGTTTACGCCGTCATACGTGGTGGCGCTCTTAGCAATGACGGAAGGACACCCGGCATTGCGAACCCAAGTTTTGATGCCCAAATATCACTCATGGAAAAGGCATACGGCAATGCTAAAGTGGTCCCGGAAGATGTTGTGTATGTAGAAGCACATGGGACGGGAACTCAAACTGGAGACAAAACGGAAGCTAGTGCTATCGGTGAGGCACTAGGTCTGTCTAGAGGCCCACAGCACCCTTTTCTGTACATAGGGTCGGTAAAATCCAACTTTGGGCATAGTGAAGGAGCCGCTGGTATAGCAGGTATCATTAAGACAGCTCTTACTCTATACCATGGGAAAATTCCACGTGTAGTTCATTTTACCAAAGGAAACGAACAAATAGACTGGATAGATTTCAATATGCGTGTCCCAACTGAGCTAACGAGATGGCCCAAAGGGAGTAAGCGCATGGCAGGGTGTAGCTCGTTCGGATTTGGAGGTGCAAACGCTCACTTGGTTTTGGAAGGATTCGAACAAATTTCTCATCGTACCCCAGTGCAAAGATCCCTTTCTAGAACTTTGTCCCAGGCGTCCGAGGCAGACAGCGGGTCCCCTTCCATCCTCTTCCTGTCTGCTTCAAGTGAGGGTGCATTGCAACAAGCTGTGGTAGATTGGCATAAATTCCTCTCGGAAATTGTTGCAAATGATTTAAGATACTTCGGCGATGTGCTATATACAGCTGCAATTCGTCGAACTCACCATCAGTACCGATTATGTGTCATTGCCAGATCTCCAAGAGAAACAGCTGAACAGTTAAGATTAAAGCTTGAACATGATCCCCGTGTTGCGTACAACGTAGTCGAGGGGAAGTCTGGAGAAGGAATTGGAACATCCAGTCAACGCCTAGTATTCGTATTCTCTGGGATGGGATCTCAATGGTGGGGAATGGCCAGACAGCTTGCTATAGACGAGCCCAGATTCAGCACTGTTATTAGGGTATGTACACTTCAGGCACTGAAATACACGAGCATCGATATGTTTTAAAAGCAGTTAATTATATAGCCTATTATCTTTTTATGCATCATGTCCTTCCTCCTCCCCTCCCCGTGCGTCAAAGGCTGCCATCCGTTGGGGGAGAAGATCCAATTTCGTCGGGGAACATTCATTCATAGAATAAAAGGTGTAAGCCCTAAAAAACTTCAATCTCCCCCCCCCCCTCTATCTTATCTATTTTTCTTACCAAAGGACCATATTGATGTTTCTGAAACCTTAACCAACTTCAGTCTACAATTTTCCCAAATTTTCCCATATGAACTTGGGCAGACTGATCTTCAATAAAGACTCCAATTTTTCGACCCTCCCCTACAAATAAAATCTTTCCAAATTTTCTGCTATAAAATTCCTTCTGAGTATAACCTTCGGATTTTGAAATTTATTTTAAGGGAAAGTCTAACCTTTTCGAAAATGTTCCAATATCGTCCGCATAATCTGCATGATTCAGTAACAAGGTAAGCCTTAACAAACAAGTCACCCGGCGACCCAGGGGCCGATTAAGGGGGCGGGAGTCGGGAACATGAAGGGAAAAGGAGATAAGATTGAGCAGGTGGGCCTAGTGTCTTAAGAAGAGTACATTCTCATTAAGTGTAAGTCTTTGACAGCTTTAAGACGTGTTCAGGTTAGGAAAAGTTTAAGACGGTTTAGCAAACTTAATGATTTAAACGAAACTTAGTTTTAGAGCTTAAATCCTTGTAGTGAGAAAAACTGCCGTCTATTTTGATTCAGATCATGTTACTTTGTTTTAACTGTGCCTTTTCGTTTACTTTCTTGCAGCGCATTGATAAGATTTTACGGAAATGCGGAGCTAAGTGGTCTTTAGTATCCCTGTTAACCGAGGAAACAGACAAGGAAAGGATGAATCACACAGGTAACCTACACACGAAGTATCTAAAGTCTAGAATTTTGGAAATACTCAAATTTTAGAGGGCGTAAAATGAATATGAATGAAATTGAGATATTAAAAGTAGAAATTTGTTCACTTAGAAAAATAGTCCATTGAGCAATTATATTTGGCTTTCTTGTTGTTCAACTCCCATTACCTGCATCGTTTCCCTTTAAAATAAAAATGCTTTCATGACCTTGAACACTGCCTATTTGCATAGCATGTTAGCATTACTTCACCGCATAATAGTGACAGTGCTATCACGTATTAGCACGAGGTGCAGTTACTTTCAGAAAGAAACAAAAAATACAAAGACTTTAATTTCAGTAGTACTACAATGACATCATAAATTTTTGCACAATGTAACGTTTGATTAATTTTAAAATTTTATATCTCAGCTCAGGAAGGTCCTATGAAGATGAGAGTTGGACTGTTTGAATTCATTTGTCGTGTTGTGAAATAATATTTTTGATAGTTTAGACTTGGTAGATGCATTTTAAAACAGATCATTTAAAAAAAAAAAACAGTTCAGAATCAATTTTGTGTTCAAAAAGTAAAAGAGGGACATTCTGGCCGAATTTCCGTGTATTTTCCATTTCATTTCTCTAGATATTGACAATTGAATGCCAGTGTTATGATTTTCTTTTCTTAAAAAACGAACTTTACACAATAAAACTGTGATATATCAGACGATAAATGTATCCTGAGCAATGCAATTTACTTTGTATGCCTCAGGGGCAAAATTGCATCCCTAATTAATCACCGGTCAAAACTAAAAGACGAAAAATAAAGGAAAACAAAACAGGATGTGAATCCATCACATCACAGCTGCTTGCTTCATGCTCCCTTTTTGTATAAAATGCAAGACAGCAACTTCCCATGGTTCATTTGAAGGAAAGCCCGATTAACTCAATGACATACACGTCAGTTATGTTACTGAAGATTCTTCAGTAGCCCCTTTTCTGCAATACAAGCTCCATATTTTCAAATATTTGCCTGAAAATGATGAAACTTTCGGGTTGCTTCGCGCCAATAATTACAATTCTTATTAAGTGGTGTTGAAGCTTTGAAAAAAGATCGGAAAATTTGAGTGCCCCCCCCCCCTCCGGGCCCTGGAAAATGTCTAGCTACGCTACTGAGTGTACAGATGACTTTAGGACTTCTAGGAAACGTTAGTTTGAACCTATTTTAAAGCAATAATAATGAAGTAAATGTGCCATCTATCTGTTTTGTGTGCATACCTGTCAATGCAAGTGTGTATGCAAAAGTCAAACAGTTTTGCTTGATTCGGTTAAAGGCCCAATTTTCTCACTCGAACAGTACCAATTCTTCTAACCTTCTTCCTAAAGCCCCTCCCAAAAATGTCTGAAATTCATCCTCATCCAGACACAATCTCTGTTTATTGCTTCAGGGTGAGTGTTAAAAAGCTCAATGTGTAATTAAAATCAAAACACTCCCAGTATACAGTTCATCGTGTGTAACATCAACTTGGTACCGTACTCTGCATTATTTGAACCAGCTGTCAATCAAAGAGCTGGGCCAATTGAAAAATTCGGAAAACCCCTACAAGAATTGTAGTTTAGATGAGAGGATTGGTCCTTTTAACGAGGGAGACTTAATACTTTCTCTCCTTGATTTCTATACCTTGAGAAAAAAATAAATGTCATTCAACACTGCGGTAAAACGTTTCGCAAACCCCATCCTTGATTTACCTTAGTTTGTTAGTTGGTTATAGTATGTTTATCACCACAAAAACGGTCGCCGGTAAAAGAAAAAGAAATATTTTTGAAATACGTTTCTGCGGACAATATATATATGCGTTAGTCTCTTTCGTCTTAGAGCTCACTACTTAATAAGTATTGACATAAACAAAACTAGGACAGATGCATCCGAGTCCACCACTTAAGGGAGGCTCGCAATTCCTTTATGAGTCGCATCCTAGAAAACGAAAGTTAGGAAATTCAAGATTTGCCACTCTTTGGCCAATAATGGGAAGAATATTTTACCTTACCCACTTTTAGGAGGTAGCATGACTAACACGAAACGATGCTTGCGTGCGAGACCTATATTTTCCTATTGTGTTGCTTTTCAAAATATGATCGATTTTAAACATGTCGTTGCAGGCCAAGGCTGAATGATTTCTTCAATGTTTTCCTGAACATGCATGATTAGAACTTCCTGATTCAAATCAGTTTTTACCTCCTGCATCCTTACTTCAGGGTTTATATAACGAAAAATAAAAACAGATATACCCACGTTCCTTTGAATCCGTTCGTTTGTGCCAGAATCCTAAATTAAACAATCTGAAGTGTATATCCACAGTCTCGCAGAGATCTCAGCCAGGGATTACAATTCTCCGTACCTTCAGTACGATCCTTCAATTTGAAAGTGAAGCACGAGGCTAATATATGTGTGAACTTTCGGCTAGACATTAAAAGAAGAATTTAAAGGGCAGGAGCAGTCATCCCAAATTGAAGAATTGTAGTAGACTGTCTAGTTTCGTGATTGGCTGTTGGGAGTCATGTGACAATGTTTTTTCTCTTCAAATGTGAAATTCACCGGAAATAAATGCTTGGTTTACCTTGAATATGCAATAGTAAAATCATAAAATGTAATGAAAGATACTTTGAAAAGAAATAAGATGAAAATTGTGTTATTTAGCTTTTTCTTCAAAATAAATTTGGGGACTGCTCTTTACCTTTAAGTCATATCAAGTTTTGATATGATAAAGGGGTACTTATTCTATAGTAAGCATTTGGGGGAAGTTTGCATTATGCTTCGAATGTGTGGTTTTCAAGACATTAGCAGGTAGAGTTATAATTATCAACAAAAAGTGAACTTGGAGCAAGCATATGTAACATCATATCCTCGCCTTTATGGGCAGTCTTTTGTTTTTCTTTAAACTTCACAATGAGACAAATTCTTTCAACAATCCCATATCAGCAGAACGTGATTGCATAAATAGTACGAGAACGTAACAAACTTTGCATCTCCCACGGGGAATTTTTAATCGCTATTAATTTCAATGTCTACACTACAGACTGAAAATACAAAGGGAAACAAAGCGTCAATGTGAGGAAGTGATACAACCTCTGACATCAAGCTCACTTTGGAACACAAATTCAGTGACTTCATATACTGATATCTCGAGAAATAAATGTCCGATTAGAACGAAAGTTTCACCACACCGAGTAAAATTCGGTTCCTCTTTCACATATGAAAATTTAAATTGTTTGTGTTAAATTGTTTGCTTAAACTTCCCTTTAAAATGCGCTGATTGATCTACACAAAGTATTCATCAGAGAAACTCAGGCTAATCAAGGTGCATTTTTACAATTTTATCAAGATATGGGGAAAATGCTAAAGATGTGAGGGCTGGTGCAAACATCCCTTCAACCAGCAAATACTGAAGCAAATGAAAGCTCAAAATGAAAGCGCAAAATGACAATTCGGTTTCCGTATACGTAGGCACTCACCCACAAGTTTCCCTACTCTCGCACCAAGTCACATCGGTTCAGTGGCAAAATTGGTGTCTAATACATATTTCTGTCAATATTATCAATTGATCGGCAATTGTTTCAATTGCAGCGCAAAATGGACAAAAAAATTCCATTTTCGAAATACATTTTCTACCTCTATCTTGTCATCTCTTTTTTATAACTTCTTGCCAAACCTATGTTAAAGCGGCTCATTAAGTTGGTTCATGAAATTCGACAAATTTTTCCAAACCTGTCTACATACAGATAACTGTTTTATGAGTGAGTACTTGACGGTTGAAGTCGGTTTTCAAAAATTCATGACCAGACACTTTTACAAATTATGTACAAAACCGTTACAAGTAAGGACACAGGAAATTTCAAAATTTTAACGTTTTCTGTGACTTTTTGACTTAAAACTTGACTTGTTATGCTAACTAAAAGCATCGTTATGTGGTATGGACCCTTTGAGACTCTCATTAAGTTATTGATATCAACTCAATGAAACTCTTTAAAAGAAAAGCTCAAAACGACATAACCCCATGCTATTCCATGCAATGTTAAAAGGTGTTTAGGAGTTGGACGGTTTTCTTAACACTTCCCCCACTTTGTAAACATTTTTAAATGCTAAACACACGTGCCTAATCCCTAAAAATTTCGTTTTAAAATACGTTTAATTGCTAGATTGAAGTGTTTAATTGTAACACATTTAAATTTAAACTACACGCTAAAATTCTATACATGTTTAGTTACTGAACGCTTAATTTTAGCAAAGTGTTTTAAGTAAAATGTTTAGGAATTAAAAGTGTGTGTATCTTTTTAACGTATTTACAAAGTAAAGGCAACAATTGTTTAGAAAAACACTTCTTTGGCCTGTACTTCGGGTCTAGATCTTTGAAGCCGACGAAAATTCTTTAAGTTCTAAGTATTCTTAAAATCATTATGTCCAAATGTTTATGTAATGCATGTAGTAGACATAAGGCAGACGTAATTTAATTCTGTTACGGCCAAAAGAAGCCTCAAAATATGAAGTACATGCCACGTGTAGGTGTTTGACGTTCCTGCTCGTACAACATAATCAAGAGTATAACTGATAACTCTGATAATTCAGAGCGTTATAAATGTCATCAAGTCTTGAAGTGTGGAAGTTTGTCACGGAGTATATTTTTTTTTAATGATTGAAAAATGGGCGTTTCAGTGTATTGCCCTTGATGTGATAGCTTAAGCAATTTTGTGGTCCATTCTTATCTATTTAGTCTCCGGTAATAGGTATTCGAGTTAGTTAGTTAGATAATATATAACGACACACCAACACGAATGTGTTATATAGTTTCATACTGTTCAAATACTGTTCAAGTCCTCCCGTTTAGTCGTCTCTAACGACAGGCAGGGAATTCCGTGGGCATATAACGTATTCGAATGTAATACTAAATCTCCATAGATAGTCATTAAATGTCATTCACATGTGAACCACAAACGACAAAATATCGATGTTATCATCAAAAATTTTCAAAGTCGCCTCCGAGACATAAGATGGTTAACAATCCCAGCTTTGTCGGGGATCTAAAAACAGTCGGTTGTTATTTAAATATTTTTTCACCATTGCGTTAAATGACACCTGCTTTTTTTTTTTTTTTAGTGAAGCCCCCCTGCCCTGTCCGATATAAATGAGAAGCCCCTCCCCCCAAAATGAATGTCAAAATGAACCCCCAAATGGCCGACAAATCTAAGGATCACATGGTAATCAGATTGGTGTTTACAATATTTAATCCGATGATAGCCAGCGATAACTTGTTAAGTGTTTCACTTGGTGTTACAGTCACTGTAATACCGACAACACAAGTAACTTAAATACAGGATTGTCTCTAGCTTACACGCCCAGCCAAAAAAAAAAATGAACAAAAATAATATATAAGCAAGAACCAAATAAATTTAGAGCTTAAAAAATGAAATAAAATACAACCAAATACCAAAACAAGAAAGATAAGAAAATATTCAAGTTAAAATTGAAAGCTAAAAGCATCAGAAATTCAATCCAAAATCATAGGGTAAAGAACGCAATATTACGTCATGCGCCCAACAAAGGTCTGCAAGTTGTATACACATAGACCAATGAAAAAAAATACATTTCGTAGACAGTAATAACCTCACGGCCCTGACCAGTCTGAGACAATACTAATTCCGAGAGGGTTTTACGTCTTTTATATAACTTGATAATATTTCAAAGCCTTATTCTGGTATGACGTGTGTATTTCTTGATATTCATGAAAACTTCTGTATCTTTTTTCCTTTTGCAGATATCGCACAACCGGCCATATGCGCTGTTCAGATAGCTCTTGCCGAGCTTTATGCTATGTGGGGTGTGATACCTGATGCGGTCGTTGGCCATAGTGTAGGAGAGGTGGCAGCGGCGCATGTTGCTGGATTGCTCCCTCTAGAATCTGCCATCAGACTCATTTACACAAGAGGGAGACTACTGAGGAAAACAAGTGGAATGGGATCTATGGTGGCAGTATTGCACCCGGTGGATGACATTCGCACTAAACTAGAGAGTAGTGAGTTTGTTAGTGTCATTGATATTGCCTGCATCAATAGCCCCAAACAAGTTGTACTGTCCGGAGACAAGGAATCTCTTAATCAGTTTACTGAGGTTCTACGCAAGGATGGGATAAGGTGTGTAACACTCAAAGTGAAAAATGCGTTCCACAGCTACCAACAGCAGGAAGTTTATAAGGATTTCATGAGAAGGACTAAATTCCTGTCTGGAAGGAATCTTAAAGATCCCCGTGGATCTGTGCCACAAATACCAATCGTGTCCACAGTGAATGGAAAGTACCTTGGGTTAGAAGAAGCTAACACGGCAGATTATTGGTGGAAAAATATCCGGCAACCAGTTTTGTTCAAGGAGGCTATCGAAAAGTTGGCTACTGATGGTTTTTCATGTTTCTTGGAAATAAGTCCCCATCCAGTTCTTTCACATGCCATTAGGGATGTTACAACGTCAATAACCCCTAAACCTGCCCGTATAGTTGTGACATCAGCACTGAGAAGGCCTAATGACACAAGAGAAGTAACAGATGACAGAATGTTTCTCCTTAGATCACTCTCAAAGCTTCATGTCGAAGGTTACGAATTTGACCTGAGACCGCTCTATCGTAACCTCCGAACTCAAAGAATAGTATCACTGCCGACGTACCCCTGGCAGAGAGTTCTTTGCTCTGCTGCCACTGAAGAGAGCAGTGAGCTGTTTCGATTTCCAGCGAAATGTCACCCACTCCTTGGAAAACGTACAGTTTTATCGCACCTGTCTACTGACAACGCACTTACCATTTGGAATTGCAGCTTTACAGCGTGCTCCATTCCATGGCTCCAAGACCACAAGTTACAGGGAAGCATTGTCTTGCCGGCCGCAGCTTTTACAGAGACATTACTCAAAGCTGCCACTGACCACTTCGGTAAACAAACTGCAATAACTCTGCGTGACATAAAATTTGAAAGATTCGTTTTCGCTTCCGACTTATCCGGAACCCTCGAAACAACTATAGAGGGGAGACCAAAAGATGCGGATCTTACAATCAAGAGCTTCAGCGAAAAAGAGAAAAGCTGGTCAGTGAATTGCAAAGCTTCCTTGGATACTGTCTGTAGCACCCGTGATTCCTTTCACAAATTGGAAGATGGTATGGACACATTCAAACTCGGGGCGGACGATATTCGTCGAAGATGTCCACATGATGTAGGTAAGCAAGAGTTCTACAAAAGACTTTGGAAAGGAGGTTTTCATCTCGGGGACATGTTTAAGTGCACCAAGGTTGCCTACTTCAGTCTGGACTACGGAGAAGCCCTCATCTATGCTTCGATCACAGAAGCTCTGGAGCAAGACTTTAAAAGGTACAACTTTCACCCTGCATTACTCGATGTTGCTTTTCAAGGGTTTGGAATTTGTGAAATGTTCAGACAAACTGAGAAAGCTAGGTCGTCGAAAACCATATTTAGGACCTGGTTTCAAGTTCCGAGGTCGGTGAAGAAAGTTCGAATGGAGGGGAAGGCCCCTAAAAATATCGTTTTCCATGTCCAAGTTCAATCAACTGAGAACGGGTCAGTTGGAAATGTAGTAGCAGCAGATTCAACCAACCAGAGAGTCTTTGCTCAGTGGGACAACATCGAGTTTCAAAATGTCCATTCAAACGAGCCTCAGGAGAAAGTACAACTGTGGAGACGAGACTGGACCCATGTTCACATCAGTCCTGATGACTCCATCGTAACACCTGTAACAAGGCCTAGGCTCACTCGCCCTCTAAGTGCAATCGGCGCTGATAATCCAGGAGCTGTCATCATCATTAAAGACAAAAGAGGTGTGGCCACTGATTTGAAACGCCGCATGGAGGTAGAAAACGTTGTGAGCGTTCTCGATTCGCGGATCCTTTTTGACGGAGATGAACGATTCCGTCGAGTCTTGAGATCTCTAGGGCAAGTCACTGACATAATTTTGCTCTCCTGTTTGGATGTGCAAGAACTTCCTGCACTCAACGACATCAAAAAGTCAGATTTTATCGACGGACAAAAGATAACCGCCTTAACCCCTGTCCATTTGTACCGTGCGATACGGAGTTACTATTCAAAGCCAAAGCCGCGTCTGTGGTTGGTAACACAAGGTTGTCAAGCTGTCCTCGATGTGGATTCCGTAGATCCATTTATGACGTCGACAGGAACCTTCGGTGTCACGCTAATGCATGAGGACCCAGAGTTTCCACTTGTAACTGTCGATCTTCCCGCATCTCAGGAAATCAAAGAGTCATCGGAATGGCTGCATCAGTACATGAAATCTGCCCCAAACAACGAAAACTTCGTGGCTCTGAGACGTCGAGTACCTACTCCCACAGAAGAAGACACAAGAGAACTTGCTTTTGACGTTTACGCTCCTCGAATTGTCATACAGCCTCAATCTGCCTTTTCTGCCCCAACTCTTTCGTCCAGCTGGCTGGTCGATTTGAATGAAACGATCAATCAGAAACGGTTAGTTGTTAAACAGAAACATGAAGAGACTACCCATGCTTTCGAAAATGAAGAAATATCAGTTAAGGTGGCGGCATTCGCAATGCAACAACCAAAACAGACCTCAGTTTCAGATGTGGGCATTGGGTTTCTGTTCGCTGGAAAAATAATTACATGCAATGAAGAAGTCCAAGCCCTATTTCGAATGCGTAGCAACGTACTGGGGTTCCGTGACGAGGGACAAGTTGGTTCATTAATTAGAGTGAAAACAGATGATCTTATAGCGGTTCCTACAAATCTCACATGTGTAGAAGCAGTCAACATAATTCGAGACTATCTTCCGGCATTTGTGGCCTTCCATGACTCATTGAAGTTAACTCAAAATGGTTCGGTCATCATCAGCCTTTCTTCATTGAGAGACCGAATTGGTCTCGCGACGACACATATTGCACTAGAACAAGGAGCAAGTGTATACCTTTACATTGATGGGGATGATGGCAATATACTGCCCGTGGAGAAGTTACTCGGCATCTTAGGAGATTCAAGAGTAGTTCTCACTTCGAGCGATAACTTCGACAATATGATTAATGACACTTCAGTTGATGTCTTACTTTTTGCTGGCGAAATAACGCAGGACTCGACAAGCTTGAAAAAGTTGGTGGCAAAAATAAAGCCCTTTGGAAATATTGTCCAAATACACGGAAGATCAAGCAGCGGTGAAGTAAAGTTAAACTCTTTGCCGGCAAATATTTATTACCTTTCAATAGATATGGCCTTAGATCGATTCAAACACATGAAATCTCAAATGCAGGACGCCATGTCCCGTCTTCTGCAGCTTTTCAGTGTACACAATGGCTTCCAATCCCTTAAGTCTTTAACAATTCCAACAGTACCAATTTCAAAATTGTCGCGTTCGCCTCATGCACAGATAGATGAGATAACAGTGTGTATCGACGAGGAAAGTGTACCTGCCACTCTTAATTTTGAAGACATAAACTTTTCAGCAAATGAAAAGGCTGCTTACTTAGTCACCGGTGGTTCCAGAGGCTTTGGGCTACATCTTGTGGAGTGGTTGGTGCAAAAGGGGGCACGACATATCTATGTGATCTCGAGAAATACTCCAGAGGAAGAAGCAATTTTGAAATTCAAAGAGTTTAGAGATCTAGGAGCAAGAATCACTCATCTCAAGGTTGATATAAGCAAAGAAAAAGAAGTCGAAAAGGCTCTCAGTGCAGTCATGGAAAACGAAGACTTTCCACTGGAGGGAATTTTTCATTGTGCTGTTCGATATGAAGATGAGTTACTGGACAATGTTTCAACCACATCTTGGAATGAAGTGTTGTTGACCAAAGCATTTGGTGCCCTTCAGCTTCACAAGTCAAGCGTACATTTCGGTTTTCACATTCGTTACTTTGTTATGTTGTCATCTATTGTAGAAATCATAGGAAATGAAGGCCAGGGAAGCTATCACGCCGCCAATTCTTTTCTTACTGGTTTAGCTATCGCCAGACGTAAACTTGGATTACCTGCTACGATAATTGCTCCAGGGGTAATACATACTAGTGGCTTCGCAGCCCGAGAAGGTCTTGACAAGCAATGGGAATCAGCTGGACTTTCCAGTCTTTCACCCGCTGAGGTTTTAAAGGGACTTGGTTGCATTTTAGCGACCGAATTCCCCCAACTCTCAATGACAGGATCTGTAGATAGACAAACGTATGCCAAAGCAAACAGCCCAATGATGGCACACCATTTCAGCGATAACATGGGTATGTTTTCCCTCCTCAAGAATCTTTATCCATCGCCCGAGACATTCGTCGATGCTGAAAATAGCCTTAGAAGTCAAGTTCGAATCCTCCCTCCAGATGAGGCCCAAGATATGATCTTAAAAACAATAGCGGAACCACTCAAGCAACGACTAGGCATAAACGGAGATATCAGTCCCGATTCCTCCCTGGTGGCCCTTGGTCTTGATTCTCATATGTCTTCGGAACTTAGTACACTGATATATGACAAGTTTTCCGTTTCTCTTACAGCCATGGACCTTTTGAATGATACCTTAACATTGCGATCCCTCAGTGTAATGATCCATCAAAAAGTTTTGACTGAAGAGAGCATGGACAGTGCAGACAGTCCTCCAGCGCTGTCCCCATTCAACCAAAACAATCCTTGGTTTAAGGTGATGAACGACATCGAATCACCTCTCATGCAACTTATTTGTATACCATCTGTTGGAGCCGGCCCTTCTCTTTTCTCACAATGGGTTCCTGAGATGACTGATAAAAGAATTCAGGTAACTGTGGTGAAAATCCCGGGATGGGAAGGTAGGGAACGGGAGCAACCTGTGAGTAACATCCAAGATTTGCTGGGTCGATTGGCTGACACCTTGCTCCCTTGCTTAATACAAGGGCCATTCTCCTTCTTCGGTCACAGTCTGGGAGCCCTCATAAGTTTTGAGTTGAGTCATTATTTGGGACGTAATCACAACTTATACCCTTCACACCTATTTGTAAGTGGTTGGTACCCACCAAGTGAGCCATATCCTCATCCACACGAGCTGGAGGTCACTAATGACGTCTATAGGCAAATGGACCGGACTTTGACAAGCTACATTGGTCATAACAGATTGACTGCTGAAAGCCTTCCAGTGAAATTCAGCTTTCTGGACCAGACACTGCTTCAAAATCCCCAGCTGCTTCTCAAGTTGACGCCTAGTATAAAAGCTGCCATATTACTCTGCAAAAAGTACAAGTATCGGCACCGGGATAAGTTAACATGTCACATGGCTGCGTTTGCAGGAAAAAGCGACTCATTTGTGAATCCGTCTCTCATGGATGGGTGGAACAAAGAAATAACTTCTGAATTTCAATTTCAAAAATTTGTGTTGCCAGGGAAGCATATGTTTATTTGGACTGCTGGGACTCAAATTGTGCAAGACATCATCAACACGATGCAAATTAAGGTCCAAGATGATACTTCAAATGTGTTTGAGGATGTTTCTGTGAGTGGACAATCAGCGAAGAAAATATCCAGCGGAACCTCCAATTTAGTCCCACCAGAGGAAAAGAAGATAGTTGACGAGGGTTTTCCAATCTACCCACCACGCAATGGGAGACCTGTTCCTACCCCACGAAAGTCGAGTCAGTCGACGGACCTTGAATGACAAGCAGTAAAATTGTGAAGGTTCGCATTAATGTCCTTGTATGCTAAGGGTGACGAAGAATTAAATCATCTACATCCTTAATTATCAAGGATGAGATGCAAGTGCATGACTGGGGACTGAGAAAGTGCAACTGACTTGCTTCAAAATTGACACGCTACAATGGAAAACAGCCAACTAATGAAAATAATAGATTCGGTGCTTATGAAAGATGTGATTTTCGAAGAGATGAACTTTTCAGAAAAAAAAAAAAAAACGGTTTTAAGAGATCACGCAACGCATTGCTTGCACACAGCGGGAAATGTTTCTGAAAGTTATAAAGTTCATACCTCCACAGATTCTTCTAAGAAATAATCTTTTTCTGTGCGATGCTGAAGAAGTTAAAGAACAGTATGAGAGATGAAACTTAAAAGGCACTGGGAAAAATTCGATAAGACCTTATGAAGATTGGCAATGCTCTACAAGGAGAATTTACTGCTCATTTCTCTTTCTATAACGTTTAGAGTTTATATTATGTACGGCCAATTGGTGTTTTTATTTTCGACTCGTACGAAAGTTTTCACATATGTTACTTTACATAAGCTGAAGTGTGTGCGAATTTATGCTCAAATGATAATGATTAAATCTTTTATCTTCTTCTACCAGTTTATTCAAGGTGATTTATTTGGCTGATAACACCGGGACGTTTTTGGCATAAATCGTTCAATGGGAAATGTTATGTATTGCTCTAGCTATTTGTAGTTACCGGTACCATGGAATGTAAAACTCAACTCAAAAAGAACAGGGATAAACCGTGTCTGTTTTGAATCGAATAAAACTGAATTCTGCCGCTCTAATTATTTGCAATGTAGAGCAAACCTTGCTAAGTTTTTTTTATGTTCAGAAAATGTTTGGTACATTAAGAGTGAGTTTGCGACCGATTTATTTCAAGATTACTATGATCAACAAATAATCTGGACGGTTATGCACGTCAGGAGGAATTTATACGTGATTGACTGCTTATCAGTAGAAGTGAACTCTCAGATTTATAATCAACGAAGAAAGAACGAAGCAAAACTGAATTAAACTATTTTTCTACATATTTTGAGGAGACCAGCTCCAGGTGTATTAGAAGCGTTAGCAATATACGTAAAAAGTTATCAATCTGATGTACAGCTTCAAACATTATTTGAAAATGTAAATAGTATTTCGAAAAAAAAAAACAAACAAACAAACGTATGACATGTATTTCTGTATATAAAGTTGAAGAGGAATGTCATGCTATTCGGAATGAAATATTTGAAAGAGGCTTAAAATTAAAGGTAGTCTTTCGTCGCCCTAAACTGCAATTTCAGCAGTAGTCTACAGAAATTTTCAAAAGACATTTTTGATTGACATGAAATTAAAAAAAAAATGTAGAGTACTATATCTCATATTGCAGAGCATGAACTGTAATGAGAGTATTCTGACTAAAAATTTAGGCCTTGTGTACTCACCTTGACAGAATGAACTTGGGTCGAATCTCGATATGATGAGTTTTTGACAGTTGTGGGAGGGACTAGATTAGATTTGTCTGGGTGACAGACGACTGCAATTGAAGAGATGGATGAGACTTTGTATGTAAGGTAATTAAACATAAATTTAAGTATTAAATGTAAACACAAAGAATATCAAGTGCAAAAGTGTAAAGAAGCAAGCTGATTCTGGGAGACAAGCCGACTCGTTAGGTTGCACGAAAGGTTTTATATTAAAAGTAATGAAAACATTCATTTCAAATTATTGTACACGCACCGAAAAGTGCTCCAGAAAACAGAAACATTAAGAAAAAACAAGAATGTTGCAAAGTTTGGTAATATTGGAATTGAAGCGGTACATTGAGTTGGTGTGTGGAATTCACAAATAATTTCTAACCTGTAAAGTCTTCGTCTCATATAATCTAATGACAAGTGGTCAAACATCGACAGTCCCAATATCAGGTATACAAATATAAACAACTGTGTTTGTTTGTTATCTTTTTTTCCAAATCGTGCAAAATACCGCTATATGGCAGGATGCAAACAAAGTAAACAAATTTTCACTTAATCCGTAACTTTGGATCAGAAAAGTGACTAATTATGCTAATTATAAGTATTTTCATGTGCCTCACTATTGCCAGATTATCGACATCAACTCAATGTGCCTCCCTTATAACACTTGCTTCAGAATAGAAGCCAGTTTTTTTTTATTGTATTAATGTACTTTCGAACATTTTAATTTGTAATTGAAGAACGTAATAAAATTTGAGTTACCTGCAGTGACGGCCTCGAACGTCAAATATGGAGGCAAACCAGTGGCAAAGGAAAATGTTAGGGGCATGAACAATTTTTGCAAGCAGAGCGAAACCGAACGGAAAGCGCGCGTTCCTGCTGGTGGGGTCCAGGGGACGAAACCTGCGAAAGTTATGAGCTCCTATAATACCTCTTGATATAATTAGTCTCGAGATAGGTATATTACTTTTTTTTCGGTTGACCTGGCAGCTAACTTGTGATGCGGGCTGGGACTGGGAGCAAGGAGAAAATCTGGTCTGGAAAAAGTCCCATGCCCCCCCCCCCAACCGTAGCGGCGCCATTGGTTACCCGACGGAAAAGATAGCATAATTCAAAGATCTGTGTAAAAAATTCGCAAATTAATGTTTTCTTTGTCTGAGGAGTTGTTGTTTTTTAATTTTTATTTGGAAAGCTACCACTTTTTCAAAGCAAGCGACTCGTAGTAAGTGTATTTTTTCTTATTATGTTCAGTTTGTGTGTGAGATGGTGATATCTCTGACAAGAAGTAAGCCTTAATCGATTTTGTATATGTTAAACAGTCATATTGGATTTAATTGATTTGTTTAGTAGTTTGATCTTACTGAATTTAAATCGTAAATCTCAAATGCCAATAGCAAAGGTCTGAACAATGTGTATAGAAAAGGGAAAAATGTATAATAGCATGTTACAGAATTCACGTTCAACTTTTAACTTTCTAACTAACATTTTAATCAAATATGAGTGAGGCGTATTAGAATTAAATTGATTTATTTAGCAGTATGCTTTACTTCTTTCTTTAAATACTTTCCCATGACGTTACAAATGATTGAAATCATGTTTGTAGAATATATGAGAAAAGTATATATGTATCATGGTATGGAAGTCATGTGAAACATATCGTTTTGTTTTTTTTTTTTGCTAACATTTCTTTAATTTTATTTACTTGTTGCAGTGTCATATTGGAATGTGATTGATTTTTAAAGTATTTAGCTCGGCCTGGTTTTAAATGGAAATACATTCCCATTCTTATTGAAAATGGTTTAAATGATGTTTGTAGAATAAGAGGGAAAATGTATTGTTATGGAAAATGTTACGATTTTTTTTATATAAAACAATAAATGACACAAATTTGGAGTACGATCTAAAGTAATCAATACAACGACAGTATTTCTTCACTTTATAAAATCCTCATTTTTTTTTATCTTAAAATGTCGACATAAATTTTTGTGTGTACCGGAATATACTCGTTAGATGCCTTGTTACTTTAACGCGCTCTCCATGTGTGATCTTAGCGCGTAGCGTACAGAAAAAGTTTAGCTAAAAATACTTCTCAGATTGAAGGAAATTGCACTCCTCAGTCTCTCTGGCCTTATGAATTTCAGCTAATAATTCTTCATTTTTAAGGAAACATGTAGGGAGCAGGTGTGTGTGTGTTGGGGGGGGGGTGGTTTAAGAATTTCAATGGTGCGAAACTACTCCATAAAAATAGGTGTCATCACTACTTATGCTGCATGTCAAAGACGGACCTTCCAGAATCTTACTGCATAATGGGTTTTACCTTTATATCACTGGACACTATTCCGGGCTGTTGTTGTATAATTTGAAGGTCAGACATCTTTCTCGTTATGTACATGTGCCTCTATATTGCGCCTTTGGCGCAAACTATTACCCTGCCTCCTGTGAATAATCTATGTTTGATTCATTCTTCACATGTCAACTAGGGCTGACACATTTGCTCATAATTTCATGTTTGAGTTTCTTTTATACAAAAATTTGTACACTATCTGAATCAGAATCTAGGTTTGAAATTTATTTTTGCTTGTTTCAAAATTTATGGAAAAGGAATTTAAACAACCTTTCTCAATTTTCATTTCAATCGTTTGTTTTTCCCTTTACATCTACTTCTCAACAAAGTGTCAAAAGTCTTATGTCGTCACATTGTTTCAGATTCTTTTTGTTTTTTCCTATAATAAAATTTCCTGATTGTTCTTGAAATTTAACACTGTTTAAATGTTTGAATATCTTTTCCTGTAGATCTAGCTTAACTACACCATGAAAAGGGTATAAGGCAATGTTACTTACAAGAAAAAGTCGCATTACATTAAAATTTATTATCTTCCAAACGGCATATGCTATTGAGATGCAGTTTTCACCATCTGTGTTGGAGAGGTAAGAGAAAAAAAAAATCTGCATATTATAAAGCCAATCAATGTAGTCAATTTTAGGCGCCGTCTGAAAGAGCTTTGACGATTTTGACCATTAACGTTGGAACTTTTTACCCTAAAATATGATAGTTAAGTTACCCTAACGTATTTTATTATATTTCAGTTTCAGATTATTCCTGTTTTTTATATGAATAAAAACAAGTTTATGATAAAATCAGTTGATTCTGTATTTTGTGGGACCACAATGTTTTTCATGTACCGTTGTAATGTAAGTAACTGGAGGGAAGTACAGTTTTCTAAAACTTCGATAAAATGTCATAGATATTGTATAAAGAAACCAGAATGCAAAAATGCATTGAGGTTTCGATGATGCATACAGAACATGTTCTTTTCAAAAAATGCTGCAGTTATTGTAACACATGGTGACCCAAAGTGACCTTTGACTCCACCAGTAAGTAACTGGTTTTTCTTTTAACCAAAACACTTCTACAATGAAAACCCAAATTTCATGCTGTGCCTTAAGATAATCTATCCTATTAACAAAGTTTTCATAGTTTGATCTCTGGTGACCCCAATTGACCTTCAACCTCCATCAAGGACAACAGAAGCCATCTTCCAACCATCACACATCCACATTCTAACTTTGAACTCTCTCTCATTTTCTCACCTTGAAATACAAAGTAGGAGTTTTCAAGGTTTGACCTTGGATAACCCCAGGTGAACTTTGACCTTTACCAAAATTAATAGGGTCCACCCTCTCGTCATAATTCATTAACAAACCAAGTTTGAAAAAATCCAAGCTTCCTACCACTAGATATCATGCAAACAAGGTTTTCGGGGTTTGAGCCTCCTGTGACCTTGGATGACCTTTGATCTCTAACAAAATCAATAGGGTTCTCCCTCACATTATGATGCATCAACATACCAAGTTTGAGATTAATCCAAGTTTCCTACCTTGAGATATCATGCAAACAAGGTTTTCGAAGTTTGACCCCCTGCAACCCCAGATGACCTTTGACCCCTACCAAAATCAGTAGGATTTTTCCATACATCAAAACGCATCAACATATCAAGTTTGAAATCAATCTAAGCTTCCTTGCTTGAGATATCATGTAAACAAGGTTTTCAGGGTTTGGCCCCCTGTGACCCCACACGACCTTTGACCTCTACCAAAATCAATAGGGTTCTTCCTTACATTATGATACATCAACATCTCAAGGTTGAAATCAATCCAAGCTTCCTTCCTCGACATAACGTGTAAACAAGGTTTTCAGGGTTCGGCCCCCTTTAACCCGAAATGACCTTTGACCTGCACCAAAATCAATAGGATTCTTCCTTACATCATAATGCATCAACATAACACGTTTGAGATTAATCCAAGTTTCCTACCTTGAGATATCCTGTAAACAAGGTTTTCCAAGTTTGACCCCCTGTGACCCCAGATGACCTTTGACCCCTACCAAAATCAGTAGGGTTTTTACATACATCATAATGCATCAACATATCAAGTTTGAAATTAATCCAAGTTTCCTACCTTGAGATATCATGTAAACAAGGTTTTTGGGGATTGACCCCCTGTGACCCCAAATAACCTTTGACCTCTACCCAAAATCAATAAGGTTATTCTTCCCATCATATTGCATCAACAAATCAAGATTCAAATCAATCCAAGCTTCCTACCTTCAGATATCGTGTAAACAAGATTTTCTGGGTTTGACCCTCTGTGACCCCAAATGACCTTTGACCTCTACCAAAATCTCAAGGGTTCTTGCTTACATCATAACGCATCAACATCTTGAGTTTGAATTTAATCCAAGTTTCCCAACTTGAGATATCATGTAAAAAACGTTTTGGGGGTTTGACCCCCTGTGACCCCAAATGACCTTTGACCTCTACAAAAATTTGTAGGGTTCATCTACCCATCATACTGCATCAACATATAAAGTTTGAAATCAATCCAAGCTTCCTACCTTAAGATATTGTGTAAACATGGTTTTCCGGGTTGGACCACCTGTGACCCCAAATGACCTTTGAACTTGACCAAAACCCATACCATTCTTCCTCTTGATATGGGACATCTATGTACGAAGTTTGAAAACTTCCTGACATTTCTACCTTCAGATACTGTGCTAATGAGTGAAATGTAAAGTGTTTCAAGTCCTATGAACATTTCTACATTGAGATACTTTGTTAGTTAGTTAAATGTAACGTGTTTCGAGTCCTTTGACACCTGTCACACCAAATAACCTTTAAACTCGTTGAAAACTGATATTGTTCTTTTTCTTGATATAGGACATCTATGAACCAAGTTTGAATACTTTCAAACATTCATACCTTCAGATACTGTGTTAATGAGTTAAATGTAAAGTGTTTCAAGTCCTATGGCATTTCTACATTGAAATACTGTGTTAATGAGTTAAATGTAAAGTATTTCGAGTCCTTTGACACCTGTGACCCCAAATAACCTTTAAACTCAATGAAAACTTATGCTGTTCTTTTTCTTGATATGGGACATCTATGTACCAAATTTGAATACTTTCAAACATTCCTACTGTGCCATATCATATTGTAAAGTGTTTCCAGTCCTTTGACCCCTGTGACCCCAGATGACCTTTGAACTCCACCAAAAACGATAGGGTTCTTCCTCTTCATATGGGGCATCTAAGTACCAAGTCAGAAAACTGTCAGATATTCCTATCTTGAGATATCGTGTTAACGAGTTAGTTGTGTTAAATGTAAAGTGTTTCGAGTTTTTGACCCCTGTGACCTCAAATGACCTTTAAACTCGACCAAAATCGATAGGGTTCTTCCTCTTAATATAGGGCATCTATGTACTAAGTTTGAAAACTCAGCGGCATTCCTATCTTGAGATATCGTGTTAACAAGCAAAGTGTCACAAACACACACACACACATACACACACACGCACACACACACACACACACATACATACACACATACACACGCACGCCATCATGATTGCATTGGTTTCTCTTACCATCGAAACCAACAAAAACGAACTATAAATGCAAAAAATAAGTTGAATAATAAGACCTATAGGTAACCTGTATAACTGAATCTGAATAGCTAAATCTGTCGTTATGAAACCCACTTACTCCTAAAATTCCCTGACATTTGTATTTCGAGGATGTTTTCATTATGCATGGGCGAGGAGAATTACATTAACAACCACTTGCTGGTCTCATTCAATGATTTGGTACCTGACGTAACGTCACATCTGGATTCTTTTGCAACAGCAACGGGTTAATTTTAAAACATCTCCTGACAAATTCAATTTATTAACCAACAAATCCGTTTTATTCATCCTGGTTGAGGTCGACTGAGGCTGGCAAAATCTGTCCACCTAGGCATGGTTCGATGAATCGTTTTTCTTTTCTCGGTCAAAAAATCAAAATTTGTTCCCAACGTTTGTTTGTCAGCCTTATATTAAGCATTGTTTTAACAGTCTAAGTATCAATATTGACACTTTCCATTATGTAATTTGTTACTCTGTTCGTTTTTAGAGTTATTGAACTTAGGCGACCTGAATGCCTGAACGGACTTTACTCCCTCGTGGTACTGAGCAACGCATTTGTGTTTCACTTTGGCAATAACAAACTCTTGCAGAAGTTTACTTACAATTGACATCATGATATGGCAAAATTGTCCCATGAAATCTTTGTATCTGTCATTCAAGGTACAATATGCATTCTAGTTCCGTCCAATTTACTTAAAGACGGACACATTTCACCCCAGGCCATGTTTTGGTTCAGGAAAGTGATCATAAACAATGTGATAACAGGCAATGTTCTGTTTACACACACAAGGGCTTAGTCTTGCATGCTTATCATGATATGTTTTCTAAATCCAAGAGAGTGGAATCATTAACGGAAGGTTAGTATTCACTCTTAAAAATGAGAATGATTCTTTTCAACTGCATGAAATCTATTTGCTCGAAATTTCCAATGTCGCACCATTCGCTTTCGCGCTATAACGAAGGTGTGAAATTTCCTTCAAGGAGTCATGAGAGCTCGAAAGGATTTTAAGATTTTGTTTCAGCAAATCATCCCCTGTAAACTAACTTTTCACCTGAATATAGAAACATCGGAAAGGTCTTTCAGGTTAGAAGGAAGGTTAATTTTGAGTTAATTGCAGTTGGATGAATCTTTAGAATACTTGAACAAAATAATATGGAACCGAATTTAAGTTGTTAAAAATTTTAAAAACAAACTCTGATTGCCGTTTTAGTGAAAGGGGAATATAAGGCAAAAAATTAATTTTAACACGTGAGAGAGGAACTGAATCTACTCAGTGTGGTGAAATTCCCATTCAAACTGGACTTGTATTTCTCGAGATATCATCAAATGAATTCACTAGATTTGTGTTCCAAAGTGAAATTGAGGGCAGTAGAAATTATATCAGTTCCTCACATTGGCAAGGAATGCTTTGTTTCCCTTTGTTTTTCAGACTGTTGTGTTGACCTTGACGTTGGTTAGAATAGGACCTCCCGATGGGGAGCATAGTTTCAATAGTTCTCATGACACTTATGCAACCATAGTTTGATAATATGGGTCTGTTGAGTAGAAAATATGCTGTAAAGTTTAAAGAAAAAGAAAAGACTCTCCATTAATGTATGGATATGATGTCATATGTGCTTGCTTTAAGTTCACTTTTTGTTGAAATGTGACAAATTTAATTGCCCATATCTTGAGAACCACAAATCGGATTTCAATGCAAATTTCACCAAAATGCTTAAAATAAGTACCCCTCTAACATATCAAAACTTGATATGACCTTAAACCCGTCTTTTAAAGCACGAACAGGAGTCTACTTCCTTACCACATATTTACCTCGAATTAAGATTCGTCAACACGTAATGACTCTTAAGCTATTTTGTTCATGCAGAAGAGTGGATAAAAGCTGCAAATGCCACGCCCATTACCCACTCAATACAGCCATGAAGCAGGGAGTTGCCAGCAATCCCTCATAAGCTTATACGGAACAAAGGTTTTGAAAGCTTTGAAAGTTTTGAAAAGTTAGTGAAGTGTCAATTGTTTCGTCATTCCCAGAATTAAAAAAAAAACATTTTGCACTTTAACAATGACATGAAAGGATAAATATTACACAAAAAGAAAGCTTTGAAAGTTTTGAAAAGTTAGTGAAGTGTCAATTGTTTCATCATTACCAGAATAAAAAAAAACATTTTGTACTTTAACAATGACATGAAAGGATAAATATTACATCTAAAGAATAATTCAGAACCAAATTTCTGTTTGATATGTTCAAGAGGAACATATTCTAACTCATATTCATATTCATGTTACTCTGGTGAAGTTTTCATTCTTTTCATATGCTCGGTTCCCGAGGTATTAGCAACTGAAGTAGGCTCATTTTCTACGAAAACTTAACTTGAAGCAAGCACATGTGACGTCATGAATTCACATTGATGGTCAACATTTTGTTTTTCTTTACTTTTCACCCTTTTGCTTTTCCTTTGGGCAGATAATGGATGCTATCTTGACATTTCGGCGGATACAGTTTTTAAAATTCCATTGCTTTGGATGCCGCATGCCAAGACGATCGTACAGAATTCACTGCATTTGGAGATGGGGATAACTGAAGTAACACTAGGGGTAACTGCGGTAACACATTAGTTACGCTCTGCACAGATAACTTTCCCGATCTAAGTGAGGCTTCATTTAAACGTACATAGTTTCTTAAAAACTCAATCAAAGACCCTCAAAAGTGGCATAGATGAACTCTGTGGGAATTTTACCTGTAGAACAATACCTTAAACTCTGAAAATAGTCGCAGAATACCCCCCAAAAAGCATACGAAATGTCGAAAAATCTTACGCAATCTCTCTTTCTTTTGCGAGTCACGCTCTTTCTTATGCAAGTCTCACTCCCAGGTGTGAGAGCTACTCGAGATAAGCCGGATATCAAGTGACACTTCTTCCTGGTCCTTTTCTGTACACTTTGATAAGTGTTGTCCTTCAGTGGACGTAATAGCTTCTTCGGAAGCAGTTTCAGAACTCCTTCGGGAGTAATCGTTTGGTTTTCGCCCCTTGGCTCTTCGCCAGAGAGTCGTGGGGACTTTTAGAAAAAAGCTTCTTCGGGAAGCAGTTTCAAGTTTGGTTTCGCCGAACGGCCCTTTGCCAGAGGGTCGGGAGGACTTTAGAAAAAGAATGCGTATTCTTTATGTACTTTACAACCCTGAAGCTATTACGTAATAGCTCCGTGCTTCTCACACACACTCGCGTGGATTTCACGTTCAACAATGATGAGTCATATTTCTCAGTGTTTTTCGAAGTCAAAACTCGCTCTTACAGTCAAGCCTCGCTGTAAGCGTTAATGAGGCTTGTGACGTCATCCTCTAAAATGGGAACTCCGCCCACAAGAGAAAATCATGAGTTTCGCAGAATAGGTACCTAACATGCTGGGGGGACTTCAAGCTTCTGAATAATGCATAAAAAGGCGTTCCTTGTTGCTGTATCCTTGGTCATTTGAAATCTTAAAGTCTTTTCTTTACTAAAAATATCGTGAGGTATTGTTTCTTTCGCAATTTCACAGAGAAATTTTCCATCAAAAACAGGTCAACTTTTGGTGGGGTTTTTTGACTGGCCTCAAATTTTGCGAATACCTGACCGTATTCAGGATCATTGGGGTGTAAAACTTCCAAAATCGAGTGTTTGAGACATAAAGCTAACTACTGATACCTATTACACTACGAGCAAAACAACAAAATAGTCGCAATGAACGTTTTTGCAAGTTGGAATTTTGCACTTTTTGGCCACGTAGAGCATCGTACAAGGCGGTAACGTTATGGTTAACATATGGTAACATATGGTAAGCTATTGTCATTGTCTTTTGAATCTAGGCTGCTAACTAGAATACTATTTTAGTCCTTATGTCAAGTAATAAAGTGAATTTTAATTGAACTGACAGGCCCTTTTAAGGTTTTAAACCTCTAACAAATAACATTAAAATTTTACAGACAGGCCTAGTCCTAGTCTATACTAGGCCTTGGCCTATGCATGCTAAGACTGCACACTGTGGTCCATAGTGAATGTATGAATGTGTACTGATGATCTGTGATCATCATACAGATACTACTTTACTAGTCCTTGCTTGCTGTATGAGTGAGTTTTCATTTTAGAAAAAAGCTTGTAAAAAATTTTAGGAGGCCTGTAGCACAAAATTATTGTGTCATATGCACCTTGTGAGTTGAATCAGGAGCAATGTACAGTACCAACGATGAAGATTAAGAACCAAAATAAGTAAATTAGTGTTACACTTACAGGTATTGCAGGCTACATGAAACAATTGATATAGGCCCTATAGCCATTTATTTACACATACACTTTACCAGCCTGTCGGTTCTTTCATATGGTTTTACCAGACAAAGTCAAGAATTTTCAAAAGGGAAATGACTCGAGGAATATACTTAGAGTATATGGAATGCGCACCTATAAGAGCTCCATCAGTTTCAGGATTTTTTTGTTTATTATTTTGCCTGGGCCATTGTTCTCAGTTTTCTTACTTACCGTATTTTTGCACTGTTGTGCTGAATCATATTTCTACACAAATGAATTAATTGTGCCTTAGTTCTCAGCCTGTTCCTGATGAAATGTAATTGCTAGCTATAGCATACGGCCTACTAGTGCTCTAGGCCCATTTGGGGGTTATAGGTCAAGATTAGAGCTTGCATTATATACCCCTTTCTTGTATAATGGCACTAATGGGATTCTGATTCAGTGTATCTTAGAGGACAATTTTTCTCTACACAAGCAAAATGCCAATTTACTGACTTAAGAATTTTGGTTGTGCACTTGTGTCCTGTATCATCAGCTGTTAATTCTGATGGATGAAATCTCATATGTTCTTCTGAGACTGCCTTCTCATTTGAAGTATAAACTGTTGTCATTTTACACCACTAACTGAGCAGAGGAGAGATGAATAATGTAACAATTGCCCTATCATATAGTAATGGCATATTACAGTCAAAGTTTTTGTCAGGCTTACTTGAATTAACTTGATGGCCCGTTGTTACCTTACTCTCAGTTGATATGTCTCCAGTTGTGCATGGGGGTGGGGGTTGTGTACTGAGTACCCAGTTCCCTAAAAAAACTTAAGACCCACCCAGTTCCACATGCTGTTCACAACTTATATTACTAAACAAAGTGTTTCTGATCCGAGGCTTCATTTCTTCGACCTCACCACCTAAGGATAAGGATCGACTGACTGTATAGCGTTAATTACCCCAGAGTTCACTAACAAGCCTTACAAGAGAACTATACATTCCAATATCCCTCCATTTTACCTCTTTATTGTCTAGTTTAATGCCACAATTTTTCTGTCATGTTATTGTTTGCAATAATTTAAGAGTCTAGTACAATAACTGTGATTTACTGATTCTATAATGTGGTAACGTGCAAAGTGTATGGCCATGTATGTCAAAAGGTTACCATGAGTCGGTCAATTAATAGGTGTTGCACATCGTGCCGTACGTTGTATAACACTGTGGTGATCGACTCAAGGTACTGACGTACTTAAGATGCAATCACTATAACCCTTGCATCGGTAGCCACTTAATCGTTACAAGGTTTTCAAAAATTGACTCTCAATGTAATTTTCCTGCCATATATATGTAAATCAAACGTAAAGGAAGACTCGACGAGGTTAACATGATTAATACTTATGTGGAGGATATTTTCTCGCTCGGTGTAGTTCCATTTTCGCGCAACTAATGCAAACACCTCAGTACGGGAAATTGGGCTTTTTACAAACGGTGCAAGGCAGTGTCAATACCTGCTCTAAACTTTGCGAATACCTGAACGTATTCAGAAATATTTCATGGTAATGTTAGATTTTTTAGGTGTATAAGGAAATTTCTGATGTACCCTCCTTCTGGCATACCGTGCCAAAAAACTTCGAGAAAAAACTAAATTTTCCGAACAGAATGAAAACTGTTTTTACGAGTTCGAAAAATCGTCTCAAATTCATTGCTTTGTGTATAAAATACTTCAAAAATGTTGCAGAACTATCGGAAAATGTGTTCTCTATTAATTTTAATGATGATTTTGTAAGCTTATGTGTTTTTCATGTCGAAATTTGGATTTGAAAACAGTTAGTTTTTGCTAATTATATATGCAAAGGCTGTGACGTCATGCATACTCAAATTAGAAAAGAAGCGACTTTTGGTGGCTGTGCAGACTGGCTGCTTAGGTGGAAAACAGAGTAATTCACTTGCAAGGCATTGAGAATTTTCGTTAACACATCTATTGTTCTTAATATATATTTATAGTACATAGGTTAACGGGAGACAATCAGCTTTTACGATATGTTATTCTGGCACTTTTTATCAATTTCAAATCTCAGTGGGCTGCGAGTAATCGGATTGTACAGTACGTGCAGCTCGGAGAGATACCATTGCTGTAGTGATACCGACATCTGTTCAGATAGACCTAGAAACTACGGTTTATCAATAGAAACGGTGTCTATAGGGAGGCAGCACATATGTGGAACAGCCTGGTCAGAGTCATCAAAAGAGATAAGAGCGGTGTATCTTTACACCTTGGGTAGAGCAGGCAAGCAAATCCCAAAAGCAGTGAGTTCTGTACAGTCAACTTCTCACGGCATTTATGGTTTTCATTTCATCCCAGTTTTGTTGCATAAAACTGGCGGTAAATCGAGTAGTGGTATTTTTCAAGTGACGTTACTTACTAAAACTATACTTGTCGTCCCTGATTATGGGCAGTATGTGTTCTATCGACACGTGCATATGACATCACCTTATATAGTTACAATCTTTCTGCAATAGACCTCTGAACATCAACGAAGTGACGTCTTTGAGTGAAGGTGGCCAACACAGGACCTTATCATCAGCTTGGGGCGATCTAACCGAAAGAAGGTACCAATCCAAACCAGTTTTTGGATATTTGAGTAACTTTAGATGAATCTGATGCAACATTTAGCATCATTTGAATTCAATTTTTTTGTTGCATTACAAAAAGAAGAAGAAAAAATGCTTCTACAAAATTCGATTTGGGGCTTGACCCCCTGCTCCGAGACCCACCTCTGGCCACGCCAATTAATTCCTGGGTGTGATTCAAAGTAATTTTTTCAGCTCTGTCACATTCTCCATGATGTTATCATGCAGATCAATGATTGGACAGATCACAACCTTCACAAGCAAGGCCGTAAAAAGTCAAATTTCGTAAGAGGAGCAAGCCAGATTCATGTTCGTTAACTTCAAAACCTTCTTCAAATATTGTCAATTCAAAACGTTACATAAATCTTATTCAGTTGTGACATACCATTATAGCTTTCATGATAGAAAATGTTGAAACTCTACAACAAACTAAACAGAGTCTTTATCACTTTCGCTAAGAATCCTCAAGTTGCTTGTTCTGGCTAAGAGCAACATGGCAAAAAAAATCATCTTAAGTAGGCTGAGGGTTCCTAAGGCTGAAATTTCAGCTCATCGTGTTAACTATAGTCAGATGTAGACCAAAACGTTTTACTCAATATCTCTAGTGTCAATTAACTGCGTTTCTATCTCTATATTTATCACTTAAATCTTTCATTTTGTTCAATAAAAGCCAAAGTCTGGAAGAGTGTTCACAATTTCGAAATGAAACCCTTATCGGCCATCTGGACAGCTCTTTGCATGACTTCTGACCAAAGCTTTGCAAGAGCTTTAATTAGATACGGCATTCCCATGCGTTACTCCATAAAAGAGGTTAGATGAGTTGTCGCGCGTGGGAGAAGTCAGCGATTTGGGGGTAAATGACATTCCGCTCCCTGGCATATTCGATGAATGCATGAAATTTAGAAATCCATATTGAACTTTTTAAGCCCAGGGAGTTTTTAGACAGTCTCAGACTGCTCGGTGTAAACCGTTCTGGCCCCAGACACAACAAAATCCCCGTTGTGGGGCAGACTGCAACAGCCCCGAGTTTCGGTACCAGTGTCTCGCCCATCACCTAGGATCAGAAAGTTAAGTCTTTTGTTCCAGCAAGGAAGCTGATTTATTCCGACTCTAAATACCTCAGAAACCTAATGCTTCCCTCATCAAGACATGGAAACAAGCCGTGGAGTGAAAGTCACCCTGCACTAACACTTTTCAAGACAGTAAAATGGACCTTGGGCATATGATGTCACAGTACAGGAAGGCAACTGGGGCAAGTTAATATTTAAATATATGAAAACAAAATATGACAAATAAAAGATTCCCAGTAAACTTGCCACAAAAGTCAGAAATGCTGCAGGTTAACTGGCGTCGCTGAAAGTGAAAGAACACCCGCCACTAAGGCAGAAGGGCAGCTTGAAGCTAAGGAGGGTGAATATGGACCTAAAAAGTTCCAAGTTGTCATTGACTAAGGGTCTGGCCCCCCAAGACCTTTTTTCTCTTGTAAAAGACATTTTGATATCTTCAAGTCTGCTCATCTTCACATGGTGTATGAAACATCCCTCTTTTTGTTCTGTCATTCAGACTGAAACAGCCAAAATCATAACTTTTGAAAAAAGGTGTTGATCTGGAAGAGTGGGTAAAAGTAACCTATTACGTAAAACGTAGCTGCTGCATAAGCAAAAGTAACAACTGCCACAAAAAATTGATTAAAATAGAGAGTGCTGCCAATCGATTGGTTTAACTGCAAAAAAATGCAATATATTAAAAAAAAAACAGGCTTTGTCGTTTTGACAGGCGACACATTTTAAAGAAGGATATAATTATAACCCAGAGAATACAATCATTTCTGTAAAAAGGAAAAAGAAAGGAAGCAAACGAAAGAAACGGCGAAATTTTTTTTATCCCAAACACAAAACTAGTTTGGATATTTCTTTAATGTTCCTTTAAAATAAAAGTTAAAAACTATTGAACGTGGTAAGTGTTCCCCTTGCCAACAGCAGTTAAAAATACGGATGAAGGCGACGGCCATGGTTGCTGTCTTTAAAAATGCTGAAATTTGAGAGTTTTCTTACAGACTTTCTGAAAAGTACGATAGAAATGTTTAGCACTACAAAGTAAAAAAAAAAAAAAAAAACGCTTTACGCATCATGGAACCAGACACTAACTATCGAAGCGTGAGTTTTCAAATTTCAGAACCATGCGGCATTTTCCAGAGCCAAACGCAGACCTGACACTCAAACTTCAAGGGTTTTCAAAATCATTGTAAAATTCCAGTCTTTTACCAGACTCTTCTTTCATTTTCTTCACAGCGTGGAGGACACTGGATATTGAGTAAGGAAGAGGATGAAAAAAGAGATGAGCAAAGTGGAAATGTCCTGAGCAAATTTATTACGTAGACATTCATGAATGGTCCTTCCTCCTAATAGTGTGTATCTTTTGTCAATTGTTTAATGAGGTAATGGTACATAATTATGTAAAGCATATTCTATCAAAACGATAGCAACCAACTGCATATTTAAACTTTAATAAACAAAATATCGATGAACGAATAAACGAATTAGTGATTGAATGGCAGGGCTGGAATTAAGGTTGCAGCAGGGCAAGGCCATTTTCCTATCAGTTTTAAAGGGCATGTCATGCAAACTGAGAAGGCACCAAGGCCAAACAAGTGATTTTGTATTGACCACTGTGTAATCTCACAGGAAGGGCGTAGAGGCCAAATGGCCTTGATGGCCATTAAATTTTATAGGGCATCAAGGCCATTGCTGAAGATACGAAGACCATGGCCTTTGTGGCCTTCGATTAATTCCAGCCCTGGAATGGTAATACTAATAATAATTTACAAAATATCACCCAATATCTGCATGATATCATGCATACTAATGATATCTCGAGAGACGCTAATCTCTAACCTTATGACTTGTCTTACCCCTGACCATATTGTATGATATAAATGTCATAAATGTAGGATGTTGCCTTCTCGAGAAAGCATTATGACACAATACGAAAGAAGATCATTAGAAATCAAAATAAAAAAAGTTGGCAATAACCTGGGGAAAACCCCGAAGTTGCCTCTAAGTTTACTTACATGCACACCAGTAGCCAGACAAGGCTTAAAGGGGGAGATCTTTTTCAGTGGAAGACAATTTTTCCAAGGTGCCAAACGGGTAAAATTGTATCAGTGGCAAAGCTGAGATTTTCTAGGAGGCGATAATTTTTCGAAAGGGGGGGGGGGGGGGTGGATTTTCTCCCTTCTGCCCCAACTTGGCTACGGGCCTGTATACATGCAAAGTGTTTACTCCCTCCCTCCGTCAGTGTACACTCTAAAAACACGGGGTTAAATTTAACCAGGATCGGTGTTCTATTTACTCCAACACAATCCGGGTTAACTTTTTACACAAATCCTGGTTAAACTAACACAACTTCTGGTTAAAATAACACAAATTCTTGTGAAAATAACTAGGATTTGAGTCAGTTTAACCAGGAGTTGCGTTAAAATTTAACCAGGATTATGTTGGAGTGAATAGAACACCGATCCTGGTTAAATTTAACCCCGGTGTTTTTAGAGTGATGCATCAAATACATTTGTCTTTTGACAAGCTATCAATTCTTCTGAAAGCAATGAATTGAAGACATAAAAGGTATGCATAAAACTCAATATGAGTAATTATCGAACACAGCTGTAATTGTTGCCTTTGTCAGGGTTGCCGCATGTAACTTAAAGAGACAGTTCCCCTTAAATACAGGATGTTCAGCATTTCAAGGACTTTATAAATTAGTGATAGAAACTTTCTTTTAAAGACGAAAAAGGGAGGCCATGCGGCCTTGGTTTTCATCATAAAATTACAACAAGAACCATTTACATCTTAAATTTCTCGTCAAAAGTCTCATTCCATTTAAATTTAGAGGAAAAAATGAATCGGCTTAAGTAAGAACATCGTTCTCGTCTTTAATATTATCCTTTATGTATGGAATCGTAGGCACTAAAGGCATTTGTTGATGTAGTCTCACCTTTTAGATTAGAAACAATGACGGTCCATTACACACAGAAGTACAAGCATACGTAGGTTCGGTGTCATTTAAATCCCATTAAGCTGTCATCTACTTTATTACTTCGAATCAAAAACTAAAGTGTAGCAAAATATCTTGGCAACAAAACCTTTCAAGCTTGTGATCACCAATCAACTTGAGCATTTTACTGAGAGACATCGCTTTATTTACACAATTTATCAGTAAAAAAGGAAACAAAACAAGTCAAAGATATAAGCTTATCATGCTAGTTACTGCAAAGAGAGTACATCAAAGCAACGTAGACAACTTAAGAGAAATGGGGTCATTGAAAAGATTTAACCAAATTCTCATGATTCTTTCTATTCGCTCTTATGTCTTTTTCAGTTTGTTGTCATTACGCGAAAATTAAAGTCGAAAATTAAAGCCGACGTTACTATCATCTTACATCTACATAACAAAGCATTTTATTATGCAAAAGAGCCTTGCTCATTATCCACATGCTGACATGCACTGACATAACATGAAGTCGAACCGAGGTAACAAAAAAATGAAGCAATGGAGTAGGGAAAAACAAGCTAGTGAGCAACACCTGGAAAAATGCCGTCCGGCCATAAAAAAAAAAAAAAAACTCCACATATCCAAGGAGTTACTAAAGAGACTGTAGAGAGTCTCTAGCAGCTCCCTGATCTAACCAGGGAGGGGTTATTACCTCCCCGAACTAACCAGGGAGGTGTTATTACCTCCCTGAACTAACTACCAACTAATAAACCAATGAAGCACAATGCACGCATTACGTAGTCTTCGTACGCGGGCATAGAAGACTAAGCGTGTACCCGAATGGTGTATGCACCAGCTCTCTTTCGGTGAAAGATGCAATACTACGCTCTTGCTCTCATCGGGGAGTTGCCAGCAACCCCTTACCACATTAAAATAGACATTCTCAGATCTGGGAAGACATGAACATGCTTGACGGAACCTCTTATAAATATTATATTGTACATCCACTTTCAAGATGTTGACTGCTTTGTACTTTGTTTTTTGCTAACATTGACACCACGAAATCAATATTGCAGGCATAACATATTGATGATTTGTTCCTTTGGTGTGATACTGATGCTATGTCTCTTAAAGGTCTTTTTTCTCAAAAAAAACCTATTTTGCCTCTTCAATTTCGCAACTTTATCCACCCTAAGCGTCTTCCATTTTCTAACAATAAAGAAAAAATATAAACAAAATAAAATAAAGAAGAGATACAAAATAATCAACCCGAATGATAAGCCTCAGGCTGTCCTTTTTGTTATTTATTTTTAGAGCTTATCCCAGGGTTCGCCATCATGCCAGGTCAAACTTTATCTTACCATCTCAAGTACTGAAGTATAGGTGACTGGAGAATGCTGTTTGTCTTTTTTCATTAGTTCTTAAGTGGAACTTGCTTTTCCACTGAATTTTCCCCGTCATGATGATGATTTAAGAGGTGACGAAAACTTTTATTATACGGGTTTTTCTTTTCGCATTCACTTAAATAACTTTAGAATTCACAATAGAAAAGTGCTTCAACCGAGGGGGAAATATCGTGGAATGACTGTAAGGTCAATGACACTCACGTTTTAAACGTCTTCACACTAGATATGTATAATACCTTAAAGACAGAGGCTCCTTACCTTATGCTACCCTTTCTTCTGAAGTAGGAAACATGAGAAGTTGAAGCTGATCCAACAGAAGAAAAAATCTAACAATCTATCATATCTATCAGCTTTAAACATGTCCTGTTATAAATCTTGCTCAACAGGTGTCAGGTTATTGTGATCTCTTTATTTGTCTTACCGCTCCTTCAGTCATTTACAACATTCTGGGAGCTTGAACTTGACAAAATTTACATCAAGGTGTCGTTTCCACAAAATCAGAATTTTGCGATAAAATTATTGCTTCCCGTGTTAATTTGAAGAAACCCTCATACCAGATCAATTCTAGTACATATTGTAAAGTTCGTACGATGAGCAACAATGAAAAATTATTTCCCAATTCGTTGCCAAACATTTCTAATTCGTTGCCAGCAATTTCGAACTCATTACCAAATCTGATAACAGTCAGTTTTGTGGGATCATCTTCGCATGAATTATCAGTAGGTGACTGCGCAGCTTCCATGGACACAAACTCCAAAGATGCAGAGGAGCTCATACTATACATAGCGTTATCACAGACTGCTATGAACTCACCTGACGTCCTAGTATGTCCTGCAGGATATATTCTCTTGAAAAGAATAAGCTATATTTTGTTTGCACAACTAGAAGAGGAAATTCAGTTGTGGGGTACGTCTGTCCTAAATGTGACTGGCTTAGGAGAATCGAACCTGACTGGAATGACAGCGATTTGCCCACTTCCACTCGGGCAATTTGGTAGTAGTCTTTTTCATAGTAACTTGTGCAGGATAATTGAACTACATGTGCACGATGAAAAGAATGACAATCAACCGCAAAATCACATTTAATCTACCTGTTTTGATGAATCATTATCCAATTTACACACTCTTCATTGTTGAAGCAAAATAATACGACGTATCAATGTCATCAGTGAATAATGACTGGGTCATTTTATGTGTATACCGTTTACCACCGCGATTTGGTGTGACAATTTACTATTCTGTTAACTAGCTGAAGATATTATCTTCTGAACTCGGTCACTGGACCATGTGAACTGTTTGGTAACCTGAGAGCAATGTGAACTATGCTTTCGTTCAAAATCAAATGTTTTCCCTTCAACTCCAAATGGCGTAACAAAGCTGTATTTGCTGTTTCAAACATCCTCTGGGGATTGTGTGAAAACGTTGCCCAGCTTCATGAGTTCCCAGATTGTACTATGTAACATTAAGTTCAATCTCAGCATGAAGTGAATTGAACACAGGGAAGTATTACATTTACCACAATTTACATATCTCAGTAAAAAGTGTAGGTTCGATTTCGTTTGGTTTGGTACATAACAGTCCTAGCCCATTAGCTCTTCTTACCTGACCTACCAATGACAAGCTGGGGAAGAAGAATCAGTCTACCTTACTGATTCGTTTACTTTGTGGTTTCCTCATCATAACTTTTCGTAAAGCTCTCCATTGTTCAGACCCAGCTTAGCTTTTAAAGGACCAATTCTCTCATCCCAAACTACAATTCTTGAACTGGGGTTGACTGAAATTAATTTGGCTCAAGTCTAGTTTGTTTGACAGCTTATTCAAACAATGCAGAGTACCAAAGGTTACATTACACAGCATGAACTGTACTGAGAGTGTTGTAATTATACAAATTGAGCTATTTCATACTTACCCTGCGGCAATAACCTGAGACTGAGTGTAAATGAGGATGACTTTCAGACAAAAATGGGAGGGGCTTAAAGGGCCAAACCTCTCACCCCAAACTACAATTTTGGTACCCAGATACCTAAATTCTCAATTGGCTCAGCTCTTTGATTGGCAGCTAATTCAAACAATGCATAGTGTCAAAGCTTATATTATACAGCATGAATGGTACTGAGAGTGTTTTGATTATGTAAATTGAGTTTTTCTATACCCACCTTGGAGCAATAAACTGTGATTGTGTCTGGATGAGGATGAATTTCAGACAATTGTGGGAGGGGCTTCAGTAAGAAAGTTAGGAGAATTGGTACTGCTTGGGGTGAGAGAAGTGTGCCTTTAAGTAAATAGGTTAGGAGAATTGGTACTGTTTGGGGTGGGAGAACTGGGTCTTCAAGTTTTACATGCATGCATTATTTTTAACAATACAATCTCTTAAAAGTCAAGATATGGTTCATGTTAGCCAGGAAGTTGAGCTGCAGTCTATTTGCTAAGATTAGTTGTGGTTGGAGTTTTTCTGAAATCTGAGTGATGGGCCTTTCCTCTGATGTATATTTACGCCTCAACGTTTAGCTTCTGATCTCATATGACGGCGTCACGTCCTTTCTTTCCAATTGGGGGCACTAGATAAGGAACGACCTGAAATATTGTTAATAAAATTATTCACAAATATTGTAAAATTATTTACAATTGTCACTGCCATGAAAACCGTTTTAAATAATTCATGCTTGGGCTACAATGCTTGCTTCTACACCATTCAACATATTTCGGTCAAAGTCCTTAAGAAATTAATTCTCCGATTTTCACAGCTCTCTGTAAAATAATGCAAGTGAATGACGTAGATTGATCCTCTAGGATATTGATAATTCCCAGCAAAGAACGCTCATTTAAATTTCACCCAGCTTTGCTCAGTCCCAATGAATATAGAGCGTGAATATGATTGTGTTACTTCGTAAAAAATGGGCAATTTGGTGACGGATGAGAAGGCCTCACTATCTTAGTTCCAAGAAGTCCTGAATGCTGCTGGCTACACGTTTATTATTTTGAAAGGTCCTTGGCTCCATAAAAAATGGCACGAAACTTATAATTATTGAAACATTGAGATCCAATATGTAACAAAATTGCTGACCGTTGATAGAAGGCCCACATTCACATCACGTATTCCTTGCAAAACAATCCTCTCCTTTGCCAAAAGTTGTTGTAGATGTGTCAATTTTATTTCAGCGTAAGGTATGGATATGTTGATATCTAGTGTAGCAAATTAGCTTCCCTTCGCGACCACTTCTACATGTGTTTTCCTTATGTGAACTTGGCACATGGGATACATTCGATGAAAGCGATATAGATTTAAATAAACAAAAGTTTAAAGGGCTGATGTTGAAAGACAGACGTGTCATAATATAGATTTGATGAAGAAAGTTGAAGTTTTTTCTCTTTAAAGTACGCAGAGACAGGGACAAAAGGAGAACTCAAACCAGACTGGATAAAACATATTCCGGAACTATTTTACAGGATTCGTCCATAAGCTGGCTAATAAAACCGAAACTAATTACTTGGTTGTACCTAAACCGCTACCCCCACTTTTTGAAATTTTACAATATTCATGTCGAAAGTTTGAGTTTGGTGATTACGTCTTAAGGACACACACCTGTTCAAGAATCCTCAAAAGGAGGGACCTCATGCCTTAGACTTCTTCCCCGGTCGACATAGACGTTCGAGATGGGGCAGGGGAGCGGAGGGTGTTCAGGTGCGGTAGGCAATAGTTTGCCATCACGCAAAAATGTTAGGAGTAAAATCATATAGTCAGGAGTTCCGGCAGTCATCTGAACAATTTCATAATTTCAGCGGATCTTGAATTTATCAAGAGTCAAAATATACAAACGTAGCATATTTTCAATTCCGTTGTATAGTTTTCCCCGCAAACATTCAAGACCATTTAATCTAAAAGAAGAGGTAGTTTATTGATCACTTAGAATGTTACTGATTTTTTTTTAATGCTAACAGGAGCTTACATAATGACCGTTTAGATTCTCTTTACAAGCATGCATGAAAACCGAATTTTTGGCCATTTGAGTGGTCGCGATTTTTCAATTTTTTTTCTACGGTCCTCTCCAACCAATGGTGACGCCCCGCTTAGATAGCCTTTAGAGCAAAATTAAAGTATTTTTAATACTTTTCTGAGCACTTTGTAGTTTAAGAACTTATTTTGAAGTGAGAATTTTATTGCAAACGTTTACAGAAGATAGCGACTGCTTAGATTCTTCGTCCTTTCTGACAACAGTAATGAGCCACTTGATTATTTTAACTTCACTCAGACCTATAAACTTACCGAGCTTTCATTTATTCAGTATTGGGGCTGATAAAGGCTTCACCTAGCCACTGGAGAAATTCTTTAAATAAAATCGTAGACAGTCCCCAGACAAATGTAATTTCGCTACATCATGTGATAAAGTGTATGTTAGTTTCCTGACTTGTAATATCCTCTTCTTTTAAACAATTTTTCTACTTCGGCAACGCCCCTTAAAAAAGTGAAACAAGGTGGACCTTTGCGATGAGGTCAAATATTTTTAGCATGTCCTCTAAAAGTGTTACCGAGCCCAAACTTTAGTATTTTCAGTTTAAATTCTTACACAGAATTTTATATACAAAAATCCCTCTTTACTTTAAACATGGTGGATTCTCCACTTTGCTTGTTGTGCATCACAAGTGAAGAAACGATTGATCATATATTTTTGCGTTGCAGCGTGGTCTCAAAATTTACTTTAGACGTACAAAAAAATTGAACAAGCAGTTTTTCTTCTCAACAGAGGGCATGTTTTTGGCTTTTAGTTTTAAGGGAAAGGTTACAGTCCATATAATTTTGTAACATTACATACGAAGCCTTTAGATTTTCTGTTGTTCACGAAAATGGAAAAATTGAAAGTAATAACATTCTTCAATAAGTTCATTTTTGCAAAGTGGAAAGTTACAAAAAGAATCGCAATTTTACAATGATATATTACAGATAGTATGTATCCATCGGTTGTTACTCATCGTTGTGTGCAATATTTATTGAAAATATAGTTTATCACATGAATTAACAACACACTAAACGATGTAAATATTGTGATCACTTAATTTTGAAATGAAGAATGCGTGGTGGACAATTTTTTTGGGGGGAAACTGATAACTACAAATAGAAAGGGTAGATGCGCACTGTTTAACAAGGGGTTTCTTGATTGGCTGTCATTGTATAATATCGATTGTATTCTTTGTTAGGGTTAGGGATTAGGTTGGGGAGTAGGGTTATCGTTAGCCAGTTAGGACATTTCTTGTTTAACAGTGTGCATCGCCCCAAGAGAAACGCCTTACGAATAACGGTGTGGTAAAGATATTGAACAGAAATTGATTGTACAGACCTAAATGTAAATATTGTAATTATTTAAGAATTGGAAAAATAATTGCATAATCAACAGGAGACAAAAAAAAAACTGCTTAGATTCTTCGTATACGTCTGGTAAATACTTATTTCCGACCATCTGAGGGTTCTGATTTTTCGAAAATTTTTGCACTCCATCCCGAATGATGGTGACGCTCCGCTTAAACAGTCTTATGACAGAGTTACGTTTTTTGGGGCAAGAAAAACCCCCAAACTGAAATGCTCCCGTTCTTTTAGCCGATCGATGATCTTTTATTTCGACTCCTCAACGTACGCAAATATGAAATTTACTTCGAAAGGTAGCGTACATGGCAGTTTATTGCATGTAAAGTCTCAAAATTTCAGTTTTATCCTCATTAACCACCACAAATAAACTTTTCACACTATTCCTGTCAAAGTCGTAAATCCTCCACCATTTTGCATCTAGGTTCATTGAAAAGGCCAAAAATTTTCAGGGATGCACACTCCCCTTCGACCCCCAAGCCAGTGATCACTCAACATACTCAATGCCCCCCCCCCCTCTTTTCAGAGACATCACACACGCACACCCACACATACCAAACCAAAGCACAAAAGAACGAGAGCTGAACCAGACGAAGCTTGGAAAACCAGTATAATATAAGTTAACCCTTTACCTTTGTGCTCCAATCGGGGCTTATTTGCGCGCCTCGGGAGTGGGAGGAAAAGCGGACGTAGCACGCCCCGCATCAGGCTATTGAACCCGTGACCTTAAACTATTTTCTCTCTCGTTGTTGTGGCCGAATTTTCGGGTAGCTACTCGCAGTTTCGATCTCCGCGTGAAACAGTAAAGATGGGTGACAGCCGCGCTCTCCGTCTGGGTCCAAAAGGACCCAAACGACGGTAAAGGGTTAAAAGTCACATTTTAAAGATACATTATACTACAAAGTTACCAGCAAAACCGACCTCACTCAGGCAACAGTACTAAGTTAGATGCTGAAGACGGATGACTCTTTGAATAATTCTCTCAATGTAACTCAAGGAGTAGTTTCGCACCTGAGAGAAAAAAGTACATCAGGTATATGCGAAACGAAAACTGATATGAAAATATGTTATTTTCAATTGCCGTTACGTACCATTACACCATTACACGCAATGGTCACCAAGTCGATGTCCCTTCAGAGACAAGTAACATTCTTTTTAGCATTATATCAAAAGGTAGAATTACTCTTGAAGCGCGTATTTGTTGTATGACCGTTCTTATCCTGTTACATATTCCTAAAGATTATAGACGCTTTTCATATGACAAGCTATATTTACCCCTGACAGTAATATTGATATTTTTAGTGTCATTCCTCTCACGTCCTGTCATGAGATGATTGACAAGGGAAGATATATTGTATCTGTTTTTTCGTTATAAATATTATCAACATTAGCAACTGCTGTCTTTAATCTAATCGTTACCTTTGAAATAACAGTTACATCTTAAAAGCTTCGACATATCCTAAGCTCAAAAATGATGAGTATAGATTGCTTTAGAGGTCGTTTCTCTGTACAGATTTGGAAACAGACGTGTGATATAATGTGATAATGTGTGATTCCAAAATGAAAAGTATGAGATACGGAATGGCCTGTTACATGTTAACAAGGGCGGAACCCACTGAAAAATCAGGAACTGTGATAGGGGTGCATACCGTGGGGTAAAATTCTCTGTATCACGTCGAGCCTTAAAGGTCACAACGGGGGGTTACTGATATACCTTTGGAATACCCCAAAATTTTCATACCAGACATACAAGGCGGCGCAGAAGAACAGAGTATATCCACGACTCCGGTAAAGATAGACTCTCGTCACTCCAACCTTTTTTGATAGGTAATAGCAAAATTCTCATTTGGTTCTGATCTTTGACTGATATTTTAATCAAATGATGCGAAAGTAGCTCACATTACTTTTTAGATATTAGCATGTACAGAGAGTGTTCTATTACACATTTCGGTCTTGCATGCGCACCAAAATATGCCCTTAGGCAATGTATTCTGTAACATGATATATACTCTTAGTTTGTTTGGGCATGCAAAACAGTCTCAGACAATACATTCTCCAGGATAGAGAAGTGTTGTGATTTAAATTAAATATATTAAGCTCGTTTGTCAAGAAAATTTACAGCTTTAAAATAAGTATCTATTGCCGCAGAATGAAAGATTATTCAAAATGAGGCAGTATGCTAGTTCAATTTGTTTTAAGAAGTTTTAAATAGACAGAAATTCATTTATTTCGCACCGTTTCATTTATTTGTTTTATCACTTCCTAGTAGTTCTTACAAACATAACATGTATAGTAATAAAAAGTGAACATATGTGAGGTGAACCGAAGTACATAAGGAACCCTGTTTGACTTAAAAATATTTGCACTCCCCCGAAATACAATGCAAACGAAGCACTATTTAACACTTTAACAAAGACTGACAAAGAAACAAACCGATCATCTGAAGAAAACTAAAGTAATAAAACAAAGACGGAACGAGTAACATCTGTATTCTGTACCCCCATTAACCCTTCCCCACTAAACCCCTTACGTCGCCTAAGTCTAAGTAGTTGCGGCATGACTGTTTAAACGTTGTTGAATTTCATATGGCTAGGCAAATTCTCGCAACAAAGTTGGCACTGGCGTGACTGTTTGAGGGTTGAATACCAATGTCTCATGTTAGAGGAAGAATGAACACGGTATTGGCTAAAACAAATCAGAACATATTTTAAAAAGTGGCTGGAGTCAGTTTAAACTGCCAATTTAAGACATGGCAAATTTCAGCCTTATTCCTAAGATTTAACAGAGCGACTAATGACAATCAAAATTCATTCACTGTAGTTGTAAAAGACGGGACACTTTACAGTGCTTGTTCATGATCCGAAATCTGATCCGCTTTTTTTTTATGTCGGACCAATAGTTTTTTATTCAGACTTTTATTCTAATTGGTCAAGATTTGTCGACACTCATCCTACTTCTCCTAAACTGTAAGTTACATCGCTCAACATGCAGATATTTGTGCGAAAACAACCCAGTTCTTGCACTCGTGTCCGATAACGACCCTCTGTCGATGTGACGTCACAAAGAAATAATTGGTTTGCACTTAATATTGTTGTATCCCTGATGAAAATCATACATTAACACAGGTTGGCATTATTTTGTTCTTTCCGATTAAAGGTGGAGAAGATTTTAACAAAGCGACTAGGAGAAATCGGACCCTATGATCCCATCTGATATCGCTTCACCAGTCTCGGCGGGTCTTTCATACACGTTCTCCGTTTTACGTGTGATAGCATGCTCCCATTCTGCAGCCTAGGAATGTATATGCGTATCAAAAGCGATGTTCGAATTCGGGAGCTGTTATTTGGCCAAATAACAGCTCCCTGCTGGAATCAAAAATTTCAGGTAAACGACTTTCATAGTGCTGCGAAACCCTGATTTCGGAAACTGTTTTTACTTTTCAAACTAAATTTGAAATTGATTCGTAAAGACACAATTATCTTACATTCAAAAAAGAAAAGGGTGAAATTGATTCTGCTTTGTTAACAATAACGTGCAAATGGGAAGACATGAAGTTCCTTATACCCATTCGCGGCCTATCTGTTGCCAAAGATGGTTATTTTTATTGATTGTTAGTAATTGTGCTTCCTGAATTGCTAACTACAAAGAATTAAATGTATACCTATTAACTCAGCCACTTTGCCACAACAAATGAACAAATAGGTTAATAGTTCTTTAAGTGTAAACCTGGCCTCCTACTTCAACGCTTGGAGTCATTCGTCCAAATGACCGGAACTCTTAACGTCAGTGAAGGCCTCTCGTGGTCTGAGATGAGAATTAATTTAGTTATTTCAGTTGAAAGTTTGATTTAATTTAAGTTTTTACTCTGATATTGGTCAGCCAAACTAGTTCTAAATAGCTACATGCACGAACGAGAATGTATTGTCTCAAATTATTTTCTTTGTGTACGGAAATTTGCCTTCAATGTCCAAGAAAGAAATATCCGGTGCGCAATGCCATGATCGAGGTATTCGCCTTCTGTACAAAAAATTGTGAGTCCTACTTGCTATCTCATGCTTTGAAGTTTAACAAATGAATTCGATTGGATTTGGCACACTTTGCCTCCAATAAGATTTTCTAAATATTCCATTTCTTTAAAGAGATCTTCCAACTGAGCTCGCTTCTGGACATTGACTTTTCTAAATTGTTTGCTGTCATTGCATGGGAAGTAAGGGCTGCTTACTCACACTTTTTGATTTATGTGATGTTTTTATCCAAATATCTGTAAAAAATGACCTCTTAATAACAAATCATTAATTCAGTGGCGTATTCTTTGGGGCTGAAAAGGGGGAGACTTCCTGGTCGTAGACAATTACAATCCTCCTGACTCCTGCTAAGTCCACTTTCATTTTTACAGCTGTCATTAAAACCCCAAAGAAAATACTTGTAATAGTTCAACCACCCAGGGCAAAATCTGCCCGAGACGCGTGATAAATAGGGCAAGACGGAGGATACGGTTTCTGAGTATTTTTCATCAGTTTCATAATAAATAAAGTTGTTTTTGTTTGACCATGTAAGTATACATATTCATTACTAATCATCGTAGACTACACAGAGCTGAAAGATAAAATTTACCCTCTGAAAATTTTTAACTTCTAAATTTACTTGAGCATGACGTTAAACTGCATCCAGGGTGTGGCTTCTGTTCTATTCAGCCAGTCTAGAGCAGGGCCACACATGTTTGCCCTTTAGAGGGCGTACTTGTCCATTTGGGACGTTTAGCTCCTTAAGGGAGCAGAACTCCTTCGGGAGTAAATGTTTGGTTTTCGCCCCTTGGCTCTTCGCCAGAGAGTCGAGGGGACTTTTAGAAAAACTTCTAAATTTACTTAGAAGAACGCTAATAACTCAAAGGATGTCTAAGCCCGGACCGTCACGACCGTTAGTGTCTCAACCCCGCACCCCCAAACACACACGCGAAAGTCAAGTGCCGACGACTTTCCGTATTTAACGGTATTTAAGTCAGCACCATACAGCTTTTGAAAATATACCATACTTCACCATACACCATACTTCTTTTGAAAATTTTTGTGCTGTTCCTGCGATTCTTGAGTCTTATCGATGTATTAGATATGATCAATAGCATCTTAAACATATCATGATTATACATTAGCCCGATTGTGGGTGTCAGGGCTGAGGGTGTCATATGGGAAGAAACTCACCATTCAAGATCGCAAAAGTGGCTCCAAAATTCTTGCCTTTCCCTGTTTAATGAATATTCAGTGCTTCATATAGGATGGCCAGGAACTAGATTCACCTTGAAATTGGATGTCTGGAAGAAGAGTCGGCGTACAACGGTTGTCATGAAAATAAATGATTTTAAAGCAACATCTCGACAAGCCTGTGTGGCATTCGCAATTATTTGCATTTAAGACCATTGCTAGGAAATGAAATAAAGTTAAGTAAAAGAACTAACGTCTAAGGCAATACTGAATCTCTGTATACAGGGAGTACATGTAGGTATCTTTGAAATGAATAAAAAAGCATTTTTATTGTTTTCTATCAAAACGTATGTGTTATATTGTGTCAGCTAGATAATAAAATAAAGGTTAAATACGAGTTAAAGTTATGTATCAAATACTGATCAAACACGTTGCAAATCCTTCCATTAAGTCGCCTCTTACGCACATTCTACAACCTCCAGCCCTAAGCCCGCGATGTTAACCTTAAGTTTACTCAATGCTGTCATACACGGCACATCACTATAGCCTCTTTTGAAAACAACCAACACACACCCATAAATTTCTTTAAAATAAAAACTAAGACGAATCGTCTCGTCTCCTCATGATTTGCAGATGTGTTCTATCATGGAATTAAACTGCCTAATATAACAAAAAAAAAAAAAACAAACAAACAAAGGAAAGGGGATAATCCTCCCTTTAAACCCTGTGCAAACGAGGAAAGGGGAACCGAAAGATTGCCTTCCATATTTTCCCATTAGATATGAATTTCAGTCAGTAATGTGAAAGCATTCCGGCAGCTATTTATGTATTAAACAAACTGGGAATGCCTTAAATTACACAGAAACCTCTTAATAGTGCCCGATTTAATTTAAAACTTGCCGGACAAATAAAAAAGCATCATAGTTTCGGCGACATTCAAAGCTAAAAAATCCAAAACATAATGTAAATTCGCCGCACGTTTGGCAAAAATCAATTATTCCTCCGTCTCACTTCATAATTTGGGAATGATTTTGCCCGGGCTAATGGTAGCAAAATGTTAGGGCGAAAGTTGCGAAAAAGTTGCGGGATGTTTTCAAATGCCAGTTTACACAGGGAGACGGGCGGGCACTAAAGTATGTATGTACATGCAAAACCCAACCAAAATGGGGGCTGGGACTAGGAAAGTTTGATTTTGTTGAATTTTTACGCCTCAGCTTATTGACGAATCCAGACAGCAAGTGATGGTCTGATTTTAGTCGGCCATAACTGGGGTCTTTCACCTTTAAACCTCTGAATTTCCTTTCTTACCAGTATAATGGATGGATGTGCACTAAATTTTATCTTGTGCCTTCAATTACACCGAATATGAGGATTTGAAATTAATGTAGACAATAAATGAAGACAATTTAAGTCTGATTGACCCCGCTATTGGCTGCCTACAGTCACTAAAAACAAACGCTGATCGGATTCGTCTATAACTGGGACCAGTTAAAAACCCTAACCTGATAACTGGGTCCGTGCCTACCTATTTCATGAAATGCACTCAGGTTTTTGAATATTTCTACATTTTTCTAACTTGGTAGGCTCAAAACAGACATTGCTCATTAAAGAACTCGGAGAAAACATCGTTGGTCTCTCGACGTCTACGTAACTTTAAGTTGATAGAACTTCATTACCAACGCACATAATAGGGAAATTTATCACAACTGTTCTACTATCGTTATTTTGTCTCAAACCAAAAGTTAATCATTTAGTATGCACCTTTTTCAAAATATCTTTAGAAAATAGTTCTTCGTCTTGAAAATGAAATTACAAGTAAACGAGCTAATTAAAATAATTAACTAGAGAACGCAATTAAGACTTTTTTCAAAAACCTCATATATAAATAGTATTCCCTACTGGTGTGTGGATTGATAGTTTACAAGATATGTGTCAATTCATTAACATGCCATCAAAACAAAATGCCGGCAGTCATTCAACTTCCTAGAATTAATTTCATCAATACTTCTTACAGTCTTGAAGTAGTTACGGATGCATGACAAATGCCTTAACATTTAGGGTAAAGGTACTTCTGCCAAATAATGAATACATTTAACAGAGTTGAAACTAAACAGTCACTCCTGACGACTATAGGTAATAATAATGTATTATATACAGCAGTTGCGACCCCAAACACTATTTCAATTCATTATTTTTGCGACTGTTCAAGATGCGATTTTGCATTGTTGCTTAGGCCTATATCGTAATTGATAGAAACTTCATTAAAATTCACCCCCAAAACAACCATTTCAATTAAGAATCAGTACGGAAAAGTGTAAAGTGTAAAGTCCTTTTCCTTTTCTAGCCTGGTCGAGTTTTACCAAAGGAATGGAGCCTACCGTCGTCTGGGGACATTGTACTTAATGCTCTGCATAAGTGTAGAGCAGGGAAAACAATTCCAACAAGTCCAACAACTGGAAAAAGGTTGTAGCGCAGCTAGTTTAAACCAGAATATTTCGAGCTGTGGCTTAATTTCTCATAAAACCTTTCTTAATTCCTATAAACCTGTCGTATCTTATCATGTCTTGTAGAATTCGAAAAAAAAAAGTCAAAACAGAAAATGTAAATACATTTTTAAGGAATCCTATGTTGTTATTTAAAATTCGTTACTTGTTTAGTTTTGTGTGGATTCATTCTTGAAGACTAATGGATATACTTTGCAGCTGAGCGTAATCTCCTTATGTAACAATCGCGGATATAAGGGGTTGGGGGGATTTGCAGTGCAAGTCCCTTACATCCCTGCTTTCTCTGTCGTCAGCCGCCCCCCCCCCCCTTCTGGAATGTCTGGATCCGCGCCTGTGTAATCTCCACTTGGATTGTGATGCTATATAAAATGATTTTTCCATTAAGCTAATATGAAAAAGATTTTTCATATTTAGTAAGAATGATTTTTCATATCTAGTACAAAAAAAGGATTTTTCATACCTAATAACAAAATATTTTTCATATCTAGTGAAAAATGATTTTTCATATCTAGTAAAAAATTATTTTTCATTTCAGTACAAAAATTGATTTTGCATATATAGTAAAAATAATGAATTTTCCTATCTAGTAAAAAAAGATTTTATATCTAGTAAAAAAATGATTTTTCATATCTGGTAAATAATCGTTAGTAACATAATATAAGTAAGCTTTGCAATTCAGACGGTTTTCCACGGTGGTTGTGGGTGTTATGTAAAATGCTAGGCTACTAAAAGCATGGAACTACAATGAAATTACTTCCATGTCTTTGCATGTTGAAAGAGTAGTAAGTTACACAACCATAACTTTTCAAAGACATAAAAAAGATACTTTCAAGCTGTTTTTGTGGTTTCCATCATGACGTCATTTGAAACGACTTGCTAACTTGACAAGGACCTAATGAAACTTACGCAGTTTTGGAAATAAAGCAATGTCACAAAGATATGTCCTTTCAGGAAACATTACCGAATGTCGTCATTGATGGAACAAGATCCACTGATAGCAAATACAAGTCAGAAACATTGTCCCTGACACCTCTTTCAGTCCCTGAAGAAGTAATACCTATCCAAAGGCCTAATATTTCACGCCGAGCTATGTTACTAACCTGTTATGTCTACTGATTGCTTCCATATGAGGCCACATCGATAGTTTACTCCCGACCAGACTTATTTTGGCTCTTTTGCATTTCAGCAGAGTTTAATTGAACTACTTACGATCGTATCGCAAAAGGATTCATTTTACCTGCAATAAATGAAAAGAAACACTAAGAAGCCATGTTTGATTGCTAGCTTAGGGAAATCATTTTGGAAAGGAGCATCGCCACAAATTCTTTTGTATTACCTCATCTTGTTCTTGTTTAATATGCGACAAAAATATTTGCCCTTAGAGGCCTAATCCTCTAACCCCAAACAGTTCCAATTCTCCTAACCTAGTAACTTAAGCCCATCCCACAACTTGTCTTAAATTCATTCTCATCAAGACAAAATCTTAGTTTATTTAGTCTTAGTTCTTAGGAAAATATTTTTATAGGTGTTTTGTGTACAAATTCCTCCCCAGCCCATGGAAGCAAAGGTACCCAACACACACCCACACCCACACACACACACCCACACACATGGGCGTCCGCAGAAAAAAGTCAGGGGGCAAAATTTCTAGGGAGGGGCAAAACTTCCAAGTCATCATGAAATGACACAAAGCATGCGAAAATTTCAGCCCAAAATGCCTCCCAGATCGCCGGAAATGGCATTTCTAAAGCCTATTTTTCGCACAGAAACTTGGAAAACATGTTTTGTTCGGGTTTTTGCTTTGATCTTTAAACGTTTTTTCAATTTTTTTATTTCCGGGGGGGGGGGGCAAGTGCCCCCTTGCCCATACCTGCGGACGCCCATGCCCACACACACACCCACACACACACACATTTTAACATTTACTATATGATCAGACAAGTATATCCTTGAAATAATACGGCAAGTGACAAGTTTTACTGACAGTCGTTCATGCATTTTTTAGAGACAGATGTCATTCATCCAACACAGCGAGGCTTCATTTCATGTCTATAAATGTTGAATAGTCTGCATGTTGGTACCACAGTCTGATATTTCAGTTTATTGTATGTAAATGATATAGTTCAATGTAATAACTCTTAAGAAAACTTAAGATGACTATTGGGCCTGTGAATTAGTATGTTTCGACACGTAATAAAATATTTCACCCCGTGGCAATATTTCGCCCCTTTCAAGTTTCCATCATCAGCAACTTGCCTTAAAGTTTTGGAATGTTGTGAAGGCGCTAAGGTCAAAGGTCAAATTCAATGCTTGGCATATATAGCGTGTTCGGTTTGCTTCCCCTTGCTTACTCGTGCTTCCACCTTAGAGTCTGGCGGACCTGCGCAGTTGGGGAAAGTAAAAGAACGCTTCTAAGGGAGACCCTGTGCCATTAGCCACTAGCCGCACACTACTCGGTTCACAACACAAATGCCCACAACACTGTGTGGCCGGCCAGCAGGTCTAGGCCTAACGTTACACACAGAAGTTACAGCAGCCAGCTAGGCTACTTCAGAAAAAGAAACCTGACAGTTGTCAGTTTTACACGCTCCAAACTTGTTTGTTTGGTCAATGCTACTTTCACCACTCTTCCTTCCCTTAAACTTATTCCCATCACTGTCATAATCGCGTTCGCAGCCATGTTGTTGCTAAGGATGTTGGGATACTTCCCTAATTAACCGGCTCAAGGGGTCGCTCACTTAGGCCTGGCGCGAGTAAGCGCGAATGCTGACGTCACAGGCTAATCGAACGGAGTCGCGCCAGACCCGAGTTGACTCATCATGGCCCGGCCAACAGTCAAAATCTAGACCTCGCGGCTACACGGCGGGAAGTCTAACAGCTTCACCATGCCATTCTTTTAAAGTGGCCCATTGAGTTGGTTCAAGAATTTTTCCAATCTTTGCAACTATTTTTTACATACCAATGACAAATGGTCAAACTCAGACAAACCCCATATTTAATATAAACACAACTATTTCATGGATAAGTACTCTATGTTTCCATTCGGCTTTCAAAAATTCGTGGCCAGACACTTTTTAAATTTAACCGTTACAAGTTAGTATACCCCATAGTTCAATATTTTAGCCTTTTCAGTAATGATTGGATAGAAACTTGACTAATTCAGCTAATTATTAGCATATTTCATGTTTTAATACCTTTTGACACTCTCATTAAGTTATCGATATCAGATTAATGGGTCCCTTTAAAAGCGAATCCAAATGGTCACTTACAAAACCATTTCACGGGGTACCCAACCAATCCAACAGGGATTATTGATTATTGATTGATTGATTCATTCATTCATTGATTTTTGTTTTTGTTTTTCGAAAGGCATATACTTCAGATGGTGCGCAATAAACACGAATCGATATATAAACAGCCCAGATATAGGTTATATCTTTCCCAATGAATTGATAAAATTTCAATAAATGTTGGGCAGTAAGTTTACCCAACGCTCTTGGGGATGAAATGCCCATCAAGTATTCATTGAAAATTGACCACAACTCTGTCCACAATTCAGTTTTTAACTACCTTTTTGAGGTTGTTATGTAGACTTCCAATATTGGGCAAGAAGTTGGTCAAATAAAACACAACCTTTTAACAGTGAAGTTAGCTAGTTAAATGAGGTTTACGGTTCATCTTTTAACTGTTCAACCAATAAGCCCTTTCATGATTACAAATCGGCCTCCCGGGTCAAAGGTCATTCGTATAGCAACACATAGCAACGCTAGTCGCAGGCCGTTGCCTGTGCATACTGTCGTTATGTTACGTATGTATGACTACAATAAACAACACGCACGGACATGAACCAAAAGAAGCTTTGAAAAAACACATCTCTTAATGGGCAAAAACTTTCAGTATGCCCAAAATATGTTTAACAGTATCACTTATAAATTTTCCTTAGATACGGGATGAGTTTTAAGTTTTTGAATAAGCAAAATCTCAAAGAACATGTCCGTGCCCGTGGAAGTACGAACTGGCAGTTCAAGCCTTCCCTGCTAGGCTAAATACTATAGGCCTACTCAAGGAATGAACCAGCTGTAGGCTCGTATACCAAATTTCATGAAAAAAATACCTAAGCTACAAGAGCTAGGGCGAGTATCAGGGGGTTATTTCTATGCTTGAAGTTCTATTGCCATGCTACATGCTACTAAGGCCTAACGTTGGCTTCGTAAGTTCGTATAGGCCGCCTATTACTTAGATTTAACGTTACTGCTACTGCTATAAAAAGTTAAGTCTTGGCCTTTTACCTTCATAATAAAATCTCACAGTATATGCAGTATCCAAGACTTGCTTCGCCCAGGCTTAGTTGTACCCAAGACTGTCCAAGATTGTGATTTGGATTGTAATATCCTAGGGCATGTAACGTAATGTACAACCCCGTTCAAGCGCTATAGTAATGTTGCATTAACTGTTAGCACATGTGTGTTCAATGGATAGATAAGCGCGCCTAAGATCGATTGTAATAGACTAAAATCATAGGCCTAGGTAACTCGAGATTTTTTTTATAACCATACACCCAAACCCAAATTCATTCCTTAATCTTACGGAGTAATAGTAGGCCCTAAACCTAACCTGAATTTTAATCTGTTAACCAAAATCCTACAAGTCAAGTAAAATCCTGTGTAGCCTACTACTGCAAATGTACGTACACACGGTGATACGAATGAGCAAGTGATACCGGATGACCTTTGTTCTGTCATGCGCAGTTGTAATCATGAAAGGGCTTATTGTCTTAAGTCGGTCCGACCAAAGATGAGAAAACTGTAGACTGCTGAATAGAAAAAAACAGTGCTATATATTGATGAGACGAAGTGTTGATACATACAAATAAGCATAAGCTACATCACGTCAAATGTAACCTACTTCCTTCATGTTTACTCGACGCCGGTTTTCTTCAAGGGAGACCCCCATTCTCTCGTTGCTTAAATTTATTGTCAGTGTAATTCCTTTTACGTTGTAATCTTGTTGTGGAAGCAATCATCATAATAAAATCATTTGATCGTAGGAACGCTCATGGCTGAAAGGAAGTCAACAGTCACTCAAACTGACTAGAATTTTTGTAGCAGTCTACAAAAATCACCACTTTGAACAACTCTTTGATTGACAACAAATTGAAAAAATGAAGAGTACTTTAGCTAATATTACATGACAGCATGTACTGCACTGAGAGTGTTATAATCACGCGTTTACTCAACCTAAAGCAAGAAAATGAGATGTCTAGATGAGGATGAGTTTTAGACAGTTGTGGGAGGGGCCTTATAAGTAGGTTAGGAGAATTCGAACTGTTTTGGTTGAGAGGATTTGGCATGTAATAACACCGTATGTTTCCTTTGTCAATTTTGCTTGTGTGTATTCTACGTTCGTTTCTGCATATGTAAATCATACACCCCCTGTACTAATGCAACTGGACCTGGTATACCTTATATGAGGATGGCATTCATTTTTAAGACACTTTAGATTGGCACTTTGAGTTGGTTTGTGAGATCTACCATTTTTTCTCAAACTGGAAAGTTTCCTTCACATAATAAAGACAAACGGTCTGACTGAGACAATTCCCAAATAAAGCTTTCATGAGTGGGTAATAAAGTATTCAAATCAGTTTTTTTAACCGGACGCTCTTTTTTCAAATTATTCACAAAACCATTACGAGCCAGGCTATAGGATCATTTTTTTTTTCTTTTTTTGCTTTGTGACAACTTTTGGATGTGAAACTTGACTGGTAACGCTAATAATAAGCACTGTCGTATAGGCGAGTCCGATCAGCGATTGTTTTCTGTGACTGTAGGCAGCCATAAGTGGGGTCCATCAGCCTTTAATCGTCTTCATTTATTGTCTACGTGAATTTGAAATCCTCATATTCAGTAAAGTTGAGAAAATTAAGATACGCTTTAAGGGTTAATCTAAAGTATCTGCACCACGGGGCTGTGCACACACGCAGAGACAGCGACATCAGCTTTGCAGTAAACACACTCCACAGGCTTATTTTAAAGTTTCAAAGAAAGAACGTACCCGCTGAGTTATGTCAATGAACCCTTGGAAAGAGAGTGAGCTAAGTACAAATAAGGCGAAGAAACTTCGACAGGATTAACGAACCCGAGATATCTGTCTCTTCTATACGCGGTATTAGACAGGACACTTAAGTCACACAAGGACAACCTTGAATGAGAATATAGGTCGTTCATATCCCGCTCTTTCTACAATTTTGTTGGCATATTTTGAAGATTTGGAATACAACGATTTTACGAATCTTTTTAGTGCCGATAATCTTGTCAGTTGAGCTGACTGCACTCGTGGCTTCCAATTTTGGCCTCATATCTTAAACGAACACCTTGCAGGATACTTTTAAAGAGATTTGCTGGAGGAAAATTTCATTGACGGATATCAAGTTGGGCAGATTCCCTTTTCTCTCAAAAGGTGAAAACCGCATTTCAATAGCACAAAACGTTCCGAAGATACTTATTTTAAAAGTAATGCAATATTTTCTTGCGATACAGTGCATAATGGGAAATCTGCAATATCATCGCGGTATATTGAATAGTTTGACGATGCATAAGTTGTTTATAATTTGGATGTAGTTGCAGGAAATATTAGGCATCATCGGTTGCTTAACCTATACTTATAATGTAGGGTCATGCTAGATACAGGAAAAGATATTCAAACATTTCAAAAGTATCAAATTTCAGGGACAAACAGTCAAATACATATTCAGTGTAAAGAATAAATTAATCTGAGGCAATGTGCACACATTAGATAACTTTATATGACTTGAATTGTGGAGTAGAAATGGAGATATTTTACTACTCAATAGGTTGGATGGTCGGTCGGTCGGTCTCGAACTCCCAACCCCCCGACTGCAAGTCTACGCAAAAGGGTCAACCCACACACCAGTGTGAGACTCTTCAGACATATAGTTCTCAAGATAGAGTTTTACAAGCAATCTACATGGATTTGACTTCTGGTGACTCCGAATTACCTTTGATACAAAAAAGATAGGGATCATCTACTGAACATGGGTAATCCACATGCCAAGTATGAGATCCTTTAAAGTTACCTATCTTGATATATTGTGCGTACAAAGATTTGACCATTTCACCTCTGTTTAAATCAAATTACCTTCGACCTCCACGAAAAACAATAGGAATAATCTAGTTAATATGGACAACCCAAACAATAAATATGGAATCGGTCACACTGACCTATCTGCCTATCTTGAGATACAACGATTGACAAGCAAAGCGTCACTTAAACACACATACACTCACTCGACATTACCATCGTACAGATTCCTTGCCCGCCTTAGGCAAGGAAACAAAAAGGGGAAAATTTCCAAAAATCTCACTGATTTGTTACGATTATAAAAAAATTTTCATCCCGTTCGCAAATCTGAGATTGCGGCTTTGATGTGATCGCACCCTTTGACGCAACGTCATAAAAAAAAAACCGTGGATAGAGTGCTTGACGTGACGTCCGATATCCCGTTAGCCAAACCCACCGCCGGACAAACAAGAAAACAAGTCATTTTTAACCCTTCAAAAGGGGTTGCTCCTGCGAAAGCACTCTATAAGCATGCAGAGGTTTGGGGGGAACCCGATCTTTGAAATGGGTTCTTTCATACTCTCATAAAAGGTTTCAGGTAGAAAGACTCAACTACTCAATACTGAAATTGAAATCAATGTGTGAGGGTCTTTAAAAGAATTGGTTTATTAACCGGATTCTACTTACTATCATGGGCGGGGATCATGTGGAGACTGGCCCCTCACTTTTTTTGAAGGTTACACTCCCTACAAAACCCCTAATTTTTTAAAAAATGGTGAAAAATAAAACTGTGATGACATCGTCATTTTATTTTGAGATTAATTCACAATGGCTCAAAAAGTATTGTACCCTTACGATTATACTAACAGCTTCCTCCCTCTGAGCTGGATGTTGTAGAATATGCCCACGATATACTAAAGGGAAACCAGATTTGAACTTGAACCACACTTAAAAGTAAATTTAAACTTTCAACTTTTTATCGAATTGACTGACAATATATAACACGTTCGTGTTGGTATATCGTTAAATCTGATCTAACAAGTGAGGTGTTATTAGAACACCTCCCTGATCTAACTAACATACTAACAGTTACGGTTAGTATGACGATTTGGTCGCATGTGCGAGGGGCGACACGTGATTGGATGTCTTGGAGCTAAATGAATTCGTCAAAAAATATTTAGAAACAGGTTGATGTATTATGTAAAACTGTTTTGATCAACAAAGTATCCTTGGATACGCCAATAGCATGGAATCTATTTTGCTGATAACCAACCACCTAAAACGTGAAGTGAATCCGTCAAATGTGAGTGACAGGACGCTTTTTCGACTAAATGTAGCAACCATTTCTCATTGGGGCATGATCAATAAATGAACATTTTCTCTCTAAGACCTGACGGTGATTGCAAACGCCCCTTAAAGATGGATCCACGCTCTTGCTTACTTCCCAAAAGGACGTATTTCTGAGTGGAAGCTTAAAACTCGTCTTTCCCAGACAATTTGTCAAATCCTTTAACGCTGCTTTTAAACCAAAGATTTTCGGCGTCGGAGGGATTGAAGGTTGTAAACCCCTTTCATCATACTCAAAGCTGTCAATATAGACTGACCCAGTAATGTCTTATTGGTGTCTAACATTTGACAGTTGCAACATTAATAGCACACTTGTTTTATATGTAAAGTGATGTTTATATAGAGTGGAAATGAGAGAACGTCCGTCATGTTTACAACACTATCCGGGTGTTGCAAAAAAAAAAAACTTCTTCATGTCGGAATGTTCTTTACTCAATTAATCGTTATTCCCTTTGAACGAGAAACATCATTAAATCCTCCCCAAATAGCCGAACCAGCTTTATCAACCCAGATCAGACATTTTCTCTCAATGTATGTTTTTTTTTTTTTAGACGGGTGCAGTGTTTTCTTTTTCCTACTTAAATCCTGTCGGGTGACATACGGTAGTTTGGCAATTGTGAAATTTACCGAAAAACAGACACAACATGCTACCTTCCTGTCAAGTTACTCGTCAAGTAATAAAGTAAAAAAGGGAAACTGTTTAACAAAGAAAGACCGCCAATCAGAATTATTCTGTGGTTATAATTCCACAGGATTCTGTTGACCGTCGATAGACTTTTAGTCGAGATCGTTGGTAGATGGATACAGTAGTAGCTATTCCGACTCGAATATACAACGGGGTCACGCTAATAAAGAAAAACGCTCTCAGATATATCATTCTCTCCTCTTTATATAAGCGGAGGGAATGTGTTGATGCAACTGAGATCATTTTTCGTTTTCGCTAGCGTGACACTGCCTTACATGAGAGTCGGAATGGCTACTACTACCCATCCACAAACTACACACTAAAAATGTCATTTCGTTATATAAATGCTGTTATGCATTTACACGTGTCCAGTTGCAAGGTGATCTCGAGATTTGTCTGAAACACCTTTACAAATGGTTTCAAAATCGCTGTGAAATTTACAGAACAAAATGTAAAGAAGTGCAAAAAGATTACAGAAAAGTTTTGGTAGTACCTTTCCAGAACTTTCCTGTAATCCATATTTATTTATTATTTGTCTGTAAATCTATCGTAATTCAACGAATACCACGAATAGTTGTATTCAGTTCAAAAACCTGAACAAAGTCTGCTTATTTGGAGTTCTCGTTTGTTTGGAGCTATTTGTGGTATTGGTAATCAAACTGTAACTAAAATAAAAGCCGACGGATCCCAGAAATTTTTCATATTACTTTACCAGATTCGTCTGTATTTGAAATGGAAATGTGTTCAGTGAATGATACTTTTGTACAAATATCAGTTATCAACGTTCCATGGCATAAGTTTACCGGTAGGCGTACTTTCTTCGGGTAAACGGGTTATCATGTACCTCCGTCAAGTGTATACCAAAGTTTTCAACAAGTTCAGTTCAGTTTTCTGTTCGGTATGGCTTTATTCCAATCTCCTGCCATAATAAAAAATACATAACAACATTCTGAGCGTGGTAAAGGTAACGAAAATTACAGTATGCAAGGATTATCATGCTTAAACACACCATAAAATAAATACTTTACTTAACAAAACAAGGTAAGAGACTGAGTAGTGGCAACTAAAAGCTCCTAGGAGCTTTCAATAAGCAGAACCAAACGCCTTCAACGTTGACAGAATTTTATTTGTAAGTAAGAATTCGCCCTTCGAAAGGAACAATCACCGAATACAAATGAGTGACACTACGTATTTAGAGGACGAAAGCACGCAGAAATGAATAATTCCTGCAAATTATAAAAGAGCTATGAGGCATTCTATTGGTCGGTGAAAATTTCTTTCTGTCGTTTCAGGGAAAAGGCATTTTACGTGAAATCAGATAAGTGTACTGTTTCACTTTGACATTACTCTCTGTCTCGACTTGGATAAAGCTGGCGATGTGACATTTTTAGTCGAAACAAAAGCAGCGGAGACAAGCCAGTGTTTGATTCTTGCTTTCTGGCAGTTTTGAGACAACTTCCTCGTTTTAGCTGGTGAGTAAAATATTTTCGAGCGCCAATTTAGTTATTAGGCGGTAATGAGTGCATGGTAATGTATCAAAATCACTATGAGTCCGAGCTTTCAGGGCTGTACGAGTTTAGAGTGACATTTAAGATTCATGCATGGTGTGCAGTTCAGTAAGCTTTTAAAGAAATTACGCGATTATTTAAAATCTTCCAAAATTTAACTCGTCGTTGAAAAAAGCAATGGTGTTCATTTAATTGAAATTCATGGACAGGAGCGTTGTTAGTACTTTATCTCTATTTACAAAAACAGCTTTTTTTATCTTGTCCTACCATAGAAACTTTTATACATTAGAAGGTAAGCATTACAGCAATCGTGTCCCTTCATGAATTTTTAGTTTTTAATGAGACATATACCATGAAATATTTTACTTCCAAAAAGTTCTTTTTAAGTGCGCTGTTAACATTTTTAACATTTTTTAATTTGAGTTTTAGTTTTTCTTGTTTCTCAACGAGGTGTTTGGGAGAGTTGATTTGCCATCGTTGTAAAAAATATTACCAAAAGAGTCCGTAACTAAAAAAGGAGAAACCTTTACCTGCTAGAATAGAAAGTGCATATGCTAAACTACACGATTCACAAAAGAGGAAATATATGCAGGTTGTATCATGGTTGCTTTGCAATTTATTTGCTCAGTATCAGACACATTTTACACAACTCCGTCTGTCATCTGCTGCAAATAATATATTCATCTAATTTTTTGTTATAACTTTCTCCTCCGTGCATGATGATTCCCGAAAACTTTTTAATTTCTTAGTTTTACTTCACCGTTATTTATAAACGGCAGTGGCGTAGCTAGGATATTTTCCAGAGGGGGCAAAGGCATGAAATTTCCCAAAAACTTTTCCCGACCAGTGTGTATGTATTTCATATAAAATATGCAAATGACAAGTATTCATGAGGATGCAACTGAAACTTTTGTGTCTTTATATGCATTCTTATGTCATTCACGCTACCTTACGAAGTAAAACTTGTTATTAAATTGCATACTTTTAGGAGTCAAAATAAAAGAGCATCGATCGATATAGATGAAAGGGAACAATTTAGTTTGCGGTTTTTCCTGGCCACAAAACGTTATTCTGTCATAAAGAAGATCTAAGCGGAGCGCCACCATTGGTTGGCGCGGAGCGTAGAGAAAATTTCAAAAATTCAGACCCCTCGGATGGCCGCAAATAGCATTTTCCAGACTTATGCGAAGAATCTAACGAGTCGTTATCTTCTTTTGTCGTTTGCAATAAAATGCTCACTTCACAATATGCTCGCAAATTGCAAAGTGATCAGAGAGTTAAGAGCTTTTTTGACACCCAAAATGTAATTTTGCCCAAAAGACTGATCGAAGCGCCACCACTGGTTGCGGCGTAGCGTAGAGAAAGTTTCGAAAAATTAGACCCCTCACATGGCCGAAAATTGCGTATTCATGCTTAGTGATCAGAAAGTTAACACAAAAATGTACAATCACTATTAGGCCTATACGAAATGGTCTTGATTCTTTCGGGGAAACTATACAACGAATTGAAAATATGCTAATGCCTCTCTATTGTGACTCTTGGCTAAATTGGAAACCGGAAAATAGGCCGTGCTCGGCTCGACTTAAAGCAATAGGTTGGAAACTGGGCCATAAAACTCTAACTAGTTGTCTAAAGATCCGCTGAATTGATGAAATTGTCTAAGACTGATCGAATTCCCATCTGTTAGTGATTTTACCCCTGACATCTCTTGCGTGATAAATGGCAGGCTACTTCTCACCGCACATGAACACCCTCCGCTCCCCTGTCGACGTCTCTGCCAGTCAAGGAAGGAGTCTATGGGATGGGCCCTCTCTCTAAAAAAAAATCTTAAAAGGGTAGTTCTTATGCAATCGGTGCCACCAGTGGGATACAGAGGCTACCTTTTGAAGGTAAAATCTGAATTTGACAGAACTTGCCTATTTGTAGGAATTTAAAAAATGGCATCACTGAGGGGCCTTGCAGAGACAATCCTTCTCCTTTGAATATTTTTGAAAAGTTGGGTGCCCTTACATGCAATCTGGTGCTACATATGTCATCTTTTGAAGTAAAATCTGGGTTACTTAAGTATGGCTACGTATTTTTAAAAACAAAAAAAAAAAGGCATCCGTGAGGGGGGCCATGGCCTAATGCTCCCCCTTCTTACGCCACAGATCGCCGAGTAGTCTAAGTTCTAGCCTAGGACAAGGTATCAATGGACCCGTTTATTGGAACAACCCAAGTGAGCAGAATGCTATTTTCCCGAACTAGCCTGTAAGCCAAGGATTGGGTTAAGTTATATGCCCATGGATCCCGTCCATTCTAATTTCCAGACTAACGCTATGTTCACGTTATGTAAATCGCAACCCATGGATTGTTTCAGCCCCATCCATCTTTATGTATACAGAGTAAAATGGGCATAGTAAAAACCCTCCCGCTACTAGCATGTAGGGCAATATAACCTCGGGGGTCTACGTTAGTCACTTGTCAGTTTTCACATCCTTTCAATGAATTCTTAAAGTGTACAACGCGGAGATTGTGTACAAGGTGATCATATTCTAAAGTTCGGGTATACAACCTTTCACCAGGGAGGTGTTATTAGACCTAATAACGCCTCCCTGCTTTCACTGTAGTGATGATCAGATGTTGTTAGATTCCTGAATAACAGCTTCCTGTTCACTACAATGCCCTGATCATAACACCCGCGCGTATGCAAGATAGAGAACATTCAATCTGCTGCGCGGAGAGGACATTTCTGTGGAACGCGAGTCGGACCGGTTCATGCGATACCGACGAAATCTGGGTTAATTTGTTGCTTGAAAATACGAATTATGTATTAGAAATGTCTCACAACTTCTTATTCTAACAAAAAATTTGAGAAATAGGAAAAAGCATATCATTTCATCAAATTTCCCCAAAGTATTTTCCAGGGAAGGGGACAACTTGCCCCCCCCCCCTCAGTAGCTACTCCACTGATAGACGGTACATGTCCAATGCAGACATAACCCTACTACTGTAAATCAAATGGTTTTCAAGAATTGTCCACAGGAACCATTTATAGAACAAAATGGATTCATCATAGAATCGTTCACACTTTTCTCAGCTAGTTAAACAATTTATGTCTTGGTTAGGCTATTGTTCAGGTTGACGCCGTATGGTATAAGAACATTGAATATTTCATAATGACATCACTAGGTGAGCATTTTTAAACAAGTTGCCCTAAATTGTCGTAACATGACTCATAAGCGTGTAAGGTGGTGGTTGGGACCATGTTCTGGCAAAATAAAAGCTAAATCGGGCTTCAGATATGCTGCTGTGGAAAATGTGGGCCTCCTAAAACTGGGAACTGAGCCATTTTCTTGAACATTGCCATCCCCCCCCCCCCCTCCGACCCAGGGATCCCAAAATTTGGATGGACATTCATATCATGTAGGCGAAGGTGGTTGTGAAAATCTATACGGCTGTAAGTTGCATTCCATAGACTTATTACATCGTGAGAATAATTTGCACTTAAATTCACGTTCTCAATGTCAAACATAAGCTTGAGATAACGACATCTGCACCAACACGAATGTGTAATATCGTGTGCCAAGTTTGGTTTTAAATACAGTTCAAACACGGTGTTAGTCCTTCCTTTAATACCGAGAAATACCATACCGTGCGTGGACTTTTTCTTCAAGCTCCAGCTCACGGGAGGCCCTGATGATTGAGATTAAAAATAATAAAAGCTACTGTTTTAAAAAAAACATTCCTGCTGAGAACACTTTGTTAATAGTTTCTATACAAGTATTTTAGTTTCATTAAATTTTAAATATTTGCTACAAAATTTGGTTTGGTCATACTGTACTTCTAAATGTATGGACTGATTTCACTTCTGGGGCAAAGCATTGAGAAATGAAAGCAGTTACGTCCTTAGATGAGATTTAACGGTGCACTTACTCGAATGTTTTGCGTAGTGTAAGCTTTAACAAAGTATAATTTAAACACAGTTTCAAATAATGTTTAAGTTCGGTTTTAAACACGGTGAAAATATATGTTTCAAGTCCTCGCCTTTATTCGCCTATACCTTGGAATTCAAGCACGGTTTCAAATACGGTTTTAAACACGGTTCAGATATGGTTCTAGTCCTCCACTTAAGCCGCAACTGACGAAAGGAAGGGAATACCGTATAAATTCAAAAACGGTTTTAAATACGGTTCATGTTCGGTTTTAAACACAGTTCAAATATGTTTCAAGTCCTCCCCTTTAGTCGCCTCTAGCGACAGATGAGGAACAAAGTGAAATGGAAACTTTTTTTAAATACCGTTTAAGTTCGGTTATGAACAGGGTTCAAATGTGGTTCAAGGAATACAGTAAAATTCAGACACGGTTTTAAATACGGTTTAAGTTCTCTTTCAAAGCATTGTTCAAATATTTTTCAAGTTCCCACCTTAAGTTGCCTCTGACGACAGGCTAGGAATACCCCGTGGAATTCAAACACGGTTTCAAATACCGTTTAATATCGTTTTAAACACGGTCACGATTCAAATATTGTTCAAGTCCACCCCTTAGTCGCCTCTGAAGACAGGCGAGAAATACAGCATTTTCTTTAACCGCAGCCCCCATGCAGGGGGTTTTGTATTTTTTCAGATAGATATTGTCGTGAGCGAACCACGTTTTGATAGATACTGCGGTAACCTCCTTTTTAACATAATTATGAGTGGAATTGTAGGCCTATAGGTAGAAATAAGAAAATTTACTTTTTGGTGTATTCTTAATAAAATCGAATCCGGGCTATTTCCTCTACTTTGTGGGAAATGTGTTTTAACAAACGTTTCAACTTATAAGATAAAAATGAAATAACGGTGAAAAATTAAATAACCGTGATGTCAGACCTATCATTGGCTGTGACTTATCTTCCATTGGTGGTCTCTTAGCAAACATCGCGAACTAGCAGATAATACAGCAAGCTGTAGCTGCATATCGATAATAAGTATAATATGTATAATTCAATTTTAGCTATATTATCGATATCCATTTTTGAACAATGTACATATATAGAAACACCATATTTTAAAAAAAAATATTTATATTTTCTACTAACTGTGATATACTGATTCAACTAAAATATTGATAAAATCCAAATTGTTCACAAATATTGATATTCTTCAGCACGTGATTCATGACTGATATCCTGGTATGTACATTCACTGATATTCAATTCATGGATACTGTCATGTTTCAATGAAGTTTATATTAAGCCCAGCCCAAAATCTTATTTGTCACAGATATATCAATATTTTGTTTTGGCAATATCGCTACTGCTTATAATACAGGACTGAATACAACTTCAGGTAGAGGCAACGTCAAAGGCGTTTTGTTATTTGTGCGTCGGGCTTTCTTATTAACTGTAACTATAGTAAGGAGGTATAAAGGCACTTTTTAATTACCCCAGAAAGTTCGCTCCCACAAAACCTGCTTACGTATAGACGAATTACGATTAGCCCTTTTTTTTTAGTGACTGTAGGCCGCCATTAGTGAGGTTCATCAGCCTAAAACCGTCTTTATTTTTTTTTTTTTTATGAATTTCAAACCCTCATGTTAAGTAAAATTGGAGAATTTAGTGTGCAATTACCATCCATGAGAGAGGTAAGCAAGGAAATCGAAAGATTTAAAGGTGAGGGACCCCGGTTATGGCCGACTGAAATCTACCATCATTTGCTGTCCGGGTTCGTGTATAGCCCCAGTGGCACACCTATCTCGCACTAAAATTCGTCCTTATTCAGACGCAATTCTGGGCCTACCCTTGTGAGAATATAAAGCCATATAACAATAGAAAGTGTAATCAAAAAGAGTCTCAATACATTGTGTAATATGAGCTTCTTTAAATTGTGTTTTATGAAACCAAACGCCTACCAAAGAGCTTCGCCAACTGAGAATTTCTGTAGACTACCTGTAAATTGGATTTTGGGAAGGCGAATGGTGACTTTAAGCTTTGAAAAAAACTGAAATCTGCCCATGTACCTCTGGCGTTATTTTAATTCTTTCAAAAACCCTATAAAGTTTAGACTGTCGAGATTTTTATCTTCATCAATCTCATGACCTGTTTCCAATAACAAGCACTGCCTTTGATATCTTGCATGATTAGATGATTATCAGACAAGCTGTGAGTTGGAATAAAATGGCGCAAGACTGCGGCCTTCTGATGTAAAGCACCACCGGATTAATTTGGTTTCTGAAGTAAGCTGTGTGGGTTGTCTTGAATTTTAGACCTACTTTGAGCAGCAAAAGTTTGCTTGTTCTTTTAAGCCAATACAGTATGCTAAAAATGCTACTGATTTGTAGAACACCTCCATAATCGATTTAATCCCTGCATGAGTTTATCTCCTCTGTTTAATGAGGACGAGGGTTGCGGTACCAATATCGCATGGTTGTTAAACAATAAAATGCAATCTCGATAAAGTATGCACCATTATTCCATCGGTTGATATGATTCCGCACCCTGTGATAATATGTGATATCAAATGACAAAGCCAATTTTGCACTACCCAACATTCTAAGATTATTACTGACCAGGAATCTGTGCACAAACGGTTCCTCGCAAGCAAATATTTATGCAAACTTGAATTCAAGGCCATATCCTATCAACGATGGGCTCGTGAACATTGCAGAATAAATGAATTTAAGTTTTAGGGATTTCTTTCAGGTTTCTTGTCATTTTAACAAACAATACTTATTGACTCCTCTTGAGAGATTAATATAACCAACACTGAAATACTTCTACTTATGAAAGGAGCACACCAAAACTTGCAGGTCAAAATTCCAAGCCGTTTAGGAGTTACGGCCCATTGAAAAATGGCGAGGACCACATCTTTTCATTCCCAATGTGCACGTGCCATTTCGGCCATTTTTGAGGGCCTGTAACTTCCAAGAAAGCGAAGATGCAAAGCTAAAGGTACATGCCTGGGATAGTTTCGGCCCAACTTTTATGATCTGGCATCAGAAACACTGTATCTAGGCTAATTATGAAGACAAATAGCTTTAAACATTGCATTTCATTTTATGCGTCCATGTGAATATTGGAACTCATGTGGTTCAACCACTTCTATCAGGTATGTGCCATTTTTCATTTATATATTATCTGGTGACTGCAATTTGCTGTAACAAAATTGAGACCTTAAATAACTTCCATTGCAAAATGGTGAGGGTTCAAACATGGCCCCAGAGCCAAAAATCCAATTTTTGATGTTTTCCGGGGTGACCTGTGACCTTTTTTATCACCTCCCATGAAACGATTTGTTGACTGCTTGACAGACACTTTTCGTACACCAATGCATGAAGTTAAGTTGGTGGAACAACATTTTTTTTTTTTCATTTAAAGGAGAGTATGGCAGGCCGTTTGCTTTTTCCGTGTACCACTTTATGATCGGGACTTGAATTCAAGTGTTGCTAATATTTGCGCTTTTCCACATTTATCATGCCATTTTGTGGCTTCAAGTTCGACTACCCTTTATTGATTGCTATAACAACAATGTCTTTTAGAATGTTCCGACCTGACCTCAGAGTCTTATTCTTGAGAGTGTGGATCATGACTTGAACTAAAAACTTGCAATTTTTTAAAACTAGGTTGCGGTGACGCTGAAATCCACTTGCTCCATAACATTCACGTGCATGGGTGAGTACAAATGTTGACTCCGATGCTGAGAGTATTTTAAAAGAATTTGTATTGGGCCACGAATTTCACACTCTGAATAGAAGAAACATTCAACTAAGAAGTGGCGTAGGTACAGGGAAGAAGGGGCTGTTGCCCCCTGGCTTTGAATAGTAAAAAAAAAAATCGGAAATTTGCAATTTGTGGCACCATTCAACATCAGCGTGGACTTCCAAACTCTTCTTTTACAAAATTCCGAATTTTCTCAGATGAAAGCTTTTTTTTTTTGTAGTTATCTGTTTCAAAAATGCAAAATTTTCTTAATGCAGTAGTGTTCGCTCATAAATCAGTTAGTAAACTTTTTTGAACAATCGAAATGATAAAATCATCAGATTATAAGGTAATATCGGCAACAAGAGTAATATATTCATTAATTTTCTGTCATAAAATTTCAATTTTTCTCCAATATAACTGTTGACTTTTAAAATGTCTTCGAAAAGCCTTAGATAAAATTTGTAGCAACCTGATTTGCCAATAAAAATTGATTATTTAGTAATATCCGAATTTTTCTCATTTTCTTTTATATGAAACCCAGCATCCAACACTTCATTTAGAATTTATTTGCTTAGAAAAGGCAAACATTCCGACGCTCTTCGGACGCCGCAAATTATGTCCCCCGGAGAAATGGTGCTCACACTTAAGAGCAATCGGAAAATTTGGGTGCTTGGCCCAACCCTCCATGGAAAATGTCGAACCCCTTTGAGATTCAAATATGCGCATTGAAACGCCCCCTTGTTTAAAGATACCTTGTTATATTATACAGTTTCTCCAAACTTAAGTTGCCGTAATTGAATATGGTATCATTGGGTAATCATATTACTGAAAATAAAATGGGGTGTCACATGACCCCTTTTAAGAGTACAAACGTCAGTGGCACCGTTTTAAACTTGTTTAACACCGAGTCCTTTCTGCATCGACGTAATGCACGTTCTTACGTTGACACCCTATAGGAGTGTAAAATCACTTTATATATTTTTGTATTAATTAGTGATTATTTTGAAGATAATTTCAATCGACACCTTTGTGTTGTCAACAGTAGGTCTGTTTGGGGTCAACTAGTCAAACTAGGTATAATGGTGTCAAGCTGACACTATTGGTGTCTGGAAAAGATGGTCAAGCGCCGAAGGCGCAAGATATATACAACTCGCCCGAAAAAAAGCGTCATTTTAGGAAGCAAATTCACATTCACTGAAAGATGCAGATTACGTGTTTGCGTGTATGCGCAAAACCTTCGTCAACTTCAACCAACTCTGCTCATTATTCTGGTAAAAATGCTTAAACCGCAAAAATAAACCACCAGATCTGTTGTTTCTTCTGTTCTACTCTTCCAAAGAGAAGATTGTTACAGATATTACATGTGTAGGTTAGCGGTTAGGGTTAAGTTTACTATGTGCATACGTGCTACTCATTAGGCAATGGCAAAAGTGTCCATTAGGCAATGGCAAAAGTGTCCAGACAAACAGACTATCAGATCGGAGTGCAAAACTTAAAACCGAAAGCTTACAAATGGATTGTTGTTTGAGAGTTTTTGCACAGGCCTTGCACCTATTTTGATGTTCAAGTTCTTTTACCCACCGTACCGTCACACTTTGTTTCAAGCACTGTAAGTCCTAATTTGTGGAAGAAATGCCATCACTACTGTACACTCGTGCATGCCACGTAGAGCAAAACTCCCCCAGTTTAATAGAAGCATGCATTTTGGGCTGAAATTTGTTCTGCTGAGGAGATAAAGGCTAGTAATTGCTAATAATTAGCTTGCTAAGAGTTGTCAGCAGCATGGGCCTATAACCTAGCTTTACACTTTTCTTGACATACTCACTACACATTTTAGTAAAATAATGTTTGGTTGCGAGTGGTCCATCTTGCTCTTTTGGCCCTTTAGTGTCTAAGGGGCTAGCCAAGAAGTAATGTTGTTAACTGTCGGTAGACACACAGAGTATTGTCAAGTTGGGTTGATATCATATCATTGTCATTGGGGACCTCATTAACATATGATGAATTAAATAAACATAGTAAATGGACATTTACCATATTTGCGGTACTTTTGTCTGGACCCGCATCAGTAATATAGACGTATACTGTTTCACCTTCAATACCCTGTATGTATATTATACATGTGTGAAAATGGGTAAAAAAAAATAAAAAATGTTAATATTAATCTCAAGTAAAATCAAAATCAGAAAAAAAAAGTTGGCAAAGAGTTGCAATGCCCAGTATCTTATATCATGTGATTGGAATGATTTTTGTACAAGTTTTTTAAATGCCAAGGTTAGGTTAGGTTAGACGGAGTTTTGCCGCACAGTTTGCAATCAATTGGTTCAAGTCAAGCCGGTCACGGCCCCTTTTCCAGTTGTGGCTCACTGGGTTGCTTTCCCTACTCAATTAATTATGCTGAGCACCAAGCACAACGTCGACGGCTAAGTTCCGTTTTTAAAGTCTTCGGTATGACACGGTCGGGACTCGAGTGCATTCTCTTATTTATGAGGTTGCAATAGCATCTCATTGTTTTAATTTCACCATGATCTACTTGTATACTGACCATGCACGACCAAACAGGAAATTTGTGGACTTTTTGAAACGTGTGGTCAGGTATGTTGTGTTCCCTGTGGTTCTAGAGTTCCATCTGTCATTTGTGGAATATTTTCAACATCTCGTTAATATGCTTTCTGCATGCATGCACATACAGAGTACATTAAAAGAAGGGTTTAAGGTCATATCAAGTTTTGATACGTTGTAAGGTTACTTATTCTAAGCATGTTGGTGAAACCTGCTTTGAAATCCGATCTATGGTTCTCAAGATATGAGCAAGTAAAGTCAGAAAGTTGTCACATTTTCAGTAAATGGTGAACTTGAAGCAAGCATATGACACCATATCCCCACATTAATGGGCAGTCTTTTGTTTTTCTTTAAACTTTACAGCCTATTTTCTCCCCAACAGTCCTAGATTAGCAAAATGCCATTGCATAAGTGGCGTGAGAACTTTTCGAAATTTACAATCCCCATGGGGGGGGTCCTATCATAACGTCAAGGTGAACACAACAGTCTGCAAAGAGTACCTGTTCTCGATTTACTATGTTAGCAGTCCCAGACACACCTATGGCAACTACTTATACTCAAGTGGTTGTAACTTTGAACACCGCAATGTGTCAGCAGTGACTGGACTTCCTCGACTAAGAGTAAAAAGTACCACCACACAGGTGTCACTTTGACACCTTTGCATGCCCCATCCCACGGTTACTCTCTTGAAATCACATCATACGCAAACTTAATTTACACACATATAAACACATGTGTCAAGTATAAAAGAAATACATTTAGAATAGGTCAATGGATATAGGTCAAAAGCCGCAATAAATTATACCATGGCCGCAAATGAATTTCCCACCCTACGTTCATATTTTTCTTACAAATAAATTTATATTTTTAGATATTAATTTGACACCTCTGCGATGTCATCTTACTCCGCAAAGGTGTCACTTGACTTCCATTTTGGTGTTATTTGACTCCTCTGTGAGCGAGTCTTCAGGCAAGTACGTTAAGGTTCAGAAATGACTGGACTGCTTAAATGAGTCGAATATTCACCCATAAAGAGTCGTTTGGATACCTTTGCATGCTTGTCCGAAGACTTATTCCTCAACTCTTTCAAAGGTGTCAAATGGCTCTTTTTCTGGGGGAGGGGGGGGGGGTGAAATGTTTTATTCTTGCTCATCGGGGGCTTATAATTCTATGCAAACCTTGAACCTAATCGAATGCGTAACTTAGCACTAATTAGACTCCTAAAATCTGAAAACCGAATAACAAGAAAGTGGGACATGAACGTGTAGCATGCTTATTGCTTTTGTCCTCTAAGCAGTTGGGCTCCATCTCCACACATCTCATTACTAAGTTGACACAGAATTTTCCATTGATGCAATTGAATTGAAAATAATTGATTGTAAATTTGTATGGTCTGACTTTTGGTAAAGTTGAAAGCACAGAGTTTGGGTAAACTTTTCCATACTGGGTTAAAAAAGAACAGGACATTTGGTGACAGCATCGAACTATATTCGGTTCGTAGGAGCACATACATCAGTGGACACTTTCTCAAGTATTCTCATGAATGTGTTGGGAAGAGATTTAGAAAACGAAAAAAAAAAAAAAAAAAAAACTCACATGAACTCTCTTAAATCAATAGATTTAAAAGTAGTCTAATAAAGTTAAAATAAATCTAAAAGAATGGAATTGTTGACCAATCAAGCGTCTGATAGGACACTAATTCCACTCTTTTAGATTTAAACTGCAATAATTTAAATCTTACGATTTAAGAAAGAAAGTAATTTAAAACGGAGTTACTTGGAGTGACGAATTTAATCGAGTAGCACTCTGCAGAGCGAAAAAACGATTTTGGTTCAGCTCACCATAACAAAAAACTCAGAGACGACAGCCTTAAGGACGACGGCACAGAGGCGTTCTTTTATGATATCAGACTAGCGATCCTCCTCAAGCATGCACTTAACTCAAACGTTGTTGAACTTGCCCCCATTCTGAAAAGATATTTCCTGCCGTTTAAACAATTGGGATGAAGCTTTTAGAACACTTTTTTCGAAAGCTCTTATCCCATTTTGGAGCCATCAACAGGTGCCTATAAACGGCAGAGTTTCAACTGAGTTTTTAAACAAAAAGATATGCGACTCAAGCACTGGTATATTTTCGCTTTACTTATCTATTAAAATGGTTCAAATTAACCTTTTACAAGTAGGCACTTGAAAGTTTCTGTTTCACGAGATTTTGTCAAAATTCCTTGCATTGAATTACATAATGTATTCTGAGGTAAACGCAAAGAGTTGTTGGACGTAAACATTAAATCTTCTCACTTACTGTTTTACTGGCGAAGGTTTTTAGAACATTTCTTTTTTTTTGGTGGGGGGGGCTGCAACGATTTGCCCGAAATGAGTGACCAAATATTTCACTCGCCCAGCAAGAAAAATGTTTGAAGGGCCCGTGATGTGTATAAATAATTAACGCACAACAAGCATGAAATAATGTTTTGTCATGCCGTTTCTTCCATATTGGATACATTTACAAGAAAAGTTATTTTCACGATCACAACTTTATTAGTTGTGGAGCGAAGGGCAGGAGACGGGATGGAGAGCCAACTATGGTCTTTCACAAACTCCTCTTCATTGGATTTTTTTTTTAAGGTTAGGTGTCCAAGAAGTGGAATGATGCTATCTTTGAAAAAAAAAAAATTGGAGCTGTATATTACTGCTTAAAATGGTCAAGAAATGAAGTGCATACCTGACGAATGCCACCAAAGGTACTAAATCTTCTCATTAAATATTATTTCCCATGACAAAATTTGCATTCAGAATCTGCCTAGGTGAAATGATAATTCCTCGCCGAACACCATCTGTAAATCACGTGCAAATCTTAATCTTTTGTTGTTGTGCTTCTCCATGGGTTGTTTTTAGTGGGTACTGATAATAAGGACTAAATTTTGAGGTACTGTCTTTAGGAAAGGACCGTGACAGTTTGAGAAAAAATTGTTTTAAAACTTGATAAAAACCGAGAAGCTATTTACCAGACCCCTACAAGAATCAACAATCGATGGGGGGGGGGGGGGGCGCACGCCCTCCAAACCGGTGCCAATGGGATGGGAATGTAAACAGTGGCAGTTGCGAACGGGTCGGAATTTAGCACTACAGCTGCTGCAATCCACTATGACGTTGCAAATTCTTAAAAATTGTGGGACGGAATCAAAAATGGCACAGCAGAAGAGAAAATAGAAATGTAGAGAGAAGATTTGTAATTTGACATTTTACATTTTAGGCATACATATGCAGACCGCAGGGAAGATAAACAACACCGAAGTAACCTGTCAAGTTTATGAAAGATTCCCTGCCGGAAACACAAGACAAAACGTTTTTTTTTTTCAAAAACAAAACACGCATGTGAATTCAATTCGGCTTACAAAAATTCGTGACAGACGCTTTCTCAAATTGTGCATTTTGCTTTTTAATTAACTTCTTTCATGTGAAACATACTATTGATAAGCAATGCGCATGAAGTTTAACTACCCTCCAACACCCTCAGGCTAGTTTAGTTATCCAACTCAATTTGCCCCTTTATGAGGTTACTGTCTCACAAGTTGGTAACTGAAAGGAAATGTCACAATTAAGGCCTGTGTATAGAAGACACATTTTAGGACGCATGTATCTCAACATGTTGCCGACACAACATGACACAAATGTATTGTCCCTGTGTACACTGGACACCAGTGTCGCAGACACCAGTTGCGACAAATGTTACCGCTTGTGTCTGCTCTGTAAACGCTGGCAACATTTCGGACAAAAGATGTTTCCTCAACAAGTTGCGACACATGTGTCCTAAAATGGGTCCAGTGCACACAGACCTTTATGAGCGTATGTGTCATGAAAGCCTGGGAGCAAAATCCCATAGAATCCCCTTAAAATTGTTTTACCCATTAAGTCAATAAAGCAGATCTTTCACTTGTTCCTTCTGCAAACGATAGAAAATTGCGGACCTTTTCCTTAAATTTGTCCGGTATTTTGATCCACATTGCATCTAGGGCAATTAATAGCCTAAACATTTTCCACAGATGCTAAATAAGTAGACAAACCACATTTAAGCGTCTGTAATTAACTGACATCCTGATAGCAAAAATTACGAAAAATATAGTCACCGTCCAAATAAGTATACGACAACTCAGTACAACCAGGGTTTACAGTTATTTAAAACACGCCCTCTGTTAATACCATTTAACAAAATCAGTCATAGCTAAAAACTTGTAATTTCGATCACTTGCATTCCTAAAAGATGATGTAACCATAAGCGTAGGAAGCAGGAGGAAGATAAGGCGAAACCGACCCCACTTCCAAGCGAGGCGGCGAAGATGTGTACCCCTCCCACTTTCTCTCACTTCTTGAGGGAAATCAGAGCGTGATCCACACACCTGAATATGACAAGGACTTCTTATTATTTCTCGATATTCCTTTTCAGAGTTCATAGATTTATAACTGTAGTGGGTGTTTGGTGTACCATGATTGAGCAATTACAACCAGACTTTTATTTTCTACGATGAAGGCTACATTTTCATCTGCTAACATGTTTAATAGCAATTAAGTTAAATTGGAGAACAGCTATAGTTTTCCGAGGATTTCGCAGAAATTTTCGGGGTAGACAGGCTTATATTTGAATGTTTGGACTGCATTTTCATTTGCTACGTGCAAACATCCATTTTTGTTTTTCTCAGGACGTGTAACTTCTGGATAACCTGATAATGTTTCTGTTATTTAATTTGTGTTGTGATATCATCACATAAACGAAATGGGTTCAAATAAAATAATTTTTTAATAAACCATTGTAATAGCTGAAGACAGCATTTTGAAGTGTATAGATTCGGTTGTATCTTTATTAAAAAAAATGATAGTTTGAGACCGGATGTTAACACACAGGTCTTACATTTATTCCTTTTAAATTTGCTTCAAACTAAATGCCAGTAATGAGTTGCCGCCGAACAAGATCATGATATGGTCTGGAAGTTATCAGATGAGTCAGATTAAGGTAGTGGTGGAAATAATTGAATAGGATTTTTATGATAATTCCTATCCCTTTGGGGACTGCGGATCAATATAGCTGAAAAGGTTCAAGACTAGAAACGAGCTTCCCACAAACAGTTTGATGGTTGACAAGGTGCGAAAGAAAGTCTGTGGCCACAAACGAGGATAGCATGTTAGCGTAAGGCCATTTCCGTAGGGATAAATGATGATTAATTACCTGTCCTACGAAGGTTCTTCAATAGGTACTGATTTAAACTTATTGAATAAAGACTAATTTAAATTATGGACGCGCTCTGTGTTCTTAGCACCGGACAGTCTCACTGTAATTTACCTACCTTCAGCCCAAACGGGACTTTTGTGGGTTGAATAATAATTTGCGATGTAAGAGTCAAGAGAGATGGACTTAAGAATCAGTGGACCGTGTATTGATGAAATAGTTATATAGAAGAGATTTACCGAAGTCATTTTAAGATAATCAGTTCTGTGGAGGACTTTCATAATTAATGTACGTATTCACTTCTTCCCTTGAAACAGATTTCCTTCCTGACAGTTGTCACAGAGTCTTTTAGGATTAGTCTAACGAGTATATATGCCTAGTAAAGTCAAATTAATTTGTTCAGATCTGTTTTTATTACACTTATTTTTTATTCATGGGCAATCTAATCTACAGATTTACGTTATTAATCGGAGACGAGATTTTTCACTACAAATGCATTGGACAAAACTTTCAATGTAAACTGCATGATATAGCGTTCAAAGTTGAACGTCCAGTCTTGAAACTAATGTAGCGGTAAAATTTTCATTGCAAATAACTTCCAATATCAAAATGGAACTTTAAATTACACGTTTCCCAGCATTTTCATGAATTATGTCTTTTTCCTTCGGGATAGAAGCTGAGAATCCCCGAGACATTGACATTTTTGCCAATAATCATAGACTATACTTGTCGCACTTCATGCGACAGGGTTTGATTTGAGTTTTATTCCTCAACTTGTAATCTTTTGGTTTAATCTATAGTAGCGCTCACGGTCTTTAAGCCATAGTTGCAGATTACTGTAGGATTGTTTTACTTATTACCTACTGCGGACCACCACGTACAACTTGACGACAGTGACTCGATCTGGGATTATTGTAACTGGGCAAAAGAAAAAAAAAATAGAACAAACACGCTCAAAAAAAGGGCAGAGAGAGAGAGAGAGAGTGGCATTTTGACTCCCTGGTTATACCGAGCGGTCTGTACTTGTCGCACTTGTAACATCGAGTATGGCTGTTTCCTATTGAAAAACACTACAGAATGCGGTATTTCAAGGGTTTCAATTTTGTCAAAAGTATTGCTGTTTTGCTTGCTTTGGAACGTTTTGCTTCTTGATTGACTGTGAGTGCGTAAAATTAAGCCCACGGTATTTAATTCGGGCTAAAAATGCAAAGATTATGTTAACGAGTCGGTTTTGTAGATTTGGTATTTTGTGAGAGGATCTCTTTTTTCGATTCCTAAAAAATACTCCTTGTTGCAGCCATATTGCCTTTTACCCACAATTTCATCCTCCCTTTAACAATTTTTTGTCTTGAATCACGGTAAATCGTTCTACTTATCATTGCATCGCATTATATAAACTAATGCAGGCAACTTATTGGTATACCGATCGGAGCTCCCGGAAGTCTATACCATGCACGCATAAGAAATATGAAGTGTAATTTCTGGCGTGAATCGTGCTCCATTCTTTTCCCACCCGAAAATAACGAAGGGGGAGGTCAATGCGTAAGGTCTATTGCGATCAATCATTTGCTTTAAAGGTCCTTCAAGCCCACTTTTTAAGGAAATTTTTCAGCCGTCCATCCTAAAAGCTGTAGACAAATTGAGTGAAGTTATCCGAAAAATTTGTTGGTTGTCCAAATAAAAGTGAGAAAAGATGTACAAACAGTTGTATTTGACGTCTTCGCCATGAAAAAGAAACATTTGATCTTTATTTTGTAATAAATTCTTTCTTTCTGTTACGATGAGTCCATTAAATTGTCTTAATGCCATTTTATTAATTAAGGACATTTTTACAACAATCTTCCTTTGCAGATGTAGAAAAGTAAGTCAATCACAAATAAAGTACAGACTTGTCAACCAAACTCTCTCAAGGAGAGACATTGATTGCCAAAAACAAGTTTATCTGTCTGGTACGATAGGACGAGTGCTAGGTTTCAGCCCCCAGTGTCTTTGCTAATTAAGTCCCAGTTTTTTCACAACACTTTTAATATTTTGACAATTTCAAAAACAGTCAAAAAGGCCTTTCTCAAGTCATCCTGTCATTTTTTTTCTTTTATCCAAAATCTAATCAAGAACAAAACATTTGGGAAATTGTCTCGAAACAATTACTGCCTACCTCACTATGATTGGTATTCTTAAATCAGGGAATCTCTAACAACTCGATCCTTGTTTAAACTGTACTAAATTCTTGCGCTTTCAGCTTTTTGATCCCTACTCGCGTTTTCACGCTAATTTTAATTAAAACCTCTTCTCCCTGTTTTGTTATCAAATTTCCTGTCCTCAAGGAACAGAAGGGGCAAAGTTTTATTTGTATGTAGTTTTGAATTGAATGAATAAAACATGATAATATATAAAAAAAAAAAAGAGTTCCATCTTTCTGTCTAAAAAAGTCTACATAAAAAGTAAAAAAAAAAAATAGTAAAAGTCTATATAATTTCAGTCAATTTAGTGTTTAATGAGTTGGCTTGGTGGTGAACCGTTTTGCCTTGCCGATAGATTTGGTCCCGGATTGATATCCCGATAGAACAACTTGACTAATTTCTGGATCTCAAGTTCGTTTGCTCAGTGATTTTCTGTTTCAGGAGGGTTTCTAAAATTCAGATATGTTCACCTCACGGGTTCAAAACCCTTATACCTCCCAGCCTTTGGGAAACTGTCTTGAGCCTGGAAATACACTCACTTCCGTCGGGTAGGAAAATCAATTAAATTGTATCTTTAGTCTAGATGTTAAAAGTATGTATTTAAGAGCTGTCAAAATAAATCTGATTAATCCTATTACCATTGCCACAGGTTGTTCATATGAAATGTTGGAATTGAATCGAATGATTCTTTGCGCAATTATTTGTCACTATTTTGTTGTACAACTCCCTTCAATTCCTTTTGTTTCCCTCTGAAATTAACTGAGAATTATACAGGAACTTGGACGCTTCCTGTTTACTTGCATAGCAGGATGTACCTAAAAAGCAGATAACAGTAACATTGCGATCACATACTGGCACAAGGCAGCGACAAGGTGCACTATTTTCCAGAAAAACAAAAGAATACAAAGACTGTATGTCACTGTAATTTGAGTGTACATCACTAATTATTCCGCAATCTTCCATATTTAAATTGAGTGAATAAACATTTGCATTTTGTATTGGCAAGAAGAAGTTACGCAAAAGTAACTGGAATGCATGTTTGGACTAGTGTTAGATTCCCAGGTCGAGTCATGCCAAAGTCTTCAAATGGGACCGTTACATACAAAAAAAAAAAAAAATTTAAAAGCGCAAATTCCATATGATCAATGAACTAAAACCGTTGTGCGTGATACTTCGCGTAAGTAAGGAGTCGGATGCCGATCCAGTGCCCCCCGACTTGAAAAGGACGTTGAACGTTGACACCGCAAGATCAAGCCCACAAGGTTATAAATTGAGGCTAATTAACTATGTAACTAAACTAGGAAGTGAATAAATACCTACCGCTTGGCTTGCCACTTGGGAGGATGCTATACAAAATGGAGACAATGAGAGTGGTCGAAATTTAGTTGAAGCCTGATAAATCTGAACTTACCCAGATGGCTCTATTTAATTTAACCTACCCCAAAACACCACCTGACTGTTCTAAATTCATAGCAAACAAGCTAGGAGAAATATACAAATAAGTATATAAGTAAATATAAGTTTATTTTAATGTAAAAGTTGCCATAAGTTTCTGTCAAAGTATTATCGATCCGTATTTTTACAATATTTCCCTTAAGCTACTCTACTGACTTCTTCTGCTAGAATTTCTGAAAGTGTAAATGACAACAATATTTGATCTAAGGTTGGCTAGGGTGAGAGATGGCTAAAACTAATCCTCACTATAGACATTATGCATATGATGTCACAGGGAGGAAAGAACGCTCTCATTTGGGGGCAAAACAAACCAATACAGACAAATGTAGACGGCTGATTTGTCAACCAGTAGACATACGCGCATAGTCTGCTACACGTGCAGGACGAATTCTAGAGATGTGTTTCCACGAGGCGGACGCGGACGCGGGCGGGCGCGGAGACGGACACATGTGTTGAGCCTGTAACCATTGCTTCCCGCTCATTTCCTTTCAGGCCACATCCTCAAAATGGTTTTTGACGCACCAGCTCGATAAGTTCTTCGGTTTCCCTCTTGATAACCGTGCTTTGGGGCCATAGTGATTGCGACTGCTGACAAATTGAACTACTGACCTCGCTGTGTAAACAGGAGCCTACACATTCGGCTCTGCAACTCTGTGCGATTCAACAAGTGGGCACGTGCGATTAGCCTATTCTTCAGTGTACTTTGCAGTTGCTACAAGCTCGTGTGATAACGGAGAAATTCCCGGAAATGATTGCGAAATACCACGCGGGCACTCGCGGGCGCGGGTAAAATCCTACATGAGCGATTTGAAAAACCTCGTCCGCGCCCGCCCGCGTCCGCGCCTATCCGCCCACGTCCGCGTCCGCCTAGTGAAAACGGCTTCATTGAAAATAACCGTGAGCGATTTTTCGCCCCGTCCGCGCCCGCCACGTATAAAAACACAGCTTATGCGTGTGACCACGTGTTCTGTTTTTCTGCCCTGTCTATTCATTTAGATCAGTTTTAGCAAAGGGCCCATGTTCTCCTTCCTTTCATTCGAATTTTCTCAAGTTACGTGGTAGTCCTTATAACAAGCAGTGTAGCAGAGGTTGGACTGAGTAGAAAATGTCCAAAGACCCTGAGGATTCAGAGTATGAACGGTGGTTTCATGTCTTCACATGTATGCAGAAGAGTGCTATGTCTGTGCCTAAAACGTAATTCAGCATAATTTGATTGATTTGGTGTGCTCGAGTTTTGCGCCTAAACCTCTAATCTTTCGGATTTATTACAGTGACGCCCAAAAGGGAAATGATAATTTTTTCCCTTTTTAGATTAATTTGTTTTTCAAGCTTGGATGATGGGTGGCTCCAGCTCAAACCCCTCTTGCTACGAACTTCTGAAGTGTGACCTACCTTAGAAGCTACTGAACCTTTCACCCTACATTGAACTGTTGAACTGACGATCCAGTGAGGCTTACATATACAAAGCCCATATCTTTTAGCTGTATGAAGACAAGACCCAACAAGGCATCCGTCTCTTAAAAAGTGAAAAGGGAATAATGATCTGCTTCTACCTGTAATCCTTTCGGCGTACTTGATCTTACTTGGAAGCCATAGATTTTTATTGCAAGATTTATTAAAGGCAAGATTTATGTACAACAGCTTGTGATTTTTTAAGGAAAATGAAAAATTTATTAGAGTTGCCTTGTGAGGTTGTGTCATGCATATTCTCAGTTGCGTATTTCTGTACATGAAAGAACTGTGGCGTTGCCGTGAGGGTATTTTAAAATCATGACATTTCAAGTGTTTTTCGGGATAAGGCAAATCTTAGCTGAGCCCCACCACCTGATGTCAAGTTGCCATAAAAATCATTGACATACTGTTCATTCACGACAAATAACATATTCTGTTTCTTTCATCAAAAAATGTAAGTACTCTAAAGACCTGTATACACGAGCAACATTCGTAAAACATTCTCAAAACACTTAACCTGCAACAAACCGAAAACATGCTTGTTTTCGGTTTGTTGCACAGTGTACACAGAGTAAAAACAATTTGAAAACATTGTGAGAATGTTTTGAAAGGAATTGACAGAAAATTTCTTTTGCAACATTTCCAAACATTTTCAAAACATGCTGTACACCTTGTCTACACTGTGCAACAAACCGAAAACAAGCATGTTTTGGATATGTTTCCAGTGGATGTTTTGGAAATGTTTTGTGAATGTTTTGTAAATATTGCTCCTGTAAACAGGCCTTAATTTTTTCCAACGTAAGATTTTAAGTGTCGTTGCGATAAAATAATTTTGTTGAAATGTCACTATGGGTCCCCCAGGTCCCCTCCAGCTGCGTAAAGCCATTTTGCAGAACTAAAAGAGTCGTACTTTGACAAAACGAATTTCTCACACCTTCATTTTTTTTCTTATTTCCAGGTCACCAAAAGAGAGAGAGTTCATCCCCAACGAAGCGATTCCTACGAGTCAACGAGAATGGAGGTCTCTTTTAATGTTACCGAACTGGGTGAAAGTACAACATCCTATGCTCCAGAATACGAGGAGCCACTCCTTCTCCTTTTCATTCTAAAAGTTATCCTCGTGATCATCCTTCTCATCGGAGTGGTAGCTAACTTGAGTATCATTATTTTGATGATGGTCTACGGATTCCGTAACGTTTCAGATGTCTTTATAGGGATTTTATGCACGGCGAATGCAACTTTTCTAATCATATTTGTGCCTCTTGAGATTTCAGAAAAAAACCTCCACACAATGAAGCTGATCACTTGTCGTCTATACCAAACGCTCCACATTTATTTCTGTGCTGTATCTGTGTTATCGCTGGTTTTACTGAGTTACGAGCGATGGAGTGCTGTGACAAAACCAATGAACGCCAGAAGGGGAAAAATCAAAACCACATTTGCAAAAGTTGTGATGGTCCTTTTTTTGGCGTCTTTACTATCCCTCCCAACTTGGTTCATCTACGAAAGAGATGGCGATATAAATGTTGTGAATGAATCCGTTCTGAAATTTGCCATCTATTTCACTACGATCACTCTATACCTGTGCCCCCTTCTTTTGATAACAGTGTTGTATGTGGGCATGGCCTTAACTTTGGTCGTAACGAGTGCAGCTCTACAAGAGGGGAACCACAACCGACACATTCAGGCCAGGAGAAACCGGGTTTCCTGGATAGTAATAGGTCTTGTCGTTTCGTTCGCACTTTGTTGGTTGCCCTACTACCTTTTCTTAATCCTCTGGACAGCGGGAGCAGGCGAACACGTTCCTGGATTGATGTACATTCTGAGTTACTTAAGATCAACAATATACACATTGAATACATGCACTGATCCTCTGTCAATTTATCTTCTTGGAACACGTTTTCGGCAAAATTTGCTGAAAGTTTTCCGTCGACGAGAAACTAATGAAAACGAAAATTTAACCTCCTTTCAAAGTATTTCAAATAAGCCTTACAACAGAAGTGCAAAATCTCAAACTACATCACTGCTTAAAGCGTAGCCTAACGTGAGTTGATGAATTCATCGAATAACACAAGTGGCCTACGATGTTCGTATGCGACTTATATAATGCTTTATCTTCGTCCGGTTAAGTTGTATACAATCCTAGGCTATCTCACATACCTAGTTACTACGCAAATTATGTAACCTGGATAAAAGCTGGAGTCGAAAACCGTAACAGATATATATATATATATATATATATATATATATAAATCAAATTGGTAAAGCTGGAAAATCTGGCTGAGGTGAAAAAACGATGTTGACTCCACCGGGATTCGAACTCGGGACCTCCCGCTTTCTAGTGCGGACGACATATATATATATATATATATATATATATATATATATATATATATATATATATATATATATATATATATATATATATATATATATATATATATATATATATATATATATATATATATATATGTATCAGCCAGTTGTAACAAACAGTGGAAATGAGCTGAAAACAAGAGTTCGCGAAACAACTACAAACAATAAAACAATGGCTCTAACCTTAACCGTATACAAGTACAAAATGTGAGGATTGAAATACTGCAAATAAGATAAAGTACCGTGTTAAAACACGATGATGAAAAGAGCGCTGAATAATTTATGGGCAAAACACCGCAAATCAGGGTATAAGAAATAAAATTTCATAAAACATCCCAAGAAGCCAGCCAACTATGAAAGAAAAGATATCCCTATCTCGTACGTAGTATCCTCATGTTGATATTTTTATTGGAAATTACTAGATTTTAATAGTAAATTAAAACCAAAGGTAAACAGTAGTTTGATTGCATGTAATGTGGTTTAATTCATGAAAATATAGATATTAGATAACTTCTTCAGTATACGGACAAATGTTGGTCGTTGGTGTTTACTCAAGGGCAAAATGTCTACTGAGATGCGTTCTCCTGTCTATAATCAATTCGAGAAACTCGACACTCGACTCAATAAGTTTGAAGGGAACGGCATTTTATTCATGGCACAAAAGATACCTACTAAGGCACAATACAGTAATATTTACTCATTTGCGAGAGATGAAATTCAAATATCATAGTTTTGATTAAAACAGGGAGAGTTTGAGAGTCTGAAAACTCACTTCTCATACAAGCGTCAGTTAAAATATTGATTTTAATTATTAGAATGTGCAGGCACTGCTAAAGGGATAAAAGGACATGATTAAATTTCTGGTTAGGGAGGATGAACAAATTCATTGAAACTTCAGGTTTTCACAATTATAGTTTAAACTACATTTTCAGGAGCAGATGCGTTGGGTTAACGGAGGTGGATAGTGGGGATGTCCTTGGAACCCTCAGTGCTCCCCACCTCATTTTCTGGCCATATAAATTTGGCTAAAAGGTTGAGTGGCTAAATTTGAGCTACAGTTATTTATAAAAGTCATCGTCTAAAATTTATAGTTTATGACCGAAGGGGTTGGAAATTTTGTTTACAATTGTAGGTTTTCATCTGCAGTGTATATGAGAAACATTAGATCTTCATTGCCATGGGTTCGAAAACATGTGAAGAGAGGTACCGTAATATTAATTAAACGTTTTTTTTCAGTGTACAGTGACCTGTTGTTTATGAAGTCGGTTAAATTAAACTGTAAATATTCACAGACCACTGAAATACAATGTTATAGGAGTTTTAAGGATGTATGTAACTCACCCCGTGATAAGAAGATGTCCTACATCCGGCTTTTTACTCCCGTATATGTCATCCCGTTAAGTCATTGACAGCTGCCTACCAGTTTCTTCTTGGATATCTGTGAAATGAAAACAACCTTTACAACTTCAGAGATTAGTTTTTAGACCAGACTTTACTTTAACTGTTACTTTTTTTCAATTGACCAGTTTAAAGTTTCTTCATGGAGCAGTATTGCGCAAAGGGTCGATGGTCAACGTATAACACTTGTACCCGTCTTTCTGTGTACGTGTATTTAAGCTGACGGCGGGATGTAAACACATACATGTAAAAACAGTATGGTTTGCGCGGTATGCGCATGTAGCTCTCTGGCGTTTTGTTATCACCTAAACAGAAAGGTCATTAACGCATGCGCAGTTCTAAATTTCGAACTCGTCTATTGAGCAGGAACTGATGCAAAGGAACACCAACATTCGAAAAATAACTATTTACACTAAGTTGAATCACCACATACCTTAAATAGTTCAATGCTGTCGCAAATTTTATAAATAAAATGCTTCTGTAGTACCTGTTAAGTGGCATCACATGCATAGCCTAGGTCTAAAGCACACAATTTAAAAATATTAAGGAATTAAACTGTTTTCTTAACACTTTTAACTCTTAATTTGTAAACACCTTTAGATGGTAAACATACGTATCTAATTCCTAAACATTTCGCTTCTAAACACGTTTAGTTGCTAAACATTTGGTGTTTAGCAACTAAACGTGTTTCCAAACATGTCTACAATTGATACGTGTTTACAAGGTTGGGGCAAAATATTCTTCTGTTGCTATAAGGTCACAGACATACCAGCAGATTGGCTGAAACCCCTTTAGTTGATCTTTAAGTTCGAAGTTGTTTTCATGACATCTGCAAATGAGATACAGCTGAAACAATCAGAACATCCATTTTTAGTTTGAGATGGTTAAACATGCTGTGAAAATATGGCTTACGGGTTTAATCATGTCCGCATATTTCATGTACAAAAGAATGTTCAGTTAGTCCCTGCCTTTTTTTTAATAACACATAATTCCCATGATCTGATGACGTCTTGCACGTTTGTGAATCGAATATTTTCTTTTAAACCTTTACTGTTTAACGCAACATAGTAATGACTAATGATAAGTGACTTACACCAGTCACAAGGGTAAACGCCAGAGTGTATTCAATGACGTCATAAGTCCCTGTCCTTATGTAGAGCAAATAATAGTGTAGTTTGTTAGATAGAATAAAAAAGTACAATGAGTGTAGAGTGCTTCCACGTAACGTCACATTTGGTAAACCACGCCCACTACTGGGCAAAATTCAACAGTGTTTCAGTGCAAAAGTCACACGTGGTGGGATCGGCGGATATCTCTCAACTGGCTAAGCTAGTCAGTGTACCACACCATTTTTGCCCGTCAAAAGGGGCGGCGCTTGTGACGTCAGTGAAAGCACTCTATAGGTGGCTGGAATTAGATAGTTAGATGGGATTTAACGACACATCATTACGAATGTCACCAAGAAAAGTGATAGCTACAAAGCTGAAGTGAAATAGCTGATATTTTCAGCATGGTATTAGGAGGATGTACCAAACAATGACGTCACCTAAAAGCAGTTTCTGAAGATTTCATTTTACATCAGACAATGTGGTAAACTTTAAGAAACGCTCATTTCGTGGCACTAATTTGTAACATTGCACTTGCTAGACTACAAAATATTTTCTTTTGCTAAATATTAGTAAATGGGTATTTGGTGTGGAATTTCAAAACTCAATTTGCCTTAATTCTCGTAACTCTGAAGATCACATTTGGTGGTGATATTCTCAAATGAGCAATTTTTTTTTTTATGAAACTTCACATCATATTTCAGTACATCTCAAAACACAAATGTATATTGCGAATGTATATTAAAGTCGATGCACAATACAGTCTTTATGAAATAGTAATCACTCGAAAATTTGGATATTTTTTTTTACTATATGTCATTTCAAAAAACCTTGTTTGCAATTGGAAAAGTATAGATTTCTCCCTGATATAGTAATAAACATTTTTGTTTGTGTGCAAACCGGGGGGGGGGGGGGGTAGCCAGGATTATGTTGGCATGTGCACTAGGAATCACTATCTATTCTTGCGGGTACAAGTTGTGAATTATCCAGAGCTATGTTGGACTATATGATATGACGTTCCAATAATTTATTCAGGGATCATGCGGAGGCACGGCTTTCGCGTGGGGGACGTACCGCTCCATTCCCCATCTCCGTGGCTACGCATTTAGAGCAATAATGTAAAAAAAACTAAGGAGTTGGGCATAACAACTCCACGACACCACGGTTGCAGCCCGCGAGATCGAAGGTCCTCAAGACCGATGGTCCGCGACTTCGAAAATGTTTTAAGGTTTACAAGACCGTAGGTTCGCCACACCGAAAATCAAAAGGGGTCACGAGAACGAAAAGAAAATAGGGCCCGCGAAACCGAAAATGAGAAAAGGTTTGCGTGACTGACATTAAAATCCCACTTATCTGTATTTATTTGCAGACGCAAGGGCCTATTCTATTTTTCGGTATCGTCGACCTTTTTTCATTTCGGTCATTTTCGGTCCTGGGAACCTTTTCTTACTTTCGGTCATCGGACCCTTTCTCTTTAAATTTTTTGGTCTCGCGAACCTCCGGTCTCTCCAACCTTCGAAGGTCTCGTGAACCTTCGGTCCCGTGGGATGCCTCCGATACAACATATCAAAATATATACAACCGTATACATGAGCGGACGATCCACAATGCGGAGTTGCCACGTACCATGACGCATTCATTTTTTCTGCGCTAGTCAGAGCTAAAACGCAGTTCTAGTCGTTTGATTTACTCCACAGAAAGCTACAGTGCTGTCACACGATGGGCAACGAAAATATAAAGAACTCAATAGTCTGCATGCAAAGTGGGTGAAACTTACAGCACCTGGATTCACTATGTATCGTACTCTTATATAAGCTGAATGCATGGAATAATGTCTATTGTCGTTACATATGTGTACGTGCACAGTGCAGTGAGTGTACACTGAGCTGTGCTAGTATATATATTCCTGTAGGGAGGAAGAAACTAACAAACAACAATTGTTGATGTGCTATACTCGCGTCAGATCACGTTAAACGTCATATGACGATAAGGCAAGTTCGACTTTGGAACCGTCTTTGTATGAGTTATCCAGACGACCATCTTTGGCAGCCTACTTCGTCACAATCCAAAAGTTTGAATACCGTTTTCCACATAAATGTGTGGAAGTTATTCGTGCCAGTAGACTTACGTTTGAAGAGTTCCTTTGGGTTTCGCTCCCTTGGACCGAATTTATGTAAACTTTAACTTGAAAAGACACATTTATGAAGCAAATCGAAGAGGTAGACACAACATGAATATTCATGTTATGATTGTACTCATTTATCCTCCAATTAGTTGAGTTCCTCCTTTTGGAGTGTACCTTGAGTCAAATTCAAAAATATATATTTAAAAGCATGAAAAATTAATCAAAACATTCCAACTCCCATCTTCTGAGGACATTCCTGAGCTGAGGTATAAAATGTCAAATTTCATTCACTTAAAACAAATTGATCCATTGCGCAATAATTTGTGACTTTCTTGTTGTATAACACACATAACATGCTTTGTTTTTCTTTATCATGAAAAATGTTTTATGACCTTGAACACATTCTGTTTGTTTGCACAGCATGTTGCACAGATGGGACTTAATTAACCAATCACCTCATGAAAGTAGGAGTGCTATTATCACACCTTGGTACAAGGTGCAGTAACTTTCACAAAATGAAGAAATACAACGATTGTAATTGGAGTAGTACAACAATGACATCACAAATTATTGTGCAATATACCATTTTAAGTTGAGTGAATAAACTTCAACATTTTATATCTCAGCTCAGGAATGTCCTATGAAGATGGGAATTGGACCGTTATAATACTTTTTTCATGCCCTTCAACATGTATTTTTGAATTCTTTTACTTAAGATTAACTGTTTATTCCCAAATCGCTTTCTTCGAACTGTAAGAAATCGCGCACTTCATTATTACATTGCTTTAATTTGTCGTGTAAATGTCATTCTATATAAATGTTCACTTATGGAAAACATTCTGGAGTACGTAACGAAAACGAAGTTGCCTATGGAGACCATAGACAAGGAACCATAGCATCTAAAAGGTCCTTTGGCAACTAAAACCGAATATGATCTAAAGTTACTCAATATCTGAGTAGAATTAAAATTTAATGTTAACGTTTCAGGCTCAGGAAACTTATTGAATCCTCTATGATCCTTCTACCAGACAGGTTATAGCGAAGGCTAATCACAATTTAAACAGACTCTGTAGAAGTTTTCCATCAACAGAAAATTTTAAACTTACGTCTGCACCACACGGAAACATTCGTGTTCCACAAACAGTGAATTATAAAAAACGCAAGAATCAAAAAGTGTGTGTGTTTTTACTGCAACATCTCATCAACGGTTTGAATTGACTGGTTGGACCTCATCGCCCAACCCGCTGAACAGACCATGTTTTCTCAGCTCCTCGGGGATGACTGAAGAAGGAAAATGCCGTGCAGCCTGCTACGCAAGTAACGACTCCCTTACAGCCATCCCCTTTCAGATCATTGCTTTTATTCGTGCAAAGCTAGCAAAGGTTTCGATGATATAAGTAAATAGCCAGGGGTCATTGAAGCGGAGAGAGGTGGAAATTTATGATCGCAAATCCTCACGGGAGCGATTTGCACTCAAGAGGTGATCGAACGTAATATTTAATAATAATATTTGCAGTTTTAATACGCCAGTATGTGGCAAATCGTAGTTAAAGAGGCAGCAGCAAAATATTTCCCCCGTTTAACGATAAATCGCTCTTAGGGGTAAAAATAAATTTAAGAATCTTGCCGAAGGACACAGCCTAATGATTCAGGCGGGATTTGAACTCAACAATATTTCCATCATAACTCTGACATTCATGGAGTTAAATGGATAGCAACCGCCATGCCATAGGACCGCCTGTATGTACATGACGGGGTTACCCTATCTACGCTATGATGACTGAAAACTCCACATTTATCACGTAATAGATCCACGAAACGACATACTAACCAATCAGCTACCAACAAATATGATGATCTTGTACGAATCTTCCAGGAAGAGAATCTACCATGGTTAAACATTGTAAGCCATTGCAGCCAAAATTTGTAGCTTTATCGCAGGAGTGAAGTAAACGAAGGACTTTCGACTCCCCTCTACAATATATTACGTTCACTAGGCTTGGAGACATAAAGACCCTAACATACACAAGCTCATTGTTTGCGCTTTGTCTTCACGACACGCAATTCCCCATTATTTAAAGGAATAGTATATTCAAGTATGATTATCCATGTATTAATTTCATTGGGCTCCACCATGTTCTAAGCGGAATGTATAATGAATGTAAGATGGAATCAAATCCCAAAAGGCCAAATTGGACAACCAACATATCCATGTTTTAACGAACCGTAAAAAATAGTAAATTCCAAAGTCTTCAAACAAGAAAGAGATTTTTTATATAATGTGTGTCACAATGACGCACAATAAATGAAAGAAAGAATTTTATCTTTGTCACATTGTTAATCTTGAGCCATCGCTCTTAACAGGTTAGATGTAATCCGAGTAGATACGCATAAAACACCAAAATCTCAATAACGGACGAGCTAGCTGTTCAGGGAAATGTTTAAGTTGGGATGTTGAAACTTAATTTTAGTCGTGATGCATTGAAAGGGCATTATTAATAGTATATAAGGGGTTTCACGTCAGTGGATGTCCAAATCACTTAATTATAGCGGGATTTATTTCGACCTTTCGAGGAGTTCATATATATCGAATGGAGGATTATAACTATAACGACGCCTTGCTTTTGTCACTGAAATGCAATATTTTAAAGACTGTAGGAGAATAGAACTCTATGCAGATAAAATGTAGTAGGATTTGGGTTCTTATAAATCTGCCTCGACGAGACTGAAAAGCTAACCCTGGGGAAAAAAATCGGTGGCACCGTTTTAGCAAAAATGGTTGATGATCCATGTACTACCTCATTAGTTGTGAAACGTGTGCTGCATTTCTATCAAGAAAAAAGAAAAGAAAAAATATGTTGTTCAGAACATCGATGCATTTATTCACCAAGTAATGTGCTTTGATTTTGTATGAGGCATTTGGACGCCATTTGTACGATGATTTTTTTTCCCGTCTCAGACATCTTTCTCAAATTACTGTATCGCGTTTGGTTATTAAAACCTTCGGTCTTTCAGTGGTATAAAAGAGATTTGTTTTTCTAAAAGAAAAATGCATCTTTATACCTCCAGATGTTTGTACCAAAACATATGCAACGCCTTAGGCTTAGCACTTGAAACATGCATCAAATTGAGAATTTCCAGGGGTGCTGCATTGCAACCAGATCAATATGATATTGATATTCTTTACGGGTTACATAACTAATTTAAGTTTGAAAAGGGAATATTCTTATTCAAGACAAACCGCTTCATTTTTCTAAACTAGAATGTGACACACTTGCATCGCGAATCCAGAGTGTCAAAAGCGGAAAGAAGAAATACAAGGGGATCATTGTAAAGTAATTTGCCTGTCACCAGGGCGACTGCTGTAGTCTCAACGGTGTGTGTGTGTGTGTCGGGGGGGGGGGGGGTCGTGGTTCGAAATTCCGACTGGCTGTATATTTTACCAATTGAATGAAGAGCTACCAGGCCAGTTTAGGTCGGTATAAATACCTAATAAAAATGCCATGTTAATAAAAAGCAACGTGGTCCGGAAATCGGATTCTCGCTTTCACCTCTAATTTTTTCCATTGAACTGTTGCGCCTATATTTTCTCAGATGTGCTTCCGCATAAGTTTTCTTTGCCCTTCGTCGCACTAAAACATGCAAAGCTACATCCAGAAAGTTTTAATGAAAGGGAAAGACAGTTGGAGTAAGTGCTGTCCCGGTGAAGGGTCTGAGAGGAGGGTCCGTCCCCTTCCCCTTTGCCAAATTTTTACATTTTGAAAAGGTTAGGCTGCAAAATAGCGCTACATTTGACACATTTGAGGCATGTTTCGTTCACTACTTTTTCGCCTTAACATAACTATACAAATAACGTGTACTACTTTTAATTACAAATGAATTTTGTACATAAGTGTAGCAAAGGTAAAAAAAAAAATGCAGAAAAGCTCTAGTCTGGAAAGCTTGAGGGCAGTGACAGTATTTTCTAAAGGGTATAGAGGACATGCGGTAAGTTGTATGATATTGCTCAAGTGACTATATAAGCGGACCACTACCATCAATTCAATTCAATTTATTTCCCATGTGTACTTTTTACATCAACAAGATTAAATTCAACAAACTTTATACATATACATATGATGGACACATGAGGAAAACATTACTGTTCATCAAAGCTAGTGACCATAAGACGAAAACATTACTGTTCATCAAAGCTAGTGACCATAAGACGATTGAAACGAAAACAAAAAACAGTTGAACCATACAGAAGATTTTGAGAAATGGCATCCCATCATATAGCCGGAAATGACATTCCCAGACTTGGCGAAGAATTGCAACCTTTGAAGGTAGATCGCATGTGGTGAATAATGATTTCAGTTCGATGTGAAGACGAGAAGAAGTATGCCGAACGAAGTAATACGATATAATTACGAGCAAAGCCTTAGCCATCTTTTCATTTTATAGTAGATATTATAATAAAAACCCTGCCTTAATTAGATACATGAACCTTTATTTTTTAAGGAATGGGATTCAAGAACGATCGGCTATGACGAAAAACGTGTAGGTGTATAGGTCGAGAAAGTAATTGTCATTAATTATTCTACTGCGTTTTCACGGCAACAAAATAAAAAAAAATTAACATTGAGTTCGGCTCATGTTCGTGCTAAATTGTAGGCGGAGGATTCTCTGCCAAAATACACAACCATTGCAAAAAAAAAAAAAAAAAATCTAGGCGGAGCGCCACCATCTGTTGGCGTGGATCGTACAAAAATTGTAAAATCGTGAGCTTCCAGGAACCCGCAAATGGCATTCATCGGGCAAGTAAGTGACTCTAAGCAGTCGTTACTTTGAACTATCGTTTGAAATAAAATGTTCCCTTCAATAAGAAACGAACAAATTGCAATATGATTAAAACCTACCTAGGTAAATTGTGTGACTTCAATTTTTGGACCAAAGATTTGAGCTCTATACCGTCGAGTATTCCCCGCCTACCTGTGTGATCTGAGAGTAAAAAAACCCATACCAGAACTTAGCATTTTCTTCCCAAACAATATTTTACCATTTCGAGTGTAGTGATGAACAAACTGAGGAACAATTGATTTTATAGGCTGATAGAATGTGTGATCAAGTTTCACAATGTTTTGGATTTTTCATGAAAATTTGTAGTAGTTATGATGCTTATTTATCTGGAAAATTTTTGGAAGAATTTGGGCACGACTATCCAGTGTGATTAACAGCATGTCAGATTTTACGACTTAAATAACTGCCCGAATATTTTCATACCTGAAATTTGAAAAAGAAAAATAGTTAGGAGAACGTTTAATTCCTAAACACTTTTTAATAGTGTACCCTAGTGCTTGAGAACGTGTACTCTCTGTACCCAGACACCCCTGGCGCCAACAGAGGGACCATGAGTCTACTCCGCCCACCTGGCCCGGCCCTGCCACGATTGTATCCATTTTGGAAAGGGATGGTGTTCAAAAATTCCTACTGATAGTGATGTTTTAACGCAAATGACAATCAATATAGTCTTGCGCACAAATGACAGCATCCATCTGCAAATCACGAGGTGACTAGAGGATTTGTCTCTCTGATTATTCGTAAAATGCGTTCAACCTTTGCTGCTATGCGCGAGTTGTTATCAGAATGTATATTGGTATGTATATATTACAACAGGGAGTTAGGTCTGAAACGCGCGCGAGCGTGTGGAGAGTTGGGTAATTTGTTAACCATTCGTGAGAGAACATGCCTAAAATCGATTCTCGGTTGAGAGCCCTTCACAACTTTAACTTCTGTAGAAATATAACTTAAAGGCCCAGTTCTCTCACCCCAGACAGTACCAATTCTCCTAACCTTCTCACTGAAGCCCCTCCCACAATTGTTTGAAATTCATCCTCATCCAGACACAATCTCAGTTTATTGCTTCAGGGTGAGTATAGAAAAACTCAATTTATGTAATCAAAAACTCTCAGTACCGTTCATGCTGTGTAATATAATCTTTGGCACTCTGCATTGTTTGCATTAGCTGTCAATCAAAGAGCTGAGCCAATTGAGAATTTCGATACCCGGGTACCAAAATTGTAGTTTAGGGTGAGAGGTACATGAAAATGTTGGTAATTTGGAAAAAAAAAATTTTGACAGAAAACAATTTAAAATACTTTTATATTCATTCGAAAGACTCCTCACTGTAGGACTATAAACAGGTGGGGGAACCTTTCTCTTCCGATAATTGTCTTAACCATTAGCTTTTCTGTGTAATTTATTTTCTTAATAATGGAAAGAGCAAATCGTTGCGAATGCTTAGCTTCTTCATAATGACATCCTCGGATGTACACGAACAAAACAAGGTTAATTGGGGTGATGCATAACTCGAGGAAACTGAAGCGCGCAGTGCGTGAAAACTGGCAATTTGTGAAGGAATCGCGATAATGGGTTCTATGGTGCCAACTTAAATTTGAAACGAGTGCATGAGAAAAGTCTAAGCACTCCATCTAGTTGAAAAAGTCGACATCCTAGACCGAGTAGGAGTTAATTCCAACCCGAAATTCCAGATTTACAACTTTCGTCTCTCTGACGTTTTTCTTTTTTTTTGGGGGGGGGGGGAGGGGTGTCGCTACCGCCCTGCTTGTCACAATCCATTGATCCAGTACAAGCTTTCAAATTTGGTACTTTCAGTATTGGCCCACGTACTGCCTGCACGAATCCTATGTCGCATTTGTAGGGAAATTCTAATAACTTATTAATGTGACAAAGTCATGTGGGTGACATGCAAACAAGGACTGATAAAAATTTAAATGTAGAGACATTTATAGAATAACATACAACTTCATGGAAAAGTGTATTCGAAAAGTGTGTAGCATCTAGTATTACACATGAGAAACGATAAAATATTTTACTCAAAGGCAGTGGGACAGAACGTTGAAATCGTAATATGGTGATAACTGAAAAAGCATGCAAGCAAATGCCACCTGAATGTTGAATTTTTCTATATGCTTCTAACAGACAGGTAAAAAACACGAGACACCTAAAATGTGTCGCATGTTTCTGTTAAATGGGGTTGGTTCAGGCTCCACAAAACGAAAGCAAGTTCCCAAGTAACCTTATACTTGAGTATGGTGTAGGGACGAGGTAAACGATGACTGGAAAGTGGGTAATGAGGTGCAAATATTATTTGACTGCTTCCTCATCTTTTCAGACACAATTTCTCAACGCTGTATTCATGAGATTGGCAAGTTTCACAATGGAGGTACGGGACTCTTTCTCTCAGTGGCGCGGACTCTTCGCCCGACTTCATAACCACCCCTTTCCCATTCTCTGCTCGACTGATCCACCAAAGTCTGCCCGATTCTGCAAGGTTTTGGTCAGATGGGAGCTGCAGCCCAGTCCTCCCGTTCCCTACGGCCATGGGTTTTATCTATCATTCGCACTCTTGACATAGCCCACTATGGTATTATATGAAATGTGAAAGTTTAAATTTTAAATTATTGAAAGAGGCAGTTGAAAGTAAAAGACCATTTACAAAAATGCAATACAACCATAATAGGCTATACAGAACGGTTTCTTAAGGAGATACGAAATAAGGACCCAGTCCGTTAGCCGTTGCTGACTGTAAGACGTATTAACAGCATTAAGGGCCCTTTGTTATGTTAACCACCGAGCTGCCATTGAGCAACCACCGAACTGGTGCCAAAGGTAACCTTTAAAACTGTCTTTTTTACTAGAGTTTCGAAATCAGCATAAAATTTTTCAAAATGCTTAGTAGTAACGGAAATTGATGCTTTTTAAAAGTAGCCACGCGAACGAAAAATCCAGCTTAGGCTTTTAGACTCTGAGATCGTGACTGCAGATTACAACTACTGAAGACAGCAATGTGCTTCAGGTTCATTAAGTATCGTATATCTTATGAAGTTTATATTTTGTCTGTCAAGAAGAGGTATCTTATGATGTAATGTTTTCTCTTCTTCAGATTTTAACCGGTTTTCACGCGTTTAAATAAGAACCAACGATTTATTCCCACTTCGTTTTTGCAATTTAAAAAAGAGAAAGTCGATCTCATTATCACAACTTTTGAATATTCCAACTTCTACGCGAGAAAACCGCTTATATAATCGGAACATGTCTTGTAAAACTAGGTCTATCTCTAAAGCTCGAAGAAAACAACGTCGCAGGTTATTAATGTTTCAAACAAAGTAAAGTCAATCAACAACAGCTTTTTGAACTGTGGAAAAAAACAGTCAAATTTTTAAAATTAAGATTAAAAACCTCTGAGGTAATATCAAACTTGTCAAAAGAAATTGTGTTACTTCTATTAATCTTTCAAAGAAAACCCTACAATATATTTAGCTGAAATGTTATACAAGTTGATACTTTAACTGTCAATTTCACATTTTCTTTCGGGGTGTGTGGTAATGAGCATAAGCTTTGCTCTAAAACCATTGTATTTAAAATAAGTGTGCATTGAGCATATTTCCTAGCAATGCAGTCTGCAATTTTCAGGCACGAATCGTTTGACTGAGCCGGAAATGAGCTTTGACTGAGCTGAGTAGGCAGATGAGGGAAGGCAATCGTTTTCTTCTTGGAGGCCGGTCGCACAAACATTTTTATTTCATTTGTGTTTATCAACGATCGGATGCTTAACAGAAAAGAAAAGAAAAAATCAATATAAAAAAAAACGTGGTTGTTGATCACATTACTGAAATATCGTTTCTCATGCGGTAAGAACCATAAGCGTCAAGATTTTCAAAAGGAAAGAGTATGACCTTGAACAGGCCTACCTCAAGCGCCAATGTCATGTCCTAGAAGCTTAGGGAAAGAGAATGACCGTGCACAGACCTACTTCAGGCACCAATGTTATGCTCTAGAAGCGAAAATTCGGGAACTACCAACGAGCTCTGAAAATAGTGCAGGGTGATCTGTTGTGCAATATCTAAGCCAATTCCCACGACTTTTGTTAAATGACATTCCCACTGATTCCCTTGATTACTTTCTACATGCATAATCTATATTTTAAGTTGAGGGGATAACTCACAATGTGCTTTTTCTATTTGTTTGGGCTGCTGGCGACTTAACTATGACAAGTTTCTAGACAAGCAGTCGAAACCCAAGCTTCCCACAAGAGCAAAAGCATGAACTATTTGCAGTACCTTTCGAATAACAGGGTATGTGCTGCCCGACAGAATTAACCAGCAGGACTTCACAGAAGCGTGAAGAGTTGCAAGAGAGCTGCCCCAAGCTCCCTGCATGGGCCGACAGCGGTGTCATCCATAACGTGTTTTCTGGGGGCTTTTGCCAGTCAAGCAAGCAATTTACACATTATTCTTGTTTTCATTATGATATTTCCTCTCTTAGAACAAAAATAATCTGGACACAATTGGCTCGGCAGCAACTTTTAACTACCTTATGCAGCTCACACTCTTAAAAACACAAACTGATTTTGTAATTAGCAAGTTGGACCAAGTGCGTAAGAATTGTCGGTTTCCAAAAGTGCTGATCAAACGTGATCAAACACAAACGTCTATTGTGTCACGTGACACCCAAGCACACCTGTATTTATCCAGGTGAGTTAGTTGCTTGGATTGAATTACACACCAGCACTGACGAATGCGTAATAAAAAGATAAAGTAAAGTTCAAATCGGTTTCCAGTGTGGTTCAACCTCAAGTTATGTTTCAAATATAACTTTTCAACTACTTTTCACATCCCCTGCAAGAAGGCATAGTTGCCACTTGCGGCAGGCGGGGAATACCGTGGACATGTTCTTGAACCCCAGCACACAAGTGTTACACGACTGGGAGACTGAAAGGAAATTCACATGACCCTTACCCCAAATGTGAATCTTTCATTAGTCGAAGGTGGGTGCCAGTTGACTCATTTATATCGCTGTCTCTAAGCTGGGAGCTGTTATTTGGTTAAGTAACGCACTGTTAGGTTCAATGCATAACTGGTGGAAAAGTTTATTTACAGATCGAGGATTTGCCGCTTTCCGGTGTAATTTATTTAGCACCTCATACACAGGGCGAAATGGCGTCTACGGGACAGAGGTTGATAAAAGTCACAATTTTATTCTCTCATGTCTCCAGAAATGGTCATTAAGTGATGACACACTCACGTTATCTTTGACAAATAACAATGAAACAACTGTTCGTATCCCTGAATTTTCTTTGGAAAATATTAAGCCCCGTCCACACTCTGAGACTCGATGCGGTGCAATTTCTTACGACGAGATTATTCTTAGGCGTAGCAAAGTGTGGATGTCCTAACTGCAAAAAATCTCAAGCAATCGCTCAACCCAGTCTCATGGAACCGGACATATTCGGTCGCATAAAAACTGAAACGTGCAATAGACAACATTGGTAGACTTCTGGAATGAAGACCGTGCACGATCGGTGAATCGAGGTAGGGCGGTTGTACCCTTGTCTTAAACATATCAGATGTGGAGTACATTTAAAGTCAGAATTTAGGGGCAATCGCTTCTCAGATCTGCTACTAGTTGAATAGTGTGAACATCTTGCTCTTAAAATTGGTTACCACGAGCTTGTCGTTAGTCGCCCACCGCGACAAGACCGCGTCTCGTCGCAGAAAGTCGTGTCGCGTAGTGTGGACGAGGCTTAATTCGCCCCACGTGTATTGCAAATTTACACGTGTCCGGTTAGTTGACCAATCAGCTGCTTGCATTTGATGATGTTTGGTTTGTTTTTCCTCCAAAGGAGACCATACTTTTTGCATTGTGATATAATATTTATGCACCAAAGTATGGACATATTTTTGCAGATTTATCTAGCGACGTTCGATAACTCGGATGATTGTATATGGAGGTTACACAGCACTTCACTTGGTCACAGTTGATAAGTTGACGAAGGCCTAACATTACAAGTACTGATAGGCTAATTGCCACTGCTACCTATCAATGATAGGTTATCGGCGTTGATAGCTTATACATTTTAACCTTTAGCTTCACTGAGCTCAAAATTTGTCATCAGTATTTCCGAGAGGCATCGTCAGATGCTAAACTGCATGATGGATTTGTTACAAAACCATCTTCCTTCGGTTCCTAAGCTTAATTAAATGAAGCAATTTGTGGGGATTTAGTAACTCTCATCAACTCTGACATCAAGTCATGAAGGGTAAATATCCTTCAAACTCGTGGTTCATTATATAAGATCTGTCATAGCAATGTAATAGTGGTTACACCAGGGAGGTGATAAGACATCCCTGGATACAGGGCTTTTTATTTTCTTCTTGCAGGGAGATGTGATCACCACATGGTTCTGGTACTGCATACTGTGTAAATGCTACATTTCCAGCTGCAATAAATTTAATCTTAGCGAATGTTACACTATGACGTGATTATGAGTGGTTGGCACTTTCATGAAGTTTAATACAGGCCTTATACACATGATGTTACGAAGCAACTTAAAAGTACCGGTACACCTCGTTTAGAGGTAAGCATGAATGATCAAAAGCTTGACCAAAAAATGCAAACAGCTTTTATCAATTAATCGTGGATCCCTACGTGCAGTGGGGTAACCAGTGGGTGGCCATTGGGCAGCGGGCCCCACGACAATCCAAAAACGAAAAGAGGGCCAAAAAAAAAAAACGTGAAGGAAGGAAGGACAGGAAAGAGAGGAAAGATGGGAAAACTGGTACAAATTCGGGAAACTTCTCGAGTCATGCTACTCCCCGGAGGGCCATGGCTGGTTAAGCCCGTGTCTACCGTACGTACATCTACCATTGGCGCTTGGCAAAGTCTTCTGAATGAGAGTCCGAGGTTCACGGTTTTCCTCAAAAATAAGGTATAGCGATTGTCTTAAGCATCTTCCTCTTCCTTTCATTGTTGTCGTCGCGTCGACGCCGCCGCGGCCGCCACCACCACTACCACCACCACCATCATCATCATCATCTTCATCTCTTCTCACTCATTTCATCATTATCATCGTCATCAGTTGTCTTCGTCACATCACCATTACCGTCGTTATTTTGATCATTTTCATGTTATTTTTCCCATAGGTATAAATTTCGTTTCACTGTGAAATGTCTTCGCACATTGACTAAAATATTTGACTGGTAAAAAAATTTTTATTTGGCATACGTTAAAGAGTTCAATGTCCGACACATCAAATACGGATACGAATATGACTACTACATAATTTCTTCTCACTCACTTCATCAAATGCGATGCCAAAGGCTCTACACTTCTTATCCTCCTTTCCACATATTAAACTTCATGGTTATCATTGTTAATTTAAATTATCTATTCGATATCTCTCACTGCACATGTCTTATAAGGCTATGTTACTGCAATATTTGGAAATTCGTGATGCAAATTATGTTCACAGTGCTTCTTAATTACAGAATTTGTTCCACAAATATGACTTTCTTTTTGTAGATGAAAATAGATCTACGAATAAACCAGCCGCACAAATAGAAAAGAGGTGCTTGATTTCGAGCCGATATATGCACTGCATTTGATCTCATGATACTGAGGCCAACCTTGATCTAAACTTCAAAATTGTTCAGAAAATAGTTAGGCAAATCATACGTTAGCTTTAACAGCCATACAGTAATTCCTGGGAGTCATTTTACCTGAAATTTTAAGACACAATTTTAAGCAAAGAAAGACATAAAGCGCAAATTTCTGAACCTAGACCAAATCATACTTCGCAAACAGATAAAGAAATGAACACAGAGAGCAACTTTCAAAATTGAAGAATTAAAAAACTAGGCTTTGTAAGAGCCTAGGGTAGATGCTTAACATGATTAGCAAAGTGTTTCTTGATTGGTTGTTGCCATTGCATTGTATCGATTGTATTCTTTGTTAGGGTTAGGGATAATTTAGAAATTAGTTAGGAAATCTCTTCTTAAACAGTTTGCAACGCTTCAAAGAAATGTTTCCCTCTCCTATCAACAAAGGACATAAACGTTCTATTTCTTCCAATACACTTGGTTTTGCCGTCAATGGGGGAGGGGCTTGTGACGTCATGAAAAGCCCTCTATATAGAGTACTTTCTAATAACATGGCAATTGCTTAGCCCACTGCAAGGCAATAAAATCAAAATCATCAGCTGCTTCTCAGCAGTTTTACGTGCCACACCACAGACTTTGCCAGGCAGACAAGGGGGGGGGGGGGCTTGTGACGTCAGTGATAACACTGTAATACCTCTCTTTGCTGCAGATTTTAAAATTTGCTTACTGCTTTTAAATCAGATCCAGGAGTAAAAATGTCAACACTTTTAACTGGAGTGGATTTCGAGGACAACAAAAACCCAGCACTATAAGGAATTGCAAAATAACTATAGGACCTGAAGACAGTAGACTAACTACACTGCCTTAAAACCAGATCCATGAGTGAAAATGTCAACACTTTTAACAGGAGTGACATTGGGACATTGAAGAAATATTAAAGCACTACTTGACAAAGACAAAGAAACCAACCTTCAGGGTAAAATACATAACAACTTCAGAAAACTAACTTTCATACAGTGTTTTCTTGGGGGCAGTGTAGGGAGAACATGCTTTCTCTGCAAAGGAAAATGCTGTCAACCCACATTCAGTTAATATTAGACTGTCCTGTGCCATGATTGGCTCGTAGAAATCATGAGACAATCCTATTTTTCCTTAGTTGTGAAAAGTGCTAGGAGTAACTGTTTGATTTGCCCTAAATATCCAATACTGTGACCCTAAAATATGATGAAAAGATACTTCGGAAGACTAAAACAAAAATGCATACATATATTGTGAGATTTAGCTGTTGCTTCAAAATAAGTTTGGGGGGAATGAGGCGTCCTTTAAAGTAGAGGTTATAAGGACAGTTTGGATAATAATATGTTCGGCTATTCTATTGAAACTAAAATGAAAGCGATACATATACTTAAACCTTTTCTTTTTTAATTTAAACTTTGTTTTAACTTTGGTTTTGCATAGGCCTAGTTCCAGTCTTTACAGACGTGACAGTTCTATTACCCTCAATTATCTGCTTTCATTTGCTTCCTTTGTCAATTCAATTCCCTCGTGCATATTCAGTTGAATGAAACTTCAAATTTGTACAAACTTGACTGTGGGATAAACTTCACTGATCTATTTGCTTACGTCGCCAACGGAAATGAGGATCATAAGAGCACTCGAAGGTTTAGTTATATGTGTTCTAGCTGCTAAAATGATATCTTGATGTAAAGTGTGGCGGCCATGCGAATAATGTTGTAAGTCATGGGAGCTGTAACTGTTAGAATGGTAGCGTCATTTCTTATCTTTAACTACGCGTCTTTTGATAACAACGCTCTTCGAATTCTTTTTAATCGATTTATGTAGCTTTCACACTAATGGCAATGTGACGTGTTACTAGGCCCTCAGAGAAAATTTGCTTTCATTGCTAGACCATGCAGTCATATCGGGGACAGTGAGCTGTGGTGAAATTAAGACAAGTATCTGCGACGCAATGCAAATAATTGTTGACGACACCGTATAATAACAGAACTTGTGAATAGACACTTAAACCTGATATGAGTTTGGTACAATTAAATGTCATGTGGTGATATACAAAATTGCACCAAGGTGCAATAAAATTCTTTGGTTAAAAATAAATACAAAGCTAGAATCCACATGAGTCAATATTTGTGAAATAATCATGAAAACCTTAAATATGATTTTTCTGTGCATATAAACAGGGAAACAATTCGGTTAGCCATAACTTTAAAATTGCATGGTCTTCAGTGTACGGTCCGATTTGATCCAGCTGGTGAGAAACTGAGCCTCAAAACCTCATTAAAATAAGCCTGTGGAGTGTGTTTACTGCAAAGCTGATGCCACTGTCTCTGCGTGTGTGCACGTAAACCTTCAGCTGAGTGGTGCAGGTATTTTAGCTTAACCCTTTACCGTTGTGCTCCGATCGGGGCATATTTGCGCGCCTCGGGATTGGGCGGAAAAGCGGACGTAGCCCGCCCCGCATCGGCTTCCGTAGGCCATTGACCCCGTGACCTTAAACTATTGTCTCTCTCGCTCTTGTGGCCGAATTTTCGGGTAGCTACTCGCAGTTTCGAGCTCCGCGTGAAACAGTAAAGATGTGTGACAGCCGAGCTCTCCGCATGGGTCCAAAAGGACCCAAACAACGGTAAAGGGTTAAACCAATTCCATTCATAAGGTTTCCTTGTGGGGTGGGGTTTTAGAATGAGCCCACAGTATTTCGCATATGTCGTGAGAGGAAACTAACGGGAAAGATTTGCTCCGTATATGATAACTGGCATCAACTTGAACCCAAGTTGAAACCGCACTTCACCTTTCATCTAAACAGCATTATATATACAACAACACTCTGATATCAAAAATGTTGGTGCATGTGCCGTTAAATCTCATATAACTCCATGCAGAGGGAATTTCAAGTTTGTTGGAAGACATTTTATTACATTCAGCTTTCCATAGTATAAGCCTAACACTTATGCTTGAATTGAAAAGATTCCATAGTCTATTTTCAGAAGCCAAAATCAAAACTTCTAAAACTCCCTTACATGAACATGGTTGGTTTTGAAAGAGAATGAGGTCATCTTTATTTATGGGAGTCGATCCTGGAGGGTGCAAGTTACCAACTGAAGATATTTACTCCCAATAAAAATGTGGGGTGCAAAAATATCGTTTTACCCCAACAATAAATCAGGAAGATTAACAAACAGGCAGAATGAACAAAATATAACATTGTGGTTTACAGATGACATCGATTTGCAAAAACGACAATTTGAGTGAATGTGGGTATCAATGTGAGTGTATATGCTTGTTTGGTCGATTGTGTGTACGTGTGAGCTCTGATTCGTGTAAGCGAATTTCTAGACGAGTCCGCAACAGGCCACGATCTAGGGTTCAGGGATAAGCCTGAGACTTCACAAAAAAGAGGAAATGAGACCGAGACTTCTAAAAATTGAGGAAACTGATAGGCAGGAACCGGGGTTGGGGGTCCAGGGGAGAGCTTAAGGGCCCCTAAGGACATTGATATCATTTTAATATGAATTTCTGATTGGATGAAACTCTGGCGGCTGTTTGTATAAGTTTAATAGCTGAGATTTATGTTACATTTATGAAAAAAAAAATTGAGGTATTTGATGAAAAAACAGGAATGAAGAAAAGAAGAGGAAGTATCTCATGCCTGAGGATCTTGCCTGTTGGAAAACTTTTGCACCCAATCGACAAAACAGATCGCCGCCCCTGCGATTGACTTCTTATAACAAAAGATAATATAAAAGGTTGAAGGACAAAGGAGGGCCAAGGCCCAATATGATGCCCTGGAGTCCAAACCTATTCAAAAGTCCAACCACCAAACCAAAACAAGCAGCCCCAAACAACCAGATTCTACCACAGTCATGGAAGAACTTGTCAATGTTATCCTTAAAACAGTGTACTGACGGATAGTTAACTATCCATTTTGGCAGATAATTCCACTCGTTGACAACGCCATGGGAGAAACTAAACTTCCCAATGCCAAGCCTTGCAAAAGGCTTTTCCAGCTTGTAACAATGCCCACGAACCCGAGAATTACTTTGGACCCTTAAATAACCACAAGACAAAACGGGATTCGTTCCAGAAAGAAACTTGTAAACCTAGCTGTAGCATGCCCCACCTCCCATAATCCTTCTCATGTCCAATGTGGTAAGCCAAAGATGTTTAAGCCTAGCATGATAATGTAAATTTCGGGGCGATGCGCACTGTATAACAAGAAATTTCCTCACAAGCTAATGATAACCCTAATTCTTAACCTAATCCCTAACCCGAACACAGAATACAGTCGATACAATACAATGGCAACAGCCAATCAAGGGACACCTTGTTAAACAGTACGCACCTACCTGTACCCTAAATTCCTCACCTCAGGTATAAGGATAGTGGCTCTCCTCTGAACTTGCTCTAAAAGAAACTTGTCCTTTTCATAGAAGGGGCTCCAAGCCTGAGCGGCATAGTTACGATGGGGTCTTACCAACTGCTTATACAAATTAAGTACAATATTCTTACTAAAATTGATGAAATTCCTCTTGGTCAACCCAAGCACTCGATTAGCCTTTGCAGCAGTGGCTGGAAATTGTTTTGATGACTTTAAATCCCCAGTAATTACAACACCTATCTTTCTCGAAATTGACGTTACTTAAAACACCACCATTCATGTTATAATCATAGCTAAAACTTTTAGAACCAAAATGGAGAACGTTACAGTTATTTGCATTAAGAGACATTTATCAAGTCTGAGACCAAGAAAATAACCTATCCAGATCTTTCTGCAGCAGTAAGGTATCATCCAAATTGCCAATCTTCTTATTAGGTTCATAGTATCATCTGCAAACTTACTTAAACAAGATGTAAAAGAAGGCAATCAATATCATTGATGAAAATTAAGAAAAGAAGTGGACCAAGAACAGAACCCTGTGGTAATCCACTTATAACTTCTTTCCACGAAGAGAAGTTACCATTGACAATAACTTTCTGAGATCTACCATGAAGCCACGAATTTATGAAATCACCATAACTGCCCTGAACACCTAACCTACGCAGTTTAACCATAAGACTACCTAATGGAACTTTATCAAAGGCCTTTGAAAAGTCAAGATAAATGACATCGACACCATATCCAGAATTAAGAGATGAAGAGGCATCTTCAAGAAAGCTCAGTAAGTTAGTAACACAAGATCTGCTTGGTAGGAAACCATGCTGTGACAGATTAAGTATCTCATTATCTCAAAGGTACTTAAGTAAACTATCCGTAATTAAAGATTCCATAACTTTGTACACAACACTGGTTAAACTGACAGGCCTATAATTGCAAGGCAAACTTCGATCCCCCTTTTTAAAAATATGAGTAACATTTGCTACCCGCCAGTCAGTAGGAACAAAGCTTGAATCCAGACACTTCTGAAAAATGATGGAAAGACGAACTGACAAAATCTCAGAGTATTCGTGTAAAATGGCTGGGTGGACCCCATCTGGCCCAGGGGCTTTGCTAGCCTTCAAATTCGTTTAACTTACTACAAACCTGTTCCTCCGAAAAAATGACATAACTGATTGAAGAAGAGACATCAGAACCCCTACAAGTCCCCAGAAAGATGATTCCTTTGTAAAAAAAATGCAAAATAGTCATTTTACAAGTTAGCCTAGGCCGGTCCGCGATACGATGCAGGGTTTTGGTTGTCGGAAAAGGTTTACTCTCCCCTATCTACAAACCAGATGGACTTTCCTGTTATCTTATACACGTCCCCTTACCTTTTATCCTGAAGATATTCACATTACCGTTTTTAATGACCCCTGAATTACTTTTGACCTCTTGAATGTGACACTAGGTAGCCTAATGTTCAATGACCAACGTTTCCGAGTTTCGTTAAAATCTGTCGAGACCAATGAGTGAGAGAGAGGATTAAAGGTAGTGTGACATGTTAGCAAAATGACCTGACTTCGCGTGGCAGTTGTGAAACGAACTTTTCTAAGGAAAATTCCGTTGGAATTATTTCATCTTTTACCATTTTCCAGGTATAGGCTACCTCTTCAGAGTTGGAATGTTTCTGCAGCAATTTGTTACTTATGCAAAAATAATAAAGTGGAGTGCGGCGCAGTGTTGGTTTTTTACCCTATATTAATCACTTCTTCAATTACTTTTCAGATAGTTTGCGATTTGTGATTTGATACTGACGATTCTTAAAGACAATTTAAACTTTGGAAGTAGAACCCCCGGGAAAAACTAATGTTACAACTGTCTTTTAAATGAAGATTATAAAAACAAAGGATAACATAAGCCATGTAAGACATGTCTCTCTCCTGTTATCACAAGATTTGCATATTGAGCTCGTCTTCAATGATTGAGTGAAAATCAGAAATTGCATTGTGAAAAGGTCAATTTTTGACGGATTTTGATGGGAATTGTGGCTATCTTCTTGACTTTTAATGATTTTTTACTTCAAATGCCCAGTCTTGTCATTTTCATGTCACACGACATTTAAAAGAAATATTGTGGACATACGTGATACACAGATTGACAATGAAAGATTACAGGAGCTCAAACCATGTTTTCAAACTTGAAACAGCTTTAAACATTCGCAAATTCACGGAACAGGGCATAAACCTTGAATCATCCATCCCATTTCGCTCAAATAAGTGCGATTCCATTTGGGCAATCAAGAAAGCCAAGAACGTAAACTGTACTCTTTTAGCTTGGGAAACTTGTTCCAGAATTCTTATTTCGGACAAACCTTTTCCTTCCCCGAAAAGAAAACAGAAGCGATAATCCCGCACCAAATCTCTAACCCTAACAAAGAATACAGTCGATACAAAACGGTGACAACAGCCAGTCAATAAATTTCTTATTAATGAGTCTACATCAGCGCCCGTGAACTTATGGGCAAGTTAAATATGATTATTATAAGTTTTCCCCGATGTAGCCCAAAATTATACATGAGCATCAGCATGATTCATTGCTGTTTGCGGGGTTTAAAGACTTAATCCTTTCACCCCCAAAAGTCTCAATTCACCTTACCTACACCTAACTTACTTGAGTTGAACCCCCTCCACAACTGTCTGAAATTCATCCTCATCCAGGATGAATTTTTATGCATTTTTATGCACTGTTCCAACATTTGAGGTAATATGTCATTCTGTAGAACCGGTGATTAAATAGAACTGTCACCTCGACCTTCAAAGAGAAAGACACTCTATTAACCACAAAGTAAATTCACGTAGCCACCCGGTTCTACAGAATGACATATTACCTCAAATGTTGGAACAGTGCATAAAAATGCTTTTCAGTGATAAGCGCTCGCACACAACTTCCTAACATAAGCAATTCGCGAAGCGTTTCCCGGATAACCCGATAAACTGCCTACAAATAGGCTAAAAATCATAAAAGTCTCTGAAATTTTGAGATCTTAAGTTTGAGAACGACTCAATCTTAGAGGGAATAGCTTCAGATGATACTTTACTCGATGCTCAACTTAAAGCAATCGAGAAAGACAATACATAAATATTTTGAATATCCCAAACCTACACAGAGTAAAAGGTTTGCTACTGATGAAGCTCCGCTATTATAACGCATGAGAGCAGAAACCGGTCTAGCTTGATCATAAGAATCAAACTAATTTCATACCCCGCTTATTAAAAGCGCCTTTGCATCCACCAGCCAAAGAGCTATCGTGGAACATTAATGTCTTAAAACCCCCGGCCAAATCATAAAGCCTAAGTTTTCTTTCGCATGAGTCACACGTATGACTCGGGCTTTTCCTAAAAAATGTGCGGTTCGACGGCTGTCAAGTGACGTCAGATGGTGGCACCACCTACCCTTATTTTACTTTTCATGATTGCAGGAGATGGCCTCTACGACTCTATTTGTACCTCACCCCGCCCCCTACAAAAATAAAGAGCTTAAACACGTTTTCAGACGATTTCATTTTTGAAATCGGCAATTTTGAATTTCCTTTCATTTTTATATGTTCCATTTTTATATGTGCTTTTTTTAAAAGACGACAGCCAAAAAAGTGTCCGCCCGGGGCGACAGTGCTACATACTGGCTACGCCCCTGCAAGTATATTGCTTCAAAGGTGAGTATACAAGACCCTAATGTGTAATCAAAACTGCAATCTCAGTACAGTAGAGACCGCGTGTTTGGTCTAACGGTAAGAGCATTCACCTCTCACGCGGGTTCGATTCCCAGGTCGAGTCATACCAAAGGCTCTAAAAATGGAACCTACTGCGGTTGTGGGTGATGCTCCGCATAAGCGATGGAGTAGGGAAAACAAGCCAGTGAGCCACAACTGGAAAAAAAGGCAGTGGCCAGCTCGACTTGAAAACTGGGCCGTAAAACTCTATCTATCTAACTAACTCAGTACAGTAGATGATGCATAATAGGAGTTTCGGTACTCTGCATTTATTACTTGCTGTGTATCAAAGATCTATGCCAATTGAGAATTTCTCATGATTACTACAAAAATTGTTGTTTGGGAGAGAGGATTGGACCTTTAATCAATGAAATACACGAAACATTAACACGCTACACGTATTCAAAATACCGAAAGTTTACTAACTCTACCAATCTAGAAACGGTAACCACATATTTCACATTTCAAGGCTACAATTTGAATTCGCAGTGTTTCAAGCAAGTGGGTGTACGCGTTACAAGTATTAACCCTTCAACTTACCCTGAACACGTTCTTGTTTTAATGTATGCCAAAGGAATAACAAGGCTCAAAATAAGTTTGATTAAATTTCATTTTTTACCCATAACGTGCAACTGAAATCGCAATGACATTTTTTCGACATTTCTTTTGAGGGTAATGTATCTGTTGAACCTTACATGGGCCCAACAGTTATGGTTCTTATAGTCTAAGAAATGTTGGATAAGTGACTAGATCAAATGGTAAAAGTTCCTACTGTTACGTTTGTGAGAGTGGCATTTAAATTGAAGAGTCAAGTGTTTACCTTGCACCAGCCCAATATTTGCATTGCATTTAAAACTCACCCTGACATGGACTAAATTGCCTAACTCATCTCAAAAATATTACTGCCTAACTAAGGAATTTCTTTTCTCTTTCAATTCTTGTCTTCTTTTATATTTTTCTTTTTGGCAAATTACTTGCGTAATTACACCTGAGCTATAAGATAAAGATATCACCCGGGGAACAGTGTGGGGTTGTAACGATGAAACTGAGTAATAGCATGGTGCCCTCAAGAAAGTCGATCATGAAGTGACATATAGTAAAGCTAAGGAGAGGGGGATAGAGAAAGGTCGTCTACACGACGTACGTTTTGCCAACTTAATTTCATCACATAAACTTGTGTGATGATATTCATTAACAAATGTATGATCGTGTGGAGCAGCTTTCAAACAAAGTTGCACTATGTCCATCCGTGTATGACGATACGCCCCATGTCCGTCGTGTTAAACAAATGTTCATACATTTGAAAAGATTTCGATCTATTCTTATTATAGTTTAATTACTCAAAAAGTGTGGTCGGTATATCGGTGTATGTGAAATCGTCTCCGCAACAACATATTGTGATATTTTTAAGGACTTTTTAAATTTGAGACTGAAAAGCGCATGAACATTTCTATGTAATATTTGTGTCGTCACTCCAGGCAGGAACATGTGAAACTATTTCAGTCATTGTATGACAATGTTCGGTGACAAATGTTTCAACCTCAAGTGTCCAAGAGCACGGAATTGTGGAATTTGAATCTGAACGCTAGAGGGTAATTTTTTCCATCAGGCCAAAGAATAAATGTATCATTTCAAGTTATGGGGCCAAAAGATACCTGAGGTAAATAAAAGAAATAACATAAGTGACATTTACTTTTCGTTCCAATTACAATTTCTCTTCTAAATCTCACAGCATGGCCGCTTGTTTTACAAAACGGCTGGTGTCTATGATAACAACATCAAAATGTGATACGAAATTCCTTTCAAATCAAATACTGATGAACAGACAACACTGCTTCACACAAGTGGCAGTAAACACTAGTAATAGTTCAATGTCCTCAAATTGTTATGCATAAAGACTTATGTAACTTGCATCATTTGAATTGTTTAAGTTTGGGTGAGAGAAAAAATTACCTGAGCAACAAATAACTATTTTTTTCTCTGTGAGAAAACCATTGCTTGAAGCAGGCTATCGTACTGGGTGAATCTACCATTCTGTGTCCAAAAGCGACTTGTTTTTTAAGCGGACACTGCTAGAACCAATCATGGAGGTCCTATGGGACAAACTCTTGACAGCTCTTGGTTTTCGGGTATTTCGGAGGTACTTAAAGGGATATTCTGCTGGCCTTTCACATGAGTGTTACAAGAAAAGCAAAAATATTCTACACCATGTCCTTCAAATCCTGTCGCAATACCATTTTCCTAACTCAAGATATCTCACTTTAAAGATTGGGTATTTTTGTTCAAAAATACCTCTGCTTTTCAACAAAGTATCTGGAATTTATGTAATGTAGGCACATTGGCACAAATTCCTTTTTGTTTTTCTTTATAACTGAACGTCCTGTTTGTCCTTGAAATTCGATACTGTTGGAATGTTTGAATATCTTTTCCCGTGGATCTAGCATTACCCTTCACCATATGTAGAGTGCAACCAACAATGTTGCTTAATATTGCCTGCAGCAGAATCAATATTATAAATAAATAGAATGCAATGTCAAATTGATGTGCCACGATGACATCACAGATTACCCATGATGAATCAAATCTCAAGAAAAATTGCATTATTTTAAAAATCTGTATCTTCTGAACTCCCGATGCGATTGAGATGCAGTTTTCACCTCCTGAAAGAGAAAAGTTTCTGCATATTTTGAAGTCAGTGAATTTTGTCTCCAGAATATGCCTTAAATGTCAAAAGCAGTCCTCCAAACTTATTTTGAAGCAACAGCGAAACATTACGATTTTCTTCTTATCTCTTCCAAGTATCTTTCATCATATTTTATAACTTCAATATCGCTGATTCAAGGCAAACAAGGCAATTATTTTCAGTAAGTTTCACATCTGAAGAGAAAAATTGTTGTCACATGACTCTCAACGATCAATCATGAAACAGCACAGTCTTCTACACTACTTCAAATTGCGGTAACTGCGCTAGCTCGTTAAGTCGTCATTTAAGGGTAATTCTATTGACTTAACACTTGTCTAAAAATTACCATTTAAAAATATAAGAACCTTCGCAAACAAGAAGATTTAATTAAAGTAAGAAAAAATAAAGCAACATTTTGGGTAAATATGATATGTACAAAAGAGAAAAAATTCGAACTGGGATAATGAGATTTAATGAGATATATAAAACAAGGCCTAAAGGTAAGAAAAGGTTGGTTTCTAAATTTCTATCCATGTAATGGTAGCCTACAAAAATGTTAGCCCAAAGTTTTCATTGGTCAAAAAACTGCCGGGCGTAATTTCGAGGATAACGTATTTCAACATACTGAGCCTTGAACAGAACTGATACGTACCGTATTTTAATTTCATTACTTTCGTTTACTCGTTTCCGTACAAATATTGTACTACAAATAAGGGTTAATAGATTTTACTTTTTCATTCTTATGCAATAGCATTCTCCAATTATCAACTTCTTGGACATAAATAACAAAAAAAAATCTATTTACTTACAGAGCTGGTACCTACTCCGCATCAGATTTACTAAATTGAAAGTTCAATACACTGACGACACAGAAGTGCTGAAATTACAACTACCCCTTAGCGTAGATCCCCACTGTCCCAATCTGTGCCCCTATGCCCCTTTGGGGTAATCCTCAAAGTCATACTTCACACTAATTTCATACTTAAGTTAACCCTTATGCTTACCACAACTGTGACCCTTAGGTCTCCATCTATGGGTTTTTGGTCTGGATCTTACATCAGAAGAGAATAATTGAAATCTGTAGCATCTTTCCCGGTGGAGTGTGTTTTGAACTTATATGAACAATCCCCGATCTCCTAAACAGAGATGTAAAAATATTGATAACGTATTCACTTCGGACACAACAAAACGTAGACAAAGTTCTTTGTGACGCACGTCGACAAATATTGAAATGATAAAGGGCGACAGACATTAAAACCAAAGGGTTGAAGACAACATAGAAACACACGCTAGACTTAATTTTCTTTTTTCCGATTATCAAACCTTGACAACTCTTACGGCGAGAAATAAGCTGACAGCGTTTTTCAGGGCTGTCGACCTTCAAAATTTTGGGGGTAAAAGAAAGGGAAGTGAGAGGCAGAAAAAATGACAGCACAGTAGCTTCATAATATTATTACCTTGTTTCTATTGACTAGATATCAATACGGTTAATACTCTTTGGTAGAAAATAAAAGACACTATGGCTTCCGTTTAACACATGATTGGGTTGAAACTTCTTTGATTTAGGTGTGTTTTGGAACAAGAGGTAATCTTGTTGTAGAGAAAATTCTAAGAGTCCATATTCAGTTTTCATAAACTCTTTCAAATTTAAGAAAAATGGTAACAGAATTAAAAAAAACTGTTTTCCTCGAGAAGCAAGCTGTTTGCATTACATTTCTTCTTCTAACACTGTCATCTGCTGTTGATTGGATTTTCGGATTCACCGCACGGATTCGCAGACTTTTTAAAATGTAACTGTTGCTCATGCATTCAAATGAAGGCAACACCAAACTTTAAGGAAAAACGTATCTTCATTCTTAAAGTTAAATTAGGTTCCCTGACTAGTTAACTGCTAGTAATACAATAAGTCAATAACATGCAGCTGCATTCGAAAATTTTTTCGTTTTCTTAAAAAATGTTAACATTATGACCATAGATGGAACTCATCTGAAGTGGGTGTTAAAAATACGACATTTTTAATTAATTACTTACTGTAAATTGTAAGTTAGTAACTGTGGATTTCTTCCGCTTCCAGGTTTTCTTTAACCCTACACTCTTCAAATGAATTCCTGAATTGATAGTCATGTATGTAATGGAAACTTAAATCTCATAATTTTTGGACGATCCAGACTCTGAAGTTATCATTCTACTCTTTCCCAAAGCAAGGGGTGTTGTATTAGTCAATTTATATTAAAACACCCTTTGCAGTCAGTTTCATATTGACTGTTAGGGAAGGATTTATTTTGTGTCAAACCCTTACAAATTAAAATCGTAAGGGTCACAAACTGTTTAATTACATCCAATGGCACTAAATCTAATCACTAACGATGACATTAGCACAACTGAAGTGTCATTTTTAACGAGGTATGACGTTTAAAGGGTGCTTTCACACCAAACCCGAAATCTGCTGCGTTTTGCTGTCTGGTGACTATTTTCTTTTTTTCTTTTTTCTGGTGACAGATTTTCTTTATCTCAATGCTATTAGTCCTACGACATTAGTCCTAAACATTTCGCGTTCCACCGGGAAACCGTACCAGATTCCGGCTTTGAAGTTAACGAACCTTTAGAGCCAGATACTGTCATAAGCCTGGAGAAATTCTATCACCAAGTTAAACTTCTAGGTTGACTTCATTGGTTGGTCCGTGGGGCTTTGGCTTTTTTAATTTAAGTTTAATTTTGGAATGCATGTACCACTTTTAAGGAGAAAATACATCGTACATAAACGACGGGAAAGTCACTTAAACTAAAACATTATTCAAAAACTTGGAAAATGCCCACGGGGCTAGTGTGTTAAGTGTCTCTACATCAGAATGCAAAGAGAGAATTCACAGCATAATTTCTCGAAGGGCCTGCTCCTTTCAACTCACAAAAGCTGAAAAAGGTGAATTTGGCTCATTTCATGTTATTTTCTAAGAAGCATTGCCTTAATTCAAGTGTCCTTAGAAGGGTTATTCCTGAGAAGGCCGGGATTGACGTTTGATTTTAATACACCATGAAGTCTAAAACTGGAAAAATAGAGAATAATTTTATGATATTAACAATATTATTTATGATCGATGCATCAGTGTACTTGGTAGTATACCATGTCCATGGACCTGTTTCATAGCAGCGTGACATACGGGTGTGTTCCGTTTTCTACTTAAAGGGGCTCATGGGTTGATATTCATAACTTAATGAGAGTTTTAAAGGACACTGCCATATTACAATGCTTTCAATTAGCAAAAGTAGTCCAGTTTTCTGTAAAAAAGTTACAGAAAAAGTTGAAATTTTGAATTTTGTGGTGTCCTGTCCTGTAATTGTTTTGTGCACAATTTGAAAAATTAGTCCGGTCACGATTTTTTTAAAACCGAATTGAACTGTTAAATACTCTCTCATATAACAGTTATTCGTTTGTAGGATATGGAGATTGCCTAAGTTTGACCATCTGTCATTGGTTTGTGAAGAAAACTTAACGGGTTTGGAAAAATTTGTTGAGTTTCATGACTCAGCTCAACGAGCTGCTTTAAAAACACATATGACACTCACATAAAACGCTCAACAATGCGGAATCCAGAATATATTCTGAGATTGCATTATAAAGAAGGCATAAAGATCAAACCGAACACGGGAAAGGAATGAAACTTTCCCCAGAATTACTTAGAATGTTGCCACTTCAACTTATCAAATATAAATTTTGTTCTGGGCCATTCTTTTAACCTTCCCGACAATCCAGCTGATGGGCAGAGGAATTTCTTGATTGGCTGTTGTCATTGTACTGTTCCTATTCTTCTTTGAAGTAAGGGATTATGTTTGGGAATGGCGCTGTGTTAGCCACTTAAGACTGTAGGAAATTTCTTGTTAACGGTGAGCATCGGCCCTGACATGCTTGATTTTGCTCATGGTGCCAGAGCAAGTTCTTCAACAAAGGTTTCCTTAAAAATCCCAAGTTTTCAGATTTCCTTCTAAAAAAATAATATCCGTTTTTTAAATCTCATTTTAAGATGCATAAAAATCCAAGTGTTTTCAAATTCCTTCCATAAAACCCAAATTTCAAACTTTTCGTAAAACAACCCAGACTTAATTGCGCCCCGAAAAATTTTCCTTCCTCATTTTAAGTGACTCACATTCTTTGCCGGGGATTTAGATAACGTTGCGTACATGAATTCCCCTCCTCTTGTCGGGCAAATCCTGGCTCCATCCCTGTCTGGGGAACACACTCAAATACCATTCTGAGTTTTCTCCAGCTTGATGAACTTCAATTCGTTGCCTACTTTTCTGGTTCTTCAGTTTTATTTTTGATTATAACCAGCACATTTACCAGTAAACTGGTAAAGAGGTGGAGGAATACCTGCATAGACCTTATGCCAGTTAGCTGTAATATTGCACTCTGGGAAGGATTATTCCAACACAGTTCCCAATCAGCATTGTGACCATTGGCCTTCTCTATGGTGACGATTCACTTCTGTGGTCCCATACATGGAATAATCCTTCCCATGTTGCAGTTTTGAACCGCCTTCTATTTAATTGGCATAAGGTCTATGTTTAACAATGATTGAAATGGTTTACCTAAGGTCATATTTACGTCGACCCTTTTTACGAGCGAATGCGAAGTATAGCAGCCGCTTTATAGACTTGTTACAGTGTTTTTATTCTGTGCCTTGTTGGTTTTGTTACTTTTTAGTGTTTGTAAATTAAAAGGCGTTGACCATGAAAACAGATAATTTATTTAAGGATGTCTCAAGTTTCATCACACGATGAGGCATATTAGTTCAGGGATATTTCAATTACATGGGTTCTTGGAACGACCAGGGAGCGACTCTATTTGGTTCTCAGAAGCCCTTTCTATAGTTTTTGTCAACTGCCGTTCTTTATGACATGGTCGCTACCCTTCTTTTCTTACAGTTTGAAACATCCGAGCAATCTGTTGACGTGAAAGTTTCGGCGTTGTTGTAAAGAAAACATTGAACGGGTGATTTCCTTTCATGACCAAGGAACTTATAACTGTAACAAGAGCGACAAACTTAAGTTATATCTTATTTTGTTCAAAACTGAAGACGGTCACAGACGGTTAGGAATAGAGAACGGATAAGATAACGTAGTCTCCCGGATGCGAAAATTGGGCAATAGTAACTGCGTAGTTTTCTTCTGACCTAAACGTTTCAACTGAAACTTGAATCTCCCTTACCAATATGCGCTTGCTTTGCCGGTGACCATGTGATCAGACGAACGACATGTGATACAGTTGATGATATCAAGTGCTACCGCGGCTTAAAAAGGTCATTTCGAGAGTTTGATGTGTTTCAGTGGAAAGTTATAAATATGGGCCATGCGCAAGGCTTTATTTGCTTAGCTGCATCGAAATAACTTAGTTAACCTCAACCCAAGTTTTTTCTGTTTTACACTTTGTAAATATCCTCACATTAGATTCTCTTTTTGGTGGCTGTGCTAATAATTTAGCAATCTTGAAAGAAAAATTTAATATGGTTCCTTTGAGCAACCGTACTGTAAGGGAAAAGACTTTCTAGCTGCGCACCTATCCAACCAAAGAAAGAAGAGGAAGGTGAGAAATTTTATACCGGTACTGTTTATGTTGTTGACAATTATGGTAGGAATGGGAAGAGAGATCTCTGACGAGAGAGTAGCAAAATAAAAGACTGCGTAGTTATCTCTCTCTATTCATTAGCCACTCGAGATGATAGTTAAGTTGCATCTCTTCTGATCTGAAAGTGCTTACTATGTTGGTGATAATGCGATGCATATACATACAGGTGATACGGTTGAACTGCCGAACCGTAATAAGCACTGCCCTCGAGCAATACTGAGAACACTAAGGAAGTTTAAAAAATGCAATTGTCATTCGTGAGGAAATTTTGATATTTTGAACTGCCAATAATATGTGTGAAATTCTGACAGTTTTGGCTACGGTCGGAAATTATTAATAAAACAATTCTTCTGCAATCGAAGCACTTCTATTTTCTAGATCTAGTAGAAAATATCATCCACCACCTGTTTTGTTTAGTCAATTTTAACATCATATATACGTATCACTCATATGTACTTTTCTAAACGTCGAGCTTGTAGCATAAACAATTCTGTTTCCCTTTCTTCACATAACTAATGTTTCACCTGTTTAAATTTTCAACACTGATATCCTTTTCTGAAATGCGCAAACATCTTCATTATAACAAATTCACCATCTACTGCCTGTTCGTATCAGGGAGTGGCTAAAATTTAGCAACTCTGTCAATATCACTAGAACCGTTAGACCGCCTCCATTCGCGAGTATGAATGCCTTGCATTCTGGTTCTCTTATCCTACCCTCACCCGAAAGCAAATAGTTAGTTTTCCAATAAATTATTTGCTTTGTGAACATCGGCCAGGGAATCTTTTGTTCCAGTTGTGAAATACTACCTGAAGCAATTGAGAGTCGATTTCGTAAGTTACTAAAGGAATCATGACTACAGTGTTATCAGCGTAGCTGTTTGTAAGGTCCTCCCAATTTAAAGTTTGATACTTTTTTTGGTGAACCAGTGTACATGATGGATACTGAAAAGATTGATCGAAGACTGATGCAAAAAGAGGAAGACCCATGGATCTTGGCCTACATTCGGAGCAAACCTACTTTTATGAGAAGACATTAGCTAGACCTTCAGCAACAAGTGTGTTGACTATTTGTTCTTTTATACCAATACTACGAAATATCCTCTCCTTGTCGTAGCTTCAGGCGCTTTATTGATTCCTTGAAAAAAATTCTCATGATAATGAATTCTTTTCAGGTGATCTCATCCTTTCTTTGTAGTTAGTGATCCGTCCAAAAAGGAGGTGAAGCCGCTGCATTTCATTTTTTCCAACTGTTGAAGACCTGGGAGTTTGGTTCGGTGATGCCCAAAAATTTATATATGCACTTGATACAAAACAGAATATTCAAATTTTTATCCTTGGTCAGAAAGACATGTAACAAGCTAATAAGTTTGATACTGAAAACACGTTATACTGGCATCAATGTAAGTTAATTAATCATAGGGCTCTAGGCATTGCTCTTGGTAAATTTCAGAAATGTACTGTCTTAACAGTTATGTATAATATTCGCCGCTCTCTTCCTCCAAATTACAATCTCCCAAAACTGAGCAGTTGCAAGATATTTGCAATGCTTTTAGACAGACGGGGACAATGCGGAATGAATATGACACTTTGGAAGGTACAAGGTTTTGCTTCAAACAAGGAATCAGCCCATTGTCTTGAATGTGTGACATTCTCAGCAAACTGCTAAAATGGCCGCTTAAGGCATGGCAAACTTAAGTAGGAGAATCAGCGATTACAAACTAACTTAAAAAATGTTTGAATTGTGGAACTAACGGGGCAGAAATTCTTTCTTTTTTTGGTTTTGCTTTGTTTGTTAAACATTAACATTCCATAGCGAATCTGTTCAGGACAAGTTTATAAAAAACTGCGATGTTCTTCCCAGACCTACAACCCTACATCCAACTGTCCACATTGCCATCAAGTTCATAAATAATGCACCTAACTTGAACGAAAGTTGAAAGACAACCGAGGATGGGACAATTACCTCACAAATTTCAACAGCCCTGTCCTTCCATCTTACGTCAATATAAACAGATTAAGATGTTGGACAACACAACAACTAAGAAGTTTCGGGATTAGGAACTTTTGCACCCAGAAACGTATTTGACAGTTTGAGCCATATCAATATCACAGAAGTCGACATGCTACTGGATTTACCATTAACTTGAATGTACATTTTTATCTTTGAAACCTTCCCACCTCTAAAGTTACCTATTGTGAAAATCAATTCCAGTGGTATTTCACACGTTGCAAGGATAAATTGCTTATTTGAAACAAACGACTTGTTTTTACACGATAATATATGATAGAGGTATTTAACCGGGACTATTTTATTTGGGGAATTAGGTACTTGAAAAAAAAATCGTTGTTCTGTGTCCGAGCATTTCATAAAAAAAATCCACACTCTAAGGCGCGTTCACATTAAAATTGAAATCTTACTTTGCCTCGCGGGGGGGGGGGGGGGGATTTATTTTACCTTGGGGAATTTCTTACACAGAAAATTTTAAAAGTTTGCCTTTATTTGTACTGCTTTACTAAGATTAAAACAACTTCCGCAGAACCCGGCAAAATCCTGCTTTGCTGTAAACGCACCTAAGCGTGTGGAGTTTTTATGATATGCTCGGACACCAATTTTGACTGGGAGGGAAGTGTTTTTCCTGAAACATCCATTTTGCTTCTTTATTTGATTTTTTAAATTTTACACAAATACAAAACAATCACAATGATTCATCGATGTTCTCCTTTAAGTCTGCAGGTATGGTTATGGTTATGGATATTTCAGGGGTAACGCCTATTTCCAGCGACAAATTATTGCAACCTGTAAATAAATGAGTGTAAAGACTTTATGTTGAAGTTTCTTAAGTGTAAAATTGTATCTGCCGCTCGGAGGCCGCATGATCCAGAACCAAAAAGAACAGGGGATAATAGCCACTGAAGCGTATTATAATCAGGCCTTGGAGGACAGTTGTTTAACGACGCATTCGACCACGAATGTGGGAGAAGCCGTTGGCTTATTAGCCTGCGTAGCGCCTCTGTGGCTGCAGCCAGTGGCGTAACCAGTGGGGGGCAGGGGGGCAAACTGCCCCCCGGAAGGGAAGAAAAAACGGGAAGGGAAGGAAGGGAGGGAGGGAAAGAAAGGAAAAAGAAGAAAAGAGAGGGAAAAAGAGAAAAGGAAAAGAGAAAAGAGGGAAGGAAAGAAAAGTAGAAGGAAAACGAAAAAGAAGGGGAAAGGAAAGAAAAGGGTAAGGAAAAAAGAGAAAAATGAAAAAAGAAAGAAAGTGGAACAACTATGACATCAAAAGCAAGATTGATCTGCATTCATGGAACACTGTTTTGGTCAATATATGAAAATTCATTTAGAAAAATATATGAACATTCATTTAGTCCCCCAAAGTTAACAAACTAATATCGGAGGTCCACTTTATCGGAGGAACGACCTTCCTCTTTTGCCCTTTGCCAGACAGTCGGGAGGACTTTAGAAAACCAATCATTCTCAGATTTGCCACCAATATTTGAAGGAAGTGCAGATTCTTCAGTAATCCCCTCAACTCTTTAAACTACCCCGCAGAAAACCCAGAATCCAAAGCTTTCTGCAATAAAAGCTCCATATCAACAAATTATTGTCCCAAAAGGGCAGAAATTTACATCACTAATATAGTGGTGTTCACATTTGCAAAAAAATCGGAAAACTTAGCTAATACTTACTAACCCGAGACATGCTAATTCCGGCTGTCTGAGGGGTCGCGATTTTTCAAAATTTTCTGTACGCTTCGCGCCAACTGAAGATATATCATATTATATATATATTCATATTCATATTATACATTCATATTCTAGGCACGGGAACCATTGGCCTGCCGTAATCAAATGCTCTCATACACACCTGTCATCAGATACCTTTCAACCCTGTCAGTTGTGTAGTCTTTGTAGATGGATTCTTTAGTTACTGAAGTGTCAAAATTTTATCAATGTTCAATGTTTCAGAGCAGTGGCGTAGCTAGAGGAGGCAGGGCGATTGCGCCCTTGCTCGAAAAAGTGAAAAATTCGGAAATTTACAATTTGAGGCACCGGCCAAATACAGTGCGATTTTCCCAAGTTTTTCTTCATAAAAAAATTCCAAATTCTTCTTAATAAAAATTCCAAATCCGGAATAATTATTTTTAAAGGAGGCAAAATTTTCCGCGAGCCTTAAATTGCAACCCTTAAAGCTGTTAGTGATCGCTCATAAAACAATCAGTGAAAAATTTTGTCCTAGCCGCTACCGTGCCGTTTCCCTCAAATTTTCTTCAATATAGGATTTCATTTCTGTCCAAAAAGGGGAACAAAGTTTCGAGAGTTTTCTTAATGTCATCGAGAAGCCTTAATCCGCTCTCCTGAGATAACACGATCTTCAGTCGACATGCTATCTCAGAAAAAGCAGATTCTTCAATAGTCCCCCAAAAATGCAAATCTCCTTACAGGAAACCCTGAATCTAATCTAGTATACGCAATACAAGCTCCATATTTACAAATGTTTAAAAGGCCCAAATTTTCGGTACGCTCCATATACAGTAGCGTTCACACTTAAGAAAAAATCAGATTTATTAAGAAAAATTGTTCTTGTTCGTAGGAAAAGGAAAAAAAAAAATAAGCATAAAAACGTACCTTTTGGTTAATTGGGTAGGTAGAGTTAAATGGTCCAAAATTGTTGCCCCTCCCCCTCAACACTTCCCGTAAGGTCCTAAGACACCCACAAACTAACACAACTCAACTAGTGCAAAATCGGGAACCTCTATGCTTTTGCGCCCCCCCCCCCCCCGGACAGTCAGGTCTGGTTACGCCACTGGCTGCAACCCTCTGTAGACTGCCGCCCTCAGATTTTTTTTTTTTTTTTTGTTTTTTCGTAGCGATGAGCTGGACGAAAAAATTCGTCCGCCCGGCGGACTATTGGCTTATGAATTACACTTTCATGTCGGATGGCAACCAATTCAACAATTTGGATCTAATTTAGTATTTAGTATTTTTTGAAAGGCCACTTTAGATGGGAAAACCGAAGGTAGCTCTTGGATGAAAAACTAACCTTACTTTGACCCGGCCAGGAATCGAAGTCCAGACCTCTCTTCATCGCTTCTTGGCCGTCTTTATCCACTCGGCCATAGCTCCGGTCTATATTCAAAATGATGAGAAAAATAGTAGGAAAAAGTTTTTATAATAAATGCCATTGCAATACAGGATACAGATTAGTAATCAAATGGAGTTTTGTCAGAAATTATCTGTGTTCCCTTAAAAAGTAAAAAGATACAAAATCTCTGTGGAGTTGCGGGATGAAAACGACAAGCGACAAATAATTGATGCTAAGTTCGATGAATCGTTACCAATAGGGTGGAAATGGTTATTATTATGTGGAACATATTGATGACGTATTGGGCATTTCATGACCTCGTCAAATTATTGGTAAGATCGAAGACGTTCGCTTTGTTTTCGTAGAAACAATGTTCCAAGCAACAACGCAAAAGTTAACGTGACCGGTCATTCGTAATTGATATTGTGATCAGTCAATCTCGACTTTGCAATCGGCGGCCCCTCTCAAGTTTTTTGCAAGCTTGGTGGAGAGTGCCCCTTAGTTTTCCCTTTCGCGAAACCATGAACAAGTATTGGTAACCTAAATATTTCCAGATTGCTAGTATCTCGAAAATCGAACATGGGAAATGAATAAAAATTTCACCAGAATGCTTAGAATATGTCCATCTTTACCATATCAAGAATAAATTTGGTTTTTGACTATTCTTTTTAAGTCCTTAGTCACTAAATGTGAAGATAAAGTAAATTTCCAGTTAGACTTTGACCCTGCTCGTACCACACGATAGTTGCAATGCGATAAAACGGTGTGAATATAAAGACGTAAAGACAAGAGCGAAGTACTTCATAACGGCAGAATAAAAGATCACTTGCAGTTACAAGTTTAAACTTATAGGAGCTGTTTGAAAATTTGATCCATCTTAAATACCATGGGACCTCACCCAGACCTTTTAATGGATTGAATAACAACCGATACTGCGTCTGTTAAAACTTTTTATCCCCCTGAAATTATACCGTGACGTAACAAAACTCTTTTCATTTTATTTACTATGTAATTTTTTTGCATGTTCTGTTCTTTATTAACGATAAATTTTTGACCAAGTTACAGGCCTGTTTGTTTATTCCCCTTCTCATCCACAAAAGAACTGACAAAAATACTTCAAGACCATACATTACGTTAACACAAGAGACTGGTGATAAAAAATACCTTCAAGACAGTCGATTGAGATGTACACGTTCATGACTTCCACATAGATTACATCATGATGGTAAAAGGGATAAGAAAACAGTACAGTGTTACTGGTACTGCGTCCTTACAGGCCTCCTTTTTATACTTACTCCAATATGAAACAACTTTCATTTGTCATTAAAAGCCCTTGGGGAAATACCTGTCAACAGTTTGATCGGTTTCTCTTTTCACTAATGGAAAACGGAGTCTTCTATCTTAGTTTTATTAGGTGCTATTCAGTGATAATTAAACAACTTGATTACCACTTCATTTTTTATAAATGAAAAAAGAAACATAAGCGCAAGCCAAAAGATCTAAAGAATGAAAGAATACAAAACAATACAAGTCGCATTACATCATTACATCACTTGCTCCAACGAGCTTTTTTCATTTGACAGATGCCTCATAGTTGTTGCAATTAATTGAGAAAGGGATTCACTGAATACATGGTGGGCTATGTATTTTTTCCAAAGAAATTCATGCACATGTTAGCAATATTTCTTGTAAATTATAGACTAATTGTACGCATGGCATTGACAGAAAGTACGACTTGCGTTTATGCATTTTGACGTATACATTTATATATAGTAATTGGATACACGTGTCACTGTAATTCCTGCATATCATGAAACAAAAAAGAAGTTGTCTACATGTAAGGACAGAAATACTTTTATCCTGCAAAGTTTCACAAATCACCAAAAGGGAAGTGTGAATATGACAATATGCCAGTATCAGGAAGGATTGCCGTCTTCTCACAGATACTGAGATCTAAATTTAAACATTAAAGTGTACCTCAAGTCAAAATTCAAACATATATATTAAAAACCATGAAAAATGAATTCTAAATGTCCAACCACCTTCTTCATGGGACATTCCTTAGCTGAGATATAAAATGTTGAAGTTAATTCACTTAAAACAAGTTGGTCCATTGCGCAGTAATTTGTGATTTTCTTGAGGTACAACTCACTTAACCTGCTTTGTATCCCTTTGAAATAAAAAAAAAAATGTTTTTATGACCTTGAACACTTTCTGTTTGCTTCCATAGTATGTTCCACAAAGAGGGCTTAATTAATTACATCACCCCATAAGAATGCTATCACACCTTGATACAAGGTGCAGTAACTTTAAGGAAACAAAGAAATTCAAAGATTGTAATTTGAGTGGTACAACAATGACATCACAAATTATTGCGCAATGTACCATTTCAAGTTGAGTGAATAAACTTCAACATTTTTTATCTCAGCTAAGAAATGTCCTATGAAGATGGGAAATAGACTGTTAGAATTCATTATTCATGGTCCTTCCTATGTATTTTTGAATTTTTTGATCGGAGGTACACTTCAAAGTAGTAATATTTTTTGTTAATAAACTCTTGGGATGTTGTCTAAAAAGATCCACATGAAAAATATTTTGAGCAGCCATTACACTAAATGTTCTTTCAAGAAATCCATATTGCCTTGGAGAGGTGTGAATGTCATTGATTGCTGCCCAGATGGCTTCATTTTTCCACACACCGTTTCCGATTCCGGTTTTTTGACTTGTTTTCATCGTTAAGGAAAGTTATTTGGTCAGGACTGCACCATTAAAGGTTACTTTGCTTGTTCTTTCATAATGTCATAATCACAAAATGGTGGAAGTAATAACAGTTAGGATCAGGGGGGTGTCCAATTTCAAAACGCGATTAATCAGTTGGTATTAAATACCCATTGCCTCGTTGGAAAAATGAGAACCTGGAAGGTTTTGCAAGTGAAGTCCATCTTCCACATCTAATAAACCTGAACAATGCACTTCAAAATGATGATGCAGAAGAAGGTTTGCAATCTTACGAGTAAAAAATGTAAAATGCTCTGCTGTGATGTTCCAACTCCAGGTTGACATAGACCTATTTCCAAATAGCAATTACAATGCATTGTGGGATACGTTTTGGGTATACGTAAATTTTCACCACAGTAAAATGCCATTGACAAAAATGACGCACACCCGAACTCTATCCCACAATCCTTTGCAATTGCTATTTGGAAATAGGTCTATTGTTGGCACTTCTTGAAGGGGATGGAGTAGAGGAAGAAGGTAGGCACAAACTGAGTGATGTAACGCCCTTTTTAGCTATGAGGGAAAGAGGTAAAAAAATTGTTGTTTTGGAAGTGAGCTATTGTTGCAGGGTGATATTTTTTCAACCATTTTCCCATCGCTAGGATGATGATGTTGATAAATTATTCCTCTGGCATAAATGATGTTTTTTCCTAAGTTTTCGTCAGTGCTTTCTTCAGGCGTTAAATCATGGGCAAGTGTCACCAGGCAGTACGGTAATGAAAAACGAATGGTGAAAAGATCATCAAACTTGCCCCAAAACCTGGTTTTGTCAGTTTTAACTCATTTAAAGATTTGGGAATTCTGAAACCATCATTTTGGGATACGTATGACAAATGTAGTCTCCGATGTTACTTTTAAGAATCTCAGCAAATAAAGTTTATGGTGCGCGAAACTTAAGGCCAATAAACAAGATGAAATCTTCACAATGGAGCTCAACTTCAATCAATCATTACTTCCTTAATTTTTATCCCACTAGGCCTAGGCTAAAACGTGTCATGTCACAAGTTTATACTGAAATAGACTAAAGCGGACAAATGATAGCTGTGCCTGATTTTAATTTTTTTGACTAAAAGTTGTCGATGATGTTACCAAAAAAGTGCTGGAATGCGCGAAACTTTCATAGAACCATTTAACTATGTGTAATACTGCTAGGCCTAGGCTAGCTAGGCTAGGCCTAGCCCGGCCAGCGGTCAGCAAAGGCCTACTTAATCTCGATTTGTCTCCCTATCTGCGACCGTCCATATACAGACCACAGACGCTCAGTACTTAGTATAGGCTGGCTAGGACAATACATGTTTTATACAGTTGGGCTGCCTATGCTAGTGTCCAGCACCTGTGCATAGACTAGTCCGGTTTAGTAAGGTCTAGCCTAGTCCTAAGTAAAGGACTGGGCCTTGGGCCTATAGGCCATTGTCACGTAACCTAGGCCTAATTGCTCTGTATACATAGGACTAGGCCATACGACTAGCCTATGTTAGTAGGTACCTAGCTTTTGGCCTAGGCCTATAGTGATTCTACTGAAGATTCTTTACCAGTGAAGACGAGCCCTAGGCCTATGTGGGCCCTAGGCCTGTTGACAGTCGAGTAGGCTAATTGAATAAGCCCCTTAACAATTTCACGTCGTTTCAAAGCAACACAGCGATATTCGCCAGTAGCTATACTTCGATTTCTTTGGAATCTTTTAATGTTAGTCTTCTCCTTAATGAAAAATTGTTGTGAATTGCACCAATGGCATTACAAGTTCTGATTTTTTCCGTGAAACATTAAAAAAACTGTTATCCTTCATTTTTGTAGATACGGTCCACGCTACATGCATTTTAGGCACAGTTCGGCGAAATCTATTCCACACTTTCTGTGTGCGTTATTGGCATTGCTTTTGTGGACAGTCACAAAGTCCTAGCCTAAGTCTGTAACTTGAATGATAAAAATGAAAGAAACTGAACTGTCTTTTGAAGAAATGTCTACATGGACGGTGGCATCCCTAAAAGATTTCTTGATGATTCTTGGCCTAAAACAATCTGGAAGTAAGACTAAAGTAATTGCTTAGTGTATGGAGCTCAGGCTTGCCAATTAGGTGTGTAGCTTAAACCTAATTAATGAAGTTGAATAGGATCGGAAGAGATCAGAACAATATAATATATATAACAAGTCTTAGAAATTGGTGGGAAAACACTTCCAGACACAAGTTCAGAGTAAAATGATAACTGGAAAGGGGAAAAAGAAGGGGTACATTGTTTGCCCCCAGTCAGCTACTACGAGATAGCCGAGTGGCTTTTGCGAGGTGCACCGTGTGTGAGTCAACCTAGCATAAGAGACAAAAAAGAGCTTCAACATGCATGACAGACTCTTGTCTGACTACAAAGAAGGCAGGGCATATTCTTATTTTTCAAGCAAATGGTTTCATGGGATACTCTACCATGATGTTGAATCACAAAGCCCTGTTTGTTATGTACACTGGCAAACTGTACGCCATCCCAGGCAATCAAGAATAATATACAATACACAATTTTTCTTTTTGCAGTTGTGTAAGGTTTTCTTGTAAACTGTTTTAAATTAAACCACCATCATTTATGCATTTCAGTGAATATTTCTTTGGATTTTCATGAATTTGTAGTACAGAAAAATCTCATGTTATTAGCTTGTTCACAAAAGTTTTATTTGGATGTACTTTCACAAAACTGCATAAAGCTGTATTTACTTGACACGCGGAATGCGGAGTGCGGAACGCGTAATGCGGAACACGGAAAGAATTCTTTTTTGTTTTTCCAATGACCTGTTTATTGGGCACGCGGAACGCGGATTGCGGAACCATCATACGCGGATTGCGGATTGCGTATCGAATTCTTTCCGCGTTCCGCGCGCGTATTGGTGACCACGTGGACACCCTGTATAGCTTCCAGTAGGATTTCTCCACATTCCCCGGACTTCCCATACTACGTCGTACCATATACTTATAAAACGTGAAAACTTTGGCAGGTTTTTTCATGTTTTATTGTGATAACTTCTCACAACAATGGAAAAATGACTGAAACTTAAGTGCTATGTACCAATTAACTTACAGTCAATAAGTAGTATGTCTATCAGTTTCATATCTTTATCCACTTGGCTATAGTCATCCATGAAAAACTGCTAAACGACCCAAAGCAGCTTGGGGAAACATTGGCAGGCATGTAACCTATCAATAGAACGTCGTTTACTGGAATTGAACTATTTAGCTGGTTTTACTATAACGGAATTCGGAACGATCCGCGTGGGGTGTTTATTGGGCACGCGGATCCTTTCCGCGTTCCGCATTCCGCGTTTCGCATTCCGCGTTCCGCAATACGCGTGTCAAGTAAACGCAGCTTAAGATATTAACACATTTTTTTCACCAAATTTTTTTCTTAAGTTTTTAAATCATATACAGTATTTAAAAAAAAAAATCATACTTTCTCTTTACTCCTATTGCAATATTTGTCATATTGAGGTGTTTAAAAGGAAACTCAACGTACTTAAGAAACTTAAATAAAGTCAGGTTTTGAAGTGGCACTTAAAGGTAAAGAGCAGTCCCCCCAAACTTACCTTGAAGAAAAAGCTAAATAACTCAATTTTCATCTTATTTTACTACGACTACTATTGCATATTCAAGGTAGACCAAGCACTTATTTCTTGTAAATTTCACATTTGAACAGAAAAAAACATTGTCACATGACTCCCCACAGCCAATCATGGAACTGGAAAGTCTACTGCACTTCTTCAGTTTGGCGTGACTGCTCCTGCCCTTTAAATTTAATTAATATACCAACTTCTTAACTGTTTTGTAAGAGGCTGTCCATGATCAAGAATTTCATTAATAAGAAGCAGTCATATTTCAGAAAGCTCAGTTGGGTTTCATTGAACTTGACATTCTGGTGTAAAGATTATGTCAAGCTGTTGTCTTTTTAAGGGTAGAAAAAAGTCAGCTTAGAAAAATGTAGACTTATAAAAGTTAGTCTGAATTGAAATGTCAAAGGACATTGCCTATTCTTGTTTGGGGGATCTCCAGGGCCCAGTCTTTATTGCAGCTTGCAGCTAAATTGTCTCTTGGAAAAGAGTGATTAAAAAAAAAGACTTCCCTCATGTAGGCTAACATTTCTGATCATGTAACAAGAAAGAAGAGCAGATGAAGGTCGAGATTTCCCTTTGAATAAGCAAGTGTTACCTTACTATTTCTGTTCTCTTTCATTTGAGTTTCATCGTTTTATATGTACCTAAGTTTTAGCTAAAGAAGTGTTCTACCCTATCCCCTCTTCCCCCAATCCCAAGGCCTGTTCAGATGATCTTGAACCCTGCACCTCCTTCGATGTCAAAAGGAAGACAGAAGGCTGGCGATGCATCAACAATATTAAATTCATTAACTTTTGGGCTCTGTGAAAGGAATTCTTGGCTATTGCCAGCAGGCTCTGAGGGGAAGCAGCCTAAGGGGTGGTTTTACCCCTACTGTAAATGTGTGACAACAGTGACATATCTAACATGGCGTTCACTTAAAGTATATGCTTAGACTTAAAGTAGATTTTTTTTCCTGAGTCGTATATTATTATCAGGGTTGTAGCTAGTAGCCAAATTCGAGTGCCGGGTAATTTTCTAATCTGACAAAAGTATCATACACTGTACCCCCATTGCATTTTCCCCAATTTTCAGCCATTAATTTTTCACTTTCCCCTCATTTTACTGTAGGGAGTAACTTTGGGGCTAATTTTAGGTATTGCCGGATTGGCAGATTTGTGGTGGGTGGGAAAACATGTGTTTGCCTGCAGTCATGTGTGGGAATATTTAGTGCATGGTATGGCTGCCCAGCACCGCCCACTGCAGCTACAACCCTAGATCTCACGCATGCTCAACCGAAACTCCGAAAGGGCTTATAGGCCTAGGCCCTAGGCCTACTGAGTCTAGCGAACGAACACACTCCTTTTCTCAGTCAGGGATAGGTCTAGTCCTCAGTAAAGGTCTATGTATGGACGGTAGCGTAATTGCTCCCTATACATTGTCCTTACTCCTGTTTAGAGAGCAATTACGCGACCGTCCATACATAACGTTAGACCTTTACTGAGGATTAGGATAGGCCTAGTAGGTCTAGTCTAAACCCTTAGTCCAAGCCTTGCTTAGGCCTAACGTTAGACCTTGCCTGAACATTGATACTGATACTGCTTGTCCTAGCCTAGGCTAGGCTAAGTGAAACGTAGCATGGTCTATGCTAGCGGTCGCTCTTGTTTCTGCTCCTAATTCTGCTTGATACCGCCGTACAAACACCAGCCAAAGGCTGGTTATCATGCACAGGTCAGGGTGGAATAGCCCTTGAACAGGGCTGTGTGTTACGTTACATGGCCTAAGCTCATTACACTCCACATCACATGCTAGGGTGGAAGTGCGCCTTAGAAACAAGATTCTGGAGATTGATCAGAAAGACTAGATTTGAAGGAACAAATGCGGTAAAACACGTACAGATATGATGGAGGTAGGAGGTTCCATTCTCGGGAAGTTCTTGGGTACATCGAGAACTGATAACACCGCTTAGGCCTAGGCTACTATAATATTGGATTGACGCCCTGTGTGTGCGCCCTGATTACGTCTTTTGGTCCTGCTGGGATTGCTCTGGAGCTGGATGTTAGAGGTTGTATTATTATGAATCTCTTTATATATAGAAATGTTTGACTTAAGTTAGGCCAAACGTCAGGCCTAAAAGCCCAAAGAGTCTAGCCTAATTAACTAGGCCTAGGCTAGGCTTAAGTTAGGCTTAACGTAAAATAGTTAGCCTAGGCTACACAAATTTATTAATAACTTTAGGCTTAACCTAGCCTTTCGTTAGGCTTAACCTAGTCCTCAGTAAAGGACTATGTATGGACGGTCGCGTAATTGCTCCCTATAGTCCTTTACTGAGGACTAGGCTTAACCATAGTATAAACAACACCTAACGTTAGGCTAGGCTAACTCGGAGTAACGGTTAGTCTATGTTTCTTCAATTTCTCCAAGTTCATTCCAACTGTAGGCTAGGTTAAGCTAGGCCGTTAGGCTAGGCTAAGTTAACTGAGTAGCCCATGCCCATAGGCCTAACGTTAGATGCCTTAGTGCAATCGCGTAGTGTGTGCATGACTGTGACTTTTATCTACCGTTTCGTTTAGCTACAAGTACAAATTACAATACTTAACGTTACGCTGAAGTAAGGTCTAACGTTAGGCCTAACTTTTGGCTACGATGTGTCATATCATTGTACATTGTAGGCTACAACCTTTAGGATAGGCCTAGGCTAGGCCTAGGCCTACCTGGTTTAGCTAACGTTAGGCTAAGTTATACTTTTCAGCGAAAGATGACTAAACGTTAGGCTAGTTTAACTTACAGGCTCACCGTTTCTAACGTTTTCCTTTTCTCCGCAGATATTGAGTGCCATTTCATTCAAGACAATATGTCAGTCGTTCCCAATTTACGATCATAGAATAGAAATAGAAATTCTAAGCTAAACGTTAAGACTGCTCTGTTTTCGATCGTCGCGTCACGGTACGGTAAAAAAATAGATCTACCCTAGCCTCTAGGCTAGACTAACTTTAAACACCACCGGCACCGTGCACCTACGCCTTCACATGTATGTATCAACGGTATCATGCACGTGTACGTATATCAACATGGAGTATAGTAAAGGCACCGAAAGTGACGCCGGCCCGGGAATGACGCATCCTCAAAAATTACCAAGTAGCACATTAGTACCGTAGGCTAAGTAATATGAGCCTAACCCTGTTGGAACTATCCAGTGGTTCGTTTTGCACAAAGATGAATCCATTTCAGGTACGTTTGTATCTAAATGTGATTAATTTTCAAGGTTTTCCCAACTACTTCCTACATTTATGTTTATTTTTAACATTTGGAAATACTACTCCACCAAAATAACGAAAATTACCTCGTTCTGGTGTACACTGCTCAAAGTACTCCTTCATCTGACGTAATTACTCGTGTTTAATGTGATGAGTGCATAAACTAAGTTATTAGGTTATTTAACTTGACCAAACTTAACGTCTTTCTTAGGCAGGTTAGGTCAACAAGCGAAATCAGTTTTGCACGGTAGTGTGTGTAAGACTCCAAAACGCCTTACTGCTGAGCAAACTCCGTTGCTCAACACTTCTGTGCTACACTGTTGATTCGCGTCAAGGAATAAACCATACGGCTTGCAACGTAGGTATCTAGGGGGAAGCCGTGTTATTTGGACCGGTGTGTAAATTGAACCACCGGCATTATTCCAACACAGAAGGAGAGGGTATCTTACTTTTATAAGTCATTGATACCTAACTCAGAACACTCACGTTTGTCTTCGCAATCGATGAGATGAAGGTAATTTCCACAATTCTGTGTGGTTTTTATTAAAAGCTGGTGAACTGATCTTATTTTCGAGTTGGCCCTTTGTTGGGTTTTTACTCGGAAATGATTTGCTCACACCCAAGGCATAATGATTATGAAAAAATATAATAATTCCTATTGAGTACTGGGCTGCTACATTTCGGTAAAAACTACACTTGGCTAAGCTAGAGGAGTTTGGGTAAAATTAGTAACATCGTGTAGTTTGAACCACCCCGTGGTGTGTAATATGGACAGCTCGTTCACATTAAACGATATGATGTGTAAAATGGACCGGTCCAAATTACAATCACGTGGGCCCGGGTGCTTCAGTTAATTACACACATGGAAATGAATAGACAGTAGGAGTACCCTACATAGAAGAATTTACTCACCCTTTCATTCCTCTTCGCAGTTTTTATTAGTAATAAGCTTGGGCATGTGCGTAATTCCCATGCCATGAGCTGGTCTGTGCCTACTTGGTACGTTGCGGCGCCTGACTTTGGGATGGGGAAGGCAAGCAAAGGGAAAGTCATTTCAAGGGGAAATAACATCAATTAGGCCTAAAATATAACACTAAAAGACAGGAAGGGTGTGAGAAGTATTTCTGTTATCAATTCCCATGATGATTTGAGAAATTTTGCAGCAAAATTTTGCCCGGTCATTTTACACGGCAGGTGGTTCATTTTACACACCTTGTTGGTTGAAATTACACTTGGGTGGTGTAAATTGGACCACTTTCAAAATTTTCTATTTTTAGCATTAACTTTCCCTGGGAAAATGTAAGGAGAGTTTCTACTCTCCTACAAAAAGAATATTCCATTAATCTCCCAATAGTGCCCCTTAGAGCAGTTGGTTGCGCTTATCTCTGATTTTGTGGGTCTTTGTAATTAGGGGGTCCAAATTACACGGCTTTCCCCTATACGTAACGGTACAAAGTCAATGTAAATGGTTACACACTACATATAGGGAAAATTCGTCACTATCGGTGCTATTTCAAGGCTGACGACGGAGAAAATTTCGAATTAAATCGATCTCTCTTTATCTAAATTTTGGATTGGGGATTGAGAACTGTAGGTATAAATACATCCGTGGGTTACTAACCATTTGAAAATGGCAAGCAGGACAGTGTTAAGGTTTGTTTCATTCTGTATAACCATTTTGAAATGGTCGGGGCGTCATTCAGCGACCCACCATGCTACCTCCATGGTTTCAACGTATCCTTCACTGCAGCGACGTGACGCGACAGTCCTCACCACGTGCGGAGAAATTTAGACATGCTGCACACGTACTTAACTTGCACGTCGGACGTTAGGGGCATGCTGCGGGCAAAGATTCTGTTGCACGCAGGAAAGTTCTTCGGGCAAGTTACAGAGTTTCGGGAATTTGCGTGCTTTAAGCGTGATACTTGCGAGGTTTGTGTGTTCTCCAGCCGTGTGATATGCGTGTCACACACTGGAGAGTTCCTTGGCGCTACCAGCACCAATAGCAGTACTGAATCAGTACTGTTATTGGTACTGGTAGCGCTACCAATGCTTCTGTGTGGCCGGTTCAGGTTTACAGGCTCATTCGACCACTGGCCATATGAGTTAATATGATTCGAAAAGTTATGATTTCAATTTATTTCCAACGGTGTGCAGCTCCTTGAAACAAAAAAGTCCAGAACAATATGTTTGATATTTTGAAGAGGAAAATATTCTAGGCATGGCTTACTTGGGAAATTTTTACTCATTTCCCATACAGTATTTGATTCTCGAGATATTAGAATTGAAGTTGACATATTTTCTACAAAGAGTGAACTTGCAACAGGTAGACGTGATGTCATGTATGCACATTGATGGAAATGTTCAGTTGTCTTTCTCTAAAAACACCATATTTATACAATTTAACTGTGATATGTTGAAACCATAAGTGCATCCCGAGCAATGGAAGTTTAAAAACTTAATTCCTAATCAATTCAAGATCAAACAGCAGGATCAAACATAAATAAAAAACAAAACAAAACATTGACCATCAATATGAATACATGACATAGCAACTGTTTGGTTCAAGTTTACCTTTTGTAGAAAATGTTTCAACTTCAGTTGCTAATATCTCGAGAACCGAACATGAGAAATGAATGAAAACTTTACCAGAGTGCCTAGAATATGTTCGTCTTAAACATATTAAACAAAAATTTGGTTCTGGTCTGTTCTTTTTAAAGGAGATTTTACTTTGCGACAAAGAAAATGATAAAATGTCACATCGTCCTGTAAAGGAGCCAGTACATTTTATCTGGTAATCTGGTAATTTTCTGATCATTTTGCAATTTGATTTTCTTTTTATTAAAATGAAGATTTTATTGCAAAGGAAAGCTCAAAATAACGACTGCTTAAATTCTACTTACAAGCCTGCGTGGGAGTTGCCTGCAACACGCGAGGTTTACGCGTGCCGATTGCAGACATATTGCCAATATGGAAGAGGTAGTCGCAGAACCCAAATAACTTGCCCGCAGCAAACCCTCGTATTACAAATAGGGAGACAGTAGTTTGCCGTGAATTTCCTCGCTCCATACCCGACGAATTGTCGCTCTTAACGCAAGGTTGGCAGTGTCAACACCGTTCTTTGTCCGCAAATGCAGGCTCCATGCCCGCATGTGATACGCGCTAGCACAAAATTGCCACACAATTTTCGAACCAACATTCTTCAAAGCGAGCTGACCGCTGGTGACTTGTGGTCGCTACGGCCCACCTGCGGATGTTCGGCGGGTGAACTCTCGCAGTTCACCGGGAACAAGTTAAACAGCATGTTCAAAACCTAGCTGGGGCAACTTTCACTTCCGTGCGCACCAGCGGGCAAAGAAGGGAAGATCCGAGTGAGATACGGTTCGGTCCGTGCTATCTTGGTGGAGCTGCAGGGAGCAAAAATTGTCTGTCGCAAGTTGCACGCAGTGCTTGCCCGGAATCTTGTGACAGGGGCTTTATATAGTTATAGCTGATCACCATCTTTAACCTCCCTTAGAATAGACCTTATCAGAGAAATCCTAAGGTTTTGGATTTCTATGGACATTATGCATATGGTGTCACAAGGCGAAAGAATACGCCCTCCTTTGGGAGGCAAAACAAACCAAAGCCGACAAAAGCAGAAAGGTCATTTTCAGCCAGTCGAATATGTGTATAGGACAAAATTTTTATTCCCAAAGTACGACGTCAATGTGTCGTCAATGTACAAGGCCTATTCTTGTGAGTGCGGCCACGTGTCCCATTATTTTGGCCCCAAGGATGAGGTCAGTCTGTCGTCAATGCATAACGTCTATCACCGAACGACGGTAATGAGTGTGGATCACACTATCAGCGATATCTGATCGATGCGATGCCTCAAAAGTGCCTAAAAATCTCAGTGTTTAAGTCTGCATCAAGTTACCGTATAAACACATTGAAAGCTACACATGTGTATTGCGCCATCGCTTGATCGCTGCTGGTCCGGTTACGAACATTAGTCGCACTATGCACATGAACAAAAATTCCACCTTGAAGGCCTTTCAACCAAGGCTTACAGGGTCTCAGTTCGTGGAGTGGGAGTGTGTCTTTTCCAGCTTCTGTGCACCGATGTGATAATCATGTCCAAGGGTTCAAATCCCGCTCGATTTACGAGAGGGTTTTTCTCCCCGACCCTCTGGATATCCCCCTCTTGGCATGATGGTTGCCATATTGAATTCCCCCATAACCACCCCAACCCGTCGATCACACTTTACACCCCTTCCCCACTGGGAAAAATTCTGAATCCGCCAATGTTACCATCCGATATTTGTGAAATTCAGTTAAAATATCCTCCATCTTTGGTCACCGGAAGTACCTCAAATTCGTCAACTTGTGTAAATGTATGATTTGGCACATATGACTCCGAAAATTGCACTACACTAGTTATTTTGAGACGTCACATGAACAGGAAGTTCACATCGCGAAATAGTTCCCCGAAAATTCGCTAATTTCGATAATTCTTCGATATACCGTATCAGAACTTTTCGTGTAGGAGTGGTTACACTAGGTTTCTCGTATTAATATTCTCTGTCACACGTCACTTTGAGACTGGCCGAGCGGCCTGCAGAGATCAAAAGAATGTTAAATTGGATAACGATAAGCGAAGGCGGTGCAGGTGTATTCTCACAAACGGGTATAATCTAGTCTTTATTGCATATGCGCCAAACTATGGCCCAAAAGCGCTAGCAAGGGCTACGTTGTTACTTGCTTCCTGTATAACTTGAGGAACTTCCAAAACAGACATTTCAATCCTGGACTCCTCAAACCGGTTCAATTTCAAAATTTTGACCTTATATTCCGGAATGTGACGCCATGATTTATCTGACAGGGGAACAAAACTCCTGCCGGGCGAGGGTAGCAAAGGCAATGAGTTGCTGGAAGGACGGACGGACTGAAATGGTACAAGGGTTTTTCATCTTGTGTTATTATAAACTGAACATATGGTGATTATTTGACAAAATTTTAAAATTTATTATGGAAGTAGGAAATTATGAATTAGGAAAAATGAAAACTTTAATGGATTTATTGGAAAATTTGTCCTTCTTATCAGAAAATCAAGCAGATTGTCGGGAGGACGAATTGTCGGCCACGAATTAAGGCTTCGGATTGGGCTATGGATTAAGGCTTTCAAAAGAATGTAGAAAATTTCCAAAAAAAGACGTTACTTTTTATAAAGAATATTTATAAAGATATTGCCTACATTGAAGAAACTTTGGATGTTATGAAAAAGGATTGCATTTTTACCTAGGGACTAGGTGAGTCATGTGAACGAGAAGACTCTATTGATTTGGTGTAGGTCAAAGCTCATTTGGGGTCACCAGGGGTCAACCTTTAAAAATCATTAAAAATTTGAGAGATTTCCTATTTAATTTGCTATGGAGGTCAAAGGTGATCTGGGTTGAACCGAGGTCAAACCCTGAAAACCTCATGAATGGAGTTTGTAATATTAGAGTGGTGCAATAAGCAATGTGATGCACTTAAATAGTAATCCTATGTGAGGTCCTCCACATATCGAAACGTAATAATGAAATTTGAACCTTAGATGAATTTGAAGATAGCGCCTGTTATGCTACATTTCTCATTAATGAAATACCTTTGTTTTACTTCCACATCAGGATTATTCGATGTTCCTCTGAAAAAAATCAACAGAGACCTCATTCAATCGAAAGCGGCATACAACAGACCTACTTACACGATCTGTGCCTTCAAGAAATCTTTGATACTTATTGTGCTCACACTGCGTAAAAACTAATTAACACATATACTTAAGTAGCTTGCTGGCTCAATTTAAGCGGATCGTTGTGTTGGTTCATGAAATTCAACAATTTGAGAAAGGGTCAAACTTAGACAAATCCCATATCCTAAATAGTATCAAATAACTGTTTTATGACTGAGTACATAACGGCTCAATTAGTTTTCAAACATTTGTGACCAGACAATTTTTCAAATTATGCACAAAACCGTTACTACTCAGGACACCCCAAAATGCAAAATATTAAAATTTTTCTCTCTAGGGGATATGAAACTTTACTAATCATGCTAAGTATAAGCATTTCCATGCGGCAGTACTCTTAAACACTTTCATTAAGTTATCGATATCAACTCAATGAACCACTTTGCACTCCGCACCAGATGAATTCTTATTTTTCATTGAGCTGAAAATTTTATCACAAACGAAAACTGAAAAAGAAGACAGCTTAAATTCTACTTAAAAGCCTGTTTAAAGCCATCTCCGACTGTGCGCTAAAATGTTGCTGTCAATCAATTACTCCTAGGTGTGAAAGTATACTGTATCAGGTACATTGGCGGAGCCAATGGGAGGGTTTCGGGGGTTAGAACCTCCCCCCCCCCTCCCGTGACCCAGCCCTGCAATGCAAAAGCACCTAAAATAGCGGTTTTTTCTCTCTATCCTAATACTTTTCCCTCATATCTTGCCATGACAGCAAACCCCCCCCCCCCCATGACACAATCCTGGCTACGCTGATCAGGAACATGTGTAATGTGCTTCATTTCCTCCTTGAAAATAAGACGTAATCGGGCAGAAAAGGAGGACGTTACAAACAGGAAGGGTGAATTGGAAAGATTCTTTCATCATCAAGGCCTTTCCTGCATAAATTTTGTCATGTTTATGTTAGAGAGGCATTAAACAAGCTTAAAATTCCTAATGGATGAACATATTGACGAAGAATAAAAAGCGTTACTCAACAAGGCAATGACGCCTTTTCCAATAAATGTCATTTCCCTTTCACAAATGCAATAATTTTATTTGCTGATATCTCGAAAATAACACGTAGGATTTTGATTATACATATATTGAACAAATTACAGAATCCCATGTCACTTTGTGAAAGAGTTATTTGCTTGCTTGATTTTTTGTAATTTGAGCTACATCATGCATTAAAATTGGAAAAACCTTGGGAAAATCACAAATTAATTTGTGGAAAAACAATATTTTGTGTTATTTCTGAAGACACCTATCCAGCTGTAGGCCTATGTAGGACAAGAAACCATGGAAAGCGATAAAATTAATGAATTGACGTCAGATGACGACATTTTAGACGAAAACAATGAAGCGTGTGGTACGCACGCACATCTAGAGGACTTCATAACATAAACAAAATAGGCAGATTAAGTTGCAACGAGTCAAACCTCATCTACAACGACCTGACGTCATTTGTGTCAATTCTGCTCCGGACGCAGCGGAAAATAACGCTAGGCCAAGTTGTGAAATAACAGAACAAGCGCAGGATATGACGTAATTACGTTGAAGCTAACGCCCGTGTCGAGCAGTCTATGGCTCATTAACATAGTGAAAACTATTACGGTTTTAAAAAAAGAATACCTCGTTGCTTTTTCATAAACCACCCTTTAGATTTCAAATTAGATCAGCTGTCAACTAGATCTTAGTTTTATTGTGATAGTTAACGACTTAGGATGGCATTTTGATGTCTATTTTACCTTATACTCTGTGTGATGCTTAAAAAATGTTCTTATTAATGCAATTTCAAGAATACATTCTTGCTTTTCAAATTTGAGTCTTCATATAATTGCCTTCCTATCTTCAACAGGAGATAACTACCTTGTTAACTCATTCAAAACTTTACATTCAATTGTTTTAATTAATTTCGCTGTTTACCTAACTGATATTTTCATTTTTTCAGTAATTAATTTGCACGGAATGACTGATATAATCATATCACCTGCGAACTGACATATTTTCATTAAGTGCCTAACTAGACCTTCTGACTAATAAAGGCATTTCATGATGCAAACTGTTTGGGTTCAATGCCTCTTTAGAAAGTTTTATTGGATATTGCCCGAGGTTTTTGCTAATCTGTGGGTAATTTGCATGTTAATGGGTGGGCAAAGTCTTATTCCTAGAATGTTGGTTAATATCTGTGCTGGTAACTTCTCACTTTGCGCAACGAAATATCATGGCTTCATTCATCAGAGTATTATCTCATATCGCTCCAAAAATTTCAAAAGTAAAACAGTCTCCCTACAGAATTGAAATACATCTGAAAAGGATGTTATTCACTGGCAATGAAGTTGGTTGAGCATATTTTTCGAATAAAGTAATTTTTGATTGAATATATTGCAGCCCGAGTTGAATGCCAAACTTATTAGTGCATTTTGTGTCAGTGAATGAGACTTTCTTTTGTTTTCTTGTTTGTCTTGGTTTTAAACTCGGAAAAGGACTGGAGAATGATGGGAACGGGTAAATTAGGGTTGCTAATATCATTGACCAGCTTGTTTATATTTGAGCTATTTAAATGGCCATAACAGACGTTTCCCATTTGTTGGCCTCACTAGGTAGGGATTGTCCTCACCGTTTCACTAAGCCGTGATCAGGTTGCATCTATGGCTGCATTCGACTCCCTGTTCTTGGTACGATCTGGAACAGAGAAGTTAGAACAGTGTTTCTTTACGGCTAAACACCCTTACAAACTTTTCTTGCATCCAAATCTCACACCACCTCGATTAGTGGTGAAGCAAGAATGAACAGTGAACAACATGGGGGAGATGTCTCGAGCAGCACAAGGACTAAGGACAAGAAAATGTACCCAAGAGGAATGCCCGAGAGTCTTCTAAACACGTACTGGCTGGCTGGCTGGTTGGCTGGTTGGTTGGTTCGTTGGTTCGTTGGTTCGTTGGTTGGTTGGTTCGTTCATTAGTTAGATGGATGGAGTTTCACGGCCCGGTTTCCAAGCTACTGGTTCAAGTCGAGCCGGTCACTGCCTTTTTTTTCAATTGTGGCTCACTTGCTTGTTTTACCTACTCCATTGCTTATTCGGAGCATCACGCACAACGACAGTAGTTTATATGTATACAGTCTTTGGTTTGACTCGACCTGGGATTAGAACCCGCGTAAGAGGCAGCGGCGGCACCAGGATCAGAAAAGTGTGGGGTGGTAGGCAAAAGAAAATTGTGGGGGCAAAAAAGCGCGAAATCTTGTTAGGCCGCTACTATTCCGGAGCTAACTGGGGGAGGGCAACGGGAGGGGCAAAGATTCTGACTGGGGGAGGCAAATGCCCCCATGCCCCCCTCCCACCTTGGTGCCGCCACTGGTGAGAGGCGGATGCTCTTACCGTTAGACCAAACACGCGGTCTCCATAAGGTATGTGAGACCCTGCACTATTGGCACTGGTTGGCATATAGCATGTGCAGGTTTTGAGCTTGCAGCGATCTCCGTGCAATTTCACACAGAATGTACTAGATGAATTAGAATAAACACTGTCACGAAAATATAAGCGCACCTCATCGACTCTGTTGTCAATCATCTGTAACGCCATTCGTTTGTAAACATGGAGGACAATTTTACTTCTGTGACGTCTATCCCATGCATAATGCAATGAGGTAGGGAAAACGCTCCATAGGTCACTGCCCAGTGGAAACATATTGAGAATATAGCAACGCATTTCTTGTTCACGAAGTTCATCTCAATTTAGATGATAGGGCAAATATGATAAAAGAATCTGTATAATAAAAACAACGCATTCCTGTTACTCTAAGACCTTAAGACTAGTCTTCTTTTTTTTTAGCAGAAAGCCTTTGAAAACAGATTGTGACAATGACTTCTTTTCATAACTGTGAGATTCATCTGCAAAGGTCGCAGTGAGTGTACACTGTACTATGCTAGTACAAAGCTAGTGTAAGATATATTTCTGTGGGGAGGAAGAACTAATTAACAGCCATTGTTGATGTGCTATACCCCCGTCAGATCACGATACACGTTTGACGACGATACGGAAAGTTCGAATGTAAAACCGTCTTTTTATGACAGGGTCTCCCTAATCAACTTATCTCCTACATAAATAGATAATGAGACAAAATTTGTCGCATCAATTGTGTATACTTGAACTGAATGAAACTACAATCGGATATCAAACATATTAAAATTGCCCTCAAATAAATACAAACACGTTACAAAAGGGTAATATTCTAAGGAAAAAGGCAAGCTCTTTGACAGGCAGATATCGCAATAATTGTCGTATACTGAAAAGGTTATTTTAACTTGAAGATGTTATCGATAATTATTATAAGCTGCATTCGGGGGGTTGAGGAAATTAAACACACGAGGGCATGTAAAAAACGACATATCAGGAAGATGAACTCTCTGAAACGACTGAGGATTACCCATTAACAACACAAAATCCATCATGAATCTTCGGTAAAACTAAACTGACTGTTGCTTGGGGCATAACACTGGCTTAAGCTTATCGATTAACGCTAAATACCCATTGACAGTCACTGAAAACAAAGTAAGGCATTTCCTTACTTTCGGTGCACGAACCTCGTATGACTTTAGACGTGAGTGCAAACATTATAAAAAAGCCAAGTACAACTTATCATAGAATTGACTTACTTTGTTAAAAAAAAGTAAGTGTTACCTCTGACAGAAAAAAATGTCAATCACTGTCATTTCAAACGACTACTTTATTTAGATAAAGACGTTTTGAATAATTACGAATTCCAGCTACGGACTTTTAATAGGTCTTTTTCTTTTTTTTTGGGGGGGGGGGTGGTTACATTTTTGCTTTCGTTCTTTCTGGTTTCTATGTTTCTTTCTTACTTGCTGTCTTTTTCCTTTTTATCTTTTTTTCTTTTCTTTCATTCACAGTCAAAATCAGAATATCAGCATTGGCAATGATCTTAAAAACAACAGTTCCCGAAGTGTAAACGTGACAGGGGATGGAACCATCATTTCACTCATAGTCTGTCATACTTGCAAACTAGGTTAGTTCAACGGCTGACTATGTCACTTGAAAAAAACGATTCTTTCTTCATTTAAGTAATACCCTATGTGAAGTCCCTACTTGAACTGTGAAAAAACAGGAAAGATATTCAGAAAGCTGCGACATTATATGAAATAACTTGGTACATTCGGTTTGTTCATTATCTGAACAGATAGTTGAACAATCATTTTATGATGAAAAGTTGCTTCTATAGCAACTTTGCATTGAGCAATTGTATACGGTTTATATGCATGTGGGACAATTATGGAAATTTGTTATTGCAGAAACACGTCTGGTCTCTTTCCCCCGAATGTTGTACTGGCATTAGAATATGTTAAATCCCTTCAACATAATGAAATCTGCACTTCAAAATCTTGCAGAGAGCGTATTTGATTTATCAGCCCTATAAAACAGATCGCTTCGAATTAAACAGACCTTTAGTCTCATGGAGGATTTGAAGTAAGACTTCATTGTCATCACTACAAGTAGGTAGGTAAGTTTCAATGACAGAATCTATATTCGGACTTTAGAGCACGCATTTACCTACGCCTTACGCCTTTTAAAAAGTCGTGCCAATTTATCGTTTGTTGTCGGGTACTTTAAACTGAGCTTTCTCTAATTTCACATCTGTCAATCAAAAAAGAAAAAGGAAGAATTACAACACAATGTTTTACACTTGCAAATTCGATTCTCCGTGATTCACAACTGGAAAAAGGTCGTGGACGGCTCGTTTGAAAACAATTGGTTAGAAACTAGGCCGCAAACTCCATCCAACTAACTGCCTAATTGCCCAGTTGACTGGCTGACTGGCTGACTAACGGTTACGTGTGGTGAGCGTAAGATTGAAACTAGCCTTTTGAGGCGTGGCCGCCGTACTAATGATGTCTCGGTCTGCACACACTGGCGTCCATGAGTACAAAAGACGTATAACTCATAGGTTTCAGGGCGCTATCCATTTTACTCCTTTGCAACTCCCTGCCTTGACATCGTCGCATACGACTCCTTCCGTGACAAACCGGGTTCACAAGTGACTTTCGTTGAGCCTTGCTACATACCAAAATAGGTACTGATAACAAGATTATTAAAAAATAAATGCCAGGAAATTCTTTGAGCCGTTTTTTCATTAATTGGATGGATAGAGTGTAGCATAATATGATCTTGTTTGAGAGGACCTCAGCTAATTCACCCAGTTGCTTCATTTTTTATTGGTTGGGTTTGCAGTCGACTTACTTGTAGTTTCAATAATAAAGGGTTGATTGGAGGGCCCTTCATCACGACCCGACGGGACCCATAATGGTTACGAGGTCGAACCTGATTGTTTGACAGTAACGATGGTGCTGTAGTCGAGTCTTGAGAGCCCGAGTCACAAGTCCGTCAATTTTCAACTTTCAAGGACTCGAGTCCTTGTACTTTCTAAGTGGAGAAAGAGTCAACCTCTCTGGCCGAGTCCTTCAAATTCGGAAATCACGAGTGCTAGTCCGGACTCAACTACAACTATGAGCAACGACTGTCTATTGCTCTAAGGGGTACATTTAAGATCTAACAGACTCATTTAAGCCTAAGAGCAGAATTACTGTTGTACTGGGTGCATATGCCATACCCGTACCCTAATCATTTTCCCCCAGCAGTTAGCTTTTCGTTACAGTTTTAAACACATAATGATGGAGATATGTCGCAATTTGGGTAGCCATCCTGCGAAGACGCCTTTAGGAATGTTCTTTTCTTTTAAATGCCTTTTCCCCGTGAAATTTTTAAAGGGCAGATGTCACTAAAGGTACACGTATTAATAATGGGCGTAAAATAAAGAAACATGTCGAGTACTTTTCCATCATTCTAGTAACCAACTCATCCAGTGTTCTCTATAAAACTACATTATTGTAACTTTTTTAATGAAAGGTATGAAAAATAAATTTTAATTTAAAAAAAGAAATAAAGAGGTTGGCGGCTGTATGATGATCTTTTCTTGTTTTTTTTTATTACCTTGAAGTAGTAAAAGTAATCTATTTAATGGTGATGTCGTTTCGTGTGTGTGTGTGTGTTGGGGAGGGGGGGTTGAGTGTGTATGTGACGCTTGAGCTTGTAACACGGTATCACAAAAGGAGGATAAATGTGACTCTCATAGTGGGTGTGTCGGTTACCCATATTAAATAGATGATCACTTTTGTTTTTTGTGGAGGCCAAAGGTCATTTGGAGTCACAGAGGTCAAATGGTAAATAATAAATCCCTCTTAAACACGGTATGTCAAGGTTGGTAACAGTGTCGGTTTCCATAGTAAGCATGTTATTTGACCATACTTAGAAGATGAACCCTATTGTTTTTTGAAGTCAATGGTCATTTGGGTCAATAGAGGTCAGAAGGTTTAAACCTGTTATACGTAATATCTCAAGAAGGGTAACAGTGAGGGGTCTTATACTTACCAAGTAGATTGAACATGTTTTACTGATGAACCCATCATTCAATTGGTGGAGGTCAAAGGTTATATGGGGGTCAGAGGTCAGAACTTAAAAACTTGTAAACATGATATCAACTGTGAGGGGTTTATATGTTTTAGCATGAGCATTTCCCATATTGAGAAGGTAAAACCCCGATTGTTTTTGGCAATTTATGAAACGCTGTCCATTTGAAAAACATATATTTTAGGACAAGGAATTACTAGTAAGCATTTTGGATTTCTTGTTACATCGAACACCTTTGTATATTTTGTAGCAACAGACTCCTACCTTTTACACAACTATCTTCTCCCCTATGACCAAAAGACCGTGGTTCTGGCACGTCAAATATGCAAACTGTACAACAAATCAGCACTAGAAATTTACCAGTTGAGAAAATGCGTGGTGATAAAACATTGTTAATTAGACCTAAAGAGCATCACTAAACTATTTACACGCTAATTAGGCAACTTATACTGTTGTTAATTTCGGTGGAAAATCAACTTAAACCTCTAAGATGTTTAAGTATTGGAACAGAATTTCCGGTGTAGAAGCATTATATATTATGGTTATTTAGAATAAAGACAAAATAAATGGACAATTGTATTCACAATTGATGCACGAAACTTCCTGATTATTTCATTGCATTCAGTAGCATTGACACAGATTCACTGATTGGCTAGATTAAAAAGTGGAACGGAGACGGTTTGTCACTTTTGTCAGTGATTGTATTGTGAATACTTTGTCATTAACCTAATTAAAAGAAAGTGAATAAACAGATTAAATGATTTCCACCAAACTTCTTGTTGCATTAAATATTTCAAAGAAAAGCGAATTAGTGATGTTTCTGAAAATTCAGGCAGAGTGAGTCTTTTGAATAAGTAATTGCATAATATTTAAAAAATCGTGTTTATGCTTTTCAAAGCTGATATAAAGACTCATTTCAAAACAAAAAAACAGGAACCTAAACATCAAGATGGCGTGTTAACACGGCAAATGAAAAATGCGTTGTGATAAAGTAAGACACGTGCGTATTTTGAGTAAGTAGTTTCACAATATTGTGAAACACGGGTTGTTAAATAAAGTTTTCTCAAAGTTGAAACACGTGCTTATTTAAGAAAAACAGAAACCAAACACTCACGATGGCTTATTAACACAGCAAATTAAAAAAGGGCTGTGACAGAGTGAAAAACATGTGACGTACTGATCAGATACTGTGTTGTATGTATATTATCGGAAACATAATCATTACTCGAATTGGTATTTTGGTTAACCAAAAGAATGAAAACATGCATGCATGATATTGAAACTGTGAGACTCTGAACTTCTGAATCGCTCACGTTTAAAGGGAGATTTTCATCCATCCAGACTGCAAACCGATTCCAGTCTTCTTCACTCTAGCCCCTCCCAGAGCTGTCTAAAACTCGTTCTTATTCAAATCCAATCCTAGTTTAATGTTTCAGGGCATGTCCTGGTGAGCATACAGGGCCCTAACGTGTTATCAAAACACCCTCAGTGCATGCTGTATAATAAGAGCTAATTTTTATAATTTAATTTCAACTTGTCAAGCAAATGGCTGTACCAATGTGGGAATTGGGATGACGAGGGACTGCCTTTTAACGTGTGTAAGGTTGTAAATGTGTCTAAAGTCAAATCTGTTTAGTCAATATCTTAAAAGCAGATTGAAATTGTAGAAAATAGCTACAGTGATATCAAAATTTATCAACAGTTGAAAATTTCAATACAATTTACCAGAAGTTGAAGACTTGTGACGTAGGAAAAGTGACCGCACGCCGCACAAGAATCGTCGTTTGGCTGTTCCTTGGATTTCACATCTCCCGAGTCTTTATTTTGAACTGTTGAAGGTGAAACTTGTTTGTTAAAAAAATGATTCTAAACGTGGATCTATAGCTGAAGTACCACCAACAAACATTTTAGTCTGACAACACGTAGAAAAAATAACCAAATTTCGACTTACACTGGGCGGCACTCGAAATCAAAGTTTTACATAGACTAATGGGTTATCAATAAAATGTTTCAAACTTGAATAAAACATCACGACATCCTGATAACGGTACGTTACAGGGCCGATGTGCACTTTTAACGATAGGCTACATTTCCTAACTTGTTATCAATAGGAACAGCCAATCAAGAAATTCCCTGTTGAACAGTGCGCATCAACCGGAGCAACATGAAATGATTCAAATGGATGTTAGTTAAATATTTGATTTGGTAAGTTGTCTTTAACTGTAGAGAAAAACATCCTTCGAATACATTTTAGCCAACGTAGTGCCTCTATCAGACTGCCACCCCTGAGGCTGTCGCACCTCAAAATTGTTTTGGGCAGCGATTAGCTGAACCAGGGAGGCATTAATAACACCTGCTTGGCTGAAAGAAGGAATGTCCGAGGGGTTACTTTTCCTCAGTTTTTGGAAGTACACCATGAAAAGGTCAACGTTGTTACATAACGTATTTTCATATTACTTAATGGAAAATGTTGCGTTTAAAGAGCATCAAAATGCGACACAATGGAAATGGCTTTGGCTATACTTAATTATTCAGTGCCAACAGCAAACTCCAGCAATAGCTTCAAATAAGGGAGTTGCTAGAGAAACTCACTGTTCAAATCAAACCATTATGCATGAGAAAAGTTTAAAAGTTGGGTCGTTCGAAAATTTGAAAATTTGGGTGAACAAAACATTTTTGAGCAACACATTTCTATCTGTAAGAACTGATTTTTTCCCTTTTTTATGAAAGAAAGAAAGCTACTGTACTGTTTAGTTTTGAATAATGTACCATTCTGTGTTAATAGTTGTTGGTTTTAAAATACGTTTTCCTTTCTGTGAAACAAATGCAATATTTTGTTTTGAGTTAAGCACACTCTACTTTCATACAAAATATTGTCTTCCATACCAGTTTGAAGGAGGGAACTTTTGGAATTAAACGCGGTTGGTGCTCAGCATAAACAATGGAGTAGAGAAAACAAGCCAGTGAGCCACAACTGGAAAAAAGGCCGTGGCCGGCTCGACTTGAACCAATTGGTTGGAAATCGGGCCGTAAATCTTCATCTAACTAACTGACTGACTGACTGACTGACTGACTGACTGACTGACTGACTGACTGACTGACTGACTGACTAACTAAGTCACCGAAATAAGTCTCTAGACTTAATCGATTCCTCTAGAAAACTTTAAAAAGGTTGCCATGTCTCAAGTCTTTTTCATATTTGGAAACTGTAGTCGCCCACATGATGCGACGTTGCTTCTTGAACAAGCAACATAGACACCGCAGTAGATCAAAGATGGTGTGGGTGTTACTAATATCTGAGTTTGCTACATGACCTAGCTATGCCCTCCACTGATCTATGCTTTCGTTGTGTTCACGTGCATTGCGTGAAAACCAATTAACACATGCTTGACTGGCCTGTTAGCTAACCCAAAATGTTACGTAACTCTTTACGTATTTTAATATACCTGTCACTGTCTATTAATCAGAAATGAGCTTACATCAAGTATGGGTGCAGTGAGATTCATTTCCTCCCTGAAGTGATAAGCAGAAAAGGAGGATGTAACGAAAAGTAAGAAGGAACGTTTCATCATGAATTTGGACTAGTGAAGTAGTCCGTCGTGTTTGAGTGGCTATAGGAACGCCCGAATTCTTTAAAAATTTGCCTGGAAAACAAAAAATATCATTTTCAGGGTGATATTTCGTAAAATAAACAAAATATGATTTCTAAAATTCGTTACACTAGGGCAACTAATGCAAAGCAATTTTTCCCGAGATTCTCTTTATATTCTTGGAAAGTACCCGAAATCCGAAATGGTTGAATATGCAAAATCTTTCAAACGTTTGCCCGAAAACAGAAGGGTATAATGATCAAAGTAAAACTTTCATAAAATAAAAAGAATACAAATACGAGAGTGCACACGTATACGCACACAAAAACGCCTATCTACACCCTCACATTGACACGCACATACACTTAAATGACAAATTGACGTCTCGAACCCTTAAAGTCATCCGTGTACCACAATGTGAAATTTTAATTATTCTGTATGTTGTTTGTTAATCTACCTGAGTTATTGAATTATGTTCGCCCCCAATATGTTCCTTGGGATGCCACTTCCACTCTGTCTCCCGGGATCGACTTCCCTTGCCCCCACGGCCCTACCCCAGGACGGCTGTCAAGAGTGGAGGCAGTAACTCGACTTTTACACGCCGCACTAATTATTGCTACCCATGCACTTTTTGTATTTGTGTTTTTGATTTCAAACATTTTATCGCAAAGAAAGCCTCTGGGAATGCCATTTCCTTTGACTTAGGGGTTCCAGTTATTCAAAATTTTCTGTACACTCCGCGTTAACCAATGGTGGCGCTCAGTTTAGGTATTCTTTTGAGCAGGGTTACGAAATAACCTAATAACCTAAGCCCCCACCCCCCCCCCAGCTCCCGTCTCCGGGTGACCCTTCGATGATTAATTCGCGCATGAATACGGTCATAATTTGTTTACGCAAGGTCGGAACTTAATTTTTTGAAATCGAGTCTCGACATTAAAAAGCATTTTAAATAATAATTTGAGTGGGTTTCAGACTGGCTGTGAAGTTGAGTGAAAACATGTTCGAAAGCATTGTAGAAGAGACTGAGGAGCAAACAAGAAAGCAATAACTGGTTCAAATTTCATGATCTCGATAACTTTTTACTTAGTATGTGTTTCAAGGTAAATATACATGAGTTCATGTAAAAAAGAGAAGGCTCCAAGTCCCTTGCAAGTTTTAATGTATAATAGCCTTAAGCGGGGAGTCACACTCTAACGATTTCGATCACACAGCTATCAATATTTTGTGAGATGAAGACAATTCTTTTCCGCCATTGGTTAGAAAGAGTGGAAAATGTGTGCCAATGGGCACTGTTAATGGAGAAATTTACTTACCGTCTAACAATAAAATTTATATTGTTCTACTTCAACCGTTACAAAAAAGTAAGTGTTCAGCAGCACCACTTATTCTTTATCGGTACCAGACATTATTCAGACCTAGCATCCGTTCCCCTAAGGATAACTATACAAACGCTATATTCCGTTTAGTTAGGACTGGAACAAAAGAAAACAATGTTGTTTAAAAAAAACATTTCCAATATCAAGTTACTTTTGCGACAACCCATAAAAGAGATATGATGATTTTTCAGAATTCCATAATACGACAATGTATATGAATCTATCTCAACTTCGGGAAATTTCCAAATTTTGAAATAGATGATTTATCTATGTTTAAAAGAATCAAGTTCTACATTGAAGGGCACAAAGTTGCCACAGTCAGGTCACGTGATGCTACCAGAGTGCGAAAGTGCAAAGGTGTTTCCTGTATTACCAATAAAGACTGATTACTCCGTATGTAAGACCAAAGTGATGGTTAAACAAGATTTTACACTTAAGGGTCTCCACAAGCACACTTGGAATGACTGTCTGATATTGTTACGCACCGTAGTTGAGTACGCTGGTTTCAGCTACAAGAAAGAGACGGCCATATGCGTATTCTAGATAAAGTTAATTAACATGGTTTATGGCACCTGTTCAGTTTTGAAAAGTGGGCCACTGTAACATTGTAGAACATTGCAAAAATGATGAAAACTACTCGCTTATTCAAACTCGTGACTACAGTAAGTGTTGTAATTGCTATGTTGTGCTATCAACCAGTTAGTTCTCTGACGAAACCGTCGGGAATTAAACTGCGCAACAACGGTTACACTGGCATAGTGGTAGCTATTCACCCAGAAGAACCAGAAAATCCTGAGCTGATAGATATTATCAAGGTAAGTAGTCAGACGAACTTAAAAATAGTTTTGATTCTGTTTTAGGAATTATTCAATCAAATTGCTAATAGACATGAACAGGTTGTATATTGAGGGGAAAATCTATAGACAAATCCGGACAGCAGGTGATGGTCTGATTTCAGTTGGCCATAACTGGGGTGTATCACCTTTTAAGCTTTCAATTTTCTTGCTTACCTGTATCATGGACGGATGTACACTACATTGTATATTGATTATGTAGACAAATGATGACGACTTAAGGCTAATGGACCCCAGTAATTGCTGCCTGCAGTCGCTAAACACAAGCGCTATCGGATTCGTCATATGACAAGGCCGTCGGAATAGAAGTCTTTAAATTGAAGGAAGGATGACTGGGAAGGGAAGTTTTTTGTACGCTGGATTTGGGCATTATATAGTTTTGCAAAGTTGTCCCTAGCCGCAGTTCTCATGCAAAGCTGATTATACGATTTGGAGAAAAATAGGGAGTGACTTAATTTTATTAAGTTTTACGTCCCAACGCACAAAATTCTGGTTTAACCAGTTAACGGTGCCCAGCTAGGGTGGTTGTCGGTACTCCATTTTAACCCATCAGAATCTGGCATTCAAATAATATCTGTGGTGTAGCACTTTAGGGTCTAACTTAAGTATGGAATCTTACGAGGAAGGTAGGTAGCAAAGAGAGTGGTTCGGGGTTGAAATCCCTATTACTGAAGCTTTACAAACAAAATAATTGACTACAGGTAGATTCAAGCATGAGAAACAGAAATAGTGACTTGCGAAGTTTGCAAAGTCTGCTCATAACTGCAAAGAGAGAGATATCAAGACAAATAGAAAAAAAAATAGACTGTTCGATAAACCAATGAACATTTCGATTTTGGTGGAAAAGATTTCTTTCTTTCTTTACTTGCAGCGAGTCTTCGTCAACGCTTCCGCATTTCTTCATAAAGCCACTAAAAAGAGGGCGTACTTTAAGGAAGTTACCATTCTAGTTCCACTCTCATGGTCGGGCAATCCTTCTTACGGATCCCCGGGAAATGCCACTTTGGAAGGGGCCGATGTTCTCATTGCGCCACGGAACCCCAAATACGCCTTACAGGAGGATGGACCTGCCGCTCCCTACACGAAGCAGTTCGAAGGTTGTGGCAAGACAGGCCTACACATTCATATAACGTCAAGTTTTCTATTGAATCACGCCCAGCTTCAACCTCTTTATGGTGATTACGGTAAGCTTGTTAGGAACTGCCTTCTAAAATCAATGGTTTACGAATGAACTTTAAACATGTGGGTCAAATTTTTATCTCATTTGGGTCAAAAGAGGGATTTATGGGTCATTATTTGACCTAGTACATTTGGTATGTACCCTCCTGACTAAATTTTGAGAAGTGGATATTTAATTTTCCTAACAGCCTTGCAGAGCGGGAGAGGGGAGATGCCCTCTGAAATTTCCAAATCGTATATACACTGCGTGCTAGGCATATTTTTTGCATATCAGACTTGATAGTGCTCATTGATTGCGTTTTCATCTTCCTACACAGGGAGGGTGCTGGTTCATGAGTGGGGACATTACAGATGGGGTTTATTCAACGAGTACCCTGATCCCATCGCAGACCCAGACAATGTAGAATACTTTTACTACTCTTCAGGCAGTCGAACGTTCGAGCCTACCACGTAAGTTTAGACAAACTTTCTTAAGTTGGTCTCAGACACGTCCACGTGAAAAGAAAACAAAACCCGTCTATATACTGGTCATCCATAGACATAGACAACCATGGGCGTCCGCAAGTATGGGGAAGGGGGGCACTTGCCCCCCCCCCGAAAATCAAAAATTTGAAAAAACGTATAAAAATCAAAGCAAAAACCCGAACAAAACGTGTTTTCCAAGTTTCTATGCGAAAAATAGGCTTTTAGAAATGCCATTTCCTGCGATCTGGGAGGCATTTTGGGCTGAAATTTTCGCATGCTTTGTGTCAGTTCATGGTGACTTGGAGGTTTTGCACCCCCCTAGAAATTTTGCCAACCCCCCCTGACTTTTTTCTGCGGACGCCCATGTAGACAACGTCCGTATCAAATCTTGGCCAAATAACTGGTCAAGGGCTGAAAAACAGTCGTCACGCATTCTTTCAAAACAAAAGCTTAATCCCACAAATTTCGTCCCGTTTTTCTTGCAAGTATCTACAATACCTTTGTAGTACATATCACTCTAAACAGGTGTTTACGAATTAAACGTTCTTCTAGACACTTTTAGCCCCAATATTTTCTCATGAAACTCCTACGCAAAATTTGACAGCCCGTTGCTAATGTTAATGAAAATCTGTCCCTATCAAAGCACCCTAGATAAGGAGTAAACTGTAAGTCAGCGCTACTCAACCCTTTTTAACTGAAAGATAAACTTGGACTAGGTTCACACAAAACTACGATCGGGGAGTTGTTGCCCTAGCAACTGGCTAGGTAGATGGACTATCCACGTAAACAACCCTTGTATCGCAGGATTTTTCCTTTTCATTTTTTAAATTATTATTTAGTTTTTAATCTCTTACGGAGAAATTCGCGGCCCACCTAGGAGAACTTCGTGGCCGCCGATTGAGAAGGGCTGGTGACTGCCTTTTCGCCGGTGACTACAGTAAGGAAACTGCAGTCACCCTTATTTGGATTAGTATAGTAGACTCTCCAACTTCAAGACTGCTCTAGGGAATCTAATAAAGTAATATTATCTTTAAAAATACAGAAAAACAAAGGAACAATGAAAAATTAAAGTGATGTCATGTTTTATACTGATTCTAATCCTGACTGCCTTATCCGATCGGTCAAAGTTCCTTACAAAGTGAGGTGAAATTTAGCGTTTCTTCATCATTTACCGTTGAAATCATTACGTGATAACAGCCTTCCTTCTTCTACTCAGTGGTTTCCTATTTTGTAGACGAACATTTCCTCTATGCGTCCTGTCACCCTTCATTCTCCGGAAAGAATGAGCAAAACCAAAGCTCCATTCAATCGATAACCTCTGATGCGTATAGTTATTCCAAAAAGGGATTTCCCCCTAAGTTCGCGATGATCTTTTCAAACACTGATACCAAATTTATTCTACCGCAGTTCCATTTTGGTTATTTGCTCTGTCCTCCGATCCAAATTTCAACTGCATATTCGGGTATGTGTTTTTCTTTTTCTTAAACGTAGAGAAGGGAAATATGAAAGCAGGCCAGTGTTCTTTGTTTTATAAAGCAATAGTTTTTTATCAAATCTTAATTTCTTCTGTTCTAATTAATTATTTTTTTATTTTTTTTTATTTATTTTTTTGAGACTGTGGTATTTTCCTGCATGTGATTGCAGAAGGCTTTAACCGTCACAAACGCTGATACCAAAGTATGGTGGCGGTCTAAAAAATTATCGAACTCTCGTCATTTTCGACAGTTTTGAAATAAGGTTCAAATTAGAGACAAATGGGTTATTTGGATTAAACTATTAATGATCTAATGAGACCTTACATCCGTTTAAAATTTTATAATCCAAATTTTAGACTGTCTTTTAATGTTTTAATCTAAAGATTTAGGAAAGAATGGTTCTTTAACAAATAAAGGAAAATAAATTAACAATAGTAACAAAAAGGAAATAACCCATTGTTAAATTAGAATCATAGTGTTCATAATGTAAGAAATATATATCTATCGAAAGGAAGATCAACTGCGGCAGATTTAACATGTATTTATATATACATACTGCAGATTAAAAATCACTTTGTTGGTAAAACCTCTCTCAATGCATAGTTTCTGTTTTGCTTAAAATGTAAAATGGTGGAATTTAGTCACTTAATGTCGACAGGGCCAATTCCACAAAAATTTTGTCACATCCTTTGTAAAACTCATAATGGAGGTTACCGTGTTCTTTTGGATGAACAATTTTCATATACCCTGAAATCACTGCCTGAATGTGTTCTGGGGAAAAACATTAGGGGTTTTACGATTTCAGGTTAGACAAAGAGGACGGAAAGCGCAGCAAAAAAACTAGATTGTACATGAGCAGAAGCGAACATCCTGTTGGTTTTTAGAACGGTCGTCGGCCGATTCAACGTTCGGTCTAGAAACAGGACGGAATACATTGGTTGTCATGGTTATTGCCCTCGTGCTGTCGTCCTCAAAACCGAAACATCTGAACAGTCAGCCGGGACGGAACGCGGCTTGCGCGTGTGTTAAATGTCAAGAGTAGTCGACAAAACTTAATTGAAGCAATGGCTAAGTATCAAAATTTTCTCTTATTTCTCTTCCAAGTATCCTTCATTATCTTTTATAATTTCAATATTGCATGTTCAATGTGAAACAAATAGTTACTTCCAGTATATTTCACATTTGAAGAGAAAACTTGTTGCCACATGACTCTCAACAGCCAATCATGAAACAAGAAGTCTACTACACTCCTTCAAGTTGGGGTGACTCCCTTGCCCTTTAAACTCACCGTCCACTTGCTCTACCGCCCTGAATCGAAAAGTCGCTTTTGTAGGCCTATAACTAGTGACCAATTGGATGGTAAGACTCCGAGCCGTATAGCCTCATCTAACTTACTAAAAAACGAATAACCTGAATTTAGGACTTCAAACCAGTCAAAAGAGCAACATAATGATAGAAATAACCTCCCTCTTTACTTTTAGATGCTCTCAAGGATGGCGAATGAGATTCATTAAGTATAATGAGGTAAATGGTAAAGGGTCATTTCGACTTTGTGAGCCCAGTGACCCTTTCGTGGGATTCGAGCCGGGTTGTATCCCCCTGCCGGCAGATGAGCAGCCTGCAGTCACAGGATCGATCATGTACGGTCAGATGAAATTTGACAATGTAAGTTTCACATGGATATGCAGGCATTATCTCAAGCATGCATATTCATAGTCCATTCATATATTGTAATATCCTCAATTTCTATTGGCCCACTACGGTCAGGTAATAGATAAAATATGGACCATTTTACTCGTAATTGTGACGTTCTAGTAATAGGTTATCTACAAACGAAACCTTCCTTCTTTCACCGGTCGTGATAATGTTGTGCATGAATTAACAAGTATAAACATCTCTGGACCTGTGCATTAGGACAGGATAATTCACTTCCGGTGGTTAGTTCTATCCATGGTTGCACTGGGGCTGAGCCCTCGTGAACCATTTGCATTAAACTTAGGTCCAATCCTCTCACCCAAACTACAATTTTTGTGAAAGTCCACAGAAATTCTCAACTGGCACAGCTCTTTGACTGACAGCAAATAATAAAAAAAAATCCGAGTAGCTAGTATTGAGAGTGTTTTGATTACGTCTTTTATTCTGACCCTGAAACAATAAACTGAGATTGTGTGTGGATGAGGATGAATTTTAGACAGTTCTAGGAGGGACTAAAGTAAGGTTAGGAGAACCGGAACTGTTTGGGGGAGACAGGATTGGGTCTTTATCCTCCGATGATCGTGCATTATTCTATGCTTATACACGGTACATGTAATCAAATTCCAAGTTGCAGATAATACAATTTGTTGCAAAAATATTTCATTTCAAATAATTATGTGGTATTAATTGATCACATGGTACGCCTTTCCTTTTCTGGATTTATCAGTTTACTACTGGTGGGCGGTTAAGCCAGAAGACGTGCTTGATTTGACCCAAACCCCGCAGACGGTGTGGCTAAGGGGATCGACACGTAGCTATGCGTTTTCTGTTATACCGGTGGGGTAAGGAACTAGTGCCTGGTAAATTAACCCATTCCTCATACCCCAATCATACAGTGCCTCTGACCAACTTGACTGGGTGGTTATGAAGGTGGCATTCTTGATGACCAATTTCTTAAAACTTTCTTACTAGCACTATTTCGTTGCGGCCATAAAGGTTTGGAAAAGGATGTAATTAATGCATTGCAAAGCGGTACATTTTCTGTGAGAACTTTATTTTAAGAAAGTCAAAAGTTAGTCACGGTACGTTATTATTCATCATTGCGTGAAGCTAATATTCTACGTGTCACATGACAGGAGCCCCCCACAAACCGGTATCCCCCAACCCGAAAAATTTGTTGGTACTTAGGCCGGCGTATATTTACAGTGTGTACACTCATAATGTGGAGTCAATGTAAAAAGAACAAAAATACCCTGTAAAAGACAAAAGGTTCCGCCCTCTTTAAGCGAAGCCTTCATTTTAATTAAGTGGGATTTTCATACAACTACAGATAACGATTCAAAATAGCCTATCCAACTTTTAGACCATTGGATTAAATTACTGTGAACAACTTACTCGTATACCTTTATATATGCCATGTGTAAACGAATTTATAGAGGCACATATACCCCTGTTTAAATTACCAGAGTAATACGTATTGACCGCTTTATGATGCGTACGTATGCATGCATACTGCTATATCCCAAACCTAATCCTAACCTCATTACTATGCTTACGCATGTTACTCTAACACTAACTGTATTCCTACCCCTCATATCATGCGTACGTATCCACGTTTGACGTAAGTTGCGGGCGCGTTTTTCTAAATAAGAGCCAATGCGTCTTACTGGATCTGAATCTGGAAAAATACTGCACAACACTCCTGGTGGAGTCAAACGTGCAGGGTTGAGTGTGCGCATGTAGTTAGTCGTCCCGTCTGAGGATCCTCAAGGCTGCGCTCTTGAACTGCTTGGGGTCCTGTAATGTTCTGGGGGAGTAGGTTCCAGTCTCTGACGGTCCCAGGAAAGAAACTGCATTTGTAGCAGTCCTTATTGGTTGGTATATTTGTAAAGCTAGAATGATGATGCCTGGAGGGCCGCCGGACCGGTTGTAGGTTGTTGATTGGCAAGGCTAGGAGGTCCAATCTGGCTTTGTGAAGAATTGCTAGCCTGTTGGCAGTAGCCTACGCCTGTTTTTGAGACTATCCCACCCAAGGTCATTTAACATTTCATTCACACTACTATGGGGGGGGGGGGGGGGGAGGGAATAGTCATACCTCAGCTTATACCTTTAACCATGAAAATACTACCTCACGGTCCGAGGTAGTAATTCGATGCTAAAAATATAACATATGACCTAAATACTAAAATCCAGAATTAACAGATGTAGAAAAAGTCCACTTACATATTTTGCCTCGGCGTGTAACCTAGTTCTTTCTAACAAAAAGTAATCCTCGGTGGCTGGATAAAAGCTCAGACAGCTCCCGAGCAATTCTAAACGGACGGAAATTAGCCTTCGATTACTGAATAAAGTCCACTGCGACCTCGATGCTCCTGCGGGACCTCATCGTTCCCCTGCGACCTTCGATTAACGACCATTTCAAGTTTGCTGCCCCCCCCCCCCCAGTTCACCTTATAGCTCTCTGCTTGGATAAAGTTACTATGTAAGACACGGACTATAGGTCTTATTTATGTGGCTGTTGTGCTCTACTCGATCCCTTTCACTCTTACAAGTTAGATATGCAAATGTGCTTTCCCGCGTATTTTGCAGTTGGGATTATCCTGATTAAGAAGATCCTACAATAACTCCTTTGTCTCTTTTCGGGCATGCAACCACCTCGAATCAACAGCCATTGTGATAGAACGTTTTCAATATGACAATATCTCCATTCACACTCGCCTCGCCAGTTTAGAGAGTGGATTTTAATTAAATCTCTTTGTTTATATAAGCTATTGTCCACAACTTTAAAGAATTCAACTCCCAGCCTAAACTACAATTTTTGTCCATAGAAACTCTCACTTTTCACAGCTCTTTGGTTGACATCAAGTGCAAATAAACATGCAGAGTTCATATTACATATCATTTACTTTACTACGAGTATTTTTTTGTCTTCTATGGTACCTACCAAACCTCCATGGTACACTCACCCTGCAGCAAAGTATAAACTGAGGTTGTGTCGAGATGAAGATGAGTTTTAGACGGTTGTGCGAGGTGCTTAAGTAAGCAGGTTAGGAGAATCACAAATATTTGAAGTGAGAAGCTTTTAGGCCTTTTATGATAGTTCATTCTGGCCTCTAAATATCTTACCCCTATACCGCTTACCAACTCGAAAGTTGGTTTACCTTTTTTGTCGAGGTCTACAACTCTACATGTTATATTTTCAGGTCGAACAGTTTTGCGACAGTGATGCAGACGATGAGAGCTACTCACATAACTTCGAAGCAGTGAATAAACACAACCGTTTATGTGCAGGAAGAAGCTGCTGGGAGGTAATGAGAGATCACCAAGATTTCAAAGGTTTGTAGACTTGTTTAAGTCATTTCGCTCTTTTTTTAATGTGATCGATGATTTCACTATTGTTAAGGTAAAATGTGATTAAATTACACAGACTTTGCCCGATTCTACAAAATGAGAAAAATGAGAGAGTGGTATAATTATATGAGGGATGTTTCCTGTTTCCATATACTAAAATACACTCTGAATACATGTTTAGCAATTGAACCCTTTCTAAAAAATTTAATTTTTGCCCCCACATTGTAAACATGTTTAGATGCTAGAAACAAGTACCTTATTCCTAAACAATTTGTTTAAAACCACGTTCAATGCCTAAACATTCAGTGTTTAATTTCCACACATATTTAGACTTTAAACGCGTTTACAAGAAAGGGGCAAAATAAGTGTTTAATTTCTAAACACGTTTTCTAAAGTGTACATTGAGGTGAAAACAATTTTTAATCTTCTATGACAGCGACTTTTCAACAGGAGTACCGCTTCACTGGCACTTCCTTGATTCGGAGGCTATTTCTTCTCAACAAATCGTCACCCCTCGTAAACAAACCTGCCTTTCATTAGGTTGCTAAGGGTGTCAAGAACTTCGTAAGATGCATGTGCATGTGTGTGTGTGTATGTGTGTGCGTGTGAGGAACGGGGCATTAGCTTGACCAGAGCTGAGTAAGAGAACGAAGGGAGTAAAACTTATGAGTACTGATGACAATGAATTGCTTATTTCTGTTTTTACTTCTTACAGGGAATAACAATCCTCCAAGAGATGTTCCTGATACAACCCCTATTTTCCGAGTTGTAAGAACATATCAAACAAGAACCGTCCTTGTGCTGGACACTTCAGGCAGTATGCAGGTAAAACACAATATTTTCTTTTGCAACTTTCAAACAAAATCAGTCCTCGATCAACTAAAAAGTAGTTTTGCTGCAACAAATAAAGTCAGACAGCGCCATTTACATTTCAGCCCTCTTCCAAAGGCTAGTATATTCCCAATTTTTTCCCACTTTTAAGTTTCCGGCAATTCGCTATGCTCTTTTTTTCAATTCACTTTCAGTTTCATTGAACTTTATTTCAGTCTTTCATATAGGGAAATATATAATGAATTATTTGTATGTACAGGGTACTGAAGAGACTGAGGAGTGACAACAAGAAGCTCCAGGGAGCTTATGTACGTTGACACCCCTTTACAGAGACTTTTCCGCACCTGTTAGATATATTGCAAATATCCCTGAAATTTCTTCAATTTCTATTACTTGTTTAACGAGTCATTTGGATCATTCGTTTTCATTGGCGACGTTACAGATTGAGAACACCCCTTAGAGCAGCATGGTACAGACCGCCAATGACATTGAAAGAATTTCATCTTAAGGGAGCGCATGAAATGGTGACTTATCGCAGTTCTGGTTGTAGGGTAACCCTCCATTGGAAAATCTAAGGATTGAGAGACTATTTATTGAGGGGCGACCGGCACCTCCCCCAGGTTACGCTTTGCAGACCGCCTATCAGTGGACTCTGCATTATGTCATACAGCACGGATGTCCATTTTGGTGGTACTTTTCTTTTTTAGTTTCATAGCAGATTAACTAGACTCGAGTCAGCTGTTCGGGAGTTTATCACATCTTTCGCTGCAGACGGTACTTTCCTAGCGCTTGTTGAGTTTTCCTCGGGAGCAAGAATTATCACCGACTTACAAGAGATTTCTTCCGATTCTATCCGTCAAAGACTTGCATCACACATACCTGAATCGGCCAGTGGAGGGACGTGTATTGGATGTGGCCTGGACGCTGCCTTAGAGGTAAACAGAGGCTGTCATCATGGAGGTTGGGGTTGTGGTTATCGTGTACCGGGTGGGACAGGAGAACGCCCGTAGTCACATAAGGTGCTTTAGGGGAAGGCATTTTCAGGAGGCAAAAGGTGTAAAAATGTATTGAGTCAAAGGCAAAAATCAAATTCTTTATAGGTACGAAAAGGAGTTTCAGGGGAAACGACATTGATCCCCTTATCGACCTGGGTGTGGGACTTTCAAGATATTTGGTAGCGGAGAGGTCGCACAGACCATTACATTCACGCAAACATATATGACTATAATGGTATTTAATTGGTCAATGTTCAATTTGCTAGACAGGTCTTAATTGGGGCACGATTGTTTGGTTTTTAGCCTTTACCGTATGTGTTTACCGTAAGCAATCTTTCTGCTCATGGGCGTATGTCCTCCCGCAAGAAAGCACAAAGGTATGACGTCGCAAAAAACACATCTATATATACATCATATATGGAGTAACTTGACGTGAAATTCTATTGTGAAGTTGCGAACTCGGTCCGTCCCTTAGAAGAAGTTCACAGATCTCCTTCGATGTGACAGTCTAGTTGAAGTTCTTTAGGCCAATATTACACAAGTCTATATACCAAATAAAGCTCGACTATCGGAGCCGTGCTTTAGGTATATCCTAATTGGCGATTTACCTTCACTTTGGTCAGTTGACGACCAAGAGTGACGATGGGAGGGAGGGCAGTCCCCAATATTAGAGAAGTTGCCCACTGAATTTGATCAGCAGTTTTCCACTCTAATATTGAAAACGAATCACTGCCTTTGAGAATGAATCAATCAAGTGGAACGCACAGAACCTTTTATTTTTCAAGACAACTTGAATAGTTGTTTTATAAGTCAATAACGTTTAGTTGTTCAATAGCTCGGGTTTCCGGATCAACTTCCCATCTTTAGAACATGGTTTTTAGAGTATCGTTTCTTTGTGGCTCTTACATGTAATGACTTCCTTTTCATAACACATATAAGGTTTTCTCACGTCATGGTGCTGGTCCTCAAGGGGGTAAAATCTTGCTCATCACGGACGGGGAAGACTTTGAACCTTTGCTCACAGAGGAAATGGAAGAAGAGTGTTTGTTACAGGGAGTCGTGATCGACGCAATCGCATTTAGTGAGGAAGCTGAGGCAAATGTAGGCAGACTGTCCACCGTCACAGGTGAGTGGGTTGGGTGCACTGCGGAGCGGACGAAACTGTTTTTGTTCAGCTCATCTCAGCCTAGGGGATGCCAGCCACAGGGACGCTACCCAGGCTAACTTTTGGGTTTGCAAGACGAAAGCAAATTCTGCGTCAGTCCGACGAGAAACTGATTTTTTTGCTTAGTTTGCCGCAGGAAAGGGACGGCTGTCCCTTGCAGCGAAAGCTGAACGTAAGAATGGTAACACAGGCTACTTTCTGACTTGATACCAGAAATTATTAAATATTGTAAAGAAAAATGGTAATGAACTCGGCTATAGTCGCATTTAGTATGGACGGTTAAGGCAATGATTTCGGCAGGGTATCCACGTTCGCATGGAGGTGGTATATTTGCAGTGACACAAAGTTTTCCCTCAATTTTAAAGGCCCAGTTCTCTCACCCCAAACAGTACCAATTCTCCTAACCTTCTTACTTAAGCCCCTCCCACAATTGTCTGAAATTCATCCTCATCCAGATACAATCTCAGTTCATTGCTTCAAGGTGAGTATAGAAAAACTCAATTTATACAATCAAAACACGCTCAGTGCCGTTCATGCTGTGTAATATAAGCTTTGGTACTCTGCATTGTTTGAATAAGCTGTCAGTCAAAGATCTGAGCCAATTGAGAATTTTGATACCTCTGTACCAAAACTATAGTTTGGACTGAGAGGTTTGGCCCTTTAAAGTGGGAAAACAGTCGATCCAAACTTGAAACAACAGCTAAGTCTTTCAATTTCCTGTCTATTTCTCTTTCAAGTATCTTTCATGGTATTTTATACGGCTTCAGTATCCCATATTCAAGTAAACCAAGCAGTTATTCCTTATAAATTTTACAATTAAGGAAGAAAAATATTCACGTTTCTGAAGAACATTTCATAAAACAGGATAGTCCACTACACAAATTTAAACCTGTTTCCCACCTCTAAAAGCTCCCTGGAAAAACTCCCTTAAGGAGGGAGGAGCTAATCCCGTCCCTGGCAGCCGCCGTCCTGAATTGAGTGAAATCAATGAAAGATGACGTCACTATGGTCATTCTCTGAATGAAGCTGATGAAGTAAAAATATGGAATTGATGTGACACTGGCATTAGGTGCGTTCGATGTAGCTCTTCGAGCCAGCTCAACTGGTTCAACCAGTTTCTTGACTGGAAGAAATGTGACGTGAAAACCGTCACCGGCTCAACTAGACCACCTCGGAGGGCTGGCCGTTTTGGCCGGCTCAAGTTGTAACTTTTTGATGACGTTAAGATCACTTTTACGAAAGATCGATGACTGGCTGAGCAAGTTGGGCCAACTCGAGCCACTAAATCGAACGCACCTATTGTCAATACAACTGTCTTGCGAGAATGCCTTTTTATGTGATAAAACGCCCTCTTACAAAGCTGCAATTGCTTTAGTTGTATGATAAACTTGAACATACATTTTAATAAACCGGTTATAACTTCTTTTACATAACCACTTTTTCCTCTTCCCCTCATGCATATTGACTGTTAAAAGGAGGGAAGTTTTATCTACAGACGGACTCTTCTCATTCTACTGGGTTGCAGGACGCCCTCAGTGACCTTGCCCAGGGTGGAGGGTTGAGAGACTTCGAACGTCGAATCACAGTAAGTTGTAATTACTGTAGCAACAATATCTATCTACCCATGACCCCATTTATTCCAAAAATCAAGTTAAGTTCAAAAATATAAAAAAAAAACCCTTTTTTTTTGCCATATGGGCTCACTTTAAGTGTAACATTTTCCTTTAGACCTAAAACCATATTTTCTCAAACCTCTCTTTTTTCTTTTATATTTGTAGCTTTACTCTAAAGTATTTTCGTTCAAACCAGACATAAATCAACACAGTGGTTCTCTCTACATCGACCCTACTATCGGAAGGGAAACCACCTTTGCGTTTTCTTACTTCGTTGAAAGTTCACCTCCCGGTGGTAAGCTAAAGTTACACAAATGTTCACTGAATATCTACAATTGTTTTGTGATTTTTTTATTTTGTTTTCCAGTTCTTATTTTTGCTTCTAATAGGCAATTTAGTGTTCTACATAAGTTTACTCATTAAAAATTTAAATGCAGATATTGGTCACCCCTAACATCCGGGGTACCAAAATTTTCAGTTGTTACAGCTCTTTGATTGACATTGTATTTAAAAATGCAGAGTAGTTGATATTACACGGAATGAAGTGAGAGAGTTCTGGTACACATAAGGGTATGTATACTTGGCGTCCGGTCAACTCGGCCACCGAGACATCTTGGCCACAAGACAACTTGGCCCCCTGAACTACCCCGCCCCTTGGATAACTATGCGACTGAGACATCTCGGCCACCATTGAAATGTATCCTGGTTAGTCTCGTTTTTGTGGAAACTTGTCCAGGCTAACCTTCAACATTACTTTGTTGAGGATTCAGATATTGCTCAAAATAAACGTGAAAATTTTGAAAATGTTTCTTAAGTCATTGATTATAATTTCTTCCATTGTTCGTTTATTTTTGGAAACCACTCTTTTGCAAAACACTACGTTTGGGTGACGGGATTGAAGTATTCTCTTTAAAATTAGGGGACAGTCCGTCCTGTATAGTTATCAGTCTCATTGGTTCCAAGTTTCAATAAGATTAGGACAAGCGTTAGGGTAATTAGGGCTACCGTTGTGGGTTATTGTTATGTAGCCTATTAGGGTTAGAAATGTCTCAGGGGCCGAGATGCTTTAGGGCAGGCGCCTCGCCAGGATTGTGTCATGGGGGTGGTGTCATGAGAGGGGTTTTGGGGGCACGACATGAGGGGAAAGTCTAAAGATAGGGGGAAGAATCCGCTATTTTAGGTGTTTTTGCATTGCAAGGTTGGGCCATAGGGGAGGGTTCTACCCCCCCCCCCCCCAGCTACGCCACTGTCTCAGAAGCCGAGCTGTCTTGGACCGAGTTGTCTCGGTGGTCGAGTTGTCCCAGGGGCCGAGTTGTCCATAAGTTGTATACTTACCAGAATATGTGCGCCCCTTAAGCAATAAGCAGTAGGATTGTCTCTGGCAATGATGAGTTTTAGGAAGATGATGTAGGAGGTGCTAGAAGTAGGGTAAGTCGGTTGGACAATTGCAACTGTTGGTTACCACGAATGTCTGTCTTTAATTGTAGCAGCTGCGTTACATTCCCCACTGTTTGGAAATCCTTATACTCAGATTCCGCTCCGACAGGTATAGCCTAATAACAACTTCGTCAGGCAGAAATCACATATGTTTAGCTTTATAGACTGTACGTGCCTTTTATATGTACTTCAATACAAGTTTTGAAGACCGCCATACCCTTCCGATTAAAGTATTTTCACAACCTTTTGTGTTGCAGGAACCAGCGTGATGGTGGGGCTGATTTCTCCATCCGGGACCCGTTATCACCCGGGGTCCGTTGAATATGACGTAAATATGAATACAAAAAGGATAAACATCGTCATCGAAGGTATTGCCGAGGTAAGTCCCACCAAAACCGAGTTTACCTTGAAAAACCACGAAAAACGCGGTATTCGCCATGCAAAGTGCAGTGTAAAACAATTTACAAGGCAGTTAAATCAGCAGATGAAGGCCACATGAGTTTAAAAAATAAAACCTTAACCTTAAGATATCATATGGCGAAAAGTTCCCCAACCGTTAATCACTGAGAGTGCCATTAGTGAGAGTGCGAAAAATTCGTATAGCTATGGAGGACTTCCCCCTAGAAATGTTTTTGCCCTAATAGAAAATTAATCGATTTCAGTTAAGCAGATCAGTATTTCTTACTAATATACAAAGATCTGCGAGCACCTTGCCTAGCAGCCTAGCTGGTTACTGGCCCATACACACCTATAACTTAAATTGCGTTCGATTTAGCAGCTCGAGCCGGCTCAACTGGTTCAACCACTTCCATGTCTGGATGATATCTGACGTAAAATACGCAACACGGCTCAACTAGACCACCTCGAAGGGCTCGTCGTTTTGACCGGCTCATGTTGTGACGTTTTGATGACGTTAAGATCTCTTTTCCGAAAGATCGAAAACTGGCAGAGCCAGTTGAGCCGGCCGCCGAGCCGCTAAATCGAACGCACTATTAATCTTATTTGTTTAACAATCTGACTTTCCGGAAAGCGAGTCGTCACAAGGAGATATCACGGCACAGCGGCGTGATTTTGAAGGGCTTGTATTTACAGTCAATGACTTTATTTTCAGATGAAAAACCTTTCTGACCCTACAGAATACCTTTTAAGGGAAGAACTCTAATCATTACCCTGGCGAAGCTCTCGAATTTTCCAACTCGGTATTTGCGCTTGAGCAACATGGCGCTTTTAATCATAAGGAAATAAGTATCTACTCTACCAGTTGACCGAGATGTTCCAGATTGTTTGGAGTCTAACAGATCCATAGATTGATCAAATCAATCAAGTCTTCCCCGCTACTTACTACCCTACTATATGTTCCACTGATGCAGTGTCAGATTCTAACCTCCCCGTCATGCCGCTTTTTTCTTCCTCGGAGATAACTGGAATTTTTCTTCATTTAAATTTTTATTTCACAGTCTGGGTCCTGGGATTTTGTCCTTATGAACCAAAATACCGACACCAATCACGATGTCTTTGTATCCGTTTCATCCTTCCCATCAAGTGAGGACGTCGAACCGATTATTGTTACAAGCACTCTTAGCGGTACAGAAGCCGATGTATTGGCCCAAAAACCGTTGATAGCGTTTGCAGAAGTAAGACAAGGTCTGTTTCCTATAATAGGAGTGACGGTTACCGCCATTATTGAAAGACCCCCTGATGTTTTCGGGACTCCCAGTGAACCAATAGAATTACAGCTGTGGGATAACGGATCAGGTGAGGTCTAGTTTGGACCAAACATTTGTACGCCACACTGTTCAGCAGATTTTAGGTGATCATTTGTAACGTACTACATGATTTGGCAGTCAACAAGGGTATCTTACTTATATAAAGAGAGATCTACGCACAAAACGCAGACTACAAAAATATCGAGTAGCTATGATCTTAAAAGACTTTGTGGGTACATGCACGGTAAAATTGTAACATGATGACACATGATGAGGTCTTTTAGAGCATTACTTGAAATACTAACACTATACTGCCGAAACAACCAAAATGCGGAACGGCACATGGACACTTCAATATTCAAATCAAGCTATAAACAGGTAAAGATACTTTAGTTTTTCATAAGTGGAATTATTTATTCACTCGAAAAGTCGAGTTAAATTGCAAAACCCTGATAATATTACTCACTTCAGACTGGCCAGGCACCGAACCCTGAAACCCTCGCGACGGTTGCCGGACTTCGTTGGTTTAAATGCCAAGTCGTTCGTCTGTTCGGTCATATAACAGTTTCTAACAATTGTTTGTAATATCCCAACATCGTTACTGAAGACAGTGGCAAAGCCACTGGGGGTGGGGGGTTAGAACCCCCATGACCCAATCTTGCAATGCAAAAAATACCTAAAATAGCGGTTTTTTCCCCTCCACCCTTAGATTTTTCCCTCATGTCGTGCCCCACCCCCACCCCACCCGCCCCATGCACGACACAATCCTGGCTACGAGCATGACTGAAGAAGGCTAACTAAATTCCTCACTTAATATTTTATTGTTGTAATTTAGGAGCAGACGTTACGAAGGAAGATGGGATTTATTCAAGATACTTCACGGAATTTACAGGAGTGGGTTTTTACGGTATTAAGCTAAGGGTCGAAAACAGCGGTAATGCCACCATCCTTAAATACAACAAGCATTCGGATATAAACCCACAGTTCTTAACCTTCTCGAGATATTCTGTTGATGAACTATTGAACGGATCATTTTCAGATGATGGTGGGTTTTTATTATTTTTCGTCTTTGTATGTTAATATTCTTAGTTTTATACATCCACTGCCAGTGATATATGCATTGTTGTGAGGTCACAGCCTACAATAATTAACACTGAATTGTAACTATACCCTCTAGAGTGAGAAAACCGATGAATGGTAAAGAAATGTCTTCCCCAAAATGCCATTATTCTAATCGAAGTACTCCTTTCTCCCAAACTACCGTGTTTTTCGGCTTCTCGAGCTCGATCAAAAAGTTCGTTATTGCTCTTTTAAACGGACAGTCAGAGTTTGACAGAGAATATTGGCCAACACCTTATTTTCTCATTTTTTAACTGATTGCTTACCAGAATATAGAGACATTGAAGAAATTTTTCAGGTTAGAAGAAACTGTAATATTGTGTTAACTAATGCTGAAAATTTGTCGGGTAAAAATATTCCACACAGGTGCAAGACTAGATAGCCTTCACTACACTGTAGCCAATCACAATGTTAGGCCGTGGTCGTTTTTTGATAACTTTGAGCCAATCCAAAAATGTGGTGCAGAATTTAAAGCAAAATAGAGGGCTTGCTACAAACTTGGTAAACTTGACATTTTTGGAAATTTGCTTCAATAACCTAGGACAGAGGTGAGGATATCTGAGGGTAAGAGAGGGTGTACTCATATGAGAGTAAATACTTAAATAACTAGGTGTCGTCTTGATTTCAAATCCTAAGTTGAAAAAACTAGATGAATGAATGGCAATACAGGCAGGTCGAATTTCTCATTTTCTAATTTCCGAGAGAAAAGTTTCTCATCATTGTATTGATATAGGTCGAAGACCTTTTCTCGTACCTGGGATGCCATTGCCAGATTACCCTGGAGAACGTGCGCCAAATTTCACACGCCAAGTATCTGGGGGTGCCACAAGAGTTTCTAGCACCCCAAGGGGATGGTCTCCGACAGTAGATTCTCTACCGCCGAATAGAGTCATGGATCTCCTTGTCCAGGTTTCATCATTCGAAGACCATCATGTCACATTGTCCTTTACTGCTCCTGGAGATGATTTGGATAATGGCCGAGGTAAGTTAATTCTGTTGCCAGGGTGTGGAGAGGGCGAAGGTAGATTGAGAGGATTCAGGGGACACAAGTGTAGCCATAGGGCGATGGGGCGGTTCCCCTTCCCCTAAAAAATGAGAGGAAAAAGAGAAGAAGAAACAGAAAAAGGGAAGGACCGTTTTTTTTCTGGTCTTCCCTCCGTGAGCCACAATTTTCCAAAGGGAAGGAGCGGTCCTCACCCCTTAGAACCTTCTCCCACGACGGCGTTCAGTCATCATTTCATCCGCCTGCCTCCATAATATCATGTCTATACGCCGTTGTTGGGGAGTAATCTAAGGATTTGTAAGGGGACCTTGATTAGGGCGAGGAGAAGCTCCGCGTTTCTGCCTGTTACGAATTGTTTAACTAAACCCCAACAATATATCAGGACGACAGAGAAATGCATTTCAAAGAAATAAAAGTAATTATAAACCAAAGAGGCGAACGAATTGGGAAGAGGGGTGCAAACAGTCATGAACTTTAATTAGATGTGTGACAGAAATACTGCACACAACTTTTATTTCAGTAAATGCGATTTCTTGCATGAGCACGGCTTCATAATGTTCTTTATAGAAGGGGTAATTTAACTTTGTAGTACTTTATTTTGAATCTTATAAGCCACTATATAGTATGTCGAACGTTTAAATTCAAACGCAATAAAGAATAACTTCAAGAGGAAATAAAACTTACACACCTAATACAGATACCGTTGTGAGGTTACAAGTATTATTTGATCGTCTCACAGCTGCTAGGTATATATTTTATCGAGCTGATACTGTGGAGGCATTACGGAACCCATCAGAAGCGCTGGAGGTAGCAAGGGATGATATCATTTGTGGAAATGTCAATTCGCCCTCCAGTTTCGGAACCGGCGAGACGTTTGTGATTCGAGTGCCACTGACACAAGATGATCGTGCTTCATTCGTTTCTTACGTCTTTGCGGTTGCTGCTGAAGATGAAGCGGGCAACCGAGGAGAGTTGTCCAATCCAGCTCGCATCACGATAGCCAGGAGAGATCTTCTTCGTCCCCTAGATGGTTCCCTAAATCGTCAGGATAGTGACTCCATTTGCCAAGGCATTACAAGCGATGAGGTTGAACAACCAACTACTCTCTGGACGAATCCAACTTCAGATGGGATTCTGGAGACGACAACTTTTTCTTATCCTACATCAGAGACACCAGGTACATTTATAAATCCTTAGAGTGAATGCAATTCCATGCAGAGAAGGTGAGATTGGTAATAAGGTGGGGTGGGATGGGAGGAAATTCTCCCCCTTAGTTGGAAAAGGGTAAAGGAAATGCTTCTCTATCCTTCAACAAGAACAAGGTGTCTGGAGTACGGAATATGTCGACAGTTACACGTTTTCATTTGTATTCTCTTGAAAAAGGGAAACAGTGTTTGAGCTGAATTTCAAAAGATGTGAAAAGTCGCAGACATTCTGTGTTTTGTATTTAAAATTGGACTTTGTGATCCAATTCCAAAACTCAAATTACTTTACCTTTAACATATTAATCTTTCTGTAAAAGCGAATCAGATTAAACCGAACCCATGCCGAGTTCTTCAGCCTAGAAACGTAAACACTGTAGGCTGTAGTAAGTGTAAGAATTTAACGGCAATCAAGATCTTACCACTAAATTTGCCTTCCAAATCAGTGACTTACGCGTTTTACTTATAACTTAGCGTAATCCTTCTCAAGTAAGCCAATTCAGAGTTTTTACTGCGCAAGAGCTGAAAAATATGAATATTCAGGTTAACCAAGCAGTAACTCCTCAGTAGTAAATTTCACATTTGGGGAGAAAAAACACTGCCACATTGACTTTCAAGAGCCAATCATGAAAAGGACAGTGTACTTTACAGTGCCGTCGGAAGGTATATTCGATTGGGGGGCTGACTCGGGCTGACTATCTAAGCGGAGCGCCACCATCGGTTGGCGCGGAGCGTACGGAAAATTTTGAAAAATCCCAACCCCTCAGACAGCTGGAAATGAATTTCCTGGGCTTGTTAATAGTATCTAAGCAGTCCTTATTTTGACCTTTCGTTGTAATAAAATGCTCACTTCCAAAAAAAAAAAAAAAACTATATATGGCAAAATTATTGGGGGGCTGCAGCCCCCCAGCCCCCCGCTTCCGACGGCCCTGCTATACACTTCTTCAAGCTGGTTCGGTGACTGTGTATCCCTAAGTTAAGTGATTTACGTATGGGTCTTACCAATGTTCTTTAAGTTGTTCTACATGCAGTTTCTTCTGTTTATTGCAAGTTGTTTTATTTCTTATGTTCAAGAACCCATTTGCCCTTCAAAATGGCACAAACACGATGGCATGTGTTACCGATTCTTCGAAGTGGAAGTGGCGTGGAAAAAGGCCTATAGAATGTGCACTGAGGACCATGGAGGAAATCTTACCGAAATCCGAACGGAAGAAACCAACGCGTTTGTTTCACTCCTTACTAGATCTAGAACCACACAGAGATTGAAACCAGCTTGGATAGGTCTCAAGTATGATACAAACAGTAGTAAGTTCATCTTTTTAGATATACCAAAGCATGATTCTGTAACGTCAACATGCACACTCATGCACACTTATGGGGCGCATGTACTTTTCTTTCGCAAGGTTAGAGAGGGGAAGGTCGATTTTTCAAACAACGAAACAAACAAAATCATATTTAATGCATAATCATTGTTAATGTTACGGGGAAAGTGAAATTTGGCCTTCCAATCATAAAGAGCGGGAAAGCTTCAAGTTTGTAATTAAGGACGTGGCCTATATCAAACAAGCTGATTGGTCCGTTTGAATGGAATTCCCCTACGCCCCTCCCCTCCCCCGGTATCACTGACGCTCTCAGCGTTGAATTTGGTTGAAGTTCATCGAATCCACAACGGCTATGAATTCTTGTGCTCGGGACATTAACTTTTGATCTTTTGCATGATGCATTAGGCGCAGAAATTTTCGAATTTGTGTATAAAAATGGAGCTATTAAAAACGTTTAGCCCGAGAGTTGGTTGAGTCTGTAAGCTCAACGAATTATATTCCATCTTTGTGCAATATGAACAGTGAGGTATTTGGCGCAACTTAAGCTTTTTTTCCCCGGTGCAGGCCCGAAAATCTGTTTTGATATGAGTATGTGGCCCTGCCATTCCTGCACAAAATTTCTCTATCTTTCACTCCAAATTTAGAATGGTGGCCTATCTAATATAAATCTAAAAGAGGGGTTTTAACTCTAAATATGTTAGAGAGTATTTGTATGATAAGTGGAAACGGAGGTGGCTAAACGGAAAAAAATAATGGGGGCTGGGTGTATGCAAGACTAAGAGGAGCACCACCATCAATTAGCGTCGAGCGTACAAGAAAGTTTTTTACTTTTCAAACCCGGGTGGTAGGAAGCTAACTAACTCACTAACTCAAGTTAGTATCTGTAGATGGTTATAATTGTTATCTGCAGTATAACGTGCCCATGAATTAACTACAAATACATTGTCGATGTTGTTACTTACCCAATCCCTAATGTACCCTAAATGACGCTGTTTTCAAATTGTTTGTCCAAGTCCTCCTCGGGCAGTGGTAAGCAGAGGGAGTCGGCGGTACTTTTTAACCGTCATTTATTCATACAAAAGTTTTATTAGACTTTCGTAGATTATTTCCTGTCCACCTGTCGCTGCTATCATCGTACTTTCAATATTTTTCTTTTTCATTTCAGACCAGTTTTTGTGGAGGAAGCAAAACAGTCCTGGCTCTAGGGCACAATTCTGGCCACAATCCACTTCCGTAATACATCGTCCTGGCAAGCAGATAAAAATGAAATTCTGCATTGCAATAAACTACAGCGAGAATAAACTGGGAAGTTGGAAAAGGCGTAACTGCAATAAGGAAAAAATAGGATTTATTTGTGAGAAAAGACTGATTTAGATGTTAAGTAAACTGGTAAAAAAGCAAAGTTTATTAAGATGATAGTGTTACGGTGGAAACATCGCTCTAGATCTTTAGTTAACAAAAGATTATTATTTACATTTTTAAAGATGAGCAGGTTACCAGAAATTCAGTTGAATGACTTATCAACAAAGTTATAGGTCTACATGTAATACTTTGAGGTCATACCCAGTGAGACGCAGTACAAATGGTATCATCCGGCTACTTAAGGAGGGACCATTTCCTCACTGCGCTTTGCTACTGAGTTGAAATGGAGGAAATTTGCGGTAAAAATTACCAGATTCAATATTTAATATGGGAGTGAAGAGAACAGAGACTGACAAACTAAGCACTATGGAAACACCTTGTCAAACGAGGGTGCCAGAGGTGAGCCCCGAGCAAATTTCGCCTCCTAGAACTGTTGAAGATCACAAATTACCATTACCTTCATTCAGTTTACCAGTCTTTTTGAAGCACACTGAAAATTTTCTTGAATCAGGAAGCTGTAGGTAATAGCTCCCTGCTTGAATTCTGTCTGCAATCAACAAGCTCTCAGTATGCTTTGAATAATTGAAATGCCAATGAGGCACAAATACGTCTTATTTAGAACATATTTTTTAAACTGAGATTGAAATCATGACGTAATCTTTCTAGGTAGTGCATTTACAATTTAGAGTCCACTTTAAGTCCCTCATCCCTCTGGTCATGTTAATAAATATCTCAACATTTGCTCAAGTACCTTATACACCTTGGTGTCAGGACGCCTTTATCAACGAAATTGTTTCAAATAACAGAAGTCTGCTTTGACAATGAAGTTGTCCAGCGTTTTTTTTTAACCTTGACTTTGACCGTTATTCGACCGTTGTATTCAGGGTAATGTTAGACTCGCTTAAAGGCAGTCACTCGTCACCCCAAACTACAGTTTCAGTATACATATATCAAAACTCTCAATTGGTACAGCTCTTTGGTTGGCATCAAATTCAAACAATGCATCATAGCTAAATTACACAGCATGGGCACTGAGAGTGTCTTGATTACACATTATGGACTTGTATGCTCACTGAGACAAGCCATGAAGCAATAAACTAGGATTGTGTCTGGATAAAGATGAGTTTTAGATAAATGTGGGAGGGGCTTGAAGTAAGTAGGTTGGGAGAATTGGAACTGTTTGGGATGATGAAAATATGCCTTTAAGGATAAAGTTTTGTGTATGAGATGTGACCGCCAGCATGTCCGCTTGGCATTATTTGAATCATTTTAGGCTGTCTCAATACAAACATTTTTAAAAACGGATATTAGAAGACCAGTAGTAGAAGGAAGCTACATGTTATTTCAAATAGACCTAAAGCAGACTGTTGCTGAAAGGGCGAAATGAAAGTAGTACACTTAACCATCCTCAATGGGAAGCTCTCAAGATTTTGCCCCCATCCTTCCTTAGTGACTTATACATCTAAAATTGCCCACTCACCTTGCATTTGAACCGCTGGAAATAGTAAGATTCACCATTCGTGATAGCTCCACGGACGGACATAGATACAAAGTAAGGTATAGAAAGGAGGTCCTAACACATCTCTGCTAGAACTCTTGACCATCGGTTGTTAAATGATGGGTCGCCACAAGTTTTCTGATGAGTCGCGAGCAGTTGTGTGGTCCCGAACAATTTTAGAAGAGTCGCCATATTCTCGTCATATTTTATACCCTACACAGTGTCACAGCTTACAAAGCACGCCCGTTACGCCCACCATAGACACCTGAGGCTGGGTGACACCCCCACCCGAACAGTTCCAACCGACTGGACGCACATATGCAAGATGTATATTTGCAGTTTTCTACAATGTGGCAGACTATGTGATTTGATGTCGGGTCGTGGGTCGCAGGGTGACAAGGATTAGCTAGAAATGGGTCACGACAAAGAAGGAATAAGAACCTGGGGTCCAGACCAAACTTGTGGAGGTGTGCGCGCAGAGGGTTAGTTGGATGAAGCTTGACCAATTGGTTTAAGTCGGACCGGTCACGGCCTTTTCTTCCAGGTGTGGCTCACTGGCTTGTTTTCCCTACTCCATTGCTTATGCTTAGCACCAAGTGACAGGAGGTCCCAAGTCTTTGGTAAGCACAGAGAGGTTGGGCTATGGAGTAAGTACAGGTTCAAGAAGAAAAGGATGTACTAACGTTACGTTCGTATTTGAAAACAACGTTCTCAAACCTTCTCATGGAATAAGTGCTTGCCAGAATCACTGTACTTCTATGACCCACTCGTATATCACAGAAAATGACCAACACATCCAACAACAATGTCTGAATGTGGTCATCCTCATTGTGGGCAGTGTCCACGTCGGTTAAGTAGCAATATTGAAACTAGTGACGGTCCAAAAAAGTTCTTTTCACTTCTAAAATTTAGGTCTTAACATTATTCAGTTACCTTAGTTCGAAGACTTGTCATAGCGTTTGTTCCACCGGTAGATTGACGTGAAAACGTGAATTAAAGTTTTGCCAAAAAGACGTCAGACAACAGAAGACACAAAAATGTTGTAATGAGAAGTACATGTTAAATAATCATTGCACACTATACATAATACAGTTAATAAATTGTACAAAAGTTTTGCTTTTTTATACAGGAACAATGATGCTTCAACATTATGCCATATCGTTTCTTTTCCAATTGCATCCTATCTCTTAATAGATTCGTTTCCAAATAGCTACAGCAAAGGATTGTGGGATAGTATGTTGGTGTGTGTGTTTTTCTTTAATCAAGATAATTCAATTGACAAAAACAACACGTACCAAAACCCTATGCCACAATTCTTTGTAATTACTATTTGGAAACGGGTCTATTAAGGCTACCAGATGTCTACAAAACAGCACACTTTGATATAATTTCTTTTATAATTTCCTAAGTGCCAAGCACGAGCGAACTTACTTTAACTGGGGCACTGTCAAATGACTGCTCAATGTAGCATGCCGAAAATGGGACTACTGCTGCAACCCATGATTTCCTCTGCTTGTGAATGGGGACGTTGTCTAAGAGGCACAAGCAGTCAAGCACCTCGATAAAACACAAGTTGAGAGGGAGCACTTCGGACCCGATGTTTCAAGGACAAACCCACTTAGTTGTCCATGAAAAAATATCTTACACTATTACTAATATTGATTAAAATTTTGACAACATATTGCATCAAAATGCATCTAAAAGACCCGCCTGTATTCTGAAATGTTCCATAGGAAAAGGAAACAACCCCATTCTAAAAAAAGCTAATTTCAACAACTTCCAGACCCTCCCCACCCCCACCTAGACGGGAACAGTTTCCTACGTCAGATCGATGACGTTACGCATGAATGCATGTACTAAATATAAGAAGGTTACATTCTATTGCAGTTAAGATTTAGATCTCATAGATGAAAACAACGTAGATGCACATTTCCTGAAACTATTATCCACTATCAGCAGGGATAGGAGGGGGAGGGGTTAGAACAGGGTTCCCCTTTTGGAAAACTTCACATCAAGAGGAGACCTAGGTGCAACACGTTGCTTTCTTGTTCTGTTTCACGTACATTCATGCAGTAAAAATTACACTCATGTGAAAAGAAAATTCCTACCATCTCTGTCCACCATTGGCCATGCTTTACAAAAAATTTTTGTAAAGCAAAATGCGATTTCCTGAGAATTTTGCTCATGCTAAATGAATCAACAAATTAGAGCAACAGTGGTTTGACTGGTTAAGAATGCTTTACATGATACCATTTCAGCATGAATGTTTTAAACCCAATTATAATACAGAAGCTTGTGGAAACTGATCCTTACGATTAACAGTTGGACCCTGCCCTTCCGCCAACCCCCTCCAACCCCACCCCCCCCAAAAAAAAAGAGAATTTCAACTGTTACTAAAATGTTTCGACCCCCTCCTAAATAATTCTTGCAGAAAGAGCAATGTTTTGCATGACTGCATTCAAGCATGAGTTAGTTAGATAGATTTACAGCTCAGTTTCCAACCTATTGAACCCCAACATTCCCAAACAACACCAAAAATGCCAACTGTTAAAAACCTTTAAATTTGTTCTTAAAATAACTGCTGAAGAAACAGCAAGGAAAACAGACTATGTGCATCCCCGAAACTTTATGAAAGGAAGGGGGTACTTTTTCCCATGTTTTCATTGGGCCATTAGGAAGAAATCTGAGCTTGATCCAAAACATCACAATTGACCAGGACTCAATACAGTACAACGTAACTTCAAATACACTATCTTCCACACAAAGGTCCAACTTGTAAGGCTACCTTTATACACCCAAGGGACCACAAATTTAATTCAGTTTATCTCTCTGATAAAATGTCATTTCACTTTAACATCATGACCTTAGCAGAGCAAAATGCCGTTTCAGCAAGGTAAATCGGTTAATTTACACAATATTGTGGCCAGTGCATACTGCATGTGGCTGAAACAATTTCAAACTCCAAATCCCCTTCCATGAGATGTTTAAAGAATGACAAATCTCACCATCAAATAGTTAACATTCTCACAATTGCGTTTACTTATAGACTATCCTATAATTTTAAGGAATCAACAAGTAGAAGTGCCGGTCCAGTTTTTTTTTTTTGCAATGCATTCAATCCTCTTGATCTGCCGTCCAGAAACAAAAAAAAACTCCCTAATGTCAACCAGGCAGGCAGAAATGCTTCCCAGTAACCTGTAAAACTAGGTTACATCACAACATGTACAGATGTGTAAAACTATGTGCTATACTGTATGTGTGAACTCAGACCACCTAAACACCTACTTAGACACATACTTAAACATTTCAGTACTGTTTCATTGCATGCATTTTGTTATAAGGTTTCGTTCAAAAACATTACAACTGACTTCATGAACACGGCAGGTAAAACATACAAACCTTTTTTTAAAAAGATTTACAAAGAATGATATTGAATGTACCTATTATACTAGTCAACATTTTAATGTCAAGGACATATTCTATCTTCAGTGTTTTATAAAGATATGAGAATAATTTATATATAGATCCATTACTAAAATCCTATGGCACATTAGGTGCATTCGATTGAGTGACTCTAGCCAGCTCAACTGCCTCAGCCAGTGATGGGTCTTTCAGAAAAGTGATCTAAATGCCATCAAAACATCAAAACCTGAATCCTCCAAAACAACCAGCCCTCTCAGGTGGTCTAGTGGAGTAATGTGACATATTTTACATCACATGTCATCCAGCTAAAACTGGTTGAGCCTGTTGAGCCGGCTTGAGCCAATAAATTGAACGCACCAATATTCTTCAATGATCTATTCTGACAAACATGTACAATCTGGAGTAACATCATAGTTTACAATGGCAAGAAATCACAACACATCCCTGACTTAAATATTGAAAGAATAACATAAGCTTTGCTTAACTTTCCTTTTAAGTACATATATATCATAATATATTGCCATGGAGGAATGTCACTTTGTGTACTTAGGGTGACATGATACCTTTATACTGGATTAAGTTTTTCAATCTCCTAAACCCTTAAAAACAGACTATGGGGACTCTGACCCTCCTATTCTTGCTACTACAGACATTTTGGGTCACTTTAAACTGGGAACTGTTTTGTTATTTCCTTGAACATATTGGGCCTATTAGTCTGCCATTCTCCAACCCCCACCCACTTCTAAATTGGCTCCACAGTCTCACACCTTTCAGTAAACTGATTTTTTTATCTGCCTGAGCTTTACCCTACGGATATATTGACCGAGGTAATACAGTATGGAAAGTTACATCCCCCCCTTTACCACAAAGTTTGCAGTTTCCTGCCATTTTGGAGGTGTCAGTACAAAGAGGAAGATGAAACCTTCTAATTGGTGACAAATTTGATATTGTTTATTATTTTAGTATATTAGAACCAAGGATAGCATATATTAAAGCATGTTTGGACTTTGTACTACCAACCCATGACACAAGGTCTAACACTTGAATTTTGAAAGATACTGGGATTTTATTAGGAATGGAAATTTTAAATAATTACATGACTAAGGGCAGGGTTACAGCTAGTGGTTGGTGGTATTAAACCAGCATTATAACTGTCCACCAATGTTGCAATCGAGTCACCAGTTTTCAAACTTTTAAGTGACTTGAGTCAAGTCATTGACTCGAGTCACTGTACTATTTCAATGGGGAAATTACTCCTGAATTCTATAGAGTCACTATCATTTTGAGAGTATTGACTTGTTTCAACACTGCTGTCTACTCAGAGACAACATGTCTTCTTCCATCCACCACTCCTTATTCAAAACAAAAAGCAAACATAGCTCAAAATGCCTCACAAAAAAATTAGTTTTTGCAACATTTTTCCCCAATGTTTGAAAACTTGCAAAATACTCATTTGATCCAAATACTGAGTTGGATCGCTTTGATCACAATTATTCACTTAGCAATTGTGCCACATTGCCAAACCTCACTGCAGTGATAATGACATACACTTGTTGAACCCCCTTTTCCACACACCCCACTTCCAGGATAGTGATGGTGATAACTGTCTGATAAAAATATTTTTTCCTAGCTTTAACTCTGACCAAGGGCTATCATGCCTTCTGATATTGTGTTCCTTTATTTGTAGTTCTCATGTGACCTCATATGAGCGTTTCACATAGAATATTTCAGCCATATATCTGAGGGCAACCCCTATATGTACCCTTCAGGCTTGTCCTAAAACATGGTGGTTGCTGAGGCCTAGTTGTGACATCACAGAAAACTATCTATACAGAGAGAGCACCATGGTTGGAAATACAAGGGAATCTGCCTCAAAACTGTTGTTCAAGTGACCCCAATTATTGACCTTGTCAAAAAAGCAATGCTGCGCTGCAGCTAGTCAGCTAGGCTGCAGCTGCTGAATCCATGCTTTGTTTCTGTACACTGTACAAAAGCATATGTCGACACTTCAATATCAGACCAATGAAATCCTGCTTCTAAAGTAAAGTGACTTACAAAACAGGACTGAGACAGCTGCAGCCTAAGGTTATGACACAGTACCTAAAAACAGTGAGTACAGTAAATAGTTAGCCTGATGTAGACGAAACGAGACAGTCTAGTGATGGTAGGATTTTAGTTGGACATAACTGGGGTCTGTTGCCTATAGTCTTTCAGTTTCATTTCTTACCTGTACCATGGATGGTTGTACACTGAAATGCCACTTGATTCCCTCAATTTTACTGAATATGAGGGTTTGAAGTTTATGTAGACAATAAATAAAGACAATTTAAAGCTGACGGACCCCACTAATGGCTGCCTACAGTCACTTAACACAATAACTGATCTGATTCTTTTATATCATCAAGACAACTATGCCTTTGACTTTTAACCCTTTACCATTGTTTGGGTCCTTTTGGACCCATGCGGAGAGCTCGGCTGTCACATATCTTTACTGTTTCACGCGGAGCACGAAACTGCGAGTAGCTACCCGAAAATTTGGCCGCAATAGCAAGAGACAATAGTTTAAGGTCACGGGGTCAATGGCCTACGGAAGCCGATGCGGGGCGGGCTACGTCCGCTTTTCCGCCCACTCCTGAGGCACGCAAATATGCCCTGATCGGGGCACAACGGTAAAGGGTTAAAAAGATAAGCAGGTCAGAGATCACGTCACTCTTTCAATCAACTTAAAAAGATGACAAAATGGCTACTGGTGTAAGATCAGCTGTACCTAAGAAACTGTTATGATCACACACTTGTCCAAATCAAATACCTGCAAATTTTATGATAAACAACAAATGTCTTAAGTGTAAATCCAGAAAAACACAAATCTGTGGACAAACTTAAAATAAAAATGGAAGAACAAATTATGAATGCATTTGCACAAACATGATCACTTGACGCATAGTCCATATAGACATTTCACCACTCTATTAACAATTATGGAAACACATTAACTTAAAAGCCCCATTTTGCATCTCGTCCGAGATTTCTGGATGTAGAAAGGCACTCGTAGAATGAAAGAAAAAAAAAGAGAAAAAGGAATTCTTCTTTTACTGGATAAAACAAAATCGCTGGATTGCTTTGGCACTGTTGCAGAAATAATGGTACTAAAGTGGTTTTACATTTACTACGCCATTAAACTGCTCCAAGGGAGATCAACGTGAAATCCCACCAGTTTCCTGGTTCAATAAAAGAAAAAATGTGAAAAAGTTTCCTTTTCCAACGGAATTTAACTTTAACTTTTCCAAGGGAATTTAAGGTCTGAAAAACTTTCAGACAAGATGTTATGCAAACGGCTTTCTGGCCAACTTTTGACGTAAAAACTTTTGAAGGATATTCCATAACTTTTTTTCATAATGAGGGCAGCACATAGCTTCTTCCACAGCATTTTTTCATCTTTAGCTAAGGTTGGGCAAAACACTACATGATCAGGAACTTATGCATCCATCGGCACGCACAGTGTTTTTTGTATACACAAGCAAAGAGCATTCTTTTCAATAAAATGATACCCATTGTGTAAAGAGTTTGAAGTTGATCATGTCCTCTCCCAATTGTTCCTTTAAAATACAAACGTGTAGTTCGGACATGCTACTGGGCTTCAATAAATTTCACTCAACCCCTCTCACCACTCTATCCCTTCCCACTCTTTTAGCACTCTTACTATAAAAAATCAAATAAGTGACTTTCAAACTTTCCAGATCTCACAACTGAGATAAAACGACAAATTTGTTATCATTTGTCTTAAATGCACAAAGTGGCTTTGAGTGTAATGCTATGTGGGCCTTGAATGAAAAGACCTGAACAGAGCCAATTTTATTCCTAAAAGTAATAGCTCCCTGTTCAAAACCAATCAAGACATCAGAGTGAAAGGATGAAAATTTCAACTCGCTCTTATGCCCTAAGACCTGATGTTATTACACTTGATAACTTTCTAAAAGACTTGAGAGACTATTGAGAAAATTACTTTTTTTTGTTGGTTTTCACTCATTTGATACGATTACTACAGGCAACATAATTCATGCCTCATAATCCTAACACAATTGGCCTTTTACATTAAGTAGGGTAACACTTCCACCAGTCTAGAAGGTGGAGGTATTAAACCAGTACTCCCTATTGGTATCCACTCAGAGACAATAGGTCTTCTCCCAACTACCACTCCCTTTTCAAAACAAAAAGCAAACGTAGCTCAAAATGTAGCACTGCACATCACAAAATAATTACTTTTTGCCTCTTTGTTTCCAGTGTTTGAAACAGAACTTGAAAAATACTCTTTTGATCCAAATACTGAGTTGGATTGTATTTAAATGCTTTGATCCTCATCATTTACTTGGAAATTGCCCAGCATCACAAAATCTCAATGCTGTAACAATGACATACACTTGTTGAACTCTCTTTTCCACACACCCCACACTCAGGATAGTAAATTCCAATGGTTGTCTCAAATCAGTCTTTGGTTTGAAAGTGAATTTTCCAAATGGCAGATTTAAGTCAGCATTTTCAAAAGTGAGAATTGCCTGTGGATAGTCATGAGAGGAGTCTGTCCTGTAAAACATTTACCACATGACCGACAGCAAAAATCTCTACACACCAGATACACTCATTTCATCCGGGAGAGAATCTACTCAGCATTTTGTTCCCTCATTCCCTTCACATTAAACCCTAATTTATTCCATCATTATCAGCTGCTAAAAGGCAGAGATGCATTACCCTTGTGGCATGATTAGAACAATATTACAAAAAATCCCCAACTTATCTATAAACTGAGAAAACATCTGTCCCTTCTCCAAAATTCTCTCATCTTTAAGACCTGACCCTCTTAGAGAACTTTTTTGACACAACCTTGCCTAAATAGACCCTGTATGAACTTAATTCAAACTTAGATAAGTGGCAATAAAGCACATATTCTGTAAAATTGCAGTTAGTGCTAAGTATCTACTCTGGTGCATCCATACTACCTTTTTCCACGCTGTTGAGAACTGGATGACTGGACTTTCTCATCTAACTTGTAAAGCTGCAAGCAAACAGATGGTTGCAATATTACAGCTAACAAAAGAATTAAGAAAACTTTTTTCTAGAAATCAAAAGACAAACTTTTGTTTTAAAGCTTGGTGGCAGCTGAATGCAATTTATTCTGTTACAGGTAACAAAACTAAACCCTCATGGGGGTGCAGTCCCATCAACTGGCAAAATTTATTTTTTTCTTTTTAAAACATTCCTGTAGTTACAATTCCCCACAGGAACTGCCAATATTACCTATAAAATAAATTTGCCATCTCACTTTCTCAGTTCTTCTTAAGTACCAAAACCGAGGCATGTGAGAGGTTGCCTTTTACAGCGGATGACCTTGGGATGAAAAAGCCATGCAGCCTCTTAAGAACGAAATTTCCTCGCTATGGAATCTGAAAGCATGCAATTTGCAAATAAAGCTTCATTTCCAATTCAGGTAGTTTTATATGCTTTTTAAAATCTTCTCCTGTCAGTAGCAACCTTCTTTCCAACTTTCATCTTTGACTTGTGGTGACATTTTCCTTCCAGGTATTGCACTATGATGCAAAAAGAGGGAAAAATTCAAATTCAATGAGAAAAATAGCAAACTAATATAAGTCTTTTAAGTTGTACTCTTTCCTCGAAAAACTAAAAATTAGGATACGATACTTAAATGCGTTTAAAAAGAAATTCAAGTAGGTCTACTGCTATTAGAAAAACTGAACAGGTTATTCAGATCAGCGCTCCCCCCTTTCGCCACCACACTGCATAATCTTCCCAACTCTCAACAACTGATTTTTTTCATGAGTCTTGAGGGAAAACCAACTTGACTGAACACCTCACTGACACAAAGGGGAAATGCTTTGTGTCAACACAAGAATTTGACCAACAGGAGGAAAAATCATCAAAATTTTTGAATTATATCGACGACGCCATGTAGTATTGATTGATATGCAGAACAGCTTGAGGTGATGGGTGATGTGGGAGCACCTCTGATGTAATGGCAAACTTGTCACAAAGGGACACTTTTTTCATTTGTTTGAAGTTGCTGAAGCCACTTACCCTGGAGAGGACACATCTCAGTGCTATCCTGTTATCCACATACTCCAGATGAAATGACCCTAGGGAGTTTGCTCCCATTTAGCCATTCTAAACTTCAGTCTCAAACATAAAACTGACAGTTTACAAAATGCCGACATAGTAGAACGTGGAGCAAAAACATTTCAACTGGAACTGCAACATAGTTCAGAAAAGATCCTGACAGTGGAAGGCATTTGAAGCAAATGAAGCCAATGAAGCAGCAATGGAAGGGGGAGGGGGGTTCAATGTTTAAACTTTGGTAAGGTAAAGGTCAGAGGTGTTGTCCCTCCAAGAACAACAAAAGATTTGCCCACCTGAAATGGCTTTTCAAAAGATACCCAATTTGATCTAAATTGTTCAGTTGGTTAGCAACCTGACCTGAAAATGCAATTCAAAGGCCATGGAATTCTCCCTGATTATTTTAAATAGTGTCATAAAACATCTGCCATTTGAAGTCTGAATTATTAAAGACACAGCTATGAACCAAGATAGATCATAAAGAACACAAGCAACAGTAGTGCAGAAGCTCATACCTCAACTGAGGGTGTTTGTCTTTACAAATACAAGTGCCACAGAAGTTTAAGATCACCTCAGTTGACTTAAACACACAGAAGGCAGCTCCCAGAATCATAAGAAAAATACTTTAATAGATCTGTATTTTTTATTGTATTGTCCTCCAAGAACTGCAATGTGAATTAAAACTGGCAATCTCAAACTACTTAACTTCTGCACAAACTAATAATCAACACTACTAAGTCAACAATATTACCTACTTACTCTTAGCTTAATACTTTTACAACACTGTTTGCATTTGTACAGACAAATCCAGACAGATTGTGATGGGCTGATTTTAGTCGGCCATAACTGGGGTCCATCACCTTAAATCTTTAAATTGCCTTCCTTACCTGTTCCATGGATGGTTGTATACTGAAGTGTATCTCGATTTTATCACTTCACTGAATATGAGGATTTGAAATCCATGTAGACAATAAATGAAGACGATTAAAGGCTGATGAACCCCACTAACGGCTGCCTCCAGTCGCTAAAAAACAGTGCTAATTGCATTCATCTTTACCTGCCAACTCTACTGATTTGGGTGACAGGAAACTGCTCTTTACATATTTGAACCAGCTAATGAAGTCTGGCAAATCTGCCAAACTAAGATTAAAGTTTCACTTTGCTGTTTAAGCAGTTAGGTTGTGCATAATTGAACTTCAAACGGCTCTCAAAATGTTTATAGAAATATGATTCATTGGCCCAGACAGTGCTGGGTTATATGGATCCATGGAAAACCAAGCAGGTATGTATATACAGTACGTAAATAGATGTGTTGAGGCAATGCTTTCCAAGTAGTTTCAAACACTAAATGCTTTTGCATGTAAACAACATCGATACAATAAAATCACAATTACTAATAAATGACACAATTTACAGTTGCAACCCCACCCCCAGCTTGACTACAGCACTTTTTCATGAAAGGAACCTACCCTTTAGCTCATTTGAAAGATTTGAAGCACCCAAGTAGAAAAAAGATAAATCCTGACAGCCAATGCTTGCTTTTGTGTTCTGTCTCATAGGAGAATGTTATCCCAATACCCCTATTGTGCTGGTTGCAGGACATTTTATGAATAAACTTCATGGATCAATGCCCACACACAATACTCCATCAAACTTGATTTAATCCATCTCTCCTGCCATGTGCTTGCTATGATGGGTACCAAATTTGAAGAGGAGCTAAGGGGCTATTCCCAGCATGTTAGCAATGTGGCTGTCAAGGTGTACTATAATAATAATAATGACTGGATTTATATAGTGCCTTACATGTATGTTCAACATCTCAAAGCGCTTCACAAGCATTACCCCTGGTCATTGGTAACACGTCAAACCCACACTATAAAAGTGCACATCCCTTGCTGTTTGTACCCAGCACAATGCCACTTCATCGAGTCCCCTGGGGGACTTCCCATAGGAGCAGCCACATACAGCGCATCACTATACAAACTACCTCACAGGTACCCATTTAACACCTGGGTGGAGAGAAGCAATCGAGATGTAGCATCTTGCTCAAGGACACAACATAATGACCCAGGTGGGAATCGAACAGGCAATCCTTAGACCACAAGTCCAATGCCTTAACCAATAGGCCACCACAATCTCTATTACCCTAGACTCACCTTCTTGATCCGGGGGTAGGCAACTGACTCTTGGGGTACACTGCTGACCTAGGTCTAGGAATTTGAGTTCTGGGGGCTGGGCTGTTTCTTACTGGTATACCACTCCTGTTGTGATGAAAAATAAATGACAGGGTCGCTGAATGCCAAAGGAAAGCATTTGACAAAGTAATAAATTTCAAATATTAATCATCTCAAACTCTCATATAAAGTGACCTTTCAAATATTTAACATTTCTTTGACAGCTTTCTGACTATGTGATGTCTTGAATAAGTAAGAATTTGTAGCGTTACCAGTGCCTAAGACTTACTCTACCCAATACCCCAGATGTTAATTACCATTCAAAGAAACAAATTTGTGGTGACTTATCTCAGAATCCTTCACCAAGCAACCATAAATAACACCAAGTCCTGTCACACAAGAACAAGAAATCAGATCACCACATTTTGATTCTGGTTCTTTATGTTCCAACACTAACTAGTGATGAAAACATCCCCTCCCCCCTTCTCCCTCCCCCACACCGCCTATTCCTCCACCCCTGCTTTTTTCTCAGATATAAACCAAAAGCCAAAAGGCTTCGTGATTTCTTGCCGCTGAAATGTAAGGCCTTTTTTCACATTGACATTGCTTTGCAATGTTTTTCAATTAACAGGGCTCCATAATGTACCCACAAAGTACACATGCAAGGCATCCAATCTTCTACACTGAGATCCCCCTTGCCTGTTGTGAACCCAAATAACATTTGACCTCCATCATCTGGGACCATGTATTCACTATGTGCTATATACATGAAAAGTTACAGGACCCTACAAGTGACCTTTCTTGAAAGACTGTGCAGGAAAGCTTGTCAGGCTTTGAACATGCTGACTCCACATGACCTTTGACCTTTGAGAGAATCAATAGGGATCATCTACTAAATATGACCAATCCACACTCTTAAATATGAGCACAGTCACCTGTACTGTTCTTGAGATATTGGGTTTACGAAGTTTTGACCTTTTGACCTCTCGTGACCCCAAATGACCTTTGACCTCCACGAAAATCAGTAGGGATCATCTACTCAATATGAAAAACCCATACACTAAATATGAGCATAGTCACATGTACCATTCTCGAGATATCGTGTTTACGAGGTTTTGACCTTTTGACCTCTCGTGACTCCAAATGACCTTTGATCTCCACCAAAAACAATAGGGATCATCTACTCAATATGACCAACCCACACATCAAATATGAGGTTAGTCACACTTACCCTTCTTGAGGTATTGTGTTTACAAGCAAAGCGTCACATACATACACACACACACACACATACACACGCACGACATCACCATTGCATAGATTCCTTGGCCTACAACAAGGAATCAAAAAATACACTTACTTCGGTGTTGGTATTTTTCCAAAAGATTGGGATGGTTGCCTAAGTGAACCCCTCACAGGTGAAACATGATTTCCTGCAGGTTGCTTCAAGCCAGGTTCATTTTCTGTGCAAGGGGTAGGTGGAGGTGGCGGTGGTGGCTCACTCTCTTTACGTTTAGGGCTGTACCCCTGACTCGCTTCAGGAAGACTTCCTCTTGTGCTGGTGGGCTGCTCAGTGGGTGTTGTGACTAAAAGGAATGAAAAATCATGATATTCAGAGACAATGTTGAATGTGACTTTGTTTTCACTTTTTATGGGCTAAATGTTGATACTCCCTCCATATAATTTCCCCAAGAACAAGACAAAAGGTGAAAACCCTTACCAAGGATGCATTCAAATACTGAATGACGGTGGATTGCAAATGTACTTTCTCAACTGCTACTGTATGAAGACATACACAACAACACATCATTCCGTTCCAAACAAGATAAAACCAGCATCTTAAGCAGGCAAATGAGGATTAAATGCTCATAAAATTTGGAAAACACACAATTGACCTATTTCCAAATAGCAATTACAAAGGATTGTGGGATAGAGTTTTGGTTTTTTGTCATTTTTGTCAATGGCATTTTACTGTGGTGAAAATTGACGCACACCCAAAACTCTATCCCACAATTCATTGTAATTGCTATTTGGAAATAGGTCTATGTTAGCTTCACCAGGAAGTGGTCTGATATTCAATAGTTGACAGAGCTCTGACAACTCCCTGGCCTACCCTGCAAAATGTGAAGGTTGATAAAATATGCATGATGCAAAACTCTCAGCAACTCTAGTTTAATCAGTAGATAGAAATGGACCATCATTACTTTGAGAGAAAACCAAGTAATCAGGAAACTGGTTTACCTTTTTCTATATCTACCCACTGTAAAATGGGAAGAAACAAGATTACAATACTACATGCATGACATTAAACATGGCTTGCTTACATTTTTATACCGGCACCAGATATTGTAGACTTTGACCTTAACCTTTTTCACAATGAGTTAATCCCGGTTTGACTTCCAAAAACTACTGCTATGATAGATTTAAAACCTACTGTATTGTAAAATTGAGCTCAACTCTTTATGGTGGTGTTCCCACTTTGTACCCCGATGTAAATCACACCAGCTTAGTGGCAAATTTAGTGGCCAACTGCAAGAGTGTTCCTATTTGAATCTGTGCAACATCTGATCATCTCCTGTGGTTCAAGCAACACAAAGTTAAACACAAAATTTTGTAGGCAAACAACTTTTTTTTAATTAACATTCATTTTCATGGAATATGATCAATGTTCAAACTGTTTTCATCTCCCTTTTGTGCTCTCACTTCTTGCTTCAATGACCTGTGAACAGTTTGATCCCCCCCCCCTCCTGGGATTTGTTGAGATCTAATCCTTTAAAAGAATCTCTTTCTCAGGGTCAAGTTTTGACCCCATCTCCTCAGCTCATGCTCAAGTGTAACACTCTGTGCAAAAAGGCTCTGGTCTTCATCTCATCTGGTATCAGGCATATGTGTTACATACTGGGACAGAAGACAGGCAATGGGAGACAAAGGCACAACCACGCATAAGGACTGCAACATAATGCAAATTTTACAACATGCATGAAAAAATTTGTGCCAACTGCATGCTTGTCAGCAGTTTATTTGTAAGCTACAGTATCAAAGCAAAATTCTTCCCTTCTTGACCCATCTTGCATAATGTTAATTAACAGGCAGACATATAACAAATATTTCCAATAGTAGTCCTACCTTATGTGAAATACACTTAACATTGATCAGGCAGTTTCTGTTTTAACCTACTGTACAGCATCATTGGCTAACCTTTCGTGTGGACACTGTTTTACATTGAAATGGAAAGGTGAGTCATCCTAAATAAGGGAAATATTCCAAGAATTGAATGCTTTGACATTGTGAAATTTCGAAAATATCTGATACAACCTATACAGTAACAATACTTCAAAAATAACTAAAAAGCGTTCCCTCTAAGAGCATTCAACCTGCACTGGTATCCACCCATTGAGAATGAAAACTGTCAACAAAGGCAAGGGGTAGAGGCTTCCTCCTGGTGGGTACTGCCATAACGAGATGTCCCGTTACAGAAAACCAACACTTGATCAAAATGTGATAACTTTGACCTCATAAAATGTAAGGATATCCGAAACATAAGTACATTTCAAACCCTGGGTATATTTCTTACAATGCCCAATCCTGAAGCAGAAGATGATCATGCAATGCCATGCTTTCACATTATGGTACAATCGTAATTTTTGATCAAGAAAGAATTCCATGACAGAGCCTTCAGGCTACACGTGAAAACCAAAACTTGCATCTAGTACAGCCACAGATGATGCAACCTTCTTTACAATGGAAGGCACCAACCTGAGTTTATTTGCTAAGACTGATTATTGTTTTTTTTTTTTTTTTTGCTTTTCATTAACATTGAATTTACTTTATAGAATTGAAGGTAGATTTCTTTTGTCTCAAATATTGTGCAAACTGTCCTAGAACAAATAACAACACTGGGAATAAGTTTAGCTGTCCAACAGAGGGCAGTAAACAGTTTTCCTCTACTACAGAGAAATACTGCACATTGAAGCTACACTTTTCTTGTGTGAGTCTATCATAAAATACACAAGCAAATGCTCAACTTTATAGAGCAGAGGGCAGCAGATAGTTTTTAGAGTAAGGAACACACCAATGAGCTGGAAAGAAAAAAGGGAGTATGCTACTAGTCTACAAATGAGACGTGTACAATCCATTTAGCATTGTATGCCACATATAACTTTAATCCTTTACCGTTGTGCTGCGATCGGGGCATATTTGCGCGCCTCGGGAGTGGGTGGAAAAGCCGACGTAGCACACCCCGCATCAGCTTCCGTAGGTCATTGACCCCGTGACCTTAACCTATCATCTCTCTCGTTGTTGTGGCCGAATTTTCGGGTAGCTACTCGCAGTTTTGAGCTCCGCGTGAAACAGTAAAGATGGGTGACAGCCGAGCTCTCCGTATGGGTCCAATGGGACCCAAACAATGGTAAAGGATTAATAACCAAAATTCACAACATTTGGAATTTTTTAGGATATAAACACTACTTTAACTAGAAAGACAGACTGAAAAAATTGCCCTCTTTCTAAAGGAATGCATCACTGAGAAACACAAAGCAATGCAACTGTAATTTTTCCCTTGTGCAAAAAATAAAGGAGAAATTATAAATTAATACAAATCAAAGCCAAGCTCCAATATGGGGGCTGAACACTCATTAAGCCATGCATCAAAGTTCACAGTCACAATGTCATCTTATAATTTTTTCATGTAATTTCCAGCCACTGTATTTTTTCATGTGAGGACATACTACAGGTAAATCTGATGTATTCCTCCTTTTTTGTCAGCATACCAGAGTTTACATGACCAAAGATCCTTAGTCAAAGAGAAATATGCAGAGGTATTCGCAACTACAGTATATTACAAATGTGCATGTGACAACTGTACCATGTGAGATTTATGTATGTTAACAATTACTCTGAAAAGAGATATCCCTATTCATGGTCCATAAGCCACTCTCCAGCCTCCCCCCCCCCCCCCTCGGTCACTGCATGAAAATACTCCACAGAAGATTCAAGTAGAATAAATACTGTAAAAAGAATGCATGATAACCTGCCTACCACATTAGATTACAAGCAAAAGCTCATAGAAATGTGGCCCACAGCTCCAAATTTTTGCGAGCAGCTTTCATACATTTCAGCCTATGAAAAATTATGCCAGCATGTTGCATTTGAACTTTAAATGATTGAATTTTAAGCAGTCAGTTGATCTACATCTCAACATAATATAGTGAGTTTTTGCCAACAGCAACCTAGACCTTGCTCAAGCCTTAAAGGAAGATATATTGCACGACAAAAGAATGAAAACTATAAAATGAAATATTTACGATTTTCAGCATATATCTTGCATAATACCTACCCATTAAATGATATAATATTTGCTACTGGGAAGCCTACAATTAGGACCAGGTTTATTTTTATTTGCTGTGTAGACCACAAAAATGCCTACATATACCCACCTCACTAAAGCAAACCTTCTCATCCAAAAACATGGTTGTGCATTTTGCTGTAACTCTTACATAATGACCTTCTTGACAACCATTATTAAAATGTGGTTCCAGGGCATGACTACACATAACTTACATCTAAATAATGGGATACGCATGATTTTTCTTTGCAACAAAAAAAAATCAAGTTTATCAACAAGCAAACTGCTTCCAATGACATAAATGCACAATTGACTGACTGTACAACCTTACAAATGTCAGTACTACTGTAAATGCTATCAACTTTAATACTGTAAATTATTTAGATTTGCTGTTAAAAGCCATGCAAAACATTATTCTAAAACACTGTGAAAGAAGCATCATGCAATTTTTAAAATTTCATATTGCAAGGAGGGGGAGGGGTAGGACTCTACAGCTTCCAGCATTAACTTACCAAGAGCAAGCTTTGGAAGATCAGAGACTTGAAGATGGTCCCCACCATTCCCATGAGCCCAAGAGCCCATGCTAAGCTTGGCTCCATAGCTGTGTCGTCTATGATCCTCTACAATAAAGAAGTGGTCAGAGGTGACCAAATGATGGAAGAAGGCCAGGGGCCAATACCACAGACCTCATATAAACACCAATCCCTTATTGAAACATCCCACTACCATTATGCTTCCAACTTACCCATCGATTTGCAAATTAAACACGGAAGTTACCAGAGATCAAATTTCCCATGCTCTCATGGCTGAATCTATGTTGTGTTTCCATTTCACAAAGAAAATTCTTTGTGTGGTCCATACACATTCAAAGTAGCCTTCTTTTTCTTTTCTCTTTTCCCATGGTCTAATTCTTTTCACTTAAGACTAAGACTTTATTCAGATGACATTTAAGTATTAGGAGTTAATTTACTTTAAACCTTATTTTCATACCTCTTTTTCTCACTTTCCTTGATTTCTTTGTCAATTTTGAAAGTATCATACTAAGTGACATTTCCTGTTCCACCTTCTTTCCCATAATTTTGTTGTTGGACATTTTAGTATCCACTGTGTAGATCCTGTGAGTCTACAATTTCATAAAATCTCTCTACAATACTTGAAAGTCTGAAAAAATTACACCTAAATACCATACCCAAACCTGCAATTATTCAATGGTGAATAAACATGAAAGGAAAGAGTTACTGTACCAAAGTTAATTATTAAGTTGTGCATATTTCATCCAAGCTTTAGAGTGATTATATGAGGGTGGGTGGAAAAATGAAATGAAGCTTTAGAATAGTTATAGATGGCATTCATTTACAAAATATGGCAAACCCTTGTAGAGCTACTTCTAGAAGGCATGAAACCTGAGTGTATGAAGTGAATTCTTTTTAAGAAAGACACACACACACACACAAAACAAACACACACAGGCAAGACAAGCAGGCAAGAATACAGATGATGAAACTGTATGATTGGTAATAAAAGCAGAGCTTTCACATACCACATCATTCCCCCCCCCCCCCCCCAACTTAATACATTATCACTGAGGAGGTTATCTATGAGACAACTGGAATCTAAATATTCAAACATGTACCACCTCCTCCATTCTTCCTTTTTTTTAGAACCTGCTTGACTTAAAAGGACATAATGTACTGCAAGTTTGCAATTTAATGATTTAATAAGCCATAACCTACGGATTAGTTGCTCCAAATACCCCAAATCATAAAGGGATGTCATTACCCTTAAATATTAATCAAATGTTACAAAAGGTAATTCTATTGTGAGCACCAATTCACTATGAATTTGAATATAAAGGTAAAGTTCCACTTCAGAGGGATCACCTCAAGTTTCTCTAACAGAGGTCTGCCACCAGCAGACATCTTCAATCTTCAAAAATGCTGCTAAAAATGCCTTAGTGCATTACTCCAAATAAATGCAATGACACTTTGGCAAGAGAAAGCCCTTTATTAAAGCTTGATTTATTTACTTGTTTTTTTTTTAAAAGGAAAAAATATAACTTTACAATGCAACTTAAAAGAGCATCAAAATGCATGGATTAAATACCAACCACCAGCAACTGTTATCATTTTCAACCAGAATTAAGCATTACTGTTTTTACCAGACTATGGACCATTTTGTGAGAATAAGCCACCTTGCTATGCTTTACGCATCTCAACAAAATTGTTTTGTTAACGCTTTGATAGCAGAAAGGAATTTCACAAATTGCAGCCAGCACTCACCTTTGCCTATCTTGCTCCCTGAGAATGAGAAATATAAAGTTCCTTTACACCAATTCTTCAGTGACTTCTTATCTACTGCCTGGGAAGCGCCCAGTATCTTTCAAAATTATTTTCACTGGTATCTCTCCACATAAGATAAATCATCACCATATGATCAAAGGGAAACCAGAAATTTAAAGGCCATAGATCTTTTGAAACCATAGCTTCTGGTAGCTATTGTAACATGACTGGACATTTTCATTGAAGAGCTGTGTAAATCCTTCCTATGTGCAGTATCTCATCTACCTCAATCAAATATTAAGATGCTTTATATTGCAAGCCAAAATTTCATTAACAAAGACATCTGACTTTCCTCACATTCATTGTTTAATTTGAAATGATATAGCTTCCCATTTACCCTAAAAATTTAGATTTGCCTGTAAACAAATTTTACTCTTCTAAGCTACCACAAAGAGAAGGCTGCATACAGTGACTTGAAGGGTTAATTACCACAGGCACTAAGGCCAATGGACATAGGCAGGAATTTTTTAAGAATAAAAGGCTTATAAAAAGGTCTAGGGCAATCGTTTTGGTCAAGTTTGAAAGAAGTTTGAACTTGAAAAAAACCTCCTTAATTTCAACATTTAACCATGAGTAAGCAATGCTAAACACATGCTGTAGCATGCCATCTGCTTTAGATTGACAACTTCTCAGCCCATAGAGGTCTTTCCAAAAATCTTTGTTGCTCAACCTCCTAAATGTAATACACTTCAACACTTAACCGGCAAAAGCAGTCACTCTAGACATTTTTCAAAACAAGAGATATAAACATCACAAATTCAAGTCTTCCCCTAGCTTTCTTCTAATTATCCTTCAGGTTATTTGAAAAAATAAATATTGCATATTCAGGGTTAGCCAAGCAGTGACTCCTTGTAGATTTTGCAACTGAGTTAGAAAAATTTTGTCACATGAGGCCTCGAGAGCCAGTTGTGAATTTATAGGATAGGAATCTACTTATCCAAATTGAGGTGTCTGCACTTTCCCTTTTAATTAAGACAATTATGGGAATTTAGCAAGATTGATACCTTTATTAACCCTCCAACATGACAGCCTTCTCCACAATATACCAGCACTAGGTGCTTTTCCATCTTGTTTCTCAATAACTGAATTATTATTGTGGACACTAGCAAATTGTTACCTTTCTTGACTCTCCCACATGACAGCCTTCTCAGTCCAATGCCACAACTGGACAATATCTTTTCAGTTTCATTTCTTAACACTTGTATCAAGACAATTACAGACAATAGCTAACTTTAACCTTTCTTGACTCTCTCAAACAAGGGCCTCTCCACACTCTACCAGTACTGGGTGGTACCTTTTCTGTTTCATTTCTAAACACTTGAATTCAAGACAATTACAGACAATAGCTTACTGTTACCTTTCTTGACTCTCTCAAATGAGGGCCTTCTCCTCACTATGCCAGTACTGGGTGGTATCTTTTCTGTTTCGTTTCTTTCCTCAATAACTCCCTCTAAGCTACCTTGGCTAGAGGTCCTGGACGATGAACTTTTTAAATTATTCTCTGATGATGCCGGTGAAACGTTCATTTTATTCCTAGGTGATGTCCCTGGGGACTGATGCAAAGCTTGCCTTAAACCTGGACAAAGAAAGGTGTATTAAACATGATTTCAAAAGTTTGAGTTTTCCTTCCAAAAGAAGGACTGTGAAAGGCTATTCAAGTCTCTGCATATTTAAGAAAGAAGTTGAAATTTGTAAGTTAGTCCTGTCAAACAGAAAGTTAGGCATGACAATACTGTATGCATCATTACACAAAAAGGTACACACCTCAGATTTTCAAACTGTGACCCTCAGCCATTTATGGCTGGCATCATGGGGCATGAGATGGCCTGTAGAGGATTCAAGCACTCAAATAACATTCAAGGTAGTTAAATCAATTTTAAAATAGAAACTAACCTAAAATTAACCCTCAGGCAGAAACAGAACTCTTGTTACGGACAATATCCATTCAGTGGAGAAATAGCACAGTCTTACAGCAGTACTGTATAAAGTACAGATAACTGCAATTGAATATTCTTTCAATTCAATTGAATATCTTAATACTTAGTCAACAGGTTGGAAAATTACAGTACTGATTGGTCTAATATAAAATTTATACCAAAGGCCCTTTTGCAAATAGCAATTACTACTAAAGGATTGTGGTACAGGCTTATGGTCTGTGTTGTATTCGTTAATGACATTTTACAATGAAGTTAAATGCCACTTACCAAACACCTATCCCACAATCCTTTGGAAGCAGGTCTACAACTGACTCTACAGCTGTAACACAGAATACCACTGTCTTTTTTTAATTATTTTTAGTAATAACAAATTGTAATATCTTTTTTTTTTTAGAGTAACACAATTCACTTGACCTGAAAAATGCGGCATGTTATCTCGAAGAGCATCTATCTTGGAAGGAATCTGCCAGAAAGGGGCTGGTAAAGTCAAAATACTTGTATTGTCATGAAAATAATCACATTATGCAAAGGGATGCAATGGCATTCAGAATTATATAGAATACACCTTACCAAAATATTATCTTCAATAAACAAGGAAGATACATGGAAAAGCGAAAGCATCAAGAACCCTAGTTTGATAAAACTTGGAGCAGTTTTTTGGGGATCCTCAGTGTGCTTGGAGCCTGACAAGGGCAAGGCCTGTTGTAGTCAAGAGGTGAAAAACCAAAGTGTGGGAGAAAGCAATGTTACTCATGTAAGAAGTACAAGAGGGGCATACCAAATTGCTTTGCAATTATACCTTGTTACGGCAATGTTGCTATGGTGGAGTCAAAGTATTTCAGTTTCCAACCTTTTTCGTGAAAGTTGATTTTTTTATAATTTAAAGCTTCACATACTCCTCTTATCAAGTTTACTCTACAATGAATATTTCATGCACCCAGTGTGAAAAGGACAGCACAAAGGGCACATACATGTAAGTCCTTTGAAGTTTTAAACCACAATTTATCTAGCCCTCAAACCACAATCTACATAATATTTCTCTGTAATCAGTCACTTTCTCCCATCAGTGGACAAGAAAATTGCTTGCTTTGGCCAGAAGAACAGTTATTTCCTTATATGGTATATCTTTAGGTGTACTTCCAGCTGCATTTGGTTAAAGGCCCAGTTCTCTCACCCCAAACAGTACCAATTCTCTTAACCTTCTCACTGAAGCCCCTCCCACAATTGTCACAAGATTCATTCTCATCCAGATACAATCTCAGTTTATTGCTTCAAGGTGAGTATAGAAAAACTCAGTTTTAATAATCAAAACACTCTCAGTACCGTTCATGCTATGTAATATTGGCTTTTTTGGTACTCTGCATTGTTTGAATTAGCTGCCAATCAAAGAGCTGAGCCAATTGAGAATTTCAGTACCCCCGTACCAAAATTGTAGTTTGGGGGTATGACGTTTGGCCCTTTATTGACCCTAATCAAGGATCAAAATGCCAGATTCAGCAGGAATGTAGTTAACAGTGTTTTAAAGGAACTGTTGTTCTAATCTAAGCCTTTTCAATGTTGCTATCTCATACCTTCATTATATATACTTACTTTCTTCCTGCATCTTTGCAAGAATCTGTACATCTGTAACATCCTCCAACTTTGTGAAAAGTTTCTCTTCAACACTAGTTTTTCTCTCAACAGGTTTGTGAGATGGAGATGGTGACCGTGCTGGTTCTTCAATTTCTGTGAAAGTCAATGAAAGGCAGATATACTGTACAGTAATTGATTACATATAAGAAAATGAAATATCTATGACAAAATCTGTTAAGGATATCATTCTCATGCAGTAATCACTGATGTCAGTTTCCAGTTGGTCAGTTGGCTAGTTACTTAGATGAGGTTTTACTGTCTAGTTTCAAACCAATTGGTAAATTAAATCAAAGCCTACGCAGCCCTCTTTTGCAGTTATGGCACTGGCATTTTTTCTCCACTCCATTGCTTCATGCTAAGCACCAAGAACAATGGCAGTACGTTGAACTGGGCTCCATTTTTACAGTCTTCAGTATGACCAGGCCAGGAGTCAAATTCCAGACCTCAAGACTGCAAGTCAGATGCTACAGTATTACCACTTGACCATGCAGTTGGACCAGGTCAGAGAAATAGCTACAGTAGATCTAAATCTGGTCACCCAATTTTACTAGTATATTGAATTGCTGTACATGTATGACTTAATCCTGCTGTAGGCCTATTCACTGAACTCTCATACTCTGATCCAACTCCATGCATGAATGTGTGTTTCATCTGAAGTGACAGTGGGTCTACGGAACAAATGGCTCACCTTGAACTACTGTACCATTGATCTTGGCTCACAGTTGATCATTGGAAAATAATGTATTAATGTTACATCTCTATGTTCCGACAAGATGGTGCCAAAGTACATTTTCCTCCGTGCCATCAGCTCCAAAGCACATAATTGTCAGCGCCTAAGTACACTTTGTCGGTACCAAAGCACACTATTGTCGGAACATAGAGACATAGGAACATAGAGATGTTGGTGCATACAGGGATGTCCCCAGGTAATTATACCACAAATTTTAATGTCCTGCTCAGGGCCTGATGCTCCCCTCTTACCAGAATCAAAATCTGGTGGTCAAGTCTGGATCTGATCTACTGTATTCTCATGACAGATTTGGTCTCGAGCAAAGGATCTGACTGTGAACAGGCGATCAGATCCTGATTTACAGTATTGTAAATGCACCTTTTGTTTAATATCAAATTCAAAAGATGCAAAGTAGCTCATACCACACAGCATGCCCAGAGTTCTATTCAGACAGTTCATTTCAACTTGTGCTTCTTTGCACACTGTACTGACTTCTGGACCTTTACTATTATTACAATGAGTTGCACTGTATGGGACACACTGTACAGTATGTACTGTACACTGTAAAGTACTGTGGTAGACAACTGCAGTACCACACCCATACAGACAGGAGACATTTTGGATGAAATCTCCCTCCCATTTCCTTTTGTGCCTAGATGAGCCTTACATTGCTGTACTCGGTATAACATTCAATTGGTTTGTAAATTCTACAGGTTCTGCACAATATATTGTACTATAGCATGTTTAGACAGTATGTCCTTTAGAGCAGAATTTACTGATTTGATACAGTATGTGTTACCATGGGCAAAAATGCCTTCCATAAGACATGGCCAGCATTTCCTGCTGCACTCTCCCCAATTCAGTATAAAAGACAATTCATGTATAAACACCTCAACACATTATCACCTGTATTGACTTAGAGATAACCCATATCACATCATTTGATAACTGTACAGACACACAGGTAAAATCATATTTGACCCAATGAATCATTAGTTTATTATTAAGCATAACAGGGCTATTGAAATTATCAGTTCATGCATACACTGCTCTGTTCAACAGGAAACATTTTAGACATATTGGATAAATCTACAAATCTTTTACATGACATCTACGGAATACCATACCTTTCCACTTTTTCATTTTGTGAAAATAAAGAATGTACAGTAATCTGTACAACTTGTTGCTCAAATACTGTACAGTACAGGTATAGTAGGTATACTGTACAGTATACAGTAACACGACAAATAGGCACAACTCTTGTCATCAGTTTCTAAAACTTGGGCTGCTAATTAATTCCAGCCAAGTTCAACAAATTTTTGAATTTTTGAAACTTTTATGTACGAGAAAGAAAGGTGAAAGAGCACTACAGTTTCCTGGCCCATTCAATGGCTCTACTGTCCAGAATATCATCAAAGTTGTCCAAGTATTTTACTTTCTTAAAGGCACATACTACAGTACCATTTTGATCCAGTCAGTACTGAAACTTTGTAATAAGCATACCTGGTACATGTCAGTTATTAGTTTCACTGTCTGAACTACAGTACATTGGACAACTAGTACAACTATTTCCTTTGAATGTAGTAAAATTTCCCATAATTTGCACTATGTTTTCTGTATAGACAAGGGAAATTTCTCTTCAGTTGCCAAAATTTCCTTTCAGCTCTCCAAATTTCACAGACAGGAGCATTTCAAAAAAGCTAAGTAACGACTCTGTCCAGTGTCCACCCATGACTGTGAAACATCTTCATTTTTCATGCAACATTTTTCAATCTCCTCCCTTTCCAACAGTACCATGTTTCACTTTGCAAAACCACTTTTTAGATGTACAGCAGGGCCTATACCAGGCTTCGATAAATTATTTTTTATTACTTGTCCATCGGGCTAGGGATTCCCAAAGTCTACTTGTCCGCATGAATTTGCACTGAGTCCATATCTTATTATCTAGTACTAGCCATTGAGTTCCTATGTGAAGAAGAATATTGTGCTGCTTGCCCAGCGGGCTACAATATTGAGCAGTTCACTTGTCCGAGTCATTTTTTGCTTGTCCCAGACTGTCAGGCAGGGGATTTGTCAAAGCCTGGCTTATACACTCTTTTAAATATACCACAAAATAGGTGTACACTACAGTAACTGTAAATGAAGTAGTGGTATGGACCTCCAATACAGTGCAAATACTTAGTATTCAAAACACCAAATACTGTACTGCACATTACAATACCTACACTGCACTGTAGGTCAAATTGTCCAACACTACAGTATGGTCAACCTCAGACCATTTCATTCCAGTCTTGCTACCCACAATATTTCAAATTATTCCAATCCAGCATAAAACTAACCCTGTTGCCTTGAGGTATTTCATATTTCCTTAAGTATGCATCAACTCCACCCATCCCGAATGCTGACATACTATACTGTACAATATAACCTTAGGCCATATACAGTATGAAGGCACAAAGACTGTACTGTATATGGACCTTAGCTCTCGTAAAAAGTTCTGTCAATATATATCGTTCAGTACATCAATAATTTTAAAACTGCTTGCTTTTCCAGTTCAAGCTAATAAAGAATCTCAACCTGTCCCTGACCTAGTTATAACCCAAATTAAGCAGACAGATTTAAAGCCCTGGAGTGATAAGTTTGTTTAAACAGTCGACTCATCACTTAACAATGGATCAATGAGCAATACAGCTGTAACAACAGGGTTAATGAATGACGAAGACTCCCCATGTTTAATTGACAAGTGAAAGAAAGAAAAGCGATTCTGGCCAATGGCACCAAAAGGCCAAATTTCATTGGACTGGCGAATTATGGGTGGGTGGACTATTATGACGGGATGTGGCTACAATTTATACTGCTGAAGTCTTGAGGAAGTTATGAGGAAGCTATAGCACTACTTTAGATATTAAGAACAGTGACAATTTACAAAAGTAGTCTATGGTACAGTACTACAGTATATATTGATTCATACAATAAACACTGCCATCTTGATTGACAATGAAATAATTTGGAAAAGTACAGAACTGTGAGGTTTAAGCTGTGGTTGTGCAAAGCAATAATATTGAATTCAATACAAAAAGACTTAAAAGCCCAGTTCTCTCACTCCAAACAGTACCAATTCTCCTACCCTTCTTACTGAAGCACCTCCCACAATTGTCTGAAATTCATCCTCATCCAGATACAATCTCAGTTTATTGTTTCAAGGTGAGTATAGAAAAACTCAATTTATATAATCAAAACACTCTCAGTACTGTTCATGCTGTGTAATATAAGCTTTGGTACTCTGCATTGTTTGAACAAGCTGTCAATCAAAGAGCAATTGAGAATTTTGGTACCCCTGTACCAAAATTGTAGTTTGAGGTGAGAGGTTTGGCCCTTTAAGGATAGAAATACTGCAGTTAATAAATAGGCCTACCATAATGAAATTTCAATGTACAGTTAAGTGCAGTAATTACTATGAAAATTGCATGGAAACATATCAGATATGGTAGCTTTGCTTGGTGTGACATGCTTGGAGGACAAGGCTCACACCCTACCTCACAAAGCATAGTACCAACAGAACAAAGAGGAGGCCTGCACATAGTGTCCTGTATCCTGCATAATGCTGTGGGACACTGAGTCACAGTCCCTTCATTATTTGTCCCTTGTGGCTAAAGTCTCTGAATATTACATTTTAAAGTGCCACAGTTTTTACAGTATGTTACGTACTGTATATCACAAGCCTATAATTTTCTAAATTTTGTTGTCTTCTATCGCAGTAGTACAGTATCTCCACACCTACAGTAGATGCCAAAGAAAGGCTTAATAGTTCAGACTTGGAGAGTTAATTATTAACATTTACCTAAACCAAAATTGTGACAGACTGCACCTGCACTGAAAGCCAAACTTGACATTAATGAATCAGAAACTAAGTAATTTTGTCTTGGAATAATAGCAGTACATATGTATGAACACTATCTACAGTACAAAACAATATAAACTATGAACAGCATGTACAGAACAATAGCATAGATGTCACAGCAGATGTCACATGCTGTACATGGCAAGACTTCAGCCTACAGTTCCACTTATATGGATTAAACAATCACAAATTATCTGATACTGATAATCAAACTTATTTGCATAAATGGGTGATCTTGAAAGTTTAAAAATTATGTACCAGAGTTTCTGTTGGGGTATGACAAAAAAGTTCACATTTTCTGTTGTGACTTATCCACATTCCCAAGACTCAAAATCCCCACCACAACATATTGGAAGGGAACACCCTCTCTCTCCCTCAATATCCCCCCCCCCCAAAAAAAAAAAAAAAACATCTGAAAGACTGAAACATTATCTAGACTGACAGAGCAAAACCACTATTAGATCAACAAACAGAAAACTTGTTGATAGTAAAGGTTCAATATAAACACCGACTTATTAATATTTAATACAGTGTGAATCCATCCCACAATGACTACGTAATATTGAAAATTGATAAAATATGTGTGTAACCTTAGCAGTCTCAGTACCCTTCAGTATTAGTTCTGTTGCCTGGAAAGCAAGACTAATATACAATCACAATCACAAAAACCTTCCCAGAGTCCTGCCTGAAGTTCACTTCCATAGGGCATCCCTGACCCTTTTAGACTGCATTGTCCATCTCTCTAAAAGGTTCAAAGCAGGAGTTCCCAGTGGCAACCAGCCTTAAATAGTTTATACCTAGTACAGTTTAACTTCAAAATGTAGCCTACTATGACTACACTTCCCTTGGGTAGTATGCAATGACATTTAATCAGCCAGTCTGGCAAATACATGTGTTCCTAGTCTGCTTTTGCCAGGGGTCAAAATAATTTCAGTAATTGACCTCAGGGACATGTAACACTATCAAAAGGACACGGAAACAAACTGCAATTTTAACATACTGTATGGCTGTTTGTCACTTAATTCTTCAGCTACTGAAGAGAGGCACTTAAATGTGCAGCACTGAAGTATATGAAGGAAGCCATCAGTGATGGGTTAACCGGGGGTTTCCCGCGAGACCGAAGGCCCGCGAGACCGAAGACCCGCGAGACCGACGGTACCAAAGTACATTTTTCATCGGCGCCAAAGTACATTTTTAAAATCGGCGCCAGAGTACATTTTTTTTACATCGGCGCCAAAGTACATTTTTTTTCGTCGGCGCCAGAGTACATTTTTTTTTACATCGGCGCCAAAGTACATTTTTTTTCGTCGGCGCCAGAGTACATTTTTTTTTTTACATCGGCGCCAAAGTACATTTTCTTACATCGGCGCCAAAGTACATTTTTTTTACATCGGCGCCAAAGTACATTTTCTTACATCGGCGCCAAAGTACTTTTTTTTTACATCGGCGCCAAAGTACATTTTCTTACATCGGCGCCAAAGTACATTTTTTTCGTCGGCGCCCCGTGTACTAAGTGTTGAAAAAGAAACCGAACTTTAATTTTTTTTTTTTTTTTTTAGGCCCTTGGTAACATGGAAAAAATTGCACTTTGGGGCCGATGTAAAAAAATGTACTTTGGCGCCGATGTAAGAAAATGTACTTTGGCGCCGATGTAAAAAATGTACTTTGGCGCCGACAAAAAAAAGTACTTTAGCGCCGATGTAAAAAATGTACTTTGGCGCCGATGTAAAAAAAAAGTACTTTGGCGCCGATGTAAGAAAATGTACTTTGGCGCCGACGTAAAAAAAATGTACTTTGGCGCCGATGTAAGAAAATGTACTTTGGCGCCGATGTAAAAAAAAAAATGTACTCTGGCGCCGATATAAAAATGTACTTTGGCGCCGATATAAAAAAAAAAGTACTTTGGCGCCGATGTAAAAAAAAAAAAGTACTTTGGCGCCGATGTAAAAAATGTACTTTGGCGCCGATGTAAAAAAAATGTACTTAGGCGTCGATGTAAAAAAAAAATGTACTTTGGCGCCGACGTTAAAAATGTACTTTGGCGCCGATCTAAAAAATGTACTTTGGCGCCGATCTAAAAAAAATGTACTTTGGCGCCGATCTAAAAAAATGTACTTTGGCCCCGATGTAAAAAAATGTACTTTGGCGCCGACGTCAAAAATGTACTTTGGCGCCGATAAAAAATGTACTTTGGTACCGTCGGTCTCGCGGACCTTCGGTCTCGCGGACCTTCGGTCTCGTGGACCTTCGGTCTCGCGGGCCTTCGGTCTCGCGGGCGGTAACCGGGTTAACCTACTGTAAGAAAAGCAATACATGGACTGGCTATAGTCTCATTTTGCCTTTACTCCTAAACCATACTGTGCAACTAAATCATAAGGTGGGAATGGAATTTCAAAATATACAGTCACATCCACTGTAATATAAACAACCACATTCTGTACAACAATTGTTTATTGAAGAATTATTAATGGGTGATAAGATGACTAAATGAAAACATACAGTAGTATTATGCTAAAAAAGGTGAATGCCTGTGTAATATCTAATAAAAATTATGAAACTTAAAACAATGTCCATAATTTTCCTGAAGAGAAGAATATGGTGTTAAAAATTTGCATACCAGTTTTGAAATTTCTTAGTTCTTGATGCAGCAAAATCCATAAAAAGCCTGGGTTGTAATGTCCAATATGACTCACTACACAATTTTGCATACAGTAGATCTGTGTAGCTATTTAAAAATCAAACTGTACATTTATGTATTTAGTTTGTGTAGCCAGAAGTATCACTATCAGGCGCGAATCCAAGGGGGGGGGGCTTTTAGAGCCTCAGCCCTCCCTTTTTTGCCACATCAACAATAAAATATACAGGAAATTGGCAGTGCAAGTTCCTCACACCCCCTGTTTTCTCTTAAATCAGCCCCCGCCCCCTTTTGGAATGTCTGGATTTGTGCCTGGCAATGTTTATACTAACTGGACTGGACAGCTCAAACAGTATTGCACTGCAGTATAATTATGGTACATATAGTAGTCTTCAGTATGGGATAAGGAAAAATAAAAATATGCCTGTTTTTTAAAGAAAAGAATATACAGTAAAAGAAAAAAACAAATTTTACCATTTGGAACTTCTGCTTCTGGAATGGGCTGAGGTTTTGAAAGATTTAGTGAGTTTCTATTGGCTGCAATAAATAAAAGAGACATTCCCCGATTAAAGTACATGACTACACGCATGCATCATCTATACACCTAAATCAATTAAAAGGAATCAATGACAGAGAGGGACTAAAAGGGTTTGATACATTCTACAGCATACTGGCTGAACATCAACATCAATCATATTTGGACTGTTAGTACTGACACTTTGAAAACAGAGCCCTACTGTACAGTTTGTTGCATTGTGCTGTTCAAGTGCAACACAAGGGTCTGTTAAAAAGACACACATTGCTCTGGATATTTAGGTGTTACACTAAGCCACCTATTGAGGCTTTCAAACTGTAAAGTATGGCTGGATACTGTATGGAGCAGCAGCTACTGTACAAGTTTACCATGCAAATTGAATGTACTACTGCAACTACTGTATCTGTTATTAGTACCATACCTGTACGTGGAAAATAAGACAAAATATTACGAACAGTTGAAGGATGTACAGTAGTGAAACAAAGTCTGAAAGACTATTTTCATCATTGTAAAATTTGCATGTACAGTACAGTACAGGGACTGGGGATTAAACAGTATCCCAATAATAAATGCACTGTACTGTAATTGCCATGAAGTATGAAAGAAAGACATTTAAGAGAGACTTAGACATAGACTTGTTCTAATACTGTACAGTATACTGTAGTGTAGAGCAATATCCACTTTTTAACATCACCATAATCAAATTAAAAAATATTGCGATCATTCTGTAATGACACTAATTTTCTGAAACACGTTTCACGTAAGTTTCTTCTACTCTGAGTGGACAACAGAGAAATGTACTGTAGGTGAGTCAAAAACAATCAATGAATCTTTTTCTTTGTCTCATTTCCCTGTTCACTGACTTCCTCAAAGGAATAGCCCAAAGCCAGATTTATTTTTGACTGGTTAAAGGAGAATTTTTTTGAAGCATGCTGGTGATATTTTTATTCATTTCCCATGTTCAGTTCTCAAGATACAGTACTGTATTATTAGCGATTGCATTTGGCAAATTCTTTACAAAGAATGAACTTGAAGCAAGCAGACCTGTTGTCATGGATTGATTCACAAATGTAGGTTAATGTTTTGTTTTTAGTCATAATTTATCACCAATTTTATGCAGCTAAAATTTTTTATCTTGATACAATAGGTATAATCCTGACAATTCCTGAGCAAATTTACTGTAGTTCTAGACTATTCTTTTAACTGCTTGAGATATTATTAATGAAAAGATCACATGGTGACAAAATGCAGCTGCTTTCATTGCTGTTTCGTTGAAAGGTGAAAGTAGAAATGTGCAAATGAGAAGGTAAAAAGAAAATCTCAAAAAGGAGAAAGTAATCATGAATAGTATGTTTACAGTACTCACATTTTTTTCACAACAAAATAACACCATGTTTCAATTCTTAATATCCTTTGGAGTGAAAATTATCGACATTATTATTTTCAATATAGGGCAGGTCCAAGCTATTCTATACCATGAAGTCACTTTTAAAATTTCATTGAAATAAGGCATATTTAGCATCATTGTAAAGCTTAAGGATTGAAGTTTTCAAATTTAATATAATTTTTGGAAAAAATAATACACACAATGAATGGAAGGCTTCTAATTTGCATAATTATTAAAACGAGCGTGACGTACGGGACATTAAAAATTTAGTCCAGAAACCAGCTACATGATTTATTTGAGTAACTACTATCTGAGACATAGTGCATCCACCCTCCCAAAAATTTTAGAAAATACTTTACTTTGCTCACCTCATTAATTATGCTAATTAGGCAGATTCCAAAAGTGTATGTCCCGTACGTCACAATTTTTGCCTAATTTTTTGAGTTTTATGAAAGAGTAAACAATATTTTCAAAAAATATTTTGAGAAGTTCTGATTTGTAGGAGTCTACAAAAATATATTCAACAAGATTTTTCCTAACATAATTTATGCATGCTCAATAATCAAATTAAAAAATGTGACGTACGGGACAAAATGTGACGTACGGGACAACTGCATTGAGTTGGTACACTGAACTTCTCTCACTGCTCTGAACTCGTTCCCTACCCTAATACTAAGCAATGTACCCTTTTGATGTTTATCAGATGCCACTTTTTGAAAAGAAAGAATGGCCCGTGATCATTACTCTTAGCATTTTTGCGATTCAGCTCCAAACCTGACATTTTTTAGTTGATTTTTGTAAAATTTTCCGAAATTTTCTCAGAGTAGGGCATAATGATTTTAAGAGTATTGCAGTTCCTGTTGCATGGTACTGGACATTTAATTTAGTTGTACTAGGGAGTTGCTAGAGATTTCTGATTGATCACAGCTCAATACAAGGAGATCTGGTTATTTACAGTACTTACAGACTTATCAAAGTAATAGCGTACAATACTAGGGGAGCTACAATTTAACAGTATTGTACCATATGCTTGGTATTAACATAGTGACACCCTAAATGAATTTGCATACATGTGTACTGTACATGATTTAGTTGAACTGATATTTGATCAAATTTCACATTTAACTCTTCCATGACAAGAGGTCTTTAAAGCAACAATAGAAGCATACAGCATGGTTTACTGTCACAGTATTTTGACGAGTGACAAAATTTTAGAAAACAGCCCTGTACCAGTTGTCGTCTATGAAATCCATTTATTTAGAAAATTTTATGGGGTGGGGGTTATCAAATACCTTGAACAACAGAAAAGACTGTTAGGGCAAGGGGTATATATGTATGAGGACAGTTCATTTAAAGAGAATAACAGTTTGCAAAATAAGGTTAATTAAAATTCCAATATTGCATTGAATCATCCAACAAGTGTCTTGTACTGGAAAACAGTGATCCTGGCCCCCAACTACACTGCCACCCTACACACTGTGTCATTCACCATTTTTGCAAACTCCTAGAACATTGTAGGCTATACTTTACAGAGTTATATACAACTCTACAACATACAAATATACAACAACAAATATTTACTGAAATACAACAAATAGTGTAAATAAAGTGTGTATGTTACAGTACTGTAAGTGGAAAAATTAGTCTTGTATTCAGTCCAACTTTAAATTTCGTAAGTGGCCACATTTTTAGTAATTAGATAAAAGGAATGACCGTTTCAATGTGTATGATAATTGTCTTGCATAAGAGTAAACTACAGGCGCTCCAACTCTTTCAGTAATTTGCATTTTCTGTACAGCATTTTCATAATAAATCATAATTTAATCCAAATCAGGCTTTTCCAATACATTTTGTATGGGGACAAATTGTCCTGTGCGTCACATGTCCCGTACGTCACAAGATATTTTTTGTTTGTGTCACCCCAGTAACAAAACTGCTTTTTATTCTTTTATAGTAATGTGCAGTATATTAATTAAAAGGTCAGGCTACACATTGATGATATTAGCTTGATTGCTTCACCTTTACTTTCAGAGCATCTTAAGGTTTAATATTTCAGCCCCAAAACACAAAATTCTCTGGTCCCGTACGTCACACTGACTTTTAATTAAGATCTTACCTAATTAACAAGGTGTGAAAAGTTTTAATTCCTTTTTAATTGAAGTGTTAGTTGCAACAATTGTATGTGCCTAAAAGTTTCTTGAATGCCAACTTCCTTATAACTTTAAGACACATTTACATCTCTGAAATGTCCCATACGTCACAGTGCAAATAGCTTGGACCTGCCCTATACTGTATATATTATCACCCAAGACTACGGCAGTACGCTGTTTCCCTCTTTACTTTTGTACTGTACTTGATTCTGCAGCATTGTACAATTCTCTGAGGTGAATTTAAGAATTCCTTGACCAAGGACCACTTTCTGCCATACTGTAGAGCAGGGCTCTAGCTACAGTACAGTAGAAAAAATGTCAAACTGTGTGGGAGTTAATCGACATTGCATAATTCTCACATGATGTTGGCCATACTGTACAGTATCTCTAGATCCAAATGAAAATGTCTGTGGTCAGTTGCATGATTTTTGGTTATTTCCATTATCAGTGCATTCATTCAATTGAATGTTAAATGAGTCTGATTCTGTGTAGCCAATGTGTATGAGTGCTATGAAATTCAAACTGGGCAGTGAGATTCAAACTGGGTGGTGAAATTTCAAACTGGGTGCTGATATACAAAAGTAAATTCAAACTGGGTGCAGCACCCAGTTTGTATGACCTGGCTAGAACCCTGTACAGTATGCCCCTTACTGTACAGTAGTAGAGTAATTTATTCTTCATATGAAGGACTGTAAGATTCCAGTCAAGAGTCTCAGAACTTTTAACAGAACCATGTTGCGTATGTATAGCAATGTATCTTTTGATTTTACAGGAAATTGTGGAAGAGAGTCAGGGGCTCTGTCCTTCAAAATAAAAGCTGTTCTCGACAAATACAGTACTGGTTGAGCAGTTGTGCCAAATGAAACTTACTGTACATGCTGGGGCTACTGTATGTCATGGAACATTGAAGTTTGGGAACATGAGTTAGGCATTGCCTCTGCTTATATAAATTTAAAGCTACAGTTCATCTACAAGGTACTGTATTCAGTAATGAGAACAGTACACAGAGTGGTACATATTGTACAGGCAACAAGGCTTCAGTCAGGTTAGTGAGCTCATGGAACAACTGCAAGTACAGGTAAAAGTAAAAGTACAGTGAAAGGTACAGTACCCTACATATGAGACAATCAAGTATTCAAGGAGTTCAAATTAATCCTGGACTGCTCTGTGGCTAAAAAGGATTGCAGTACCATTACTGTACTGAAAGGTTCAATATATTACTAAATTTACTAATAAAAGTAGAGTAAATCTACAAAACATCCGGAAACCACACTCAGTCTTTTTTAAGGAAATCATTGAAATGGGATGTGAAGATACTGCCATTTGAATTAAAATACTGAGCATTAACCAGTGGAAGCATTCTTATACTGTATGAATGAGCTGGTTCCTGAATTGCTGCGTTCAAATGCCAAAGGCTAATTGAAGCATATGTATGTACTAAATGTTTTGAAAACATAAACAAAGATATACTGTACTGTAACAAAGGCAAGCTGAGATTTGGAAATTACAGAAGCTTGCAGTACAAGAGCCTACAGTACTGTACTGTTTGTTTCAAAACATGCAAATGTGGGCAACTCCCTTCAAATACATTTATTTTTCTATTGAACAGGCCAATACTTTCACTTTTCAAAATGATTTTAGTGTACAGTACTATAGTGTAGACTCTCTTAAAATTAATTAAGACACAACAATGACTCTGAACTTTAAACATACTGTAATTACTGTACAACATACTCTCTGTCAAATACAGTAATTAGAAATATGTTTAGACAATAAGACACAATATAGCAACACAAATTTGAGCAATTAAAATGAACATGTACTACTGTAATGTATGCTGCACAGTGTATAGATTTATTAATTATTCAGAAGAAGAATGAATTGATAGCAGAGTCAAGATTATTTCATGATCAAAATTTTGGGTTCTGACTTGCCTGGACTGTGTTTCCAAAATTGACAATTTTCACACATTTGACATGGTTCAATGTTACAGTACTCTAGCAGTTTTCCACAAGTTTGCCCACACTTGACGAGTGATTTTAGTCTTCTGGCAACTACTGTAACGGTAGAGCATCCGCCTCTCACACGGAAGGCCTGCGTTCCATTCCCAGGTCTAGTCTTAACAAAGACTCTAAAAATTGAACCTACTGCCCTTGTGCATGATGCTCCCCATAGGCAATGGAGTAGGGAAAGCAAGCCAGTGAGCCACAATTGGAAAAAAGGCTGTGGCCGGCTCTCCTTGATCCAAAAGGTTGGAACCTGAGAAGCAAAACTTCATCTAACAACTAATACCTGTAGAATTAATCTCCTGGTTGACCACTTACCCCTGTGCCTGTCGACACATTTCATGGCAACCTGCTGTGTGACATCACTACAATGTTTGGAAGTCAAATGCCCCTAAGCTGGATCTATGAAAATGTTTAAGGTCCAATCTTCTCACCCCAGACAATTCAAATTCTCCACGCCTAGGTACAGTACTTACTGAAGCCCCTCCTACAGCTGTCTAAAATTCATCTTCATCCAGACACATTCTCAGTTCCTTGCTTCGGTGTGAGTATACTACTAGACCCCAATATGCAATTCAAAACACTCTCAGGACAGTTCATGCTGTATAGTATCATTACTATGAGCTTTGGAACTGTATTTTTTGAACTTGCTATCAATCAGGAACTGGGCCAATTGAGGATTTCTGTGGACTACTACAAAAATTGAAGTTTGGTGTAAGAGGAAGAGACCTTTAAGCAATGCCCTGACTTCGGACACTACAGGTTTCAACTTAACGTTTGAGTCTGCAAGTTTTAATGAAACCTAAGGTAAGGTAAGGTTAAGTTAGGTAATCAACAAAACTTACCTGTGGTTTGTGAATCTACGAACCCTACTTACCTCACCTGTTCCACAAATGGACTGTTCCATTTACCACGGAATACTATCTGGCAATGTCTTCTGTAGGTGGCGCTATAGCCCAATAGGAACCATCCCTGAACACACCCTTGTTTCATTGCCAGAGGAATGCTATAGTCACGTTTAATTAGCTCTCTCGTTTTTTCGTCTTTTTGGATTTTCCTTTGGACTTTTTTTGGGTGCAGGAAGTTTTTCATCATCTCTGGATCGTTTTCAACGGTTCACCTGACCAGTGTGTTAAGTAAGATCTTTCCTTTTGGGGTTGTTTGGGGGCCCTTTTCTGGTAGATGATGGAGTTTTACAGCCCAGTTTGCAACCAACTGGTTCATGTTAAGTGGGCCAGAGACTTTCTTCCAGTTGTGGCCCACTGGCTCTTTTTCCCTATTCCCTTGCTTTTGCTGAGCACCAAGCACAATGACTGCAGGTTCTGGTTTAAAAAGTCTTTGGTATGACACAGGCAGGAGTTGAATTCCTGACCTCCAAACTGCAAGTCCAATGCTCTAACCACTTGACCACGTACAGTAGTCAGTTCCTAATAAAACCTTTTAAAATTACTGTTTAGTGTACCTCAAATCAAAAAAATTCAAAAATATATGTTAAAGACCATGAAGAATACATTCTAACAGTCCAACTCCCATCTTCATAGAACATTCCTGAGCTGAGATATACAGTAAAATGTTGAAGTTAATTCACTCAAAATAAAATGGTACATTACACAATAGTTTGTGATACCAGTCTTGTACTACTCAAATTACAATCTTTGTAATTCTTTGTTTTTCCAAATGTTACTGCACCTTGTACCAAGGTGTGAGAGTACTCTTACTCTTATGAGGTGATGTTATTAATTAAGCCCTCCGTGTGCAACATGCTATGCAAGCAAACAGGAAGTGTTCAAGGTCATAAAAAAATTTTCAATTTTAAAGGGAAACAAATCATGTTATGTGGGTTGTACAACAAGAACATCACAAACTAGTTTGCAATAGACCAATTGTTTTAAGTGAATAAACTTCAACATTTTATATCTCAGCTCAGGAATGTCATATGAAGATGGGAGTTGGACTGTTAGAGTTCATTTTTCATGCTCTTAAATATACATTTTTGAATTTTTGACTTGAGGTACACTTTAATATATATAGTGGAACAGCTTAAAAGTACAGCAGGAGGGACAACCAGGTACTTTAACCACTTGTCCCCTGGACAACTGATTTTTTCCCCCTAATTTCCAGCACTGTCAGGCCTACCTCTGGAAACTTCATCCAATTTGGCCAACAGGGATTTCCTCGCTGATTCCATATCATAGTTTGGTTTTTCGAAGTCTTGACGGATCCAGTCATAAGGGCTGACAGACTTCTGGTCAGGTGTTGGTGCCTTTAAAGGGGATGTGTACAACCTGCATTTTGGATAGATAAAACCAGGAACATTAACTTTCTTCAAAAGTGCTTCCATTATGAACTTTATGCATCAGCGAAAAAAGAATAAAAAGGAGGAATACTTTAGATAAAGAATCACACAGTAAGACACAGTAAGACACAGTATTAGGGCATCTTTGGTGCCTTCACAAACAGTATTGTACAGTGCTGTACACAGTACCAGTTTTGTGCCAGACAACACTGTATGCACTGAAATTCATACAATGTAGAGTACTTTACTACTTTGTACAGCACAGCACCCCTGTACAGTACAGTATTTACAGAGTCATACCCTGGCTCACCGAATATTTTTAATATAACACTGTGTGATGTACTGAACATAACGCTCTTCTCCAGACAGGTTAATTTGCTGAATGACTCATTCATGTAAAATACATACAGCATTCAATATTTTTTTCAGTACAAAAGCTTTTAAATACAGTACTTTTCTACTTTAAATTTCTGTGTACACTTATGTCATAAAAAGACAGTTAAATTTTGTCTTTGGGGAAAACAGCAGTAACAGCATTAACCCATCAGGGAAAGTGTTTTACACTGTATACAGTGTCCAAACTGTCTACTTACTGTACACAGGGGTAACTTTATCTCGGTGTTCGAGAATCCTAAGTACTCTAAAAATCACTAAACTACTGTACTACAGAACAGTAACTGTACTGTATGTGATGTCTTGGTTTAATATTTACTGTATGCTCAAGCAGTTGCATCACTGATGGGGAGGCAGCAGGGGGGTATGTACCTTCCTGGAAAACTTTTGCCTCCTGTGTGCCGAGTGCCCCCCCCCCCCGCCCCCGGCCCATGAGATTTGGTATTTTCAAAGCAAAATGTCTTCTGCAGTCTACCACATTTTTGTGTAAATTGATTCTTCTTTGGAAAAGAACAAGCAGTAATTTTTATTTTCTTCAAATGAAAAATCTCCCCAAACCCCTGGGAAATGCAATTTATGGCTGTCTGGGAGGTTGTACTGTATTGTTTTCAAAAGTTTTTGCATGCTCTGGGCAAATTGAAAGCAGTGCTCAACTCAGGTAGCCACTCAGACAGGAAACAATGTTTTGTTATGAGAATCACCTTTAACTGTCAATCAAAGTTCTGCTTTCTCTACAGTTCAATGCCCCCCTCTCCACTCCATTTAAAATGTCTGCCAGATCTGCTCCTGGTTGGACTGTAGTTTTGTTACTAATATAATTTTACTTCAAGTTAGCCTTCTCAACAAATTTTAGGAAAGCTTTTAGCCAACAGAATTACCTTTAAATGAAAACTTGAATACCTCACAAATACCCTAAACTCTGGAAAAGCTCTTCTTGGGATGAGGCCCCCTGGACCCCATAGGAGCATTGCCTCAAGACCCCACACATTAGGTCCTCACATTGTGCACTTGGTGGCATGAACAAAAAGAAAAAAGACAAAGATACACAAATATTGTTTTAAGTTTAGTATGACAATAGCACAGACATTATTGTGAACTATTATACTGTGAAAAAACCCCTAAAGGTATAGTACGTAGGGCCTACTCTAAATGTACAGTAATGCCAATGCACACCTCGAGGAAGTAGGAATGTACAGTACAGTACTGGGTTTGGATTTTAAGATTTGGCCAGACTGGATTTTACCTGACTGTATGAACTACAGTATACGGCCGTATCTGATTTTGCAATAGGACACCTACCCACTTTATAGAGTATCAATTGTAAAATGCACCCCTGTGGCATGTGTGAGTCAAACCTACATCACGCCCAACCAAGCAGGCCTTAAGCCAGAAATTCAATTTAGGCAGTCTCACTTCAAGTCTTTGCCATACATATCATCACAAAATGGTCTGGGGTCCAGGGGCCAGCCTTAGGGCCTCTGGTGGGGTCCAAAAGGTGAAGCATCTGCATTCTTTGTTGCAACATGCTGAAAAACGTTTGTGATTTTCCTAGACATGTTTCGTTTTTAAAAGTGACATATGCCTACTGTAGGCCTTGTATATTAGCAGAATAATAACCAGCACACACAATAATTGGTGTCACATTTGTAACTTATTTTATTCAGAGAAAGGTCAAATGATCAATTAACTATGGTGTGTATGAGACATAAACACCCATTCGCCAGTGATGTTATGTTTCACTCTCGAAGTGAATGACATTCTATTCTATTAACCCACTCTCAGTAAACAGATTGGATGATGGGCTGCAATGTGTGTGTTTATGCTTCCTGTGATTGTGACTTGAGCATGAAGCACAGAGCTAAAATATTGTGAGTCCTAACAAGTAAAAAAATTGCTTCTACAGTACTTAGCTTTATTGGAAAGGGTACATTACTAAAGTATTGACTTCTAGACAAGTGCACTGAGGTGCTACAGTACAGTATGACCAAAGCAACTTGCACTTGAAGTAGAATGAGAAAGACTTTGTTAGTAATCAGTAACTTGGTGCAGCAATTGCAGTTAAAAATATTAAATGCAATGCTGCATGGTGATCATGGATGGCCCATACACTCAAAGAGTGGGACTGGAAGTGGACCTCTTCAATGATCTGTATCCCACACTCCTGTAGGTATCCACAGAGTCCAGTGTGGTTCTGTATGGGTACTGTGCAACACTCCAGGTAAAGTCAAGCCCACAGGGTGTTGGTGCACTTAAAAAGAGATATAATCTTCCTATCTGCAGATACTCTTGGATGATATCTTGAATACCTTTAGTTCTGGAGGTCAGTAATATCCCGGGAGAGGTGGTTTTACATGTATCATCACTGATGAAGTGCAAGGAATGAAAGGCTTGGTCTCACATAACCTGCGACACTCGGTGTTACCTCGTGTTCACAAGAAGGCAAAACCGCAGGTTAACGCCGTGTTTTCCAGTCTGTGTCCTAGGGCTGCCACGATATCGCGATATCGTCGATACAGTTTTGCCCCGACGATATCGACCAATGTTTTGTCAAGATGTGATATCGCAACAAATCAAATAAATGACTAAACTACTGTGAAATCCACCTCAACAAGGTACAGTAGACTAGAGCAGTTATGCTGCAGAATCTCAATACTTTTATGCATGATCAATGTTAATCATGAAGCAGTGGAATAGTATGTTTAAGTTTTTCATGATACAACAGAAAATCTGAGCAAACATCCTTTTTGTGATCAGGTACAGTGGCATACTTAAAAATGAAATATGCACACTTTCTACAGTCTACAGTACAGGTTGGTTTTAAAGACTATTGTGGTGCACTGTTGTCATCCAAATATTTATAGCAGAGAGTTACAATATATTTGTACAAAAGTATCCTCTACAAGATATTATGATCAAAATGTTAACTCTACCAAACATGGCCATGCTGAATAGGATTTTAGCTTATACTGTGGCTAGCAACCGGCTAGTGTGACAATATCTTAATAAATGTTATGTATTGAGATAAAATTGACTTTAAAATCTGTTCACTGTCAAAAATGTGACAATAAAAAGGGAATTCTGAAATTTGTCTCAGGAAAATAAACTTCAAAATTACAGCATGTGAAAGTGCTACAAGGCCATTACAGTAAGATGAGACCATTGGGGCAGTGCAACCAAGGATGCAGAGTGAAACAAAGGGGATGTAACAGAGTCCACTCAAGAATTCAACCTCATGGAATGTTCCCTAGGCGGTAACCGAACGTGCATTCCATGTAAGGCTCACACAAAAGTTTCACCAAGAAAAACAATTAATAAACATTTAAGGATAAGGTTAACTGCACTTCAGAGATCTCATGTTCGTAGTGCATGCCCCTTGGACAGTGATGAGACTAGGCTACTGTAGCTACTACAGTAGCTAGGCTACATATCTAGAGTCTCTCAGTAAGTAGCCAGTTGAATTGTCCCCTAAGTTGCCAGTTCCAGGGAATAATTTATCCTGCATTGCATCGCAATTTCCTACACAAAATGGACAAATTGCTACGCAAATACAAAATTGAATAGCAGATTTTGTATGTACAGCAGTAGGAACTGTAATGATTTTGTGGAAGAGGAGCTCAAAATTGCTATGCAAATTTTGAACACTAAATTATTCCCTGTAGTTCCCCCTCCCTTTTTCACACCAATTGTTTCGCGCCCTTACCAGTTTGTCTCAAAGTGGAAGTCATTTCAACCCAAAGTGGAAGTCTTTTCACCCACAACTACTTATCAAGTGGTTTCAATATGCCATTGAATAAACTGACCCCAAATGCAATTTGAAACTGTCAATTACAGTGTTCACAATATTGTAAGAACATCATGAAACTGCATTTCGTGAATTTCTGACAAACTCAACTCCTTAGCATAAAGTACTTGCCAATGCAATCAACAACTAAGCAACCAATCACGTGTTGAGATGATATATCTGTTTATATTCTCTTGTTCACGTCCAAAATGAATACAGATTTAATGTCTCAACTTCAGCTTTACTTCTTTTGTACAGGTTTTGCTTTTAATTTTCCACCATTTACAGTACTGGAAATTTTGTAGTTCTAAAAAAAATTGATTAATACACTGAAGAGATTCAAGTTTTTAAGTTGTACTTGTCATTGCTTTTAACTCTGTGCTCTTAATCTAAGAAAATACATGTACTGTACATCATACTGGAAAGATTTCATTTGATATTTGAACAGCTGAATTTTAAGCAAGTCATCCTATTTTTTAATTTTTATGCTACACTAAATTTGGTGTACAGTTGTATAAATACAGCACAGTGTGTATGCAAAAGGCATGCAAATTATGCCATCTTTTAGACTGTCAGATCTTAACAGCACTCTGAAGATACTGTACTTGCCAAGCATATGTATACTTTCCAGTATTAAAGCCTAACATTACATGGATTGTGTATCAATGATAAATGGTCAAGATGAAATGTACTATAAGTCACTCAACTAAACACAACATTGTTCAAAAAATATTGCAGTCCAGGAACCATGAAAAAAGTATAAATTTGTACTTTTCTAAAATCTGTTACTAAAATTCATGTTAACTGTACTTCACCCAAAAAGAGAATCAAATGATAGTTTCAATGTGCTGAAACGGTTTGCCAGTCCCTTTTTAAAAGGAAACTACTGTAGGGGGCACACTGCTCAGCACTTGGGCATCAACTGGTACGGTAGGTATTTGGTAGGACTGTCAGGGATTAGCGATTAATTGCCGATTAATAGCCAGTCAAGTAATCATTTAGTAAAATGTTACATGCCATTAATCACATCTCATGACCCGGGGGTCAGTAACTTGCAAGAATTAAACAAAATAACGTCGTTCTTCACAAGTTTAGCTGCATTGACAAAGCATTAGATGTCTACAGTATGATCATGAAGCTCAAAAATTGCCCAGAGCTATGATATGCACCTTTTCTCCACCCAACAACCCCCCGCTTGTTTACATGTGATTGTGTGCGGTGTCATGGGGGGGCGTTTTAATCCGTGAAACCCCAAACACAGAACCTGTTGTGATCAAAATCAACTTCCAATGGTGGCAATTTTAAAAAATTTGCTTCTCACAAAATAAAGGGATAAAGGGGGAAAAAAGTTAAAATGGAGTCTGCTTCAAGGCGGACCTGTGCATTGTATCAACGCTAACTCAGTATTGGCAAGCAATTGTGAATTTCTATACTATGGATACACACTCATACAGTATACATACAGTGTAGGTCAATTACTGATATCTACACATTACCACATGGGTTGGTTATACATGTATACGCAAACGCCATTAATCGAAACTAATCGCAAAAAGATGCGATCTAGGTTGTGGTTAACTAAGAATCAGATGAGAAGATTTCTTGCATTAGATGTCAGTTTTTTCTCAACGTTTGTTTTGTTTTATCAGAGAAAGATGTAGGAATGTTTTCGAGAAATTTGAAGGGGTAAAATTTAGTGGAAGGTGAGAATCATGAATAGTTTTGTGCGAAGCACTGCACTGGTGTTAGGGGATGTGACCAACCTTTTCTTTTTTATATATATATACTATATATACTACATAACGCTAGGACGACCTGTGACTATAGTCTGCACACTGTGCAGTCTGTAACTGGGCTAGGCTAGGCCTAGGTAGTGCCAAGTGATAGGCTACTGTGTTACTGTTACTGTTAGCGTTTTTATTTTAGGGCAGCCTAACGTTACAGCCTAGTCCGTGGAGATCACAACGTACAAAAGGTCCTCACCAGCTGTCTTCATCATCAGCATCCGATTGAAGTTCTAGCTCTCCAACACCATCGCCGATGCTTCTACTGTTTTTCCGTAGCCTTGTGTTGTCACTTACTGTTGATTTTATTCCATTTTCTGATGAACTCGGTGCTTTTGATGAAGGGAGTGATTGTGCATAATTATCTGCCTTTTGGCGTAACATTTCATTCTGTTTCTCCAGTTTTTCCACTAAATCTTGAAGTTTCCTCACTTCGTCCCTCTGCTCATCACTGCTGTCACCTAAATCAGTCATTTTCGAAGATTAAATCTGGTATTTTCAAGACACTTTGCAAGTTGATCATAAAATTGACCGATGTTTCTTGCGACTCCTTACGGCTCAGACTGCAGTGTGTGATGGATGTATGGAAAAAATATTATTTCAATTCGGATCCAGTTAAAGGTGACTGAGCACAACCTTCCTGTCTAGAGTCAATATCTTTTCTCAAGTTTTATTCATAAATTACTTGAAAATTTTTATATTTTTCACTTAGATATATTATAGTGAAAATAGAAATACTGAAAAATATTGTGGATATATCTTATTAAACTGTATCTGTTGTAGTAAGATTGCTAGGTAGTACAAAAAAGAAATAAGGTTTCAACGCTTTCAAATTGACTGCGTGGCTACTCGATCTTTACATTAACCGTGCTACAAGACAGAGTCGAGTGCCTTTGTGAATCCTTCCTGGCAATAGACCTGTTTCCAAATAGCCATTACCATTGATTGTGGGATACAGTTTTGGCTGGTGTGTGTCTTTTTTTGCCACAGAAAACGTCACTGAAAATGACGACACACACCAAAACTCTATTCCACAATCCTTTGTAATTGCTATTTGGAAATTGGTCTATCGTTGTTTTTAGCAATTGCATCTAACGGGGTGGAATGGGGAATAGGGATGGGGTTGCAGCAGGGTAGCACCAGGATTTGCCCGACAGGGGACCCAAGCTCGGCCGACAGAGGTCACCATTTCGAAACCCCGACAAAGGTGCCATGAGTTCCCAATGGGACGTACCTGGCAGAATTTAAGGCATGTGGAGCACACCAAAATATTGGGCTCTCTTTTAAAAAATATTAAAAAATCAGGTGCTTGCTTTGAAGAAACTTTGGTATTTTTGGAAGAAATCTGGCTTTTTGTAAAGACCATTTACATAATGGGGTGGTTGTTGAAGAAGTTTGCCCCTCATTTGATCAAAATCCAAAGCGTATGGAAATTATTCATTTTGGGTTATGTATTTTGTTGTAGGCCTACGCCGTACTTCTTACCTTGCACTGGCGAAGCCACTGGGAGGGGGAGGGGGTGGTCAGAACACCCAAACCTTGCAAATTCAAAAAACACCAAAAATAGCGTTTTTTTCTCTCTATCCTTAGACTTTTCCATCACCCCCCCCCCCCCCCCCCCCAATTAACGCAATACCTTGAACGTAGATATGATGATTTAGAGTTTATGTTGGAGTAACTTCAGAATTTAAATGAAAGAAAATATGGCTTTTTGGTGAAATTGAAAAAATTGTGGTTTTAGGAAGTGATCTTAAAGTTGACTGTCCGCCGGTGGTTGACTCAGTTGGCTTAAGTCTTTCATCGTCAGGAGAATCCAACGAGACCGGGGAATTTTCCGAAAATATTTTGTAATTCTTAACAAATATTTGAAAACCGAAGTTCATTGGAAAAGAGAATGACGATTTCATCATAAAGTTTTGGGGATTTTATTGACAAATGTGACCTTCTAATCACAAAGATCAAAGTAGTCACTGGGGCGACTTTGTCGGGGTTACTCTATAACATCATGCAGGTTAAGACCGGGATGATACTGAAAAATTTATCGACTCAGTTTAGCTTCCTGATACATATATTTTTAAAAATCTGAAGCTTAGATATTAAAGGAATTTTACGGCAGAAAACATAGGCATACGGAAACATTTCAGTTTCGGGAATTTTTGTACGAAAAATGAGCGCAACTACTAGTTGAAGCAGAGCGTACAGAAAATTTTGAAAAATTGGGCCCTCAGACAGCCAGAAACGACATTTCCCAGGCTTGTGACTAATAGGGGTCGAGGCAATCGTTATTTTGTAAGCTCTCGTTTACAATAAAATTTTCACTCCACTAGGAAAAAAGCAGCAACTTACGAATGATCAGAAAATTACCACATAAATTCTACCGCTATCGTTGGATGAAATGGTTTTGCACCTTTTTAGAGTAAAACTTCAATTTGCAACGGAATTAAAAGCATGCTAATGTTTCTACTCACTGGCGGCGGAAACGGGGGGGGGGGGGGGCGGGGGGGCACGTCCCCCTAAATTCTTAGCGAGGGGACGTCCCCCCAAAAAATCATGGCCATGGCCCCCCCGTCGGGGAAGGTCGGCGATTTCGTCGGGTAGGCCTAAAAATAATACAATTAATTAACCAAATGATTGCTTAATTAATTAATTAATTTAAATTAATTTTGATTAATTAATTGATTAGTTAAAAAAAACCTTAAAGGACTGAAGTTACCAGGTGGGTGATCTTGAGCACATTTTTTTGTTTTGCAATGCTATTTTAAAGCATATTGGGAATCGAATTTCGATCACTTATTCTTAGCTCTGTTATACCTCATTCCATGTACCTTCGTTGTCCTATCTCATCCCCCGTCGGGGAAGGGCGGCATTTTTGCGAAAGGTCTAAAAATGAAGAACGTAAAGGACTGAAGTTACTGGATGGATGATTGTGAACTTTTTTTTTCTTTATGATTTTTTTTCGTTTGTAACCCTATTTTTAATGCATCGATTTTAAGCCAAGTACACACTACGGCAATATCGGATCGGATTACTATCCGATTTCTGTCAGTTTTAATTAAAATCTCCTCCATTCATTTTCGGAAAGAACCAAAAATTTGCCATCCTGTGTTAATATACGATATATGAGAGGAATATGGAAGTCAAAAATATACTACTTATTTCGTGACGTCACATTGTCAAATGTAGCTTTCATCGAACTACCCGTATCCGATAAAAGTTTTCTGTGGATGTGGCGTCACGGAATAATTGGTATAAGTTACTTAGAATTTCGTAGTCTACACTGGTTGGCAATTTTTTGTTTCTTTCCGACCAAAGATGAAAGAGATATTAATTAACCCTCACAAAAATCGGAGCGAAATCCGATCCGATATCGTTGTAGTATGACCTGGCCTCTAATCGGTTTTAATCACTTCTTACTAGCTCTGCTATCCCTCCTTCCATCTTCAATCCGTGCGCGCAAGGTCATGCCCCCGTTGGGGAAGACTTCCCTCCCCCTGTTGTTGAGAGAAAATCCAATTTCATCGGGGATCTTTCATATACAGGCCCACGATAAAAAAATATGGACCTGATAACTTCACTCACCCCCGACGATCTTCTTAATTTTGCTTACTAGAAGACCATATTCTTCAAGAAAACTGACAATTCCAAAATTTCCTTACAAAAACGGACAAGTGGTTTTACATGTGCGGGCATTAACCAATGGTCTTTTTCTAAAGTCCTCCCGACCCTCTGGCAAAGGTCCGTTCGACATGCATTGCCCAATGGTCTGCCATCTGGCCCGTCCTGACAGTCGAATTCTAGAAACGGTAACGAAAATCGGCCAGGCTGTTTTGGGCTACACATAATGATAAACAGTGGGTTGAATATGTCTCCCCTTAAGTTTGACTGAAAATTCATTTGAAGCCACCTTGTAACGTGACATTTTTTCAAATTCGTTGGAAGAAAGATCATTTTGTCTGGAGTTCGGACAGTTACGAAGAAAATTTCATCTTTTTAGTGGATATTGCCATTGAATATAACAAAGATTAATGGTAGAGTAAAAAAAAATCAGTATGTTTTTGCATAATTTCCCTCCGAAAAGAGACAAATCCATTACATCTAATTGTAGCAGTATCTTGCCTTTTATCTGGTAGTTTTCTGATCACTTACCAAGTTGTTTTTTCTAAGTAAAATTCCTGTTTCAAAGGAAAGCTCAAAATAACGACTGCTCAAGTCTCGGAAATGCCATTTTCGTGTGTCTGTGGTGTCAGTTTTTTTTAACAATTTTCTTTACGTTCCGCGCCAACTGATGGGTGGCGCTCCGCTTAGATAGTGTTTTGGTCGAAAAAATTACTTAACAGAACAATGCATGCTTGCATATTATTCTTCGTTTTGGGGCAGTATTACAAAGTGAAAATTTTATTGCGAAAGAAAGCTCAAAATAATGACTGTATCGGTACTTTGTTTCTAGTTTAAAAGCCCGGCCGCGGAAATGCCTTTTCCTGCTTTCTGGAGGTTTTTAATTTTTCAAAAATATCTGTGCGCTCCACTTGTAGTTTTTCGGACAATATTATATTTTTCGGACAAGAGAAAAACAAAACAATTTTGTCCCCTCCCAAACTGAAACACTCCCGTCGGCCTATGTCAGAACATCAAATATATGGGAAGCCAAACTTTTCCGCTGAAACATTTTCCAATATGGTCCGAGGGCATTAATCTACCTGATGATATTCAGTAACCCCAACAAAGCTGTACAAAACTACAGATTACCCCCTACTTGAATTTCTTATAAGAAGGTCAATTTCTTCCATAAAAACACCAAAATCTGTCATAATATAAGTTTCAGATTGTAAAAAGTGGCAAAATTTTCCAATTTTGATGGACACTTAGTACAACAAATAACCAGATTACTCTGTAAATCACCCCGACATTCTACCTAATTTTGCTCTTGAAAGGCATATCACTTAATAAGGAACCCAAGTTTTGTATTATAACCTTACAAAAAAACAAATTTTCTTATATTAAATTCCAAAATTTCTGCAACAAAATAAGCTCTTAATTTTCAAGTCTTGGTTCAAAAAGGATAAAAACATTTCGGGCAAACTTTTAGTCTCGTCTTGAGACCTTAGTACGTAGGACAAGAACGATTAAATGCATAACCCCAACAGAATTTCAGCTGTCGCGTGTAAAACGTTTTTTAATTTGTTCATATCAAGGATAAATTCTTCAATAAATACCCCCAAATTTTAATTGTCATTACAAAAGCCAAATTTCTTTCAAAAAATAAACTTCAGATTTTGAAGTGTTTGTTGAAAAGAAGGCCAAAAATTTCGGCGCGCTGCGCGCTCCTCAGATTATGTCAAGTTACGTCCCCCTAGGACTAACCAATTGCCTTTGTAGGGGCCTTGAATTGCTGCCCCCCCCCCCCGTCGGGCAAATCCTGGTACCAAACCAAGGGCGAGTACTGGGGGGCAACTGATTTTAGAGTAGTTAGGTAACTGCGCCTCTTTTCCTTTGGATTTGAAAAATGATTTTAACAAAACCAAAATTACAAACATAACAACGCAACTGTTGATGTCCAAGAAATAGCCTATAGGCTATCTGTGAACGCAAATATTTCGCACATTTTTGTTCATTGAATTCATCGTAAAATGTTCCAAAAACGGCTTAGGTTGCACGAGAGAACTTGAAGAATCTCAGAGCTTCCAGGGCCCTAAGGCTGGCCCTGGACCCACGCCAGTGGGACTTCGATCTTCGAGCTCGTGATGTGCGCTACGCGCACATAGGGTTCGTTTCACGAGTACAACCATTCCATCTTGTTCATTGATTGTCTCCCCCCCCCCCTAAATTTTTATGACTCCGCCGCCACTGTTTCTACTCCATAGCGACTCTTGGATACAATCAAGATCTACTGAACTGATGAAGTTGTCTACAGTTTGTGACTACCCGAACTCCCGACATTGAATGCTTTTGACATTTGAAATGGTTTTATTTGTAAATGGGAATTGGTAATGTAGCAAGCTACTTAATCTGGTCATATTCATGGCCTTAATGACTCAGGCTCAGGAGTCAATGAACTGTTTACTTCCTTGCCTCCATCAACCCACATCCTTGCCTTTATTTGCTAATGAACTAGGATTAGCGACTTCTCCAAATAGTCAAACTGATCCTTGTCAAGTTTCTTTGTTCTTCTAATAAGCAGGTGGGTTCTTTTCTCTGAAATGTTTTTGCAGAAGTATACAGTGCTGTAGGTCCATAAGGAATGTTTTAACTTGTTCTTTATGATGGGCCACTGACCAAAGTAATGCTGTGGTTCTAAAGCTATCCCCCAAAGCTCCTTGTGGAGACTAGCTGGCACCCGGGGTCTATGTAAGTTCTTGTTATAGGGTGGGGAAGTGGCTAGGATTAGAAACTATCAATCGTTTGGACACTGACAATGGGTTGTTGCAGAAGAGGATTTCTTTGTCTTGGGGCAGTGACCCACCATCCTCCCTAAAACTTTAGTTAAGAAATTGCAAAGTTAAAGGGCTCCTCTCAACTGGACTTCACCACTCATCTGCTGACTGCTCCAGCTACAGCACCTATTTGTTCTTGAGTGTCTCGCCACTCTGAAGATATTTTATTTTCTGTGTGATCCTCCCCAATCACTCAGGTAAGAGTTACTATTTTATTTCTAAGTTGCTTCCTAGGCCAGACCCTATAGCTATGAGCTCATGGAGACATAGCAGTGCAGTAATTATTCAAATGAGTTATTTTTTAACACCGTAGATGATGTGCTGTTACAATCAACATTATTTATTTTAAATTGGCAATTACAACTTGCCAATATTCAGGGAGAATATTACTGTATGTCTACAAGCTACTTATAGAAGGCATGAATGCTAAATTTGTGTTCTTGTGTCACCAAGAGTTCCCTCTGTTGCGATTCAGCAATGGTTCATGGCACTTAGTTTGCTTAAGCCCGGTTCACACCGCCACGACGACCCAAGACACGACGGCGACCACCCAACGCGTCGGCTGGGGTATGGGCGGTGTGAACACTGCCACGACTACGATTCCGTCGGGTCGTATGCCGTCGGCAAGATTAAACATGTTCAATCGTAGTCGGGTCTAGGCGGTACTCGTTGTGTTGGTGTGAACTCGTCTTCGACGCGACAAACAGGCCTCATGCGGTTTGTCCAATCAGAGCGCAGCATTCACCCATGGTCTGTTCAGCGCGAAGCCAACTGCATGTTGGCAATGTATGCCTGCTAAGCGGACTGTGATTTTGCGTTGATGAATTGCCCACAATGGTTGTGCTGTACAGCAGGATAATGAACGAAATGACTCGAGAATAAGGAGCTATTCGTGTAGGGACCATCTTTTTTCTTCATTTTAACAAGTGAACAAAACGTAAGCGTGTTGGAGGCGAAAGACATACGAACACTTCTTTTGAAAAGTGGGGCGATGAATTTTGCGCTAAATCAGTCAGAGTAGACTAACGCCATGTGATAGACCTACGAACTGGAGGTTCGAAGACGGGGTAAACCCCAAAGATATTATAAGCATATATTCCACACGTTTACTTACACTTTTGCTGAAATTGATTCCTCATAGAGACGTAAATATCGGGGTGGAAGTGTAGATAAGACCTAGCGTTGACCAGTCTAACCGGCGATTCGTGTAAAAACTAAAGCCGCATTAGCAAAAAAAAAAAAAAAATCCATCGTTCAAAGAGGTCAGTGTGCGTACGCTTTTACAACGCATTACATACGCGAAGAAGACATTTCTCAGTGTATTATCAGGATTTTAGTTGATGCAAACTTCTGCGTGCTCGGAAAACGAACGCACTTATAAAAGTGCGTCACTTGAAGATACTTTGCACAGAAAAAGACGGAACAAGTCCGTTAACTTCAAACCAGTCATTGTGCGTTCATGTTCAAGCATTTACGTAGGCCTAGAATACCGAGCCAATTAGAAATTACTTCCTTTTTAAGGGGAATATTTTTCTTTCTACATTTATTTTCAAAATAACAAGTGTTAATACCTTTGTAAGACATTCGTTCGCCTACGAAGGCTGGCAGATAAATCTGCAATAGCCGACTTGCATTCATCCTCTTGCATGTAGGCACAAGCGTGCTGGGTGGAGACGGCGGTCAGAGCAGGGAGGTGTTAGAGGTCCTAACACCTCCCTGGTCAGGGAGTAGCACCGTAGTCTTCTTGAGCTTCTTTTTTCGCCTTATGTTTTTTGAAGAATTCTTTTGCCTCATTTTGAGCGGAGCTCCAGCTGGTGCGGGGAGGTGCGACCGCACGCACCCCCTCCTCCAGCCTACGTCCCAGGGAAATCACAGCCCTTAAGAGAAGCAAGCCAATGAGCCACAACTGGAAAAAAGGCCGTGGCCAGCCCGACTTTGACAATTCGGTTAGAAACTGAGCCGTTAAAGCCCATCTAACTTACTAATTCATATACCGAGTTCAATCTTTTAAAGGACACGATACGCAAACTTTGGACAGTGGAAAAGGCCTACTTTAGAGCCTGTACACGCCAATAATTTCTTAATTGCGACCCAGAGGCCAAAAAATGAACCATTACAAATTTATTGTAGGGCCTAAATCTCAAACCTGGAATAGCCTGATTGATGGCGCGCCACGTGCAGCGTCGCTCCATCGATTAGTGTCGGAGCGGTGTGACAAGGTATTTTCGTGGGTTTAGGAAGGCGCCAGAATGTCTACGATTTATGCAGATTGTCTACGACAGGTGAAGTCTTGTCGCGTCGTAGGTAGTCGTGGCGGTGTGTACCGGGCTTTACCAGTTCTTTCATAAATGGGAAGAGCTATTTGTCCTTGAGTTTGCTAAGAGTGCCAATGGAATAGACTAATGCCTGCTGGATAGTCTACAAAACATTTGGTGCACGTCTGTCTAGTTATCTGATAGTTGTAATTTATTAATGGATCATGTACTTGTGTTAATTTTTATTGTTTTAAGTGCTAATGCTTGGTACCATTATTTAAGGCAATAAGAGCCTTGCAGACTACTGTACATTTATGTTGCTAGGATATATTCCTGGTATGATTTGAAAGTTACCTCATTTAATGTAAATATTTTAGTTAACCTTGGTTAAAGCAGTGGCCAGGGGTACTGGCCTTTACTACCCCATGCCCCTTATTGCCCCTTGAGGGTACCCCCCCCCCTTTTCCTTGAAGAGTAAAGTTTTGGTTGCACTATTTACTGGGTCAGAGGAAAGTGATCCCCTAACAACGGCTTAGTATGTCTGGGCAGTGGCATGGCATTAGAGTATTGCAAGTTTAGGCCCCTGCATTCTTTTATTACTTCCTTCATTATTTTATTATTTTATCCTCATTACTTCTTATTATTTTCATTATTAATCCAAGCATCGTAAGACTTTTATTCATTTATTTATTAATGCAAAATGAGGTTGCATGTATATATTAGACCACTCATCTGCTGACTGCTCCAGCTACAGCACCTATTTGTTCTTGAGTGTCTCGCCACTCTGAAGATATTTTATTTTCTGTGTGATCCTCCCCAATCACTCAGGTCCCACTACTGTATGCTGTATGTTTTTGGGCCATGTGCCACGAGGGCTGTGGGCTTTGATGTTCCACGCTTGGGAGGCTAGATGCTGCCACCATAGGGTCCCCAGAGGTGTAACGGGTTGAGACGTCTGGTCAGGTCTATAGACGCCGGAGTCATAGTCACCCCCTGGACCGATGGGGAGGTTGTTGATGTAGGGAAGCCACCACCGTGGGCACTGGACAGAGACTAGATGGTTTTGAGAGCCATACACTACTATCCGAATGAACTGTTTTGAGACTGTTGTTTGTTTTTTAATTTGACTCTGAGGTCTGTAATTATATAGCAGCGTCCTTCAGCGACATTGAAATACTGATGTGAACATTTAATGCTTATGATATGATGTCACTCCCTGTTTGTATTTATGTATTGCATATATATGCTGCCAGAATTCATAGAGGGCCAGAAGCCAGGGCCAAGTACTTGTAATATATTTTGAGAGCTGTGGTCAACCTCAACTGATTGTTATTATGTTATTATTTTCTTGTTTCATTTAGTAGTAGTTAGCCCATGATAGAACGGAGTCAACAATCCGCATCCTGCTTGTATTAGTTGTGAGAGTGGGGTGAATGTCCCGTACCCAGCTGCTACCAAGTCGTAGGTGCTTGACTAGTAGTGTTACAGTAAATTGAAGACTTTATTGAAGATCAGTCTGTCCAATTTCATATGTCCGACATAAATCAAGACTGATGTTGGTTGAGCTTTCATATTTTGTCGTACGCTGAAAATGGAAAGTCTTTCTACTTTGTTTTCAGGTTGTATGAAAATCTGAAGATTATGTTGAAAAATATCCGATTTTTGTCAGAAAATTTGGGAATTTTGAGAGTTTTCTGGAATATGGTCTCCTCGTAAGCAAGATCAAGAAGATTGTGCGGGTCGGGGTGGGCTGGGACTGAATGAAATTGGAACCAGTGAAGGCTCCTTGACGAACCTGGATCTGCTCCCCGACGGGGGAAGCCTTCACTGACGAAAGGGCCATGCACACCCCCCCTCTGGCGCTATCCTTGGGTTGCAGGCGTCACTTTAAAAGACCTGGTAGTTTCTTCAATTGAAAGTCGAAAAATCCTCTCTGACTGTTGATCACCAGCTTTTTCTCTATGTCAAATTGTCAACACTGAGTTGCAGAAATTTTTCTTTTCAGTTTGCTCCAATGGGATTGGAAAATAAATAGTTCTTTAATTTGGAAATACGTACTTATTGCTGTATCAGTACGCAAAATATCACAACTATATATTGTAGCAAAACATACATCACATGCGGTGGTCCGTATCCCTTATCCACATAGATGCAGGGTTTATGTTGCGTAAAAAATTGTTACGGGACGTCTGGTGTCAGGATTTCTATCAATTTTTCTGTCTGCTTGGGAGAGCAGTCACATGTAATTCAAAACATAGTCTATCATATTTTCAAAGAATCAGGACAAACTGACTAACCGATCAGGACATTCCTTCTAAGGCTTCTAAAAAACGCCGGGGACAATCCCGATTAATCGGGACGGATGGTAACCATACAGTCGCAAATTACTTAACCCTAAACCTCCCATCCAGGACCACACTTTTCCTTAACTGAAATCATTGTGGAGCGGTCAGGAGAAAACACAAGCACTACAATCTTCACTTGTAGGCCTATTTGTCAAAATTAAAAGTACAGACTCACGTTTCCTTTTTAAGTAACTTTAGCACACATTTATGAGTGGCTAAACTGGACTGATGAACATGAACAAGTGCTAATGCATAAATTCGAACTGGTGTCATGATAGAACGTATAACCATGCATACCTTCAGTCTTCAAAGTAAGCTAAATGATCTTTCACATTCAGCAGATGAAACAGGTCGGACCAACAGAATCAATTTTTATTTCGTTTTTATAAATTTCCGGTTTTTTCTTTACAACTTTATGGGAGTGCGTCCCCCTACTGAAAAATTAGGAGGGGACAAGTCCCCGTATCCCCCGCTTCCGCAGCCATTGAAAGGGACCAGCATTCCAAAGTCCCGACAAAGGCAATGCGGTTTCCGACTAACAGAATTTGGGGCGCGAAGTTATGGGCTTTCTTTTAACAAATTGGACCTTTTTAAAATAGGAGCTTGTTTTGAAAAAAAAAAATGCAATTTTTGGAAGAAATTTGACATTTTGTAAAGACCATTTAACATCGGGGTGGTTATTGAAGAACCTTCCATTCATACTAAACAAAGTAGGTATATGGGCGACTGAAATCGTTTGGGTTTCTGCATACGCTGGCAGACAAAACTGGAATTAACGCGATTTTTTGACCTTTTTTGAATAAAGATTTGAAAATAAATCGCATATATTGAACAGATTTTGGAATTAAGTCAATTGCGTAGCAAGGGTTTGTGATTATTTTCATCTAATATAACCTTAAATGCCTATACTCATTTAGCTATATATTAGCTGAAGGTTAAACTTTGCAACTACACTTGTGGGACTTTTTCTTGTCAAAGTGTAATGTGTTTGCAAAATGCTATTTATGTTAATCTGTCTTCATTTGTGATATGATTCTTTTGTCAAACAACTCCATGTTTTTGTACTTATGATCTGTGATAATTTCTATTTGAAAGCAACAATTATCTTTAAAATATTATATGTTGAAAATTATGATTGAAATAAATGATGGCAAAAGGGGGTTGGCCCCTAGGAAAGATACTGAATTGGCGCCTCAACTCCCATCTTTGGTGAGGGGGTGATCTGATGAAAATTTACACAACTGAAAAATTTACTGGCTGTTTCAGTATCATGCGTGTGGCAGGAGTGTTGCAGAGATTTGCCCGACAGGGGGCCGGGCTCCTCGACAGCGGCCAGCATTTCGAAGTCCCGACAAAGACGATGAATTTCCAGTGGGACGTGACTATCAGCAGGCCCGAATTTTTTTTAATTTTTAACACTGAAATAATTAAACATCTTGTGCTTAGGTTGAATAAGAAAATTGAAAATTGTGGAAGAAGTTTGGCTTTTTAAATTTGTTAGGACCATTACTGAAGAATCTGCCCTACGTGTTAGCAAAATGTTATATGGGTTACTGAAACTTGTTTGGGCTTAGACATTTTATCTTCTTACGCGCTAAAGCTCTTAGATGAAACAAGAATTTTTTACCTTTTTTGGAAAAAGATTTGAAGATACAGAGTTATATTGTAAAAATTTTGGCCATTTAATGGACATGAAAAGAATTGGTGTGAAATTAAAACAATGGGGGTTCCTTAGTGATTTTCCTATTAATAGCAAAATTAAGTAGAATGTCGGGGTGATTGAACTTGGCCTGGGCCTTTTAACTGTACTAAGATTCCACGGAAATGGGAAAATTTGCTGAAAATCTCCCGCAATTTTTAACAAATATTTATGGTTATTCTGAAGCTTATATTGTCTGGGGGGAAATTGTAATTTTATGACAGATTTTGATTTTTTATTAAAAATATGACATTTTCAGAAGAATCAAATAGGTCTCCGGACGACCTGTAGTTTGTTGGCGACCTAGAGCCGAAGGTTGGAGGTCAGCAGACGTCAGTCTGGCATCATCTCCGAACTGTCCTCCTCGTGGCTCGCCACTCTGAACTAAGAATCTGCATTTCCTATTGGCAAATCGTTGTTGCTACATAATTTTGTTATCCAGTGCCTACGAATTGAGACTCTCCGATGAAATTTTAAAAGTCAAGTGATTTTCTCTTAGAAAAATTTGGAATTTTATGAAAGAAAATATATGCAAATAGCACTGTGTAGTTGCCGGTGTCACTTGATGATCTTATGTCACATATGGCAAATTTCCGATTTTATCACTTCCAGAGCTCGGAAAAGTTTACCAAACTGAAAGTATGATCGAGCAGGAATTGCAATTTGCGGCGGGCGAAACGCGCAGAAAATTTGCTCTTTTTTAAACAAATAATGACGAATATGGAGCTTCTGTTGGAGAGAATTCGGAATTTCATGAATGAAGAGTTGGGAAAGCCACACTGTAGATGACTGGTGTCACAAGTGGCAAATTTCCGAATTCTTCATTTTTCAGAGCCACCCTTCCCCCTGTAGCTGCGCCACAGGGTGTCTAAAAAAGTGCTCCATATGTCTCTTATCTAGTAAACTTCCGTGTTATTTAATTTCTCTGATAATGAATACGAAATGGCAAAGACGTTAAACCATGCAGGAAGGTGGTTCTAACGAATGTGAGATGTGCGCGTGTCGAAATTTTGGCATTAGAAACCATTCATTTTCCTGCAAAAGTTGCATGCAGACTGTGCACCGAGACATTTTCAGTTTCGTTAAAATGTGTTTGCCAATTTCAGCCGGCTGTCTGGTCATTCACTTAAGATTACACATTTCATTAAAAGAGTAGTTGACGATTTCTTTTCTTAAAATTCCTGAATATTTTACTCCTTCGTAACCACACCTGCATTAGAAATCATTCATTTTCCTGAAAAGTTTCATGTAGCTAGACTGTGCACCGAGACATTTCCAGTTTCGTTAAAACGTGTTTGCCAATTTCAGCCGGCTGTCTGGTCATTCACTAAAGATTACACATTTCATTAAAAGAATAGTTGAAGATTCCTTTTCTTAAAATTCCTGAATGTTTTACTCCTTCATAACCACACCTGCTGGTCTTTGCACACGAACCCTTGACATAATCATAGCTACCGATGAATAACGAGAGTATGTTTGAGATCCAATTGATAATTAAGAAGAACATCAATGAGACTGTAAGCGGGGGTAGAGCGAGAAAAATTTGGTGATTTTGTAACCTACCTGTATAGTATTTTGGTAGTACTCAACTTTCAGGTCACGAATAGGGGGTTCTTTTACGTTATCTCCCCCTGCCCCCTCTCAATTCGACGTCCATGATGCCTCGAGACCGACTCCCTGTCAGGGGTGCAAAGTTTGTACAGTCCTCATGCCATGTATGCAATCACATTCTGATAATATGGGATGGCATCAAAACTTGATATGACCTACACCCTTTTCTAATCTAGGATTTGGAGAATCACTTCTCAAGCAATTACATACTCATTCAGAAAGAGTTTTCACAGAGGCATATTTAGAGGGGGCACACGTCCTTAAATTTTCCTTGGCTTATTTTTTTACTTCGTAGATAGTTAGTTTTGCCTTTTCTTCTCATTTGTTTATTCATGTCGTGTTGTCTTTTTTTTTTTACAAAATCAATTTCAAAGAAGTGTTTCATTTTTTGGATATTTTGATATCAAAGGTCTAAACCATAAGCGTATATGAGACAAGAGCCCCCAGACGTCTGCAAGACCCGAACAACACCAAAATAACTCACAAAGCCTTTAATAATTTGCCCGAAGAAAATCATTATTATTTTACATTTCGACTACAATCCAAAAGGGTGTATGAAAATCCAGTGCGCACTCAATTCGGTGAACACCTCCCTGGTTTATGCATGAAGAAACAGTTTTCACAGTCTCTAACAACTTCCTGGATTCACGTCAACGCTTTAGTTTTGCCTAACTGTCACTTTGCCCGGAATGGTAGAATATTTGGGGGAAAGATGCAATCTGGAATCTATTAAATTGCTAGATGGTGGTCTTTTAGTTTTGTGAACGTTTTGCAATTTTGTTTGTTTTTTGTTTTGTTTTTGAATGTATGGATAAAAATGAAAAACTCTTCAAGCAAAAACTAAAATAATATAATAAGTTAAGATCCAACAAACATTAACGGTGGTCGAAAAAATTTCCCACCCCCTCCTCGCCAACGAATGGTGGCGCTCATCTTAGATAGTCAGTTTGTGCTAGGTTGTGTATGCTCTCCCCAATTCAATACGGGATAACTCCAAATATAAAGTATTTAAAAGATATTAATTGCAGAAGAGATCGGGGGGGGGGGGGGATTTTCGGTTAAAAATATTTCACTCCGTGCAAGCTGGTAATGCTATGTGGTATCTTGCAATATTCACTAGAACGCTGTGTGCATAACACTGCCCAAAGTATGGAAGTGGTACATTTTATCTAACAGCGCTCCCACAGAAACGAGAACTTTTAAATCATTTAAAAATACCTTTATTTCAAAAGTGACTCTTTATTTTTTGAAAACTTTTCAAAACCTATACATATAAATCATGTTTAGTCACAAATAAATTCAAGAAGTTTATTTCAACCCTCACAATAATCCTATCTTTCCTATATATTTCATTTGAAATATCCGTGTCCACGGCCGTAGCTTGGGGACCGGGAGGGGGGAGGGGGGATTTCCAAATGGTACATGCTGAACATTTCACTGTCCAAATAATGCTTCCAAGGCCCAAAACCATGAGAAATTGCATTTGATGAGTGTCCTTTTTCCCAAAATTTCCTCGGGAGATCCGGGATTCTCCCCTCGTAAGCTTTATTAAGTGTGTTGCTCTGTCTAACGAAATAAACCATCTTCAGTTTGAAATGATAGATCACCACATACACGGTCTGAAGAAAGAATACCGTAGTCAATGATTACCTTTACTATCTATATTCAAATAGCTTTTAAAGTGACTTAATTTAAAGGGCATATAAGCATTCCCCATAAACTTATTTTAAACAACAGCTAAATCTCACAAAAAGCCTCGTTTACTTTAACTTCATTCATGATATGTGAGATCATAAATAACGGTGTATCAACTTGAAGGCAAAGCAAGGGGTTAGCCTATACAGCACATAAATTTCTCAACGGCATCCAGTAAGGAACATATTAATTACAAAATGATTAGCAATCTTCAGCCATTCATGAAATAGGATGCCCATATACACCAATTGTAATTGGGGTGATTGCATTTTCCATTTAAATCAAATCTAACTTTCTTAAATGAGCTTAAGCTTGTTTCTTAAGCATGAAATTTAAAGAAGTAAAGATGCAAGTTTTAACTTCTAAAATGTGTATTTTGAAACATTGTATGGTTTTGCCTCTGAGGAGGTGCCTGTCAAAAGCGTGAAGCCCAATCAGACACACTTCGGCCGGGACGGAAAGTCAGAAGCGGATGAGCGTCGGCAAGGTTATCTAAGCGAGCAAACCTTCTGTTGGCGAGGAGAGTAATAAAATGTTTAGCTTTATAAGCTCCCGGTTACGACCGGCAACGACTACCCTGGTGTTCTAATATGCTTCTTTCGGATCACGGTAACACATCCAATGGACAATTACTATACCGCACAAGCGTCATATGTGCCCTAAGCAATAATAAAATTAGTTTACTGCTGAACGGGATCTTTGTGGCTATCTAAATCATCAGTCAAAGTGGCAGGCATATTATTCCATTCCTTCTGCAGCTGGTACTGGGGAGGAAACTAAATTTGTAACAAAAATGGAGGTTGTGCATCCCGCGACGGAGTTTTCTGGGTTGGGGTTTGTCGGAGGGGACCCATTTTCATTGGTTCGTGATTGATAAGTTCCACCCCTCCTTCCTCGTAACCCTCCGACCCGGTTTGGCAGCCCCTGCCTTGGAGACATCACTTTAATTCAATTCATTCTCTATCACTTTCACTTCCCATAGTAAGCATTTTACTGGCACTCTCACCGGTGTACCCCCACCCCTGTGGGTAGATCTAATGTTAAAAAATTACCAATAATGTAAAAATTCTTTGAACCGTTGATGTAAACTTGAATTTACCGATATAGTAAATTCCTACCTACATTGAACTCGCACACATTCCTGTTGGTACGTAGGACCATATGTAACCCTCGTTAAAGCAGTTTTTACATTTTCGGTAAATTCTTATTACATTATCGGTTCAAAGAATTTTTTACATTATCAGTATTTTTTTTTACATGATCGGTTGTTTTTACATTATCGATCGGGCCCGGTATTCAGTTACACAAGCTATCGGTAGTTTTTACATTAGCGGTTTATTTTTATATTATGGGTTGTAACAGGGGCTAAGCTCCTCGCCCGGCCTCAGTGGAAGTTGTTCTATCTGAAAAAGACAAAAAAGATAGCACGCTTTGACAAACAGGGTTCCTTTTTTTTGCAAATCTTTCCTCCCCTTTAGATTTTTCGTACTTCGTAGCGATAAGCTGAACGAAAAAACTTCGTCCGCTCCGCGGGCTAGCTGTAAGAGGTAATCTTGAATGCGCTGTGTACGCAGGCTACGATGAGAAGTCCCGCTTGTGTACGTGTTGCAGAAAAAAGAAACAGAAGAAATTGAAGTGAGAACGAAATTTCAGCATCTTCATCGGAACTGCTCACTTGGGTGTAAGACAAGTAGACTTTTAAAAAGATTTCGCGTCCCTGTAACCATAAAGTTTTTTGTTTGTAGACCAACGTTTGAACTTTTTCCTTCTACTACTAGCCTAGTTATTTGCTAACTAGTGTACGGCCTAGGCCTAACGTTAGGTCTAGTTGTGCGAAATGTGTACTAAGCGTATCTGACTTGTAATTGTATAGCCTATACGCATTGAGGCCCATAAGCCTACTCCATCGCACTGGCCAAGGGGTTAGTTAATATGGAGTTTTACGGCCCAGTTTCAAACCAGTTGGTTCATTTTGAGCCGGCACGACCTTTTTCTAGTTGTGATTCACTGGTTTATTTTCCTAGGCCTATGTACTTTATAGCCTAGGCTAGCCCCATACTGGAAAGTAGGCTAGAGCCTTTCACAGAGAGATCTTTGGCGTATGGAAATGTACACCAATAAATTTGGTGTACGGCGTACCTGGCTGCTACAGGGAAAATAACAACAGTTGGCATACCATTGCAACGATTGGTGTGGTGTATAATTCCAAACACCTCCACTTTGGCGTGATTCTTTGGCATATGGCAAATGTACTTTCCGGTATGGGCCTAGCCTAGGCCTAGGCCCCTTATTGCTTATAATATGCTGAGCACCAAGCACAATGGCAGTTAGCCCTCGAACATTGCTGTGTGTTTGTTACATGGCCTAAGCTCATTCCTCTCACAACACAGCCCTTGTGGGGATAACAATTAACATTCACAAACGTAGTCATTAACCAGGATGGACAAAATATGAAATAACTGACCTGGTTTAATACTTTTACAATGAACAAAAAATGCATTATTGTTGAGGTCTCACCAAAATAACTGCAAATAAGGATCATTTGGAACAAAATGTAAAGAAAAATCTAGCGTTTTATCGTGTTGTCGTCTGCAAGAGTAGTGGCCATTTTCTTACCGTGTATGATGGGATGGGAATACTTTGCTAAGTGACAGAGGCACATAGGCTAGTCTACGTGACATTCCGAAGAAGGGTTCTTCTTATTGTTACTGAATCAAAGAAGGTGATATGAAGACAGCTACGCAAGTGAAGTATCCCATTTCGCCAAGTTTCTCTCTCGTGACCTTTGACCTCCACTGAGAACAGTTGTTGAGACCTCGATAAAAATGACCCATTACTGTTACAGTCAAAATTGGTGCTGTACTGCCCAAGGGCTGTGTTGTGAGAGGAATGAGCTTAGGCCATGTAACGAACACACAGCCCTGTTGGAGGGCTAAATGGCAGTGGGCCTAGGTACTGTACCATCTTTTAAAGTCTTTGGTATAACCCAGTCCTCAAGCAGGCCTTCACACTACGCTCTGTTACATTTTGCTTCGTGTAGTAGGTACTTAGGCTGAACATTCACTGAAACGACATTAAATCACAACCAACCAGTTGCGAGGGTCTCACAATTACAAAAAGCCTTATTTTCTCACAAACCTGTCCCTGATGTAACTTGCCAAAGTCATGAACAATGTCACACCATCAGCAAATAATGAGGATGCTAAATTTCATGAAAAAGTGACATTTCATATCATTTTAATTCTGAGTTCACATCCTCTGTTCTGAACCACAAACACTGTCGCTTAATGACCTTTGACCGTTGGAAAACAGTTGAGACTGGGGTTTTTATATCGACCAATATGTGGTACCGTATATATATGACATATTAATGAATAGAACATTTCTGTTAATATCGGGTAATTGTCTTAACATGTTATGTCGGTTGAAAAAAGTAATATTTTGAATCATTTAATTAATGAGAGATTAATTGCTGAATGGAAACCCAAAAGGAGGGGTTAATTAATTTGAATATTGTTTTAGCAATTTGTTACTCCTATATAAGATGAAACTAAAAAATTTTGGTTTATTCCTCTAAGAAGTAGTTATCTATTTAATTGCCATTCTTCTATAGAAGGAATCAATTTTGTGCCAAGTAGTTGAAGTAGTTGTAGTCAGCCATTATAGGTGTAAGTCATATTTTGAATTAACCCTTTACCCTTGTTTGGGTCCTTTTGGACCCAGACGGAGAGTGCGGCTGTCACCTGTCTTTACTGTTTCCCACGGAGCCTGAAACTGCGAGTAGCTACCGGAAAATTTGGCCACAACAACGAGAGAGGCAATAATTTAAGGTCATGGGGTCAAAAGCCTACAGAAGCTGATGCGGGGCTTGCTGTGTCCGCTTTTCCACCCACTCCCGAGGCGCGCAAATATGCCCTGATTGGAGCACAATGGTAACGGGTTAAGATGTTATAAAAAGGCAATTTTTGCAAACCTCTAAAATCTGCCCAAAAGGATCATGAGATATAAAAACTTTTTGACAATGTAATCATTCATTAAAGTAGAAACTTCTAAGGAACATCGGATAAAATAATTAGTTGTTCATGTAAAAGTTATGGATATTGCATCAATTTCCTGACTAGTAAATTTTGAGGAGTAATAATTGGGAGTTGGAAGAAACTAATTTTCGTGAATCGATAAATTACAATAAGGAATGTACTGTATCTAGGGCAACTGAAAATGATGTTGATTTTTGATTGATGAACAGCGTACCTTAGGTTAGTTAGAGAAATTTGATTCAAATTTTTTTAAATTTCCATCCACAATTATTGATCAATGTGCACAAAATTGTCAAGAATTGAGGTAATAAAGAAGTTGTATTTCTGTGCTTGTTGCTATCACAGTTGATCACACTACAGTGAACTGTGTGAAAGATGTGTATTAGTAGCCTACCGTATTTGTCAGATATGTCTATGTAGAGCCTAAGTGCCTTTTATATAGTAATGTGTGGAGCATAGTATACTAGGCACTGATTGAGTGCTACTGTTGTATGACCCGGCCAGGATTCGAATTCCTGATCTCCCCACTGCAAGTCTGATGCTCTGATGCCATTGGCCATAACCCTGGGGTTAGATGATTTCAACATAGTTCTGCAACCAGTAGAACTTCCAAGCAAGGGTGACAAATTTCTGGGGTCCATCAGCCCTGATTTTAAGTAATTATTTAGACTACAAATGTTCCAAATGTATTTCCATCCTTTTAATCTTTTAATCCCTCTTGCTTCATGCAATTTTGAGGTATTATTTTTCTATTTTCTTTACAGAAACAAAATGTTGGGGATACTCTTACTTATTCCAATAGTGTTGTTGCTTCTTCTCCTTCTGTGTCCCCTTCTGAGATGCTATATTTCCTGCTTTGGTACAAAGAAACTACCAAGTTTCTCCTCAAAAAACAAAGATGAAAGAAGAACAACAGTTGCATTCTTCCATCCTTACTGTAATGCTGGAGGAGGAGGAGAAAGAGTTTTGTGGTGTGCTGTTAGGGCTCTGCAAAAAAAGTAGGTCTTTCAATATTTGCCTTTTTTTGGTTCATTATCAGACTGCATATTTCATCCTTTATTTTTATCATTATACTGATGCATTATACATATGTTAGAGAGAGCCTGAAGAGACTTTCTTTTTGGTATGCAGGGATGATTTTTAAGCAATTGAAATTGGTTGTCCAAAGGACAACCAGCTGCAAGAATTTGGTTGTCCTCCCAAAAATTTAGACGTCCTCCATAAAAGACATGTGAAAACAAAAAAGTTGTGCAATGTGCATTTTCTGGTTTCAAGACCATTGTTTTATTTTCATTGCACTGGCTGTTATTTGCATTGCATTATATCTAGCGTGAAAGTCACTTTATTGAAAATACACATGAAAGGGCTGGTGTGAGTGATAGTAATATCCAAAGTAACAGTTGGGGAATCTCCGAGACTACAGAGGTATGGCCTGAGTGATCATTGCTATCCCCCCCCAACCCAACATTTTATTCATCACTTACTCAAGGAGGGACAAAAGACATTTTTTCTCCTGAAAACTTCCCAACGTTCCGTAGACGCAATAATAATGTGATCTTTAGACACCCTATTCATACATTAGGACATGCAGTTGTACCGTCAAAATATGGTGCATTAATACTAAACTTGAACGGTAGCCTACATATCACGATTTCTGAAACTCATTCCTTTTGAATCAAAATCTGACGATCGTAAGCATGAAGTGTCTATTGAACAAAATGCCTTTTTAAAAGCTTGTTTGTTTCAGCTTTAATAGTGTTTGACCGATTATGCTATAATCGGCAATACAGTACCCTTTTACCAATTATTTAATTAAACTATAGGACCGATCCCGATTATTACAAAGAGGGAAGTCACCGTGACACGTTTGTCCCTTAAGCCCCTTGCATCTAATATATTGTATTCCCGTAACCAGTTCAGGGTGGAAATATTGGGAATTGTTACGAACGGAATATCTTTTTGTACATGTGTCATATTTTCACTTCAAAAGTGGAGATACAAATTAACCGATAGTACAGTTGAATTGTTTGCAGTCGATGTCACTGCCCTTTGATAATTTAGTTCTAAGGCCAACATCATGCTTTGTTTAGTTTTCATCCCTCAATCATGTCGGAACATTTGCTGTTGCGTAATGTACTGTAGCTGCTCTCCAGCTTTAATGAACCCGTGTTAGAGCAATCATAATAATCTAGCAGTTCTGAGCAGCAGAACAAATGCACCCGATTAACGTATCTTATGGTTCCTTCCGGATATAAATATCCCCGTATATTGTTAGCAGCTCTTGTCCAAAACTTACGTCTAGTTTAAAAAGAATGTGCAACTGAAATGCACGTAAGTTCGATCCTCGAAAAATCCACGTATACAGAGATTTGTGATGCCTCTTGGTGAATCTAGCACGGGTTGTCCCGGCTACGCTAGCTGGCTATATAAGCATGACAAGTGCGATCGTCGTAACACAAACTCAACGGGAAAACTTGTCTCGAGACCGAGCATTTTCACACACTAAATCACATAGGCGAAGGCGCGAGTTGTGATTGGCTGGCTACAATCAAGGCAATTGAACCAATCACGATGCAAGGGCCAATTTAAATTTTGCAATGGATCCTATGCATATGATGTCACCAAGCAAAACATGGTGTCTTGTTTGGCGGCAAAAAGGGACACGCACGTAAGTGTAATATACAGTATGCATGGGCCGAGAAGTTTGCTGCATGAGACCACGTGCATCACCGTTTTCGTTTGCAATGACGTCGTATGACAACATTGAATAAGTCCTACTGTAAATAACATTACAGACGGAATGCTGGGGAAGGCTTAATTTATGCAAGATAACAACCACCGAACTTCACAAGATTCTTCATGCTATGTGTACAAAACGTGCACAGATATGCATACAAAGCTTGGGGATTTGAAAAAACGGCGAAACACTGCAGCTACTGTAGATAGTCTGTTCTATGTGTTTTGTGCAAACTGTTTGTACAGCAACTTGCGCAGCGATTTCTGCCAGACAGCAAGGTATCCACCTTGAATGCAATTTTAATTTAAGGTAATACTACTGGGTTATAGCGGAAAATATCAAACGGCAGGGGGAAAATTTATACATTTGTGATGATCAGTGCATCCCGTTTTGGCGGGAAGTTAAAGGATTGAGTATTTACAGGAATTTTACCGAAACTAAGAGCAACTTTCAAGTTGCAATTAATCGGTGGTAATGATCTGTTGAATGGAGATATTTTACCAATGCCAATTATTTACCGATAACGGAATAATTGGCCCGATGCTGCTTACATAGCAACAAAGACAGGCGAACAGTCCTTTCCAAGAACTTTTCGCGCCAGCACGTTGAACATAATCCCGGAGAATGTGTATGAGCATGTTCTGTACAGTTCAGCTGAAACAATGATCATCCACAAGGCTGCTTGTTTGGCGTTGTGCATATCGTGGTCTGTCTCCAGGGTTGTTTTGTTCTGGTGTGCTTTTCGTGAAGGTACAGATGTGTTTTGTTATGCTAGTTCATGAAATGTTAAGATGTTTTGGTTGCATAAGAGTGTTTGTTGTACGCTTTGTGTCTCAATATACATTACCAAAGGTAATAATTAGTCGTCCAAAGGACAACCTTAGGTGGTTACTTTGGTCGTCCTGCAGAAATTTTGGTCGTCTCGGACGACCGGACGACCACTAAAATTCATCCCTGGTATGAAAAGTGTATTGATTTTCATGCAACATTTATGAAGGGAGTTAGTTAGATGAGGGAGTAATTTAGTGTCCAAATTTTGCATAGCAATTTTGCTGTTTCAGGGCTCTTCAATCACAAAATCACTATCAGCTCATATGTTTAATGTAGAAAATCTGATACACAATTTTGCATTTGTATAGCAATTTGTCTGTTTTGTGTAGCAAAATGCGATGCTATACCATTCCCTGTAGATGGAGTTTCACAGTATGGCCTAGTTTTTAACCAATTGGTTTAAGTCAAGAAGGGCATGGACTTTTACCAGATGTGGTATACTGGCTTATTTCCCCATTCCATTGCTTAAGCTGAACACCAAGCACAATTTGATGGTATGTTTAGTATCAGAATATTTTGCAATGAAAAAACAGAGCTTCAGACTTCTTATTCCCAGCTTTGTGAACATTCTTTCAATGTACTTCTTGCAGGTATCAGAATGTTGACTGTTGCATTTACACTGGTGATATAGATGCTACAGCAGAAACCATTCTCCAGAGGGCCAGGAATCGCTTTAATATTGTCCTCCCCAGATCTGTTGAATTTATTTTCCTAAAGAGGAGGAATTTTGTGGAAGCCAAGACTTACCCAGTGCTCACACTCCTTGGACAAAGCCTTGGGTCTGTCCTCTTAGGGTTGGAAGCGCTTTTAAAATTTGCTCCCGATGTTTATATCGACTCGATGGGGTATGCTTTCACTTTACCCCTATTCAAATTTTGTGGCGGGTGCAAAGTTGCTTGTTATACCCACTACCCAACAATTAGCACAGATATGTTGTCTCGAGTCGCAGATCGGACAGTCTCATACAATAACCAAGGGTTTGTTGCACGGAATCCATTCCTCAGTAAATTCAAACTCTTCTACTATAAATTATTTGCTCATCTGTACGGTATTGTTGGGGCACGAGCAGACATTGTGATGGTAAATTCCTCTTGGACTCATGGTCACATTAGTAGTTTATGGGGTATACCTTCTCGTACAAGTATCGTTTACCCTCCTTGTGATACTACAGAATTTCTCAGTATAAAGAACATACCCGATGAAGATAAGACTGTAAAATCAATTGTATCAATTGCTCAGTTCAGGCCAGAAAAAGATCACCAACTTCAATTAAGGGCTTTCAGTGAATTATTGAAGCGTTTATCTCAAAGTGAGAAAGAGTCTGTTAAACTGGAACTGATTGGAAGCTGCCGCAATGATGAGGACCAAAAGAGGGTGGATGATTTGAAGGCTTTATCTAATCAGCTGAATATTACAGACAAAACTGAATTTTTGTTAAGTGTCCCCTTTGATGTGCTGAAAGATCGGCTAGCTCATGGAACAATGGGTCTCCATACAATGTGGAATGAACACTTTGGTATTGGTAGGTTTGCTATCTGTTTTTTATTCAGAAAATGCACTCATGTTTATGTAAATTGCTATACCCAAGGACTGATTTCTTTTAAACGAAATTGGTCTCATCTCAATGTATATGTCACTGTTTTTGTTTCTTACAAGTTTGCCTCTAGTTGACATTCCAAATACAACATTTATGAACAGGCCTGATTTTAGGGAATATGGGCTGTGGAAGATGGTTAGAAATGAGCTGAGGGATTAAGGATTGAAAATTACCTTGCCCTTTGATGAATAATCTTTGTATGTGCTAGCTATAATGGGTGTGTCCCAGTTAAAGCCTAACAAAATCATATTTGTGAGTGATGTCCACAATTTGCTGACAAAATTTTATGTTTCATGATCTGCTGGAAATCCAAGCCTCTATGAAGGGAATGATTAATTGTCCTTTGGCTATCAGAACTAAGATTCTACAAGAATAGTTTTGTGTATTTGTATAAATCAGTGAAAAATTGTTGGAGATACTAGCAAGGGGATACAGTTTAGACCAGATTTGAAACATGTTGTTGGTTCAGCATAATGGTGAACCAACTGACTGCTTACTTCCAAGTTTAGCTTAGTTTCATTGCTTTTCCTAATCAGTTTAGTTCCATGCATTAGTTGCCAATTCAATAAATTCAATTTTGTGGGGAAGTCACCTTAGCTGTTGTCTGATGTACTTAATGTATAAAGGTTGTGCACATGACATCAGCACATTTCAATTTGGCATACTGGATGCCACTGTTCATCTGCAGTTGATGCATTAACCATACATGTGCACAACAACTCCTAAGGAACAATTGGTGCACATTGGATGCCTGGACAGCAAAATAGTTATGCAATGCAGTGAAACTGGTGCATGACCTCTTTAGAGGAATCTGAGTCCAAACAGCCCACTAGTTGGCCATTAGTGAAGGCCATCAGCCTTAAATATTTTTAGCAATTTTTTGTCAACACTCAGATGTAAACCCTCATATTCAGAGGAGATTCAATTGCAGGTAAACGAAAGAATTGGAAAGACTAAAACTGATAGCCCCCAGTTATAACTGACTAAATCAGACCATCACTTGACTATACACTGTAATGCTGCTTTTTGCCTTTGTCTTTTATTATTGCTGCAACCTAACAAAGTTTGAAAATGTGCTTTGTTTTTTTTATCACCAGGTGTAGTGGAATGTATGGCAGCTGGTACGATCATAATTGCTCACAATTCAGGAGGGCCAAAGATGGATATTGTAGTACCCTACAATGGACAAACAACAGGATTTTTAGCAAGCAATGAAACAACATATGCCGATGCAATGGAAAAGGTTTTCAGAATGTCATCAAAAGAGAGACAAGATATCCGAGAGGCAGCAAAGGCATCAGTTGTCAGATTCTCAGATGAAGAGTTTGCCAGTTCTTTTATAGAGGCCATACAATCATTATTTGTATGAAAAAATGCTCAGAAAACAAGATCATGGCTGTTTTTTGCATTATTTAGGAGCCTACTGAACAGAACAGTGCCTTTTCTGGAGGAAGAATGTAGGTTGCATAGATTGTAAACGTTAAAAATATATTTGTCATCCAGCTGGAATATGTTCCTCAAAAATTATTTTATGAAACTTAAAAAAAAAATGCTGAAAAGCAGTAGTAGTTGATGCCATTGAGGTTTGCTGTGTAATCGTAATAGTAGTGTCTACCAATTCCTATGTCCTGTATAGTGGGGAAATATTTAAAAGGAAACGGTCATGAAAATTCACTCCCATTTGAAGGGAAAATGAAGTCTATCCATACAGAGTCAGTTTACTGTGGTACCCCAATTCATGAATGGTTCATTATTGATCATGTGATGAAGATTGTGTTACTGAAATGTTCAAGTTAATGAAAATTACTCTTACAGTATGTTCAGACTGCTGTAGTTATGTACTGAAACATTATGGATGCTTTCAATAGATTTAAAATATGACAAGTTCTAATATCAATCAAGTTTACAGGGACTCTTTTTTCCCATTAACAGATTACATATTCATGGACTTTGGTATGAAGAATGTGCCAGTAAACATGTAGTTTTCTAGCTAGCTGGCAAGTTATCTTACAGGTCCTGTACCTGTTTAGGGATTCAGGTGGCAGAGGAGGGGACTGTAGCCTCCTTCACCTGCTGCCTCATATTCATTGTGCAAGTTTGTAAAATAAGAAACTGGTTAAATCAGTAATTTAGGGATCACTTGCCAATCAAACACACTGTGGAATAGACACACAGTTACTGGTATGAAGAGGACTAAAATGATGTTTTCACTGAAGTTATTTGTAAAAGAATGCAAAAGTTATGTTAAAGCACACCAAAAATCTTGTTCATCTTTTTGGCAACTTAAAATCTTTGTCAAGTCACCCTCTCTCCCTGTTTGACATTCAGGCAAATCCTGGTACCCCCTCCCCCAAAGGGGATACTATTCTAATATCATTGCAAGTACCAATATAGTAGCTCTGCTGGTTTGTTGGATATTATCCATTTGGTTTTGAATGGTGATCTCAATTCCAGATCTATCAAGAATACAATCACAAAATTCAAAATTGCTTCACAATGCCTTCATTACTAAAAGTTAGGTATAAAGCCCTCCCTAATTAGGGATCTAAGCAAACCAGAATTCTGGGTAGAAGATCAGACATCTGCAAGTCTGGTCTCCGGTATATCAGCTGGTTTCAGAGAGTGACTGAGTAGCCAGCTATGCAGGCTTATCTTTCAGCTGCTTAAATGTGTGCTTTCACTTTTAATAGCCAGTGTTTGCCAAAATATTGAAATGTAGTAAGAACAAAAGTAATTTAAATTTATTTCTATTTTAGGGCATATTTTGAAAAAAATTGAAGGTCTACAACAGTTCATTGTATGATCATTAGTGATTAAATTGGAATAGCATTCATCAAAGTTGGCTTCTTCTTTTTAGCTGTCGTGCAACTGTTCTTCTCTTTCTTAATTTTGTACCCAATGAGAATGTTTAGGTAATGTTCCAGTCCTATTTTCATTTGGAACTAGTCATGCACTTATGCATGAAAGAGCAGTACCAACTGAGAGCGTTACCCCTCCCACCCCAACAAAAAGTAGTTTCTGACGACAAGTGTCCATCTTTAGATATTATCGACTATTTTGCTATGTCAACCATAAAATTATTTGACTAGATTAGGAATAAATCTGAGTGTTTCCATGCAGAAAAATGAAAGAACTAAAATATAAAAGGCACACCAACACCAGGCGCTGAGTTTATCATTACATTACTGTTATATTCTTCTATTTGAAACAGGGTTTGTAAGTTTCATATTTACAATTTTTTTTTCCAAAAGTTAAATAAGTTTCTTAAATAAACATTGCCATAACACACATAAATTTTTAATTGAAGGTGAACAAATACATGCCATCATCCCCCAACTCCCCAAATTAAATGGAGCTGTAGCAAGAAGTAACACTCAAATTACACCATTCTAAAATCAGCAACCTTTTGAAGATCAGACTTATTGAAAATGGTCACCATACATTATGTGAAACAACCATAAATAAATTCACCTACCACTTAATGTCTAAAATGCAATTGCCTGGCAGATGTTCCCACACACAGTTACTCACAGTTTATAACCACTTCTATCATTGTCATATATATTGTTTAACCATACTTTCAATGATTTTGCAAAATCTAAGCATTAGAGCAGCTACCGTAAAAAGTGTAGGATGCAAACATTGAGTCAAAAACCTACCTCCTACCCAAAGATCAGTAATTAGACTGTTTGTACTTCACATCAGGTCTAGACAAAAAGATTCATCAAGATGTCTTTAAAAGTACACTTTAGTAATGCACAATAACTCGTCCTCACATAGATGCAGTATTATCACCAATTCCTGGTTTTCACATCAAAGAAAATTGTTGCAAACTTCGAAATGTTTCAAACTTACATGTAACATACTGGAATGTATTGAATAATTACAAAATTGGATAAATTTCATCAGCTTTTATTATTTACATCAAATATAAAAATGGGATCCTCCCATGATGTGAGGTTATCACTGTATGTAAAAAGGTAATCACCCTACATATGATGGTAATCAGTATTCATTATTTACATCAGATATAAGAATACGATCCACCCATGTGAGGTTACCACTGCATGTAAGACGGTTATCACCCTACATATGGTGGCAATCACTATATGTGAGAAGGTAATCACCTTTGCAGGTCTTGAAATTACCAACCTATGTAATCTATAATACCATTTTGTCATTGCAAAGTTCCTGAAAACTTAAAGAAAGATTACCGACTGACAGTTAAAAAGAAACTTATTTGTTCACAGTCATAACTAAACCATTACAATTTTCTACAACATGATTTCAGAAAAACATAACAAACGCCAGACTGTATTGTAGGAACTTTCACTGCACTCAGTTGTGTTTCTCCTTAGACCGTGAAATTTGAACACCAAGGCAAAGTTTTGTGAATAACCCACTAGCTCAGAATGACCCACAAATCCCTTGTAATTTATGCCTAGCCCACCACTTCTACCTTTGTCCCAAAATTGATCCATATCCAAAATATTGTAACCTTGCTGTAATATGTTTTAAGACAACAGAGTAGGACATTGAAATTCATAGACCAACTACAAGGTAAAAGTTTCATTTTTTTCCAATTACTGATGTGTAGGATATGGTTTCAAGACAAAACTTTACATTAGATCTAAATTGACAAAACTCATGTATATGAAGCACTGTCAACCTAAAAAAAAAAATAAAAAAGAACAGGGCAGACTTACATTTCAGCAGAAAGAGTTCACTAAGCCTTTTGGCTTTCTGGTTGTCTCTAGAAGGAGCTCATACTATGAATGCTCAGTAAACAATTCCCTTAATAGCAATGTCCATTACCAGTCATGTACTGTAAATGTTGGGGAATTTAATGAAAGAAAACATCAATTTGTGCTGTAACAGAAAGACATCAGCAAAGGCAAGGTGTGAAACCTGGATAATGTGCCAAAATTTGATTGTGCTGTGTTGACAAGGCTATTTGAGGAATTAATTCTCCTTTTTTCCCAATGGTTCCCCAGTTTGGGGGGCTAATCAAAAGGAATTCCTATAAGCACCCATTACAGAAAACATCAGAATCTCATAGACTTCTAAAACTTCAACAACAAAAGTGTTGGCTCAATACTGATTTCAAACTTACTCATGAAGTAACATTGAAAAGGCAAATTTGTATCACATGCAAAACACATCCTATTGAGTGCCAAACTATTTTAAAATGCATCTTCAACAGAAGAAAAACATACTTTGTTGTACACATGGACTGTAGAAAGATTACCCTCAAAACTGACATGGTGATTTTAGTGTAATATATGGTACAGCTGAACTTAGACCCATCTTCCAATACTAAACACATCTGAATACCACAAATTATTTACAATTATATTACACCTTAAATATTGCTATAGCACTTCAGAATACTTAACCTCCTTGTATGGTCTCTTCTATAAGCCTCAATTTAAATGTCATATTTAAAGTAACCCTCTTTGGCCAATTTGCAGTTTGAAGATGGTTTATACTTATTTTTTTTTTTAACTTTTTACATGATCCTGTTATTCTCATTTGTGTGACTTTTTTCTGTTCCCCTTGCTGTGGCTCAAGAGGTTAGTTTATAAATCATGGAAGATCAAGAATAACCAGCTATGATGTGCACTATCATGAAATAACTATAGTATAATTATTTTTACTCTTCTGTGACAGCATCCAAAGCAATGAAGGGTAGCCATCGGGAGGGTCTGGTTTCAATCACTGGCAGAGTCAAAGAATGGCATTCAAAAAAAATGCACACTTTTTTCATCTCACCTAAATTATCAAGTTGGTTAGCCACCTGATGAAAAATTGTAACTTATGATCCATAAAGGCCTATCCCACATACATGGTCCCTTTATACTGTAAAACAACTGCTCTACAAAGCCTGAATTCTTTGCTGTTCTCATGGACATACATTTTGCTTCAATATGTTCCAACCATACAGTTGGTCTTGCACATTTTTTGCAATGAAGTGTGCATTTTCTCTGGACACTATGGCTAATTACCACACTTTGCAAAAGATTGATTATGTCAAAAGAATAGATTATGAAACAAACAGGTGTGGCAGCACACTGAAAACAACAAAGGGCTACTAAACCTTTATCAAAATTGTCCAAATACACAAAACAAACAAAGCTGACTACTTTTAATGTTTCCATTCAAGGATGCTTCTTTTTCAGTCAACTGTGCATCTTTCATTTATTTATTTATTTATTTTTATTTATTTATGTTTTTGAAGGAACTTTAATTTCATATTTTTTTGAAGGAAAACTTGCTTCCATATTTTCCTTTGCATGTTTGACTTTGTCAGTAGGGCAAGAATTGTTAGTGGCAAGCCAAACACAAAGTGGGAGGAAAGCTGGTGCCCCTGGAGAAAAACGCAAGTACATCAAGCAGGATTAGACTCATACGTATGTGAAACACATTTTTTTTAGCTGAAGAAGACCACTCTGTCACTTGATGACCAATCCAAATAAACAGGTTACAGGATCCAAGGGGGAGCTCCCTTTTTCGCCAGATAAACAATAAAACATACAGAAAATTAGCAGTGCAAGTCCCTCATTTCCCTGCTTTACTCAAGTGAGCCCCCGAATGTCTGGATCTGTGCCTGGGTTCACCTTATGTTTTAATTCTGTGGAGTAATGTCAGCTCAATCAAATATGAGCTAAGGTAAGCAGTTCCTGTCTGATTTGATAGCAAACTGTAATTTAAAATGGATTAAATCTCATGTAAATATCTGTAGACCGGGAGAAAGATTAAAACAAAGTAAATTGCAGAAAAGGCACCAAATAATTCACAAAAGAAAAACACAAAGGCTGCAGAAAAGCCAGATATTTCATGCAGGGTTTCAACACTATTGAAATGGGAATAGGGAATATTTTGTACTGGAAAATAATCAGAAAGCCAAAAGGCTTAGTGATTCCTTGCCGCTGAAATGCAAGGCCTTTTTTCACATTGACATTGCTTTGCAATGTTTTTCAATTAACAGGGCTCCATAATGTGTCCACAAAGTACACATGCAAGGCATCCAATCTTCCTACATTGAGATCCCCCTTGCCCATTGTGAACCCAAATGACATTTGACCTCCACCAAAAACTTCTGGGACCATGTATTCACTATGTGCAATCTACAGGACAAGTTACCGGACCCTACAGGTGACCTTTCTTGAAAGACTGTGCAGGAAAGCTTGTCAGGCTTTGAACATGCTGACTCCAAATGAACTTTGACCTTTCAGAAAATCAATAGGGATCATCTACTCAATATGACCAATCCACACACTAAATATGAGCACAGTCACATGTACCGTTCTTGAGATATCATGTTTACGAAGTTTTGACCTTTTGACCTCTCATGACCCCAAATGACCTTTGACCTCCACCAAAAACAATAGGGATCATCTACTCAATATGGCCAACACACTCGCCCAATATGAGGATAGTCACATGTACCGTTCTCGAGATATCGTGTTTACGAAGTTTTGACATTTTGACCTCTCGTGACCCAAATGACCTTTGACCTCCACCAAAAACAATAGGGATCATCTACTTGATATGACCAACCCACATACCAAATATGAGAATAGTCACACTTACTCTTCTTGAGATACCATGTTTAAAAGCAATTTCTAAGGAATTTTCCTATTGACCTCTCGTGAAGCCAAATGACCTTTGACCTCCACGAAAATCAATAGGGATTATCTACTCAATATGACCAACCCACACACCAAACATGAGCATAGTCACATGTACCGTTCTTGAGATACCGTGTTTACGAAGTTTTGACCTTTTGACCTCTCGTGACCCCAAATGACCTTTGACCTCCACCAAAAACAATAGGGATCATCTACTCAATATGACCAACCCACACACCAAATATGAGTATAGTCACATGTACCCTTCTCGAGATATCGCGTTTACGAAGTTTTGACCTTTTGACCTCTCGTGACCCCAAATGACCTTTGATCTCCACCAAAAACAATAGGGATCATCTACTCAATATGGTCAATGCACACACCAAATATGAGATAAGTCATACTTACCCTTCTTGAGATACCGTGTTTACAAGCAATTTCTAAGGAATTTACCTATTGACCTCTCGTGACCCCAAATGACATTTGACCTCCAAGAAAAACAATAGGGATCATCTACTCAATATGACCAACCCACCCACCAAATATGAGCATAGTCACATGTACCGTTCTCGAGATATCGTGTTTACAAGGTTTTGACCTTTAGACCTCTCGTGACCCCAAATGACCTTTGATCTCCACCAAAAACAATGGGGATCATCTACTCAATATGACCAACCCACAAAGCAAATATGAGATTAGTCACACTTACTCTTCTTGAGATACCATGTTTGCAAGCAATTTCTAAGGAATTTACCTATTGACCTCTCGTGACCCCAACTGACCTTTGACCTCCACAAAAGTCGATAGGGATCATTTACACAACATGACCAACCCACACATCAAATATGAGCATAGTCACATGTACCGTTCTCGAGATATCGTGTTTACGAAGTTTTGACCTTTTGACCTCTCGTGACCCCAAGTGACCTTTGACGTCCACTAAAAACAATAGGGATCATCCACTCAATATGGGCAATCCACATGCCAAGTATGAGATCCCTTGGAGTTACCCTTCTTGAGATATCGTGTTTACAAGCCAAAGCGTCACATACGCACACACACCTACACACCCACACACACACACACATACACACGACATCACCATCGCATAGATTCCTTGCCTGCCTATGGCAAGGAATCAAAAATGGCCTATTTTTACCCAGGTTGCCCATCATACAGTAAATGCAAATTAAATCTGATCACACCGCCTGCAACTGCAAGGTTTCACACTTCAAACAGTACACACAAATCCAAAGTTGTTCAATATTGTGATAAAAATTCAAACACTTCCATTTTCCATGTAGAGTGGGAACCATGCTGCAGGTAAAAAGGCACAAGAGGGAGACATTTAAAAGAGATTTTTCAGATTGTGCTTGTTTGGACCTAAAGAGCCTCAGTACATTTCAGTTGCTTTCTGATAAAAAATATTTCACTGTGTTTCATCTTTGATCAAAGATGCCAGCCGTTTCATGCCCTGGAATGAAAAGTAAACAAGAATGAGTTTTAAATTCTATAAGGTTTATTTAAACAAAATTATGGCAGTTCACTAAGCAAGATATATTTTAAATTCCGCAACATATTCAAGTGATTGAACTACACATTTACCCAGCTACATCAGATTGACCATTGCTTACTGTTCACACTCTCCAATGCAAAGTGTCAATGTGATTGTAAGTATTGGATTGGTTTTTGGTTTCGATAAAAAGAGAAACCTATGCATTCATGATGGCATGTGTGTGTATGTATGTGTGTATGTGCGTGTGTATGTGTGTGTATGTATGTGTGTGTGCATATATGTGTGTGTTTGTGACACTTTGCTTGTTTACATGATATCTTGCAGGGATGAGCCTGGTCTAATAAAAAAATCACTGAACATTGCTGGGCATACATGACTGACGCCGAAGGCGTCAGTCAGAGCGCGAAGCGTGCCGCTTTAACGGGTGGGGTCCAGGGGCTAAGCCCCGGTGGGGGTCCAGGGGGCGAAGCCCCGGAAGCTCTGAGAAAATAGAGTATTCAAGACATCATTTGGAGGCCTATTTTAATCAGTACATTGGTAAAATAAAACACTCCAAGAAAAGTTTTCAGTCAAAATAGGCCTAGGCATAGGCTAGGCCTAGCCTAAGCTATGCCTAACGTTAGGCTAGACCCTAAGTAGGCCCAGCCTACACTGAAGCATGTCAAGTTGAACAGTTCTTCAATCGCTGTAAAACTTGTCTCAGTGGTGAAGATGTCCATTAATCCCGATTAGAAAACCTTGGGATAGCTGTAACGTTAAGTTGTAACAACTAACGTTACGATGTTGTATAACTTTAGGCCTAACGTTAGACCTAGGCTAGGCCTATGCTGTTTCAAAGTTGCTCATCTTGCGAATGAAATTGCCGGAATGGCTCACAATTGCACCACATTAATTCACTTCAGACTATCACTTTTCGATATCTAAAGAAGTTCTTTCTCTATCCAAGACCAATATTCCATTTATATTAAAAACTGTTACATCAACTTTATAAGCGGCCGACTCATTTTCCGATCGATCACAGCACAGGTTACTGCATGCTACAGTCAACTGCTGATGATCGTGACAACTTACACATGCACAGATTTACGTACTGAACTTACGTACGTGGGCAAGTGCATGATAAACGTGATTCACTTTGACTGGGAGTATTACAACTCCCTGCAGGCAGGATAAGCAATGATGGAGATTGCAGCGGTAACGCCAGTAATAGTCCGGGGAGTTACAGTACAAGAGCGACGACCCACTGAAAAATAATGCTGTCAGAAAACCACGGAAATTGGGAAAGGTAAATCACGGAGGCAGGAAAAAAATCACGGAAATCCGCGAATTCACGGAAAAAGCTCATCCCTGATCTTGAGAAGGGAAGATCTGACAGTTCTAAAACTTGGTACACAATACTCCATATTAAGAGGAAGAACCCTCTTTATTTTGGTTGAGGTCAAAGGTCATCTCGGGTCACTGGGGGTCAAAAACCAAAATCCTCGTTTACACAATATCTCAAGACAGGAAACTTGGATTAATTTTAAACTTGATACATTGATGCGTTATGATGTAAGGAAGAACCCTATTGATTTTGGTGGAGGTCAAAGGTCATTTGGGGTCACATGGGGTCAAACCCAGAAATCCTTGTTTACGCGATATCTCATGGCAGAAAACTTGGATTCATTTCAAACTGGATATGTTGATGCATTATGATGTAAGGAAGAACCCTATTGATTTTGGTGGAGGTCAAAGTTAATTTGGGGTCACGTGGGGTCAAACCCTGAAATCCTTGTTTACATGATATCTCAAGGTAGGAAACTTGGATTCATTTCAAACTTGATATATTGATGCGTTATGATGTAAGAAAGAACCCTATGGATTTTGGTGGAGGTCAAAGGTCATTTGGGGTCACGTGGGGTCAAACCCTGAAATCCTGGTTTACATTATATCTCAAGGTAGGAAACTTGGATTAATTTCAAACTTGATATGTTGATGCGTTATGATGTAAAAAAGAACCAGATTTATTTTTGTGGAGGTCAAAGGTCATTTGGGGTCACATGGGGTCAAACCCTGAAATCCTTGTTTACATGATACATCATGGTAGGAAACTTGGATTCATTTCAAACTTGATATGTTGATGGGTTATGATGTAAGGAAGAACCCTATTGATTTTGGTGGAGGTCAAAGGTCATTTGGGGTCATTTGGGGTCAAACCCTGAAATCCTTGTTTACATGATATCTCAAGGTAGGAAACTTGGATCAATTTCAAACTTGATATGTTGATGCGTTATGATGTAAAAAATAACCAGATTTATTTTCATGGATGTCAAAGGTCATTTGGGGTCACATGGGGTCAAACCCTGAAATCCTGGTTTACACTATATCTCAAGGTAGGAAACTTTGATTCATTTCAAACTTGGTATGTTGATGCATTATGATGTAAGGAAACACCCAATAAATTTTGGTGGAGGTCAAAGGTCATTTGGGGTCACATGGGGTCAAACCCCGAACTACTTGTTTACACTTTATCTCAAGGTAAGAAGCTTGGATTGATTTCAAACTTGATGTGTTGATGTGTTATGATGTATGGAAGAACCCTATTGATTTTGGTAGAGCTCAAAGGTCATTTGGGGTCATAGGGGGTAAACTCAGAAAAACTTGTTTAGGATAGCTCAAGGTACGAAAGGTGGATGGATTTCAAAATCAGTGTGTGAATGAATTATGGTGAGAAGATGGTCTGTATAAGGTTTTTTCTGTGGAGTAAAAGGACATCTGGGGTTAGGATCAGTCAAACTTTGAAAAACTTGTCAAAATGGGATATCTCAAGGTAGGAAACTTGGATGGATTTCCTATTTAGTATGTGGATGTGTTATGGTGAGTTGAAAGTACTGTATCTGTTGTTTTTGGTGGAGGTCAATGGTTATCTGGTATCACCTGGCGTCAAACTCTGAAAACCTTGTTTGCAGAATATCTTAAGGCACAGTATGAAATATGGTTTTTTGAATATAGAAATGTTTTGGTTAAAAGAAAAAAACCAGTTACTTATGGGTGGAGACAAAGGTTATTTTGGGTCACCAGTTGTTACAAGAAATGTAGCATTTTATTGAAAAGAGCATGTATGTATCATCAAAACCTCAATGCATTTTTGCATTCTGGTTAAGTTACAAATCAGTCCTATACAACAAGCAACAGGTTGAAACATCGGTTGCAGTTTAAAACCACCCCATGAGACGTACTTTGTCAATACAAAGAAACAAATATAGGCAAATTTTTACATGACTCACTTAAAATATTATTTCGGAATAATATACAGAAGTTTCAGCAAATACATACAGAACAAATGTGTAAAACACAAACCTCATCCATTGCTTCATCTGTACACATAGAAAAGCACGCCCTCAAGTACTGTGATGGTCCTTCAGTCAGCTGAAAAACATCTCCAGGAACAAAAAGAACTTCCTTCTCTAAAGCTTTCCGCATAATCAAATCTTTGGTATCTTTAATGTCAGGCAGTTTTATCCACAGAAACATACCTCCCATTGGTACATTCCACTCAGCCAATCCTGTAAGTTAGAAAGCATTATATATCACCCCTTCACCCGCTCACATAACTTTATGAAAAAAAAAAAAAAACCCCAAAAAACAAGAAAATGATTTCTGCAAGGAATGTAATTATTTAGCCTAATGGGGCTGGTGAAAGATACAAAGGTATTTTAAAGACAGCATTATGATGATACTTCCTCCATTCGTGAGTTTCTATTGTACATTTCTTTAAATAAAGCTTGCTGTCTGCATTGATAGACAATTATTACAATAAAAGTTTGCATTATAGACATTATGCATAACTGTATACTTAAACTAATGTTAAAATACTGTCGCAAGTCCTGGCTTTAAGGGTGTGTGTGCATTTTCTGATTACAACCTACTCCTCATTAAAAATGAGTCCCTCTCAGTTTGAGTCCTATGATCAGGCTTACCTACCTACACTTGACTAGAGGCCTGGAATGGTCAAGTCGGAATATTCCTTTCTGATCGTTCACTGTGACTTAAAATCACATTCAGGTAATTTTGGTGCTCAACTTGAGCAAAGTTTCATCATACTTTTATCACCTTAAAGGCTAAAACAACTACACTGTTTTTATAGTCGTGGCAAGATCACAGAAAAGACGGACTAAAGTCAGCTATTTTTTCCCCTTCCACAATGACCTGATAACTGAAATTTGAAGCTGTCTACATAGAATCATGCAGAAGCAGACGCCAAATAAAATCTTCAAGTTTGAAATAAATTATATAATGCAATATTAAAAAGCAAAAGAATTGACAAGATGTAACAAACAAGGCATGTCACTTGATGACTAGGTGGAGAAAAAAAAATTGATCAGTCAACTTAAAGGCACCATGTCAAGAAAGCCAAGGTGCAGTTAGAATAGCAGAAGAGCCTTATCCTGATACTGCAACATGTACAGCAGCAAACCAAGGTCAAGATAACCACAGCTTAGCTGAGGCAGCTGCAGCATGTGAATAGGACATGGTGCCGAACACCAGACATCCGTTATTTGGAAGGAGATTAAACCGACAAGTTAAATTAATGTTAATGTTGGAAGACTCAAGGAGATTATACTTGATAAGCCACTTATTTGGCTAAAAGAATGCCTTTCTTTTATTAGTATTCTATTATTTTATATCTTTACACTATCACTATCATTCATGTCTCAAAATCCTATCACAATTGGCTTTTCACAGAACAAAAAATGCTTTGATAGGTACAGTAGGTTGAAACCACTACCAATTAAGAGGCAGGCACTGCTGCCCTAACAATGACTGGTTGACTGCAATTAGCCAACTGGAAGGGCTTGTCCCTTCCTTTAGAACAAGCCTCATTAAAATGAGCTACAGGGACAGGAGTCTTTTTTATTTCGATGAATAGTAATAAGACCATGCTCACACTTTCAGAGACAAACTCTTAACTCATGAGACTGTGCAAAACAAGATGCAACGTTTTCTTTTGTTTTCAAGCGAATGGCAATGCTGTGGCAGTAGTGAAAAATTTCAGACTGACATTAGATGTAACAGATGACAGACAAATTTTGAAGGAACTACTTCATCCATTGTAAGTCTTGTAGAAATTCCAAGAGAGGGACAAAAGAGCCAGGATCTTACGTGACCTGGAAAGTGCAAACCTCATTACAAAGCGAGCAATCTTTTTCCAAATAACAACTCCCTGCTAACACAAATTCCAGAATAATTGAATTCTCACCTGTGAGCCACTTATCTGCAGCCTTTAACATCACATCTCGTCTCTGAAGATAAAATTCTGCTACTTTTTCTGTATGGTTTATGAAGCCCTTCAGACCCCAATTTTCTAAAAGTTTAAAAATAATCATCTGTAGGAAAAGGTGATAAAACACAGTAAACTGATTGCAAGTAAACAGTTGCTTTTCAATTTCTGGAAATTCATAGTGACTAATATTAGTCTGGAAAAGTCTTGACACCAAGCAAAATGCTGTTTGTCAATTTCTGGAAATTAATAGCAACTAATATTAGGATAAATCAACCAAATGCAATGGTATGGCATCAGAATGTAAACGAAAAAAAGCTGTCCAAATCTTGATATGACACTTGAGTGTACAAAATGTAACTCAAACCTTAGTTATACATGATGCACTCAATGATTTTTACATTAATTTGGTCTCTAGGTTGTTTTGAACAAATTAAATGAGCACCAAAATTTCATGAAACAGTTTATGTCTTACATTTAATTTCCTAGGAATCAGAAAGTTGAAACATATGTGGATAAGTTGAAATGTTAAAACAATTTAGCATTTAAAAGACAGCAAAAATGCTTGAAACATGGGCAGACACTGAAACAATTTTCTAAAAGTTTAAAAATAATCATCTGTAGGAAAAGGTGATAAAACACAGTAAACTGATTGCAAGTAAACAGTTGCTTTTCAATTTCTGGAAATTCATAGTGACTAATATTAGTCTGGAAAAGTCTTGACACCAAGCAAAATGCTGTTTGTCAATTTCTGGAAATTAATAGCAACTAATATTAGGATAAATCAACCAAATGCAATGGTATGGCATCAGAATGTAAACGAAAAAAAGCTGTCCAAACCTTGATATGACACTTGAGTGTACAAAATGTAACTCAAACCTTAGTTATACATGATGCAATCAATGATTTTTACATTAATTTGGTCTCTAGGTTGTTTTGAACAAATTAAATGAGCACCAAAATTTCATGAAACAGTTTATGTCTTACATTTAATTTCCTAGGAATCAGAAAGTTGAAACATATGTGGATAAGTTGAAATGTTAAAACAATTTAGCATTTAAAAGACAGCAAAAATGCTTGAAACATGGGCAGACACTGAAACATAGTGCAAAGAATACTATTAAATTACTGTACACAATCTTTCACACAAATTCCCTAGCTCACAGTTCAAGTACCCTACTTCTTACCATCTTTAAATTACCAGACACCTGAAGTTACACTTCACTAACATAGCTGAAAAGTTTATCTATAACCGTGAGGCACATTAAAGGCCTAATCTTCTCACCCCAAACAGTTTCAATTCTCCTAACCTACTTTAATACTTAATACTCCCACAACTGTCTAAAATTTATTCTTATCCAGTCAAAAATTCAGTTAATTGCATCGGGGCAAGTATACAAGGCCCAATGTGTACCAGAGAACTCTCAGTACAATACATGCTGCATAATTTAGCTTACAGTACATTTCAGTTTTTGAACTTGCTGTCACTCAAAGAGCTGTCCCAACTGAGAACTTCTGTGAACTACTACAAAAATGGCAGTTTGGGGGTGAGAACTGACTGTTTACATAAATCTGTTTTACCCTGGGGTCCAAAGGAATAGCACTGGTGAAGGGTAGCAGTAGGTGCTGTGGGGAAGAGATGGCAGAGGGTGAAATGGGGAGGGGTGGTGGTGGACAGTAAGCATCAGATCATGATACATGGTGTCTCATTAAGTCTAAAAAATGTCCGAAAAAATGTGGCTTCCTGTGACTAGATAGCCTTTCCTGGTAACTCCATTTTAATTATGAAATCTTTTTTCACACCCATTGCTACCAACAAATAAAGGAAATCAGATGAGATTTGTAAAACTTGGCTAATGCCTCTAAATACATTTTGAGAGCTGAAGCTAAGGCATGAAGTGCATATGATTCTATATTAACTGAAAATTGAATGAATTAACTGAAGTAAGTTGAAATTGAATGAATTAGGATCTCTGTCAAGGTACTAATTGGAAATGGTATACCCTGGTACCCAAAATAAAGAATGCCTCCTTTATAGTTTCAATCAGATAACGACGTTTTGTTACTTTTTTGTTCACCATTAATACTCAATGTTAGTACTATGAAACATGTACCGAAAGATATCATATTTGTATTTAATGGAAGCTGACTTATGCTTGGCTTAAATACAGACCTGGGATACAGCTGATGAGTGTAGAACAGATGCCTCCATGTGAAGCTGTATTCTGTATATAAGAGCTCTAGGTCCACTAACAAAACCAATTCTAATCCTATAGAAAAGGAACAAAAATGCAAATATTGTCACAATGAACATTTACCTGGTATAATCTGGATTTATTTCAAGTGAACAGAAAATGAACCAGAATGCAAAAATGCATTGAGGTTTCCATGATACATAAATGTACTGTTTCAAATTTGCCATCATGCAAAATTATCTTCTCATTCAAATGTTATACTAGCATGTTCAAAAAATTAATTTTGTTATTCCAGATGCCCTTTTGACCTCTAAAAAAACCTTACATAGATAGATAGACATCTTGAGATATTGCTTTAAGAAGATTTTCAAACTTTGACCCCCCATGATCTCAAATGACCTTTGACCTCCGCCAAAAAATCCGCCCAAAAAAATAGGGGCCATCTCCTGAGTATAATGCATCTGCATACCAAATATAAAATCTATTCCAGTTTCCTGTTTACAAGATTTTCAGAATTTGACCACTGGGGACCCCAGATGACTTTTGACCTCAGCCAAAGACTACTGGGACCATCTCCTGACCATAAGCCATCCACATACCAAATATGAAATCTATCCCAGTTTCCTATCTTGAGATATCATGTTTATGAGATTTTCAGTCTTTGACCGCAGGTGGCCCCAGATGACCTTTGACCTCCACCTAAGACTACAGGGACCATCTCCTAACCATAAGCCATCCATAACACCACATATGAAATATATCAAAGTTTCCTATCTTGAGATATGGTGTTAACAATATTTTAATACTTTCACCCCATTGACCCCAGACGACCTTTGACCTCCGCAAAAACAGTAGGGACCATCTCCCGACTATAACGCATCTAGGTATCAAATATGAAATTTATCCAAGTTTTCGATCTTGAGATATGGTGTTAACAATATTTTAAGACTTTGACCCCCTGTGACCCCAGATGACCTTTGACCTCTGCCAAAAAACAATAGAGACCATCTTCTGACCATAATGCTTCAACATACTTAATATGAAATTTATACAAGTTTCCTATCTTGAGATATCATGTTAACGAGATTTTCAGACTTTGACCCCTGGTGACTCTAGATGACCTTTGACCTCCACCAAAAACAATAGGGACGATCTTCTGATGCTAACGCATCCACATACTAAATATGAAATCTATCCAAGTTTCCTATCTTGAGATATTGTGCTAACAAGATTTTCAGACTTTGACCCCTGGTGACCCCAGATGACCTTTGACCTCTGCCAAAAACAATAGGGACCATCTCCTGACCATAATGCATCAACATACCAAATATGAAATCTATCCAAGTTTCTTATCTTGATAAATCGTGTTAAAGAGATTTTCAGACTTTGACCCCTGGTGACCCTAGATGACCTTTGACCTCCACCAAAAACAATAGGGACCATCTTCTGACCATGATGCATCTACATACTAAATATGAAATCTATCCAAGCTTCCTATCTTGAGATATCATGCTAACAAGATTTTCAGAAATTGACCCCTGGTGACCCCAGATGACCTTTGACCTCCGCCAAAAACAATAGGGACGATCTTCTGATGCTAACGCATCCACATACTAAATATGAAATCTATCCAAGTTTCCTATCTTGAGATATTGTGCTAACAAGATTTTCAGACTTTGACCCCTGGTGACCCCAGATGACCTTTGAACTCTGCCAAAAACAATAGGGACCATCTCCTGACCATAATGCATCAACATACCAAATATGAAATCTATCCAAGTTTCTTATCTTGATAAATCGTGTTAAAGAGATTTTCAGACTTTGACCCCTGGTGACCCCAGATGACCTTTGACCTCCACCAAAAACAATAGGGACCATCTTCTGACACTAACGCATCCACATACTAAATATGAAATCTATCCAAGTTTCCTATCTTGAGATATCGTGCTAACAAGATTTTCAGGCTTTGACCCCTGGTGACCCCAGATGACCTTTGACCTCCGCCAAAAACAATAGAGTTCTTCCTCTCAATATGGTGCATCCATGTACCAAGTTTGAAAACTGTCAGATATTTCTATCTTGAGATATCGTGCTAACAAGCAAAGTGTCACATACTCACACATATACGCACACACACCCTCACACATACACAAATACATACACACGCCATCATGATTGCATAGGTTTCTCTTATCATTGAAACCAAAAATTAATCAATCACTTCCTCTTATAGCGACTATGATGGAATGAAACTAATCGTTATATACCTGTTGCAGGCTCTAACATGAGATATTATGTTTACAACTGTACAAATCTTGAACCATGGCAACCTTTGACCCTAACACCAGCAATACATTTTTTTAATTCATTAAGCAGTATTTACATGTTGACCATGAGTTGATGTTTACTACAACTACCCTGGCACAAAAACAAGTTGATAAGTTCGATAGATTAGGTTTGATAGCTCAGTTTCTAACCAATTGGCTCAAGTTGGACTGGCCATAGCCTTTTTCTTAGCTGTGGCCCTTTGGTTAGTTTTCCTCACTCCATTGCTTTATGGGATTAGCACCAATTACAATGGCAGTAGGTTCCATTTTAATGGTCTTTAGTATGCCCTAGGCTGTAGCTACAGGGAGGGGATGGGGCCATGCTCCCAAACCCCCAACCCCTCCCCCCCCTCCAAAAAAAAATCAGAGTAGGGATGTATTTTTAATGCTTCAATATACCTCTCCCCTATAGGCCTACCTCTAAACCCCCAGCATGACCATCAATATATCCTGTTCCCCCCAAAACATCAGTCCTGGCTACAGGCCTGAAGGGCCTGAGTATGACCAATGCAGAGGCTGAACTCTAGATCTTCTGACTGCAAGTTGCTTGCAATAACCATTTTGACCGTGCAGGTCAGTCTTGAGATGTAAACAATTCACTAACTGGCACACACAGCAAGACTGAGCCTCCCCCCTCACACAATTCCCAAAATGCAAGTTACTGGTCTCACTTCATAAAAATTAACATATGAGGTTTGGGGTTGTTTGCAGCCATCTATCATATTGTTAATCAAAATGATAACTAAACAAAAGGCTGATGGTCCACATCTCAATTTCTCACCATCACTTGACTGCAAGATTCATCTATTTGTAACTTTGTCAAAAACAGGTACACATGAAACAACTTACCCAGCTGACAAAACCTTGGAGAATGAATCAAATCTTAACACTCGTCCATCAACATCTATGGAGAGGAAACTTGGAAAACGTGGCTGATGATGAAGAGACAAAACCAAACAATTGACTTGAGTTCAAATACTACAAAGCTTTTTCAAAAACAATCAGATTGAATGCAATAGAATCAAATAAAACTATGTTGAATGGGCAAGGATGAATTGGGTGAACCTAATTTAAATAGACAGAATGAGGCGGGCCATAGGGGATGCAGAGCTCCCAGAGCACAAAAAATGCTTATTTCAGGACACTGGCACTAGTATTTTCAGGGCAAAGGGGCAGTGCAGTGGATAGTTAGTTAGTTATGGAGTTTTATGGCCCATTTTGTAACCACTTGGCTTAAGTGGATCCAGTCATGACTTTTTTCCAGCTAGTGCAGCAGACAGCGGCTTTTGCAAGTAGGATAGTATGTTTGCAAAATTTTCAGGGGAAGCATCTTCTGCTCCGCTGTCAAAAGTTTTCCCATATGAATATTTAGGCAATTTGTAAGAATAATTAGAAATTCCCTAGAACTCAGAATCAGAATAGTGGACTTGTTACCTTGTTAAACTGTAGAAAGTAGTATGGGTCATCTTCAATAATGATGATGTCATAATCTTGACAGATTTTATAAATTTCCTCTCTTCTTTGGACAGTTAAACTCACACCACTAGGGTTGTCACCATTGGGCACTGTGTAGAGTATCTTGGGTATATCTGAGCTGTTGTTAAAAATGAGTAAATGTATTTCAAACAGCCTTTCTTACGCTTTCTGTTTTCTCATAGAATATATAACAAAATAGCAAGAACGATGGATAAAATGTTCATGCCAAAACAGAGCCTTTTTTTATTTATGTTAATGCACACATGCATGCTGTCCAGTATTTAATGCAAAAGTTAATTTTTTTTAGGGATCATAATTTTTAAAATTTCTTCTTGTTCACAAATGATATTTTGAAATGTACAAAAATGCCACAAAGCTTTGAAAACTAATAACTATGTCCACTAAAATTTATCACATCATGTAAATTCAAACATAATATCTAGTAAAATTCAAGATTATAACATAGGTTTTTAATGTTCAAAGGATGTATCGCTCTTCTGGGTGGCTTCTGGGGCCGTTCCACAAAGAGTTACGCACAATCTTAAGTTTGATTCCCCATACTTAAGTCAACAGTAAATCATACTTAAGATTGTGCGTAACTCTTTGTGGAATGGGCCCCAGCTATTTTCCTAATTTTTGTTTAGTTGAAGGGAAGAAAAGAAGCTTTCATAATAGTTGTGAGCCAACTCCAGAGTGAATTAAAAAGAATTCCCCCCTCCCTTACTCTCGAAACCAAATTGAGTAACTGCAAGAATGACAGTGATACACATCCAAATTTGAAGATACCAGTTTAACATGACATTATATTTTTCATTGCTTGTTGACATCCCAACAGGGAGAAAGTTAACTTAGTTGATTACATTTATTTCACAACAATATTCATTTTTCTTTTCCAGGTGACAATATTTAACACATCACCGTTGTTGCGTCATTTAATTCCACCTAATGAGGTCACCAACTAACCAACAGAAAGAAAACATACAGACTCACTTTTCATCTTTTACGTCCTCCTTGCTCCATCTTGAAAGTTTTTCCTTCAAGCTATCTGGTTTCATGCCATCTTTATCTGATTCAACCAGGAGATAGTCAGTGCCATAAGGTTCTAACTAAAGTTAAAGCGGAATGAATAGAAGTTTGTTTTGAGCTATACTTTTACACAGCAGACAGCCAACAAACATAAAGACAGCCATCATTTCGTTTAATTCCGAGTGAAATACAAACTACTGTACTTAATTTTAATTTTAATCAAAAAGTTGATAAATTGACAAATAGAGCAAAAGCAAAATACATAGAAATCTGATCTGGGTCAAGGTGACATCTTTAATTTAAGGGGATTGGTGGCATTCCCCTATCTAACCTTCCCACTGAACACTACGGATTCTATAGTTAACACATATTGTTGAAGGGTAAAAACAGTGACCCCAAACTTATTTTGAAGAAACAGCTTAATCTCAGAATTTTCTTCTTATTTTTCTGCTATGCATCTTTTGTGATATTCAAGACTTAAGTATTACTCATGCATGATTGACCAAGCAGTTACTCCTGGTTAATTTCACAATTGATGAAGAAAAATATCACACTACTTTCAAGCACTATCATGATGGTCTACTACAGCCATTTAAGGTGGGCTGACTACATTTCCAGTTAAGTTGTTTTACAACTACTTAAAACTATAAATACACATGTCATGGGTTTCCTGTCAATAAGCTGACAGTAATATGCATTTTACAAATAATTGTGGTAGGGTAACCCAATCAAAGATATATCCATTGACTCACAATACTTCTTGTGCCTGAATAGATAGGTGATGACACCAACACCTTGTCTCCTTGCTTTAACAGCATTTCAAAAGCCTGTAAAGAATGCAAGAGATACACTTTATACTTTACATACTACAAATAATTTCATTGTCAGATTACTACATGGGTGGCTGGGATGTAGCTAAGGATGTAAAAAATGGTTGCCTCTAGCTGGTACTCACAATTGCTGATCACCACTATTTACAAAAAAGTATATGTTACGGGCAACCACTTGCCCACCTGCACACTACCTTTCTATTCCAAGCTAAAAGGGGAACTTTGAATCATTTTATACATGTGACAAATTTCCAGGACTTTACAGGGTCTCAAAATATTGATAAATTAAGCATCATTTTGCAACTAGATATATAAACATTTTCAAAAAGTGGGGGAAGGGGACAACTTCAGCAAATTGCCATTCAAAATTTGTTAGTTATTACCCTGCCTGTTGGGAAGAGCCCAATACAGTACTTTGGGCATTGCATTTACATTTAACCTGAAACATTATTACAGAGATAATGTTCAAAATGCGACATAATTTCTTAGTGTGGATATTATACTCACCATACACAGACCATGCTGACTACCAGTAGTCACCAAAAGGTCCATTTTTTGATCCTCTTCTGTCATTCCAAAGGTGGGAGGGTTATGAAGATGTTGTTGTAATTCCATCAACCAAGAATGAAGAGGGGCAATGCTAAAAGTGACAATGAAAGTATTTAAATGAAGACTATGAATGGCAAAAGTCGCTCCAACATATGGAAGACTGTTGCTTTAGAATGCTGTAAACCACACACTCGGCGAATCGGGCATTTTGATGGGACTCTGGGTTGGTATCAATTACCAAATGCAGCTGGGAGCACCCAAACATAAGCAAAGGTAAGGAAAGCAATTATTCTGCTAGTCTGCTAGCTGAAGCAAGCAATCTTCCTGCTCGCTGATGCACAAAAGCAGAGGATTAGAGGGGGCTATTTTAAATTAATCACAGTTTGTAATCTTCAAAGGACTTATCCATCTCATGACATATTTCAAAAGGACAGCTGAATCTCACATCTTTTCTCACATGTCTCAGTCGTGATAACAGAAATGTGTACCAAGTTTTAGCCATCACTCATTGAGCACTATACATAAATTCAGAATCTATCAGTGAGCTGGCTGTTAGCTACATTGAAGTCAATACAATGAAATTGGTTTGATATTGTATTGAAGTGGGGCATACTGTTGATGTTAGTGATAAACTTCATCTCTAATTAGTAACTCTTAGCAAATGTACAGCATGGCTTGAAAGTCAGGAAACGACCCTTTCTGGAAGTTTTGTCTACTATTTCATATTGAATTATAGTGACATGATTTTATAGTTTTAGTGTAAGTTTCGTTCATATTTTGTATCAAGACAAACATACTGTTTTGTTTTTTTCATGGTAAACCACAGCACAAATTTCATGATTGATAGTAAGAAAAATATTGCCATGAGATTCTGAAGAGTCATACATGAAACAGGATAAGACTAATTCAAATTTGGTTTGTTTCATGATTTTATAGAGGTGTTTGTTCTTGATATTCTTGTGAGGTTTGATCTCAGCTCCTACTGGATATAACTTCTACAGATATGAGCATACTAAGTAATCACATTTTCAACCCCAAAAGAACTGTTAGTAAACTGTACATGTGACATTTTAAATTCACTTTTGAATATATTTTGTCTTTCTTTAAAAGGAAGGGACAAGGTCCCTTCTCAACAGTCTATTCTTCCATGAATACATGACAGGCATCAGGAGTGTACAAATTTAACATTCCAATGGGGGGGGGGGGGAGGGGCAAGGATAAAGAATACAATACATTGCTCACCAAAGTAAGGAGAAAACACCTCTGCTGAATGATTTCAGTAACTGGAAACGATTTAGATTTGGATTTTGATAAGAAGACTTCCGTTGCCTTATCACATTAATGCAACCACATATTTCTAAGGGGTATAAAAATTGGAAGAGTACTCCATAAAAGTTTCACCATTCTCAAACCAAATGCTGAACTCAGACTTTAACTAGAATGAGTTCTAGTTCAAATGGTATTCCTGGTATTAATAAACTTTAAAAAGAATCATACCCTGGTGTTGGATTGTATTGCAAGGCTTTCTTCATATCGCCACTCGTAATCTCTATACTGGTACCATCGCTGAAATCAAATGAAAAGTGCTGTGGTTGAGAAACATCTATAGGTTTGCCAAACTTGAAAGGTGTCTTTACAGAGGTACAGTATGCAACTGACAGCACACATAATAAGTATTCAATAGGTTCTTTCAGCATGGTTAGCCAGATAGCCTTTTATGCATCAACTTAAAATGTTCTGGTTGATCCCAGTTCGGTTAATGGCCTTTAATAAATTCCAGATGTGGGACATATAAATTGTTTTCCATACTCCAATTTTTATGCAGAAAATAATGCACAATTGCTCTAAGTTCCATTCTCTAAGTTGTTGGTATGACTCAACCTAGTAGTCAAATTAGCCACTTGGCTATATTATTGAACAAATGTATAGAAGTTTTAGTGTATAAAACATCAAAGGGAAATAACAGTTGCCCTAAATTTTTTTGCATGGGTGGAAAAAATTTGGGAGGCTGGGAGGCCGCTTCCCAGGAAATTTGGGCATGTGGCAATTGAGGGGGAAGATCCATTTTCTGTTTTTGAAAATAGAGGGAATTGTGGGGAAGTCTACTCCCCTCTTAAAGAATAATCATTTTTTCAGCCCTGTTTATTTGTAAACATTAGCTGAATCCCATCAGATTATGACTGTCCAAAAAATAATATTTCTTATGAAAGGTTAAAGTGGCTGTTTACTCTGCATTGATTGAACAATTCAGTTAACAAAAACACTGTTACAAGATGGCGCCAAGATACCAGGATACATTAATTGAAATTTGCATGACTGGAATAACCCTTCCCTTAACAATGTTAAGAATTTAAAAACAATAAATTATGATTTCAAGAACATTGCATGTTTGGAGGATGAAACACAAATATATTCTTATTTAGCTGATAAAGGGGCTTTAAAATCCAGCATCATGGCAGGGGTACTATGCAACTAACTATCTGGATATCTGTAACAGTAATTGGTTACAGCACTTTGGTACACATAAATTGTCCCCTATTTGGCTAGCCTGCGGAGCAGACTCTGTAGTAGCCGAAAGATGGCGCTCTCTCAAAATCATAATACACCCAGGTCTTCATACCATGTAACACAGAGTCTGCAAACCTTCATACAATTTTCATTTACATGAATCATGCATTTTGAGGGACAAATTAGTACACATGAGGTCATGCGGTACACGAAACAAGTATGAATAGTGTATTTTGGTACATACAACTGATACAATGAACAGCGAACAACCTGATTAGCTTTTGCACGTGGAAAATGCGTACTAGGTCATACGTTAGATGCACATATATTACCTATTACGCGAGATACAATTCAGTATTTTAATTTTCGTCGTGACGTCATTTCTGATGGCTGTAAATGAGATTCGATAAAAAGTTGGCAGGCTATTGTATACAGTAGGGTATGCCATGTAACTTAGTTGGAAACGTCAACTGCTCAGCAGTGAAGTCATTGAAAGACTCATATACTATAATTTATAGTAGCAAAAGTAGGACTTGATTTTTGAACGAGTAGAATCTAATGAAATGCACACACAATAGCCTGTTTAGAGCAGGCTACTATTTGGTATACTGACAAATCCATAACTGTGATATGTTTTGTTGGTCATTAAGGCATTGAGACTGCAAATTTGGCTCAAATTTGTTTGTCTCAGCATTAATATAATGAGATTACACCTTAATTTGTTTATTTAAAACTAAAAAAATATAAATGATTAGTTAAGCAAAAATGCTCATATTGATATACATGTGTGAATAATGAAATATCCTCAGATTCATGAATATTGGATATGATGTCCCAAAATTAATATATTGGAGAGGACATGTCCTCTTTTATCCATAACCTATGGGGAAAAACAAACAAACATAAAACCAGCAATCAGCAGAGCTTAAAATGAGACCCTGCAATCTAAGACAAGATTTGTTGGGACATCTCCCTCGTTTACCCAAATGTTGACCACAGTTATGATGTTCAATATACCCAGTTACTAAATATTTCTGTCCAAAACTGGAAGGGGAACAAGGGTTCATGTTTGCCTAGGAAGTGGGATTTAAATATATTTACAGCAAAGTGTCCAAGCAGTTGTGTATGGAATTTTGAATGAAAGACTTACTTAAAAAATTTTTACTGTAATACCAGACACAAACACCAAAATCCTACAGGCCAAACTTTTTAAAGCAAGCGTTACAAATTGCAAGATGGACTGAAGGGAAATGCATTTAACTGGAAGAACTACAGAATCAAAACTTACGTCAACTTGAAGGTTGCTTCTTGAAAGGGAAACTGTGTTGCATTTGGCATGCCTGAAGCCATGGAAATTAGGGAAGGAGGACTTTTGTAAAGGATCTCAGCTGGAGAGGCAAAAATGTTTAAATCAATGAAATAGTTGAAAGTCAGAAGAAAACTTGTGTAAATGCCAACTACTGTATTAACAGTTGGGTTTGCTTGTTTGACATTAAACAAGTTGTAAATTATGAAAATAAAAAAAACCAAAAGTTGGCCAATCATTTCACAGTAATCACCCTAAAAGCAGAATTCTTGAAGAAAAGACAATACTTTTCCATGTAGCAATTTAGCAACTCTATCATATCAGGGTTATTATTTCTGAAAAGAGGGCTGTGGCTTCAAAGCCTGGCAGAGGAGGACAATGGGAAAGGTGTTCCCTTCCCCCTTTAAAAACTCTTATGGTATTCAAGGGTATTTAGGTGTAATATTAAAAGCAAAATCAGGAAAAAAAACTGTTAAAACATGAGACAAATAAATGCAATCATGACATTCTGTGCGGTTCCACAAATCTGTCAAGAAGAAACCAAGAACCAGTGAAAGGAAGACATATCTGGGTAAATCAACTTCCTCTTTGACAATCTTCACCCAGCCATCTCCTAATACAACTCTTACAACCTGGACAATAGTTACCTACCAAACAAGTCCTAACCTACATGACACTAGAAGCGAATAGCAAGTTTTAGCCATCTCAAGCTGGCAACTAATGATTCAAAATCTATCAGAAAATTCCTGTTCAGGTATCTTGAGATCAATAAAGTTAAAAGGAATTTGCCCCCTTCAAAGAAAGTGCCACAATTACACAGACAAGTTTCACTTGAGAAAATGCCTTTTTCTTGGCTAAAATGTTCTATTTAATTCTAGCAGCATGTAACCCTGACCAACACAACTACTCCAAAGGCAACATGGTCCAAATGATTTCCACCCAGGAGAAATTTTTCAGGTACATGACAGTACATACTCATGAGGCGAATTGGACTTCTCTTCCTAGCCTGACTCAGACAGTTGATGAATCTCACGTAATTCATGCTGGTAATTCTGGACATCAACTTCCTTACACCAAGGATGCTATAATAATGTTATATTCTGAAAGAAAGAACATGTGGAAATCATCACTTTTAGACACATTTCAAATTCAACCACCTGCAGTATTGTTTAGGTACATGATGTGTCCCTTAATATTTGCAAGTTTCAATTTTTTCCAATTTCCAATTTATTTTTCATATGTTTTAAAAGTATACCAGGCCTTGAGTTTTAGATTTTACAAGGGTGCCAAGTACTGTTTAAATTAAACTCTTCAGCAAATTTAGGAGTGAGGTACACTTGCTATTTTATTAACCTCACAAAGATTTATCTCGGTTCCATTCTTTATCTAAGTGTGGAACTAAAAAGTCAAAAGGCTTAGGGATTCCTTACCATATGATACACATATTGTAAAAAACATGAACGCCCACATGACAAGCATGAGATCCCACACCGTTATCCTACTTGAGATATCATGTTGGCAAAGTCAAAACCTTTTGAGATTTTGTAACCCAAATGAACTTTCACCTCCACTTAAAACAATTGGGATCACTTACTCTACCCTACTGCATATGGCCATCAACATGCTAAATATGAACAATTCATGAGCTAAGTATGAGATCCCTCACAGTTATCCTCCTTCCAAATATCATGTCCATGTACAAGGTTTTGACCTTTTGTGACCCCAAATAACCTTTGACCTCCACAAACAAGAGAAAACTTCCAAACGGATATGATGTTGCTGGTAACGAATTGTATTTTATTGCATCTAATAACTTAATAAAGGGATAAACATGTTCATTTTAATCAAAATTACATAGCAATTTATGTTGTCAAGTTTTGGCTATTGGGGCAGCTTTTTTTGTATTTTATTTTCTGACAAATGCCCTTCCCAATGGCTATGATGTCCTTGTAAATTAACAAAAACTGATAACCAGAATCTGACAAGACTTATAACTTGGCTTTTTGTCTACTTATAGACACAACACACAAGTTTCCCTGCTTTGATACACAGTAGGCATTAGTATAAAGCTTGCTTTGATTACCTGAACTGCTTTAATATATAAGCCTTGCTTAGAAGGCTAAACAGAGGCAGACACTGTTTTTTCAGGAAATTATTACGTCCATTGAGGACCTGGTTCAACGGGCTGCATGATTTATTCTGTACAGACACTGTGTTTGTACTGGCAGTCAACTGTGATAAATTATGTCAGTTAACAGTAGCCAATTTGAATAGAGGTGCAGGGTCAGTTACAGTTTCATGCAATCACCATTAATGCACACTCAAAGGTTTTTGATCCCAGTGACCAGTAATTTAGTTCTTTTTTAAAACTAATAACCCGTGGTATATTTAATTCATCAATTCCAGTTTCCATTTCATGCATGCTCACATTTCCTTATGAGGAGAGTTAGCAGTATAAGGTTTGCGAAGTATTAATCTTTGATACTAAATTTAATGTTGTCTTTTAGTTTTCTTTCAGGTTATAAAAGAGACAATGTTGGTACAAGAAATTCTTGTGCATATCACACCAAGCAGTTCATCTGTTCAAAGTTTACACTTATATGTAGTCAGAACAGTCCTCTGCTTTGTGTGTACAGAAATCTTCTCCAGTATTTTAAAACTACAGGTATGGCCCTGAATGACCCTCATACAGCCTTTGTTTGAACTCACATGTTCCACACACAGATGAGATACTGCAGGAACTTCCATTTAACAGTAGAAAATAAGTTTCATGAAAATCTTTTTATACTTGTGGCAAAATCAGCATATCCATGCCAAATATCCCTCAAAGTTACCCTTCTCGAGTTGTAACTTATTTAAAAAGTTTTGATGTTTTGACCTCTGGTGACCCTAAATGACCCTCGACCTCTACCAAAAACAATGTCGATCATCTACTCAATACAGGCAATCCATATACATGTTAAGAATAAGATCCCTCACAGTTGCCCTTCTTGAGATACAGTGTTTACAAGATTTTGACCTTTTTACCTCTGGTGACCCCAAACGACCTTTGACCTCCACCAGAAACAACAGGGATCATCTACTCAATATGTGCAATCCACATGATACATATGAGATCACTCAAAATTTTTCTTCTGGAGATATCATGTTTGCAAGCAATTTCCAAGGTATTTACCATTTGACCTCTGGTGACCTCAAATTACCTTTGACCTTCACACAATAGCGATCATCTTCTCAATGTGGGCAATCTACATGCCAAGTATGAGATCTCTCAGAGTTTTTCTTCTTGAGATATTGTGTTTACAAGCAGGTGTCACACACAAACACATGTTGTGTGACCCAAGTTCCATTCTTTGGGTCCTCTGTTTGTACTACAATGCAAGCACACATAGGCTACACACACACGACATCACCAACGCATGGATTCCTTGCCTGCCTTCGGCTTGTCAATTTACTTCTACTGTTTGTGATGGTTCTTGGATTTCCTTTTATGGAGTAATAAAGTTACGTCACCATAAAGTTATCTTAAATTTTAACTTAATGTTATATATCTGCCATGATGCTGTGCTTACGCATATTTCGCACAATTAATACACATAATTACTAGAATAGGACATCATCATGAGTGGAAAGCAAAATCTTTAGCCTGGCCGGTGAAAAACGTCCGTTATGTATTAACCATTAAAATAACAATAAAATAGTACTTGTTTACTCTGAAATTACTACGCTACACGAAACATTCCTTTCTCTGAGTTACACGCTGAAAGTTTTCTCCTCCCAAGTATTTGAGTGGTTCACATGACGGTTTCAAGCAGAAGGGTGTACATTACTCTTACATTCTTCCCTCCAGCATACACTTCATTCAAGCTCTTTGCATTATTTTGTGACAGTTGTGTACAAACATGGCAGCCTACGTTGGGACCAGAGTTAAAATCAAAACTGAAGAAGGAGAATTTTCAGGGTCAGTTTATGAATTTCAACCAAGCATCCAAAGGCTTACTATTGACGATGGTTCGTATTCCTCCCTCTTATTTGCTTTGGGATGCAACTAGGCTACTACTGAAGTTTAACGTTAGAAGAACTGTAATTTCCATATAGTGTACTAACCAGTTCCACGATGAATTGTTTCCGTATAACTACTGTATGCCTAGGGTAGTGCAATTAAACCTACCTCATTTAAGAATATAACATAACATAACATAACATAACAGGTTGAAGGGCAAAGGAGGGCCAAGGCCCCATAAGATGCCCTGAAGTCCAAGCCCTAATCAAAAGTCAAACCACCAAAGCTTGACAACAGCCCCAAACAATCAGATTCTACCACAGCCATGGAAAAACCTGGCTGTGGTAGAATTGATAAATAGAAACTGAGAAAATTTTGTACCGCACTTTATCAAAATGTTATTAAAATTATTGACAGCACCATCAAAGATATTTTGCTCTACCATTTTTGGTATCACACTCGCAAATTTCTAGTTCATACTAGGCCTAGGGCCTAGCACAGGTCGTCCTAGCGTTATATAGTATATAGTATATATAGTATATATATATAAAATATATATACTATATATACTATATAACGCTAGGACGACCTGTGGGGCCTAGGCCCTAGGCCTAGCCTAGCCCTTGAACAGGACACAGCATTACGTTCCTATGCTATACACTTCATTTCTGGGCCCTTGCCCGGTATACACAAAAACACAGCTCATTTGCCTACTCACGCGTGAGTAGGCATCCCTCACGTCCCCAAAAAGATACCTTTTCTCACCAAACTTTCCACAGATGATCTTTGTCATCACATTCACTGTCCACACAAGTCTGTTAATGAAATAAGACCTTTAAAAGGGAAATTTTGGCTGGATAGTTCTGCGAGTAACGTTAAGCCTGTGCAGAGTAATTTTTCAGTCGAAGAAGTCGGTGTTTGTGATGTGATCTCATATAAAACAGGGAAGCCTACGCAGTAACTGTACAATTTCATAATGTACAGAGAGCTTACTATATGAAGTACAAGTATTGACTAGCCGCTTACTAATTGGTCTTCGATAACTTGTCGAGCGGAAGTCCTTCCCATCATGCAACACAGTAGCAGACGATGAACATGTCGATGTTACTGCGAAGGATGGCACCACATTTTTCCTGCCTTTTGCTATGAATTCGCTGGTATTAAACATTCCAGAAGGTATAAGTGGTATTTAAGAATGCTCAAAATCATTATTTTAACTCATTCATTTTATTTTAATTAGAGCTCAGTTTGTTGTTTTGGCTTAAAACATTGTTACCTTTGTACATGTAGGCCAGTGACCGTAGTAAGGAGTGACTAGAAGGAGCGGATTATACAGTCACGTTCAGTGACTAGGCCTAGCCTAGCCTAGATGAGAATCATGATCGAGGCAGAGGCTGTGCTTGTTTTCTTCTGAGCTGAAAGTGAAACATTGAAAGTTTGGCTGTGAGAGTGAGAAACATATGTCATCATACCTCCCAAGTGACCGGCATTTTGCAGGTTTGTCCTGCATTTGGAGACCCAAACCCACTGACCTGCCCAGCCCTCTGAAAAACCCACATTTCAAATCTCCGAAGTATTCTTACTAAGAGAACCACAAAAATTAGCAAATAATTCACCTTACCGATAACTACAAATTCAGTAAATCTTATCTCACAGCACAGTCAACTGCTCGCGCTGCTATACAATGCATAGGCCACGGTACAGGTACGGTACGTACAGTAAGCTTGCTGTCGCAACATCTTTACCGGCTAACCTTCGCAGCAGGTATGGAAGATATTCCTGTCACTGCCTAAAAAGTGTGATCACGTTGATCAACGCTGCCTTCAACAGCGAAAATAAATAACCACTTCGTGGGGTGGAGGCGGGGCTTGTTTCAGAGTTCCCGAACGTGCTTTACTGTCTTGACAGTTCTTGACGTTCTTGGCTAGGCCTATATGTTTTCATGGCTAGAATGCCATGAGAGATGTATACCAAGACCCCCGGTGACACACAAAGTTGACATTTGAAAACTGTGCCGGTACTGCACCAAAATTTACCCCCAAAATAATTTTTAAATATTGCGATTAGGAGAGGTTTTAGTCATTGCGCATTTGTGAGTATCTGCATAATATTATTTTGGAAAATCTCTTAATACAATATTTTTCTAGGTTACCGCAAAATATTTAGTACTGTACTTTTTTTGGCGGTGACCTAACGACATTGTGTTGACTGATTTGCCAAAAAAGTGTCACCATTTTGCGTGTAGACACTTCTAAACTTCAAAAATTTTCGAAAAGGGGAGGGGGACACCACCTCCCCTTATACCCCTCCCCAGGTGGGCGATCCACCAATGGACAGATCAGTTGGACCCGCATCTAGCCTCTTGGAACTTGTGAGCTATGATGTTATGTAGGTCTACTGTAGGCCTACAGGCCTAAGACCTTTTACTAGCCTTATTTCTTTTGAACATCAAAATTGTGTAGCCTATACAAATTACTAATTTTGATGTTGTTGGTACAGTATAGGCCTAGAGCTTTTTAAAGAGCAAATTCAGAGGAGAGCCACTTGCCTTATACCTGAGGTGAGAAATAAACCTAATCATGCTAGGCTTAAACATCTTTGACATACCACATTGGAGCTGAGAAGGATAAGGGGGACATGCTCCAGCTCTACAGTACAAGTTTTTTCTGAAAGGAATGCCGTTTGGTCTTGTAGTTATTTAAGGGTTCAAAGTGATTCGTGGGTTCAGGGGCATTGTAAAAAGCTGTAAAAAGGTGGAAAAGCCTTCGGCAAGGCTTAACATTAGGAAGAAGTTAGTTTCTCTTAAAGAGTTGTCAACGAGTGGAATTGTCTGTCAGAATGGGTAGTTGACTCCCCGTCAGTACACTGCTTCAAGGTTAACATTGACAAGTTCTTCCATGACTGTGGTAGAATCTGATTGTTTGAGGCTGCTTGCTTTGGCTTGGTTGTTATGTTTTAAGATCTTAAGGTTGTTACTGTACAGGCTGCCCTCCATACTGGAAAGTAAGACCTTTCACAAAAAGATCTTTGGCGTATGGAAGTGTACGCCAACAGATTTGGTGTACCTCACTGCTCCAGGGGATAGTATGTACAGTTGGCATGGCATACAATAACAAGCACCTGTAAAACTGTAACTTGCATGGCGGAAGACTCAGCTGCAACCCACTCTTCTTTTCGTTCACTTTAACATGAAGATCTTTAACATTGACTTCTTTTCAGCTTAGCGCCCGGCAAGGTGTACTCCCAGCGCTCCGGTTATTGCCCTCATATGTTAAAGTACAGTATACTGTGCTCTACAGTACTTAATATTGCCATTGAAAGGGGCATGCATTACGTACATGTATACATAAGCTTGTACAATTGCAATGTTACTTACTATACATGTGTGTACTGTACCATATACTTGTATATGCATTGCCAAAGTACAATGATCATGTACAGTATGGGATACATACTACGTAAGTGCACACCCCTGCAGATTGCTATGTAGCATTGGACTATGTGTGCACAGAAAATCCTGGCGTACGATCGCGAAAACCTTGGGGTACCTTCGCTGTGGGCTTTACATGGAATGTATCCTGGGCTGCAACTACAAGTGATGAGGCAATGAATGAATTGGGTTGAAACACAGACTTCTATATACACTGATGGTAGTCTGGCATACGAGTACAGAAAAGGTACAGATCTGCCTTGATGTAATTCTTTGGCAAACGGTTAACTTACTTTCCAGTATTTGCTGTCCTTGAATGAAAAATGCAATTATTCTGCCATCTGAAGAGGGTGTAGAGATCATTTTGGAGTTGAATCTGGTCAGAGATAAGCCTATTTCTTATTTGTCTGTAAAACACACAATCATAAGCAAAAAGTCTTACTTCAGAAGAAATATTGGTGGGCAGATCATTAATGTAGACAAGAAATAGCAAGGGAACCCAGGACTGTGGCATGGGGAACACTGGAAAAAACATCCATCCAATCAGAAAAATCACCACCCACTACAACTCTCTGTTTGTGGAATTTAAAAAAATTAGTGATCTAGTCAAGAGTATGACCTCTAGCACCATAGTTTTGTCGTTTACATAAGAGACGGTTGTGGGGAACAGTACCAAAAGCTTTAGAAAATCCACAATTATCATGTCAGTCTGGGATCTGCGACCAATGACAGCGCTAGTCGTTTACTGTTAAGATCAACTGAGATTCACAGGAATGGCAATGTCTGAAAACAATGCTGCCAGCTTGTGATAACAGAGTAATTATCAAAGTGACACATGACACAGGAGTAAATAATGTGTTTTAGGATTTTGCAGCAAATAGAAGTAAGAGAGACAGGTCTATAATTAGAAGCCAGGGCATGATCGCCTTTCTTAAAAAGCAGGTTGATATTGGCACACAGCCAAGAGGAAAGTAAAACAGCAGTACTAGTGTCAAGTTACCTTTGAAAAATAAGACTGAGAGTATGGGCAACCTCCTCACCATTTTTAAAATGTGAGCTGGTATACCATTGGGACCAGAAGCTTTATTAGGGTTCAACTCTTTCAATAACTTAACCATGCCATCAATAAATTTTGATGTCATGTACAGTATGGTTGGTATGGTACTAGCTTCAATTGATGGAAGACTGTCATTCTCCTGGGTAAAGACCTTGATATATTGCTCATTTTGAATGTTGGCATTCAGTATCATAGTTTGTTCAAAACTGATTGTTGAATTCTAACAATAGCACTACTAAGCAAGTGATGTAGTCGAGTCCAGATTCAGAATTGTGATTTCAAAATCTGAAGGACTCTGACAGAGGGGTTGATAATTTCCCCCAGACTAGAGTCCTTGAAAGTCTTCAGACTTTACTGCATACTGTAAGTCTCAAGAGTTTATGTAGGTTTAACAGACATGGGAGTTAACTGGTCTTGCCCTCCTTTCTAAAGGTTCCAAAGGGATATTTACAATTGTCAAAAATGTCAGGGTTAAGTATCCATATATTTTTTACATTATTTGACAGGTTTTTCTTGATTTTGCCATAAATATTACATTATTTGCATTTAGACACTATTGAAAAACCAAAACAATTCTCTCCAGGGATGGGACGCCCCTTCTCTTTTGTATACCCATCCTGTGGTACAGCAATCCCTGTACCTCTTTCAAGAAAATAAATATGGTAAGTGCTGTACCCCTATTCAAGGGGCATACAATAGATTAGCATGATGAAAAAACCTTAATGGCTAAATCAGTTACCATACATTGGACATTGTCACAGGTTCAGAAGATAACTTTCAATAACATTTTGTTTTCTTTTTTTGTCTGCAGTTGTCCTCCTCCCATCAGGAAAAAGAGTTCAAGGACTCAGACATTTCTTTGGAGATGAAATGCTCTCACGTGAGTACTGATAAGTCACACTTTACAGAAGAGCTCATGTCATGACAGCACTGTTTGCTGTGACCATTCTGTCTGTCTGCCTATCTGTCTGTAACATTTTGTCAGTATCGTCCTACATGCCTTTTTGAAGTTGCCCCTTTCATATTTTTGTTTGGGCACTGTATGGTACTTAATGTCAGAGGGTGCACAGTTAGTTTAAGCCTGGATGTCTTTATTCTTTAACTTTTTGTCCTGCACCTTTGTGACTTGCATGTTATTACATGGGATTGCGTGTTTGGTCTAACATTTAAGAGCATCCGCCTCTCACGCGGAAAGACAGTGTTCGCTTCCCAGGTCGAGTCATACCAAAGACTCTAAAAAAGGAACCTACTGCCATTGTGCATGATGCTCCGCATAAGCAATGTAGTAGGGAAAACATGTCAGTGAGCCAAAACTGGAAAAAAGGCGGTGGCCGGCTCGACTTGAACCAATAGGTTGGAAACTGTGCTGTAAAACTCTATCTAAATAACTACCTGCATGTTCTTACATGTCAAAATTATGTTTTACTTGTAAATTTGCATGAAAAGGGTTCTGTAAAATGTGATAACAATGAAATAATAGTTGTTGCAAGGTTCGCAAGCTCAAAAGTTTTTTAAGTATGATCTTTTTTGTTTTCAGTTGAGTCACCCAGTAATGATGATACCCTGGCAAATGTTGAGGGTAAACTGTCAGAAAAAGTAAGTACATTGGTAATGATAATTTCATTTAAAGGGCAAAGGCAGTCATCCCCAGCTCATTTTGAAACAACAGCTAAATCTCTCAATATTCTTCTTCAAAGTATTTTTAGCGCTATTTCAGGATTTAAATATTACATATTCAAGATACACTAAACAGTAACTTCTTGTTAATGTTTCAGTTGAGGAGAACAATTATTATTACATGATTATCAAGAGCCACTCATATGAATCAGATTACTGTACTTCAAATTGGGATGACTGCATTTTCCCTTTTTATATCACAACCCTCGACCATTGAGAGTTGTCCTGAATAATGGGTTTCATTGTGGAGAACTTACTGTACCATTTGGGGCAATTTTCTCCCACCATGTGTGCTAACTATCAACAAATAGTTGGAAGAGCCCAAATTTACAGTATTCTGTTTAAAAACCTCTCTGTCAACCTTGCACCAATGAAATAATAAAAAATCATCGCCAGAAATTTACCTCAGTAGGGTAATGGGGGTGAGGGAGAAAATTTACCTCAGTAGGGTAATGGGGGTGAGGGAGGAAATTTACCTCAGTAGGGTAATGGGGGTGAGGGAGAAAATTTACCTCAGGAGGGTAATGGGGGTGAGGGAGAACATTTACCTCAGTAGGGTAATTGGGGTGAGGGAGAAAATTTACCTCAGTAGGGTAATGGAGGTGAGGGAGAAAATTTACCTCAGTAGGGTAATGGGGGTGATGGAGAAAATTTACCTCATTAGGGTAATGAGGGTGAGGGAGAAAATTTACCTCATTAGGGTAATGGGGGTGAGGGAGAAAATTTACCTCATTAGGGTAATGGAGGTGAGGGAGAAAATTTACCTCAGAAGGGTAATGGGGGTGAGGGAGAACATTTACCTCAGTAGGGTAATGGGGGTGAGGGATGGGGAGGTGAGGGTGCTGGACCAGTTTTTTGAGGTTAACACTTTTTGTAAATATATACAGTCTTAGTGACATCACAGTGATTATCTAAATCATGAGGTACTCTATTGTTTGTATGTCAATAATATCAAAAAATGTACTGAATGGTTGTACTGTAATGAAAGTGTCATCTCCAAGTCATTAGATTTTTGCCTTATTTTTTCTTTTCTTGCAGGAAAAGAAAAATTTTATGGCAAATGAGGAAGAAGGTAAGTTATTAAGTTCATCAATTTAAAACTAACTTGAAAACTCATTTGTTTACTTTGTCTTATTGACCGCCTGTTGTATAGTTTAAGCACTTTGAGACTTCTTGTGTAACCTGGTGCTATATAAGAACTGTTATATTATTATAATTATTATTATTATTATCATTTAAAGGGTCAGGAAGCCAATTGACTCTCAGGAAACTGTGATAGTGTAACAAAGTGAGCTTAGATTGGCATAGGCAATGATGGAAAGGGTCATTTACAGTACAGTGTAGCTCTTAAACAAGGGGGGGGGGGTGGTAACTTCGCCCTCCTTGAGTTTTCTGTAATTTGTATTGCTAAAAAGTGTAAAGATGAGATTTTTTACACTCAACTCTTCTGAGTACCATACTACTTCTTGCATTCTCAAAACTATTGGTAGTAAAGACACAGGAATATAATAGTGGGAAAGAGCTTTGGAATGTGTCACATTAGCAGAACCGGAAGGGGAGGCTTCTTAGCTGCAAATGAAAAGAAAATATGCCCCCTATTATTTGTGAGCATTTGTGAGTGAAATCATCTCATTCCAAATACTTTGGAATGGTATTGGCTTTTTCCCTGGAATAGTGCATTTAGGCAGTCTGTTCAGTATTGACGGAATGTGAAACTCATGCAGGATAATCGATGAATTGATTTGTGTTCTTAATTTACAGTTGTTTATGTATTGCATCAGCCTGTTTTGTGAGATGGGACATGTACTGTAACCTGGGGATTGGTAAAAGACATTGCAGATTGGGGGTGGGTGGGGAGAGGAGTGGGGTGGCACTTGTTGGCACACTAAGGTCTAGGGAATATATGATTGGACAAATGAAGCAGAGATTTTAAAGGTACAATAGATGAGACAGCGGGGGGGGGTTGGAGCTATGTTTGGGACAATGGCAACAATGATATGATCTCTCTTACCCAGTCGCATCTAATTGAGTGATGTGGGGGGGGGGGAGGTTTGTTGGGGACAATGGCAACATTGGTATGATCTCTTTTACCCAGCAATATGTAACTGAGTGATGGACACATATGAATGGATAGAGTCATGTATATATATAACATTCTGTCTAAGTATAACAAAGGAGCATTGAAGGCATAATAAATGAAATAGGATGCACCTGTAATTCATTATTTTTGTATCCTCTTCACTATCTGATATTACCATTTTTCATAGATTGATTTTCCTCATAAATTGAGATTTTTGAAGACAAAAGATCCATTTTTCAAAGCTGGATGCATGCAGTTCAGATGAATACTTAGGAAATGTAGTTTCTGGCCATCTAGAATGTTTGTAAACCTTAACTTTATCTTGTCTCCTCCAGTGCCAGCAGTTCATTCAAATTGGTTATTCATCCCATACACATCCAAGTTAACATTGCATTCACATGTTCTATAGTCACTTTGAGACCTTGATGTTTTAATTTCTGTTCTACCACACCTGGTTGTGTAATTTTTGGCAATGGCAGTTTATGCCTGTTTTGATAAAAAACAATCCTCATCAAAGTTCTGTCCCCAATCCTGTGTAAATAGCACAGTTATGGCTGATCTGTGGGAGGCGCACACATGCATGAGCACTAAACATTACTCTGTGGCATGAGTGTGTGGTTCGATTTAACAAGTGTATTAAGGGGCATATATATCACATGTTTGTAAACTTTATTTGTGTTCTTTCCTTAATTTTATTTTATGTAGATCAAGGCTACCATTTTTTGGAGGAGGGAGAGCCAGTACCACCAAGAGTAAATATTATATCTGATGCTGGTGGCACTTTTCAAGAAATGGTGAGAACTTTATGAAGTTGCATCTTTTACTGCAATCTTCTCACACCTGAAATATTAATTATTTGTAAGATTTTTTGGAAAGAACATAAATTTACGTATACACGTGAACTGTACAAATGATCAAACCTGGTAAGAAAGCAGGGGGTAGGTTGAATTCTTGCTGCCAGTAGGTTTTCATGACATTTTTTTCCTCCCTCCCACTTCCTCCAAATCCTCAGAGCAAATAATTTGCCCCTGAAAAATTACAGATTATTAATTAAGGCATTTAGGGCATTTGTTGTATGTAGCTTTTACTGACAAACAGTACTTTGAAATTGTTCTAGACTATCAGTCAATGCTTGGCTCTGAGATTCATTTTAAAATGTATGGATATGTTTCTTATTTTTCTTTTAGATTGCTGAGCTCACACAGGAAGGTCAGTTTGGAATAGCTTTCTTTGGATCTGGTTATGATCGCTTTGGAAGTCTCTCCCTTGTTCTGGTTTGTCTCTTTTGTGTCTTTTTTCCAAACTCTCTGTTTGTGTATCACCTAGACTTGACATATAGGGGATAGGCTGCAATATGTGCAGGCTATATCTACATCCCCAAATTCAAACCTTAGTTCAAACCTTATCATACTTTAAAGGAACTTAGATACTGCAATAACAGGTTGATGCAAAATACATGCATGCATGTTAGATGTTAGACATAATCTTGATTGACAAGTGATAGCAATATTTTGATTGGTTTGTTACCCATAAGTTATGACTACGTAAACCTTTATTAATATAGACGAATCAGGACAGCAAGTGATGATCTGATTTCAGTGAGTCGTAACTGGGGTCTATCACCTCTTAATCTTTAAATTTCCTTACTTACCTGTATCACAGATGGTTGTACACTAAATTTTATCTTGATTTCTTCAATTTCACTGAATATGAGGGTTTGAAATTCATGTAGACAATAAATGAAGATGATTGCAGGCTGATGGACCCCACTAGTGGCTGCCTACAGTCACTAAACACAAGCACTCATCAGATTCCTTGGGATAAGTTGCAAAGTGTCCAGACTGTCTCTATACTGCATATTCTTTAGTTCAAACTTTATCATACTGTACTTAAAAGGAACTTAGATAAAATGAGCAAAACTTCAAAATACATGCATGCTTGTTACATTTTAGATGTTGATTGACAAGTGATACCATCACTTTGATTGGTTCATGGTTTCCAATGACTTATTAATGACTTCAAAGTGAACCTCTAAAAAATTTAATATCAGTGCTCAAATGTGTTCTTCTGCTACCAGCTCAAAATTTATTCAGTTTTTTCTTTTTTATCTTGTTTAAATTGACTGTGTTGCTTTTCGTGCAATTGCTCGCAAAATATCCATAGACATATAAATATATTAAGGACTTATTTGCAGTCATTTGGGTGAGGGTGTGTTATGTTTGTGATGTAAAATGCTTTTCTCTTAATGCTTGTACTCTGAATTTGTGTTTTTGCCTTAAAGGCAGTCATTCGTCACCCCAAACTACAGTTTCAGTATACATATATCAAAACTCTCAATTGGTACAGCTCTTTGATTGGCATCACATTCAAACAATGCATCATAGCTAAATTACACAGCATGGGCACTGAGAGTGTCTTGATTACACATTATGGACTTGTATGGCCACTGGGACAAGCCATGAAGCAATAAACTAGGATTGTGTCTGGATAAAGATGAGTTTTAGATAAATGTGAGAGGGGCTAGAAGTAAGTAGGTTGGGAGAATTGGAACTGTTTGGGATGATGAAAATATGCCTTTAAAGTGATGCACCTGTGATATTTATTAAGGGAGAAATTTGAAAAACTTTCATATGCAAAAGAAGAACTTACCTTAAGCAGTTTCAGGAAATATCCATTTCAATCCATCATGGAGTAAACTTTATTTGTGACCCAAAGTGAGCTTGAGACAATCAGGGGTTATATCACCTCCTCACATTGATAAGGAATGTTTTGTTTCCTTTTGTTTTTCAGTCTTTTGGATTTACCTTCATGTTAATTGGGATGGGATCTTACCTCAAAGAATGTAAAGTTTGTAATGTCCCCATGCCTCTCATGCAGTCACCTTCGAATTGCACGGAGTTGTTGAGGAGAGGAAAAACAAAAGACTGCTCATTAATGTAAGGAGATGACATCATAAATGTTTGCTTCAAGTTCACTTTGTGCAGGAAATGTGACAACTTAAACTACTGATACCTTTAGAACCACACATGGGATTTCAAAGGAAATTTCGCTGAATTTGCATAAAATAAGTACCCCTATGATTTATCAAAACTTGAAGGAACAGGAAGCCTTTTTTAAAAGTTCAAGTATGCATAATTCATGGTTACATTACTTCGCAATGAACGATGCTAGTAAGGGCACAGCCAGGATTTCATAATCCAGACAGATGAAATGATGACTAATCACATTTATTGAGATGGGGTGTCCCCTCTTCCATAGAAATTTTTGGCTTTATGGAGGGTTAAGTAAGATGCAAAATGGTACTTCTACCCCCTCTCTCTTCCCTCTTTATTCTCACTTTTTTCTCTTTTTCTCTTTTCCATCTTCTTCTTTTGCCCCTCACTTTTTTCTTTATTTTTGGAGGAAAAAGAGGTGGGGGTAAGGGGGGGGTACTGCCCATGCCTCCCTTCCTGGCCATTGTGTGCCAAGGGGTTTCCTTTGCTATCAAGTGGAAGTTACATGTGTAGGTAGTATAATACATAAAATAATTTTTCCTTTCAGATCAATACTTCAAGTAAGACATACATAATTGATGCACTGAAAGCTTCCCCAGCTGTATTTGTGGAAGGACTGGGAACGCTATTGGAGTCTCCAGATGTATTAAAGGTAATAGAAGTTAATTGGATGTACTTGGGAATGTCAAGTTGATAAGTGATGATTTAAGTCTTGAGTTCAAAGCACAGGTCACACTGCAGCAATATAGGATCGGATTGCACTCGACTTTTCTGACTTTTGCTTTAAATTCCTGCTATCTTTGGTTGAAAAGAAACAAAAATTTGCCAACCTGTAGAAATAGATGATTTTTATGTTAGGGCTACCAAAATCTGAATTATGCTAATTATTCCATGACGTCACACCCGCATATATAGCTTTTACGGGATACTTGTAGACTGATAAAAACTCTTTGTCAAAGTGACGTCACAAAATAATTAGTTAATAACATAATGGCCCTCTCACACAAATCATCTATTTACACAGGATATCAATGTTTTTTGTACTCTATGACAATGGATGGAAGAGATTTTAATCAAAACTCAAAAAAATTAGAATGGAATCTGATCTAATATTGCTCAAGTGTGACCTGACCTTATTGCCTATTGTCTCATCGAGGACCCTATATACCAGAGTAAGTGTGGAGGAACTCTAGCAAGATTTGACTTCTGTCTTTGACTAGTGTCCAGATGCTAACAAGGCAGGTGTGTATTAGTCTTCCAATCTTGCTCCTGGGACCAAGATGGCACTTCATCCACAGAACCACTGCTTCAGTTGAGATTTGTTGGCCATTGAAAGTGATCAGGACCAGTCATTAGAACTTGGTGTAAATTGCTCCTCAACCCAGAACGCTTGGTGTTTTGTTGACGTAGATAATGCTGGCTCCAATGCATTGTGATTGTGTGCCAAATCACATTCTCTCCTGTCTTTAGTACAGTGCTGCATACCAGTCAGTCAGTCAATCAATCAATCAGTTAGACTTTTAAGTTAAATCTATCCCTTTCTGTAAGGTTATGAGTCTAGATTTTTTAAACATGAGACATATGTAAACCCCTTTGTTGTCCCAAACAATGTGCCGTAATGACCAAACCAGCACATGTTACAAAGAATATTTTTTTTCTCTAATGATAGGTGATGCATGACTGTCGATGGGCCTCTGATATGTTGTACCACCAATTTAGTGTCAAGTTGACCAATGTCTTTGACACCCAGGTGAGTGACAGTACCGTACTTAATTAAAATAAATCAGTTCCTTTTAAATTTCTCTTTAGAACAGACAGACCCTTTCTTGGATTTTTTTTTTTAATTCTTTATTCTGTATGCTCTTATTTTCTCAAGTTCTTAGTTTGAAAATAAAGTATGACTTTAACATTGCAGTCACAGACTTCCTATATACATGGACAGAGCGTACTATGCGTAGATTGCTGCTACCATATGTGTGAGTATAGGTACAGCAAGATTGCCCCCTGCTATTGGTTTGTGTGTTAAAGTTTGGACTTGCTCAAGTAGTTCAAAATAACAGATTTTGCAAGAAACTTGAAATATTTTCAAAATAATGCAAGGTGAGATCAAAATCACTGCACACATTGCAGGAATATAATATTGTTTCCCATTTAATTTTCGTTTAAAATATTACAGTTGTCGTCAAATCATACAAATAATAGCTTCACGGAGGCCATCTTGGTGCACCTTTTTTGCCTCAGTCGGTGGCAACAATCTACAGATAGGACATACAGGTTACATGCTCTGTCCATGTATATAGGAAGTCTGTGATGAGGTTTTACTGCTCAGTTTGTAACCAATTGGTTTAAGTCAGACCAGCCATGGCATTTTTGCCAGTTGTGGTCACTTGCTTGTTTTTCTTAATCTGTTGCCTATGCTGAGATCCAGCCAAATGGCAATATGTTTTAGCTTAGGGTGGTGGGGTACACTTAACCCAAGTTGAGGGGAACTGTATACTTTTCTTAAAAAAGTGTCACTTTGACCTACCCTCAATTGTATGATTAAAGGGGCATGTTGAGTTGATCAATAGAGGCTTTTCACACGACGTCATAATACTCTCCGGCAGCCATGTTGGAGTACATGTAACTACGTAGTAAACCATACGGGACGCGCTTGCTCGTTGAATTTGTACACACCGTGCATATCACACCGTGCATATCACAGTGCACACTGTGCAGTGCGTTCGGCACAAAGCCACATGTATTTGGCATGAATGTCCTCCAGCATGGCGGTTTTGTGATGCAATTGCAAAGCCTCTATAACTTGACAGGGGTATCAGAGGATACTTCTCCATGACAACATTGCTTATTATCAGCTCAAGTTTCACATCCAAAAGTTAGCCAGAAAGTTGAAAATGGGATCTGTTTGTATATACTTGCTTGTGGTTTTGTTAATAATTTGAAAGAGTGTCTGGTCAAGAATTTGTAGAAACCAAACTGAACCTTTAATACTCATGAAATATTTTTTGTATGCAAGAAATGAGGGATGTCAAAATTTGATAATTTGTCATCATGAAGAAAGTTTGAAAAAAATCTGAAAATTTTAGGAATTTCACAAACCAACTCAATTTATCACTTTGAAAGATGAGCCTAAATATTACTTTCAGGTTGCTGATTCCATCATTTCAAAGCAGAAAAATGGACATTTGGATCAAATGGTATCATCGTTGCCAGACTGTATGTTGGCACATCTTGGTGAGGACTTTCAGCAAGTCTATTCTTTAAACCAAATGCAGATAGGTGTTGTGGTAAGTGTATATCATGTAAAGGAGCAATCAGAGCTTTGCAGATCAAACTTTTGTTGCAGCAGGTTTGCTTTCCCTTCTGAACAGATTTTTCACCAGTCTTTTAGAAAAATTAAAGTAGTCTTTCAGGTTAGAAGAAACATTTATTTTGTGTTTGATAATTATTTGCTGAATAAAAATTTCTGAATATTTTTGGGGTAAAAGAATTTCACACAGATTAAAGAATAGACAGACTCAACTACACTGTAACCAATCATGATGTTAGACCCTGATCACAGATGATTTTTGTTAGTCAATGTACAAATGTGGTGCAGAGTTGTGAAAAAAAAAGAAGTAAAAAACAATCAACCAAAGTCTGATTGCTGCTTTAAATACTTTGATCTTTTCTGATAACCAAACTGATATGCAAATATTTTGCATGCTTTTTCATCATTTATAAGGAAGAAATGGTTACTCAACATTAATCAGCACATTCTGTTACTATCTTAAAATTCCATCATGGGTAATGTTTGGTCCTACTCCATCCTGTTGTGGAGTGGCAATTGAACCAAATTAATGAAGTTAGTTATTGACAACTTCTCTCAGTTCCTGGAGTTGGAGGTCGGGAGGGGGGGGGAGCCCCCCGAAGCTCTGAAGTTTAAGCACATCTCTGGATGAAGAATAAAGTCCCTTGAGAGGTGCATTATTTATTTTTTTATGATTAACCCAACTCCTAACTGTCCTAGGTTGGAGGAGGCAGAAAGGTAGCAAGGACAAAATCTGGGGGCGGGGTGCAAATGCTCCCTCTTACCCCTTCATAGCACTGCCACTGGTTCTGATGTTTTCACTTCCCTGTCACAGAATTCCTGTATCCATCTCTCACCAGTTATTTCCTTCCTCATGCTTTCTATGGACTAATCCAAACAGTCAAGTGGTGGCAGGATTTAGTTATCCATAACTGGGATCCATCAGCTTTAATCTTTCAAATTTTTTGTTTTACTGTATCATGGATGGTGGTACACTGAAATACCTTATGATAACCTCAATTTTACTGAATATGAGGGTTTAGAAGAGCATATAGACTAAAATCAATGTAATGTAAGGCAGATGGACCCCACTGATGGATGACTTTCCCAGCTTCTCAGATTTGTCTACAGGTAGACCATATGATACATAATATGCCAGTAATTACATCAAAGTTATTTTGTAATATCGGTCATGTGACACAAAGTAGACCTTTTGCTATGTGAAGGCCAGGTGTTCTGAATCAGCTTTGTAAAGGGTCCTGTGCAGGAAAGGTTGCATCTTGTCATCATTCCTCTGTGAGTGACATTTGTTTTAAGGCTTTAGTGTGGCTCCTGATCCAATTTTGTGTATGGGCTACTTGAGAATTAGGAGCTTAGTTATGACTATGAAGGGAACTTTTTTGAAATATTTTCTGTTTGTCTTTTATTCTTCAGCCAGATGATTGGCAAGAGAGACCACTCCGCAAGGGCTTACTTCAATTTGCTCTTGAAAGTGTTGGATGCTTGCTTCAGTTGAGAAGAATTCTACTCCAGAAATTGCTGGCGGAGTTCAATGTCGCAGTTGGTATCTATCTATCCACAGAGCGGGATGCCTTAAATCAAGGCAAGGCAGTGGTATGAAAACATGTTTCATAAGATTCCTATATTTTACATATTTAAACATTTTAAAAGTTCCCCTAAATAAACAGAACTGCACATTAGGTAAATTTTAAATAAACCCCCAGTATCAGAAAAGATCAGATTAATCAGCTTATACCATAGACAACTACATCTCTTCATAGACAACTACATCTCTTTATAGACAACTACATCTCTTTATAGACAACTACATTTCATTATAGACAACTGCATCTCTTTATGATGCTACCCCTGTGGGCTGGGGGTTGTAGAATATGCCCACGGTATTCCCTGCCTGTCGTAAGATGCGACTAAACGGGAGGACTTGAACAGTATTTGAATGGTATGACACTATATAACACATTCGTGTTGGTGTGTCGTTAAATCTTATCTAAATTGCTAACTTACTTACTCTTTATGATGCATTTGGTGTGAGTCTTGTTGTAGACCTTATTTATTGCCACATGCTAGTGTGTAATCATAAACTCGGCACAATGGGGCAGAATTTTGAAAAGTTACTAAACATCTGGTAACTCTGGAGGTTTGAAGGTGACTTAATTACTGTTGAATAGTTATTTACATATTTTTATGCAAGACAAAACACCATCCTCTAAACAGTGACCAATCACAACATAAGACCATGATGACAGCTCACTCTTTGTTATTAAAAGTCAATGTACAATTGTGGTCCAGAATTATTGTAAAAAGAATTGTGAAAACAAAACTCTGATTGTCCTTTTAAACATTCCCTCTTAAATTTGGTCCTCCATGGTTAGAAATGCATGAGAAATTGGAGCATCTCATTGTTTGAGTGAAAGTCAAGTATAATCTGGGTCTTTGGAAGTCAAAGTCTCCAAATTTGAAGGATTAATAATCTACATACAAAGCATGTGGACGTCTAATGTTTAGTACTTGAGAGTGGTAATTGTGTAATTTTTGGAAGGATCAAAAGTTATCTTACGTTATCAAAAGTTAGAAACTAGCTTAATAACGTAATAAACTATTGATATCTTTTGTATGTGGTGTGTAAATAAATCACATTGGTACAGACCATCACTGTCGTAGAACTTTTGGGATAGTCTTGTCTTGTTCTAATGAATACATGTGAACTTCAGTAGAGCCTGACATTTTGATTTTACCTGTGAGCAGTCATTCTCTTAAATTTGGTATGGATTTTTGTTCTTTAGAATTAAAATGAGGATGTTTATATTAGTTTTTTTTCTACATTTCAGACAAAAGGTAAGGTGAAACACTTGCCACCAGAGTTCAATAATTGGCACCACAAACTGCCATCCTTGCTAGAGACTGAATATTTGCAATGTACAGATGTGGAGCACAGTAGAAATGGTAAGCTCAGTGACTTGGTGTTTCTTGTTTTCATGGTTATTCATGTGTATTTGAATTACAAAAATGGTATGGGGCCCAATTCCCAAAGGTTTATAACAAACAAAAAACTTTTGTTAGCCTCTGGCTTATAGAATTTATCTATCTACTTGTCATTGGCAAAGGCAAAAGTTAGTAAATACTTGTTTATTTTAAAATGTGGTATTGTCTTCCTTATCATAATAAGGCTTGTAAATCATAGGCAACTTAAATAAAGAAACTGCAGTCTGTCTTTTTTTAATTATTCCACCTGAGATTATTATGCCCATCTTTACTTTCCCTCATATGTGCAGGTATAGTTGGTTGTTCTTGCTTTTTTTCTTTTTTTGGTTTTAGGGGTAAGGCCAGCAGGTGGTAATGGGGTGTTTATGCTATTTTTCCCCCCAAGTCTCCAGCTGAAATAAATATTTCTGTGTTTTTCTTATGTCCTATTTATACTATATAATGCATTCATAAATACTTTTTGAGAGTGTGATTGGTCAGTTGCTCATGTTCTAATCCAGTGTAGAGACAGTATGTAGAGACAGTGTATGCAACTGTTTGATCAACAAGATTGTTTATAAGGTTTACGGTCAACTCGGCCCCTGGGACAACTCGGCCCGGTCGTCTCGGCCCCTGGACAACTCGGCCACCAGGACATCTCATCTTTACACACTTAAACAATTTGTGTAACAGTAGGCCCTGTAAACTTTGCAAAAGTTTGCAAAATTTGTCCCAAATGAATAATTTAAAAATTGTTAGTACAAGTTTGAGTACAAATCAGTCCATTCTCATAGAATGATTACATTGCCAAGAGTACATGTGCAAGTATAAATTCACTTGTGAGTACATGACAGATATTCCCCATTACCTGGAGAGTATAAGCACATGTCTGTTTCATGAGTACAAAATTTTGCACTCGTCCCACTGATGTATCACTTCAAAATTGTGAGTACAAGTATGAGTACAATTCAATCCATTCTCATAGTATGAGAACATTTTCAGGAGTACATATGTGTACAAATGTAAATTCACTGAGTACACATCTCTTGAATGAGTATGAGTACAAAATGTTGCATTATTCCCAATGCATAACTTCTTAAATCCGTGTGTTTGTGTGTTTGTTCTAGAGGTGGAACATCCACCTGTCAGGTCTGAGGATCAGATATTAATGCTGGAAAGTATACTAAGTTTTAGCCATCCTGAATTAATCACTGTAAAGCCAAAATCTATCAGTGAGTTTTCTCTTAAGCTGTCTTAAGATCAATATAAGTTAAAAGTGTTTATTGTTGTATTGTGGTAAGATATAAATGATAGTAGCAAACTTGATCTTTTAATAACATCTTTTAACAAAGACCTGGCTTAAAGCTGGAGAAAAAGGCCCTTGTGTTGGATAAATATGGCTAATTGTCCATTTAAATCCAGCTTCATGTTGCCAGGTTGAGTCATACCCCAGACTTTAAATCTGGAATCTACTGCCACTGTTTGTAAGTTCCTCATAAGCAATGGAGTAGTGGAGAAAACAATCCAGCAACCTTTTGGTGTGAATGGACACAGCTAGATTAAACAAGCAGGCTATCAGCTGAGGGGTATAGCTATAACCAACTCAAACTCCTAATTCTGTGAGTTGGAGTACAAATGGATTCTCATGAGGACAAGTACAGGCAATTGTGAAAAACTGTGAGTTCAAGTACATACTCACAGTGAGACTGATCACACATCATTAACCCTTTACCGTTGTGCTCCGATCGGGGCATATCTGCGCGCCTCGAGATTGGGCGGAAAAGCGGACGTAGCCCGCCCCGCATCGGCTTCCGTAGGCCGTTGACCCCGTGACCTCAAACTATTGTCTCTCTCGCTCTTGTGGCCAAATTTTCGGGTAGCTACTCGCAGTTTCGAGCTCCGCGTGAAACAGTAAAGATGTGTGACAGCCGAGCTCTCCGCATGGGTCCAAAAGGACCCAAACAACGACAAAGGGTTAATGGTCTGTTTTAGCTTGTTGTCCTCCTATCTGCTTTTCAGCTAGAATTTGAAATTATTATTGTCTTGTTAAACCAGGGGTCTATTCCACAAAGAGTTACGCACAATCTTAAGTTTGATTCCCCATACTTAAGTCAACAGTAAATCATACTTAAGATTGTGCGTAACTCTTTGTGGAACGTGCCCCAGGTTGCATACTAATATTTCTTGTGTCAAACTGAGTATCAAGTGCCTCTTTGACTTTTGGTGGAGGTCTGCACAGGCTCCAGCTCCATTGCCAGGGGGCAAAATCGCTTACAGATTGGCAAAACTTTTTTTTCAGTTCAGAGGTTGAGATATATTTTTGGGGAAATGAGATTTTTGAAGGGAAGTGTCTTCAGTCCCTTCACCCTTCCAACCTGCCAACTGTGGCCCCTAGACCATTACCTGTTTGTACCACTATTGTGTAATTTCATATGAGTTTAGTGTATGGGTACATCAACAAAACTCACTACTTTGCACTATCATCATCAAAATATGAGCACATTTCTATACTAAACAACAAGCTAATTTCACCATGAATTTTTCCCTCAGAAAAACACCAGAAAAAAGGGAAAACACAGGTTCCAGTGACTCCCCTGCAGAGAACACCACCTACAACAGGAGTAGAAAACAGTAGCATGTTGAAAGATGATGCCAGAAGGATAACTGGTGATGGGAGTAAGAGCAGCTTCATAAGCTTTGGAAGAGGGAAGCCAAAAGTGAATTCAGAGGTTACTACAGGACTGCCAAAGAGAAATGAAACATCTCCACTTCCCCCTCAGGGGAGGGGGTCTAGTTTGAGCGATGACATCAGGTGGAAGAAGGGTAGAGGTCGTGGTTTTTGCCTGGATACAACTCCGCCCAGGAATGGAAAGCTTGTTGAGGTGAAGTACACTTACATGTCTTTAGAAATGAAAATCCAAACTGTTTATTGGATGTTAGAAGTAGCTTTGAAAATTTGTGGGGTCATCACAATGCAGCATTTTTTTGCCTTTCTGACAAATTGCAAACTACTGAAACTTAAAAGCAAATTGCAGAAACTAAAGTAAAAATTTGGTCATAAAAGACCTTAATTTTCTTTCAAAATCCCAACTTTTCAGATCTTATCCCAAAATGATTCAAATTTCTCAAAATTTTCTCTCATGTTCATTTTTTCATAATTCAGTGTCCCATTTTTGAGTGTTTTCTAATAACATGCTAAACCTACGAAGGACAGAATCTGTTGGCCCAACACCTTCCACAGTTATTGTGTGAATAATTTAAATTTGGCTGTTTGGTTCTGTTTGGCTCAGTCCATGTTTTTTAAATGACCTTTGTATATGAATGTGTCTATACCCAGACTCACCTACTTACAGAAGTTTTCATCTTTCCTTCATGACACAAACATTAGCAAAACCTCTGTTTATTCCAGTGATGTTATTATGTACTAAAGTAATCTTAGAACTTAATGTCTGTTTATTTTCTCATTTCATTTTTGCCCCCCCCCTCCCCCGCCCTTATTTATAGAGGGTTTATAAATTTTAGCAGGGAGCAGTTTCTTCATATAAGATTATGATGATTGCATTCTCATTTTTACTTATTGATAACTTTGCAACTTAGTGTTCATATCTTTCATTTTGTAACTTGCAGATGGTTTCCCACCAGAATCAGCTACAGAATCGATCATCGATTGATTTTCCTACTTCAGAAGAAATTGATGAAGATAAAAAAAGACATTTACATGCATTCAGTGAAGATGACACATGAAGAGGGTGTTTCTAGGATATCTTAAGCAACTGGAAGGCAAACAGTATTCCAGTGGCTTTTCACAAGGGCATCACATGAAAAAGAAGATGGAGCCATGCATGACAGACCAATAATGTAAATGGTCTGAGGTTGATCACGTATTGTCCTTCAGTGGACATAATATCTTCTTCAGGAGGCAGTGAAAGTTTTGATTTTGCCAAACTGCCCTTTGCCAGATGGTTGGAAGGGCTTCAGAAAAAGTAGAAGAAACTTTCAAATCATGACACTTAAAGCCTGTAACAAAGCACTTTTTCTAACTCAAAAGTATCTCGTTTTAAGAAAAGTTGCTTATTCTTGTCAAAAGTATCTTTCTCCTGATCAATACGTCCTCTAAAACCTGCTGATTAATAGCTTTTTTTTTCCTTTTGGCAAGAAATCACTAAACCTCTGGGCTATCTGGGTTTCTCTAGTGACTTTCTGTATTAGTATTACATTTGCATAACTTTGTTGCTATGTTGTACATTGGTGTTGCCTAAAGTTAGACCTACGTGGAAAGATTTCAAACATTCCAACAGTATCAAATTTCAAAGATAGACATTACATTTAATATTAAAAAAACCTAAAGGAATCTTGAGGCAATGTGTCCACCTAACATGATATTCTGTGACCTCAATGAGAAATGAAGGTTTTCTTGGACAAAGAAACCAATCTATAGATGAATCCGATCATCACTTCTTGTCTTAAGTGATTGTAGGCAACCATTAGTGGAGTCCATAAGCCTTAAATCCTCTTCATTTACTGTCTACATGAAATTCAAACCCTTATATTATGTAAAATTGAGGAAATCAAGTTACAATTTAGTGCACAAACATCCATGATACAAGAAATGAAGGAAATCAAAAGATTAAAAGGTAATGGACCCCAGTTATGGCGTACTACAATCAGACCTTCACCTGCTGTCCGGATTGGTCTATAAACTGAGGTATCTTATTAAAGTTAGAAATGGAGTATTGCTGCCCAGTTTGGTTGAAATTTGAAGGTTACAGGTTGAGTCATAAAACCATACCTAATAAACGAACCAGGTTTGGATGAAGTGTGCTAGAATATTTCTCTTATTTGCATTCCACCTCATCAAAGGTCACTGGAGTGTGCTTTAAAAAAGGAAGATTGGTGATCCAGGAAGAAACACAAGATTTTAAGCTTCTTGGAAGAAGAAACTCAGGAAGATAAAGGTGTAACCAGTGAGTAAAGAATGATTATGAACAACTCGCCACAGATTTTATTTTCATTTTTTTTAAACTTGAAAAGTGAAGGCTTTGGATTCAAGAAAAAGTCAAAGATCCTGTAAAACCAAAGATTATTTGGCACAAATAAATATTTCAAGAGACATTTAACACTCTATTAAGAAAGAGAAATAAAAGTTAAAAAAAGGTTAAGCTCAGCACATAGTCTGCATGGAAGCAGATTGTCTCTAAATCACATTGCCTATTGAAAAATTGATATAGTGGTGGAATGAAGAACATAATGGAAGTGAGAATTCAAAATAACATGGCTCTTAATAGACCCTTTTCTTAGTAACAGTTACAAAGGCATAGGCATATGAGGTGTGGGTGAAGGGGGGGGGGGGCACTCGACCTCCCAGTTCAGGCAAAAGCAGTTGGTCTATTTGGTCAAAACATGATAAATGGTGACATTATTTGTGCAAATAATGCTCTTTCCCCTTCAAAGAAAATTACCCCTGTATGCCTATGTACAAAGGATTGTGAGAATTTTGGTGTTCCTTTTTGCCAAAGTAAACTGACATTGGGAAAACCAACCTGTACCAAATCTCCATCCCACAATCCTTTGTACTTGCTATTTGTAAAAAAGGTCTATGAAGAAACAATGAATACTATGCATGAAGTTATGACAATGAAGAAAACATGCATAAAAAATAAAAATAGACAATTAGAGGAATGAGAAAACTTTCAAAAATCAGAACCTTAAATGGAACCAAAATTAAAGGTTATTTTTTGATAAATGAGAAGACTAAAATGCATGATGGTCTTTTATAAATGCTGTCCTCTCCTATTGATCGGATTGAATTGTTTATTTTATGAGTCCTCAATTTGTCAACATTGTGTGTTTAATGAAAAGTTTGCCAATTAAACAGTAAAAGTTGGAAAATGGGTAAAAGATGGGATTTTTGAAATGAAAGGACATTCATGAAATGAGTACAGTACTCTGAGAATAAATGAGAAACTTTGATTTTGAGTATAAGAACATGATTACAAAACATTGTAAAGAATTTCTTAAATGAGGAAGTTTCTGAGATTAAAAGCAAATCTTAGGTTTTGAGAACAAATGAGTAAAAAGGTAAAAAAATATTTCATTAAGACCAATGATGAATTTGTGCAAGTCAGGGGTATAAGTACTTGTAAGATCATTCTTTATTCCATATGTTTTGGCATAAATCAGATTAAGCTGTGATGGTTAGTTTGTAATGGTAGTGCGATATTTGACCTATGTGTTTGTTTAATTCTCCATGGACAATCTCAATAAGAAAACAGTAGTTTTGCTTAATAATAGTAGATGTTGTGAAAATTATATTATAGATTTTTTGAATATCTCAAGAGTAATGTTACTTCATCCAAGTTTAACTTTTGCTGAAATTTCCTACTTAACTGTAGACAAATCTATGCAGCCGGTAATGACAGCCATTAGTGGGATCTATCAGCCTTAAATTATCTTAATTTCATTGTCTACCTGCAATTCTGAACCTTCAAAATAAGTAAAATTGAGGGAATCAAGTGGTATTTTAGCCTGGTGTTCAACCATCCGTGATACAGGTAGGCAAAGAGTTTAAAAGATTACAGCTAATAGACCCCAGGTATGCCGACTAAGTCAGACCATCACTTGACTTTTGGGATTTGCCTGTTCAAAACTTGTGGTTGGAAAAGTGGCATAAAGGCTCTCTTCTTCTTATTCCTTTGAACATGATATACTGGTTGATCTGTAACTGATATTTAGTTTGTTGTTCAGCATGGGCACTTTTAATGGAAGCAGAAGCCACTTAACCTAAGCACTTCAGGTCATGCCAAGATATTACAACTGTCCTTTGAATGAAGCAAACAAAGAATAACGTAGCAATGTTTCAGTCAAGAGAGGTTAAGGGGTACTTTTGCCTCTTTCCCCCTTTCTCAGAAAGGAGGGTGAAGTCCTCACCTTTTCATTTCCATAAAATAAAAAGTGTCACTATCTTGTTGGTATATAAGAACAGGACACCCTTTAGCAATGCTCAAATTTGCATAAATAAAAGCTTTTAAAATCCTTCAGAGTGCACTTTATAGGGGCCTTGATGCAAGCTTTTGCCTCCCTGAATCCTCCTGTAACTTTGGCCTAGGACAGCATTAATTCGGACTTGGGGTTTGGCAGAAATGAATTCCTCCCTTTTTGAGTTTCTTGCAGAATGCCTGCAAAACACACATGATAGGTATTCCCTTTACCTTCTTTAATCAGATCTGCCAATGGCAACTTGGGTAAAATGATCAGGCTACTGTATTGTTTTATTGGTGCAGGGCCTCTTATTGGCCCAGTGTAGCTCTTCAGTTTAGCATGCATGGGTTACTTTCAACAAGTTTTCAGAAGTCAAGATGAGATTCATGTGTGCTCAGAAAATTAGCTGCACAGAATTAAGAGGATAAGTTGTGGTTGAAGTTTTTCTAAAACCTGGCTAATTGACATTTTTTCCAATGATTTCTTATTAGCCCCTTTTTTCATGTCACAAATTTGTATATGGCCATGTTTATTCATTGTGAAAGTGCAAAAACAGTTATTGTCTTGTAAACTGGTCAATGGTCCATGAATTTTAATATGCAACCATGACATGTCTTAAAAATGTAGTAATCACTTTTTTTTGTCAAATTGTAAATGCTGATGAGTATTACTGTGTTTTCTTAGGGTTTCATATTAATGTTCTCAAATAAAGACGGATGTCAGTTTCCACTGTGATTGAAATTTTGCAAAATTTTTATGCATGCAAGTATTCACAGTTTCAGAATGTGGAATCATAAATTGGAAAAAAAATGAGTCATAAAGTTTAAAGAAAGCAAATTTTATCAGAACACACACTTTTGGTACCTGTCCAAGTTCTTACTTTTTCAAGTATTACCAAATACACCCAAACATGAGTGAACCTTTGTGCTCTCTGTGAGTGTGTTAAAAAATAAGTATACTAAAGATTGTCTTCAACCAGAGATTCACTGTAACTCTCTTAAAAGAGAAATTACAAATTTGCAGAAGGCGGTACATTGTATCCAAATAATGATGTAAAGCATTGTTGAAATAAAAATGTCATTTCTACTGTTCTATACTGTTGGCTAATCATGGAATCATCCTTAAAAAGCAAAATTATTGTAATAAATTTGTAGAACATGTTTTTCCACCACAATTTTTTCAAGTTTCAAGCAAAAGATTGATCTGTCTCAAATTGTGGTTCTTATATAGGACCCTTTTCAGCAATGCTAACGTGAACATTGCCACTTACAGTGGAAGTACCATTAGGAATGTCATAGATGACATTTTACTTTTTCAGTTTTTTAAAAATAGTCATCACAGGGCCCAATTATGATCTCTTAAGGGGAACTCTCTTTTGGTCTAGCTGAATGGCTCTTTGCCAGGAGGACTTAAGAAAAACTTATAAATTAGTTTCTTAGCCTTGTGGCTGAGGTCATGTGAAGTGTCTGTTTTTTTTTTCCTTTTTTTAGTCCAGTCTTGAATAGAACGGAGCCACATATCACAGACCTATCATGTACATGGTCTGCAGGACCTTGAGGTTGGTCAGTTAAGTATTGTGTCCTTTGAGGATGTAGCTTCCTTGGGGAAACAGAACTCAATCAAAGGTATACGTTTGGTCTCACTTAACATCTGTCAGGAGTACTTTAAAAAGGAAATGTTGCATCGACCAGCAAAAGGGTACATTAATTCTGAACTGCTTTTATGAATCTTTTGTTCCTGTTTCTATTAAAGAATAGCATGACTAATTTAAAATTTCCTTCTCTGTAGAGTTACTCCTTTGACAGAGGTTTTGTTTAACTGTTAACTACTGCCAATGTTGAGATGTTGAGATCACCAAAAGGATGTTTGCTTTTTTCTGTTGTATCATGAAAAAATTTAAACACATCATTCCACTGCTTCATGATTAACATTGATCGTGCATAAAAGTATTGAGATTCAGCAGCATAGCTGCTCTAGTTTAAGTTTTGTAGAAATAAGGTCGTTGAAACTTTAATCATATAACTTCAGAGCTCTAATTTTTACTGACAAGCCAACAAACAAATTTTATATGCTATCATACCTGGAGCAGAAAGTGCACCCTCTATAGCAGCGAGGGCATGTCATTTTAATCTACAACAGCAAATGCAGACAGCTGGTTTTTGTACTGGTGGGATATACATGTTAGTTTACCATGTGCATGTGATAAGTGTACATCATGTGGAGTGCTAACCCAAGTGCACAAATGTTAAAAACAAATCAACTGTTTAGGGGGAAATTTGTCAATATGACCCCTCTCCCTTTGCACCAAGATGTACCCTAAGGCATGCCTGGGGAGCCCACCCTCACGGAGAGGTCCTTGTGGCATTGGAGTGGGCAGGAACTGTGGGGTGGGAGCCAAACATTGAATTTCCTGAAAAACATGGGTAGATCCAGGATGTCCCCCTCCCCTTTGGAAAATTTTCACATTTTTTAGGAGGGATGAGATAAAAATTGGTGCTATTTGTGAACCATTATGAAGCTAGTCTTTCCCACACTACTTCAAGAGGTTCTGCCATGGTCCCCTTCACCACACACTACACCTTTCCTGGCCTGTGGTATCTCTAGCATCAGTTTATTTACAGTCTGAACCTCCTCTTGTGGTGCTTATCTTTGCTTTGTGTCAGAATTTCAAACTTGAAATTAAAATTGCAGACTGGTAGTCTTTCAAAGGTATTGTTTATGGTAATTTGAACTGAATAGGTGTATAGGTACGAACATACAAATGTGCTGACTGCATTAATTTGTGGCATAATGTTATACCTCAGAGAGTTGTTGTAAGTGGTAGTTTCTCTTCAAGGAAGGAAGACTCAAGAAGGGTATCAAAGTATTCTGTGTTATAACCCACTTAAACTTTTAATGTTCATCTATGACATTGATATAAGTCTTACAAGTTTGTTGATGATACTAAGCTCGATAGCAAGGTTAGCAATAAGGATGATGTCTTACTTCCACAAAAAAATCGGATAGTTAATATTTCCATGGTGTCAGACTTGGCAGATGCCTTTCAATGCAGACAGGTGCAAAGTGCTTCATTTTTGTCCCTCAAGTCTCAGCTGTTATTATAATATGAACAGTAGTATTTCTAAGTGAGGTGAGAAAGATTTGGTGTTTTCATTGCTGGGTTGTTATTATAGGGGATTTGAAGACATCTAGGCAACTGCTCAAGGAGAAATAGGGTGCTTGGATAGATCAAGAGAAATTTCAGCAGTTTAAGAAAGGATATTGTTCTAAATTTATAAAAGCTGTCGGATTAGAATGGCCATCTTGACTATGCCGCTTAGATTTTTAGTCCTCTCTATGAATGTTCTGAGGAGAGCCACCTGCCTTAAACTGCCCCTGAGGTAAATAATCTTAATAGGGAGCCTCTTTGAGTGTGGGATGTTCATGTTAGGATAACCAGTTGCTGCATATTTTTCTTGGATATGAAGGAGGAGATGTTAATGTGTCAGAGATTTAGACCACTAAGGAAAGGATGTGAAAGAGAGGTGGTTCTTGTCACCTTATAGGCACCTCTTATATGTATGTATATATGTTGCTTTAAATCCAAATTTTTGTTTTGAGGGGTAGCTTTAGTTGGGTGTCACGGTGAACTTTGACAAAGTGGTGGGAGGGGAGGGGCATGTAATGAAGGGGAAATAGTGTGTAAGGCAATAGAGCAGATAATAGTGGTGTGCTCCCATCGTACCAATTTAAACATCTAGTTATGCTTACCTGAAACTGAGAATGATTAGTTGTGAGATGCTACAGGTTTAGAAATTTCTTTCTGATAAGAATTCTTTGAAGATCATGAAAAATTTAATGTAATAATAAACCTCTTGAAAGCAATGTAATTTGAAAAATAGCTTAATGAGTAGCCTACCCTCTGAAGTGTTTCGTACACCATCAAGCTTAGTTTAAAATTATGGGGAAAAAACATTTGTAAGATTCAGTTGCATAGAAGTAAAGTGTATTTCTCAGTCTGTCACAAAACCAAAGATATTGTTTGGGTAGAATAGTTCTACATCAGTGTTGTCACAAGTCCCTGCATATGTAGAAAGAACAGTTGTGGGTTAATTAGTTTGAATTGTAATTATAGAAGTAGTTATTAAAAGTGAGAATAATAAGAGATACACAGGGCTGCATTTGATTCCAAGATTTAGTTGTCTGTGTTATCACCATTTATGTATAAAAGTCACCATTAAAAATGATGTCCTTCTTTTAGCAAAATTTGTGGAACCCTCATTTACATGGATTCCTTTGGAACTAGCTTTGTGTCTGGCTGTAGATATTCTGAAATCTGAGATATCCCATTCAGTGCCAATTCCAAGTAAAATGTTTGGTGGGCCTGGATCAAGCCAAACCTACTTTTACTTCTCATATCTCATGAGAGGGAACAACTGAGGTATTGTAGGGGGATGGACAAGATCATTTAAGTTGTCATACATTTTTCTGAGGGTATGTGAAATGCAGTTGGAGGGTTTTTCCTAAAAAGTTTCTGCAGGCATTTTTCTTAGGGTGACATTTCTGTGGCCTCCAGTGTCATTATTATGTCAAAACTCTTTATATGATTATTTTTTTTATTATGTTTACAACAAATATAGGTAGGGATAAATGAAGAGACTCTTGTGTGCTTATAGAAGGGCTATAAAAAAGTTGCATTTTCGTTTCCATGTATTAAACAGTCTAGTTTATTGCAATATAAAAGATGCATTGCATTGGTCATTTGATGGTATTCTGATGGTGTTTTGATGGTATTCTTAATATTACATGGGTTTTGAAATCATCTAAGCAGTGTGCAGCTACATGTGCAAGGGCTAATAGAGTGCTCAGATTGATCAAGAAGAATTTCAGTAGTTTAAGTAAAGATATTGTTCTTAGTTTGTATAAGAAGTTGGTGAGATCCCATCTTGACTTTGCCACTCAGGCTTGGAGTCCTTTCTATGACAAAGATAAGTTTCTGTTGAGCAAGTGCAAAGGAGACCACCCGCCTTATGCCGGAAGTGAGGAATCTACTGTATCACACTCCACTATAGGATCTTGGGCTTACCACCATGGAGGTGAAAAGGATTAGGTGCCACGTGCATGCTAACGGTTTTCGAATTTCTATCTGACATTAATCCAATTGTCAATTTCAATTTTTGGCCTATGCCCCACCTAGTCCCGGAGGACTTTATGAGCAAGGTGGGTCCTGGGGGAGGATAGTAGGATGAGAAGTAATCGGGCCAGTGGTACTTGCTTGATGAAGATTCAAGAAAAGATTTTAATTGTCTTGTAGTTATGTAAAGGTTCAAAGTAATTCTTGAGTTCGTGACCACAGTAGAAAGCTTGTTAAGAGTTTCTCAAGGCTTGATATTCTCTCACAGGATTGTCAATGAGTGGAATAGTCTGCCAGAGTGGGTACCTACTCCCCACCTATGCAATGTTTTAAGGTTAAAGGGGAAGTTTAAGCAAAATTTAATTTTCATATGTGAAAGAGGAACCAAAACTCCACAGTGTGGTGAAAGGTCCATTCAAATCAGACATTTATTTCTTGAGATATCAAAAAATGAAGTCAGTAGATTTGTGTTCCTAAGTGAAGTTAAGGGCAGCAGAGCTTATATCACTTCCTCACATTGACAAGGAATTTTTTGTTTCTCTTTGTTTTATCAGATTGTTGTGTTGACCTTGAAGTTAATAGGAATATGAGCTCCCTGTGGGGGGATGCAAAGTTTGTAAAATTCTCATGCCACTTATGCAATCATATTTTAATAATATGGAATTGTTGAGGAGAAAATCGACTCTTAAAGTTTAAAGAAAAACTAAAGACTGTGCACTAGTGTGGGGATATGATGTCATATGTGCTTGCTTCAAGTTCACTTTTTGTTGGAAATGTGAAAAATTAATGTACTCATATCTTCAGAACCACTCATCGGATTTCGTGACCACGTGTTTGGTCTAAAGGTAGAGCATCCGCCTCTCACGCGGAAGGCCCAGGTTCTTTTCGAGGTCGAGTCATAGCAAAGACTATAAAAATAAAACCTACTGCCGTTGTGCGTGATGCTCCGCATAAGCAATGGAGTGGGAAAAACAAGCCAGTGATCAACAACTGGAAAAAAGGCTGTGGCCGGCTTGACTTGAACCAATAGGTTGAAACTGGGCCGTAAAACTCTATCTAAATAACTATCTGACACACATCGGATTTCAATGCAAACTTCACCAAAATGCTTAGAATAAGCACCCCTCTAACATACCAAATCCTGTTGTGACCTTAAACCCTTCTTTTAATATTGACAAGTTCTTCCATGACTGTGGTAGATTATAATTAATTAAACTAGTGTCAGTAAGTGACTGGGTTAGTTGCTTGTTTTGGGGGCTTGGAATGCAGAGTATCTTATGGGGCCTTGGTCCTCCTTTGCCTTTTAACAGGTTATTTTATGTTAACCCTACCCTCGACAGGATTGTTTAGTTAAAGGGTTCAAAACATTTCACATTATGATCTGACTCAAGCCTTGTTTGACAAGTTGTTCTACGGCTATTCTATTTGAGAAAGATTAGCCATTTTTGGTTTCGATGAAAAGAGAAACCTATGCATTCATGATGGCGTGTGTGTGTATGTATGTGTGTATGTGCGTGTGTATGTGTGTGTATGTGTGTTTGTGTGTATGTGTGTGTGTTTGTGACACTTTGCTTGTTTACACGATATCTTGAGAAGGGAAGATCTGACAGTTCTCAAACTTGGTACACAGATACCCCATATTGAGAGGAAGAACCCTATTTATTTTGGTTGAGGTCAAAGGTCATCTGGGGCCACAGGGGGTCAAAAACCAAAATCCTTGTTTACACAATATCTCAAGACAGGAAACTTGGATTAATTTCAAACTTGTTATGTTGATGCATTATGATGTAAGGAAGAACCCTATTGATTTTGGTGGAGGTCAAAGGTCATTTGGGGTCACGTGGGGTCAAACCCCGAAATCCTTGTTTACACGATATCTCATGGTAGAAAACTTGGATTAATTTCAAACTTGATATGTTGATGCGTTAGGATGTCAGGAAGAACCCTATTGATTTTGGTGGAGGTCAAAGGTCATTTGGGGTCGCATGGGGTCAAACCCTGAAATCCTTGTTTACACAATATCTCATGGTAGGAAACTTGGATTAATTTCAAACTTGATATGTGGATGCGTTATGATGTAAGATAGAACCTGATGTATTTTCGTGGAGGTCAAACGTCATTTGGGGTCACATGGGGTCAAAACCTGAAATCCTTGTTTACATGATACATTATGGTAGGAAACTTGGATTCATTTCAATCTTGATAGGCTGATGCGTTATGATGTAAGAAAGAACCCAATTTATTTTCGTGAAGGTCAAAGGTCATTTGGGGTCACACCCCGAAATCCTGGTTTACACTGTATCTCAATGTAGGAAATTTTGATTCATTTCAAACTTGATATGTTGATGCGTTATGATGTAAGAAATAACCCAATAAATTTTGGTGGAGGTCAAAGGTCATTTGGGGTCACATGGGGTCAAACTCCGAACTTCTTGTTTACACTATATCTCAAGGGAGGAAGCTTGGATTGATTTCAAACTTGATATGTTGATGCATTATGATGGAAGGAAGAACCCTATTGATTTTGGTAGAGGTCAAAGGTCATTTGGGGTCATAGGGGTCAAACTCAGAAAACCTTGTCTAGGATAGCTCAAGGTATGAAAGGTGGATGGATTTCAAAATAAGTATGTAAATGAATTATGGTGAAAAGATGGTCTGTATAAGGTTATTGATTCCTTGCCGAAGGCAGGCAAGGAATCTATGCGATGGTGATGTCGTGTGTGTGTGTGTGTGTATCTGTGTGTGTGACGCCTGCTTGTAAACACGATATCTCAAGAACGGTAACCCCCAGGGATCACAAACTTGGCATGTAGATTGTCCACATTGAGTAGATGGTCCCTATTTTTTTTGGTAGAGGTCAAATGTCATTTGGGGTCACCAGAGGTCAAAATGTAAATACCTTGGAAATTGCTTGTAAACACGATATCTCCAGAAGGAAAAATGTGAGCAATCTCATACTTACCTTGCTGATTGTCCATATTGAGTAGATGGTCCCTATTGTTTTTGATGGAGGTCAAAGGTCATTTGGGGTCACCAGAGGGAAAAAGGTCAAAACCTTGTAAACACTGTATCTCAAGAAGGGTAAATGTGAGGGATTTCATACAAAGCAGGTGGATTGCCCATATTAAGTAGATGATCACAATTATTTTTGGTGGAGGTCAAAGGTCATTTGGGGTCATCAGAGATGAAAAACTCAAAAACTTGTAAACACCATATGTCAAGAAAGGTAACTGCCAGGAATCTCATATTTACTAAGTGGATTGTCCATACTGAGTAGATGACCCCTATTGTTTTTATTGGATGTCAAAGGTCATTTGGGGTCATCAGAGTTCAAAACATCTAAACCTTGCAAACACTATATCTCAAAAGAGTATATAACTGTTGAAGTTAATATCCATGTGCGGTTAGGGTGAAAGGGTAAGAGTAATTTGGCATGTGTAATGTAATAGGCATAGGGTATATAATTTTTTGGAACAGTTTATTAACTTCACTATGTAAATTCTTTAGTGAGGTAATTTTGAAAATGCATTTGTAAAGTACTGAAGCAAACTCATAGGAAGAAGGTCTAAGGTGCACAAAAAGGCACATCACATGGTAGTTACTGTACAGTATGTTGATTCTGGCATGAAATTGTGCCCTGCTATTACATTAAGTTCCAAGTATTAATACATGAAAAAGTGGGCAGAGCAAAATATAAAATCTTAAAAGGCAAAATCTGTTCATCAGGCTGGCATACATGCTTCAATGCTCATGGGTATGCTGATTTTGCAGCCACAAGTAAATAGATTTTCATGAAACTGATGTGGAACATGTGAGTTTAAACAGTCTGTATATAAGGGTCATTTAGGGACATAGTCTGAAAATATTAGAAGATGCTTCTGTGCACACTAAGTAGATGACTGATATGGAACTTCATAAGTATAAACTTTGAACAGAGAGTACTCTGTGTGATGCACAAGAATCTCTTTTATAACATACCTACATTGCTTTTTCAATAACCTTAAAGAAAACCTGAAGAAAACATTAAATTTAGTGGGAAAAAGTGCTAATATTTGACAAACCTTGTGCCAACTGTCCTCATGAGGACATGTGCATGCAAGCATGTATTAATTGGAAGTGGGAATTGATGAATTAGATATACCACAGTTAATTAGTTTTACAAAAAAGAACCTAATTTACACTGATCATTTGGTATCAAATACCCTTCAGCGCACATGAACTGTCATTGCCTAATAGAGTGAATCAAATTGTAACTGACTCATTCTTTGCCATTTGGTCACAGTTATCTCGCCCAATTTTTCACAGTTGACTGCCAGTTATCCCCACAGTGTCCTGAAGGATTACCTCATACAAACATACAGCTCAATTGACTTGAGCTTTTTACTGTGTAAGTGGTGTTAATTGACTCTTATAAACCCTCTGAAGAAAGCTTATTTTTATCTCAGTACAAAACCATGACAGCCCATTGTTTGTATATACTCCTATTTCCTGCCATTCCCTGCAGGCATTCAGTACTCTATTTGTGGTCAAAATGTCAGACTTCCATGAAAGTATCACCTCTGCTAAATCCAGCATAAAATAACTGTCCACATTATCTTGTCTCATCTGACCACAAATAAAAGTTGTTTGCCTAGCCATTGTCTGGAGATAGAGAAGTTCATGTACACTTGATCAAGTTTCTAAACTGAAAGTCATCTTAGAAATACTGTAGATTGACACCCTTCAGAAATTAGTGTCCTTTACATAGAAGCTGGTGGAATTGAACAAATAGTGTGTTTGTATAAGGAATTTTGTTGAACAAAACTTTAAACATTGGTGTCTGTCTAGATTGGTGTTTCTGCTTCACACTCTCAATATGCTCTACAGTGATTATTTGTCACTTAGTTTCATTCTAGATTTTGTTTTAAATTTTTGATAGCATAAATGTATCAGGATACTACTTGCCTCATCTCTGCTTATATCTGGATAACTGCACCAAAAAAGTAACCCCTGTGTGAAGGATTATATAGTTATGTCAAATATCATCATTGAGTGGGAATTCTTGTCTCACATTTCATTTTTATCCATGTCACTATCTCCCCCCCCCCCCAAAAAAAAGTGTACCATAAAGCTTAATGCATAGAACCATTGCTTCAAGATTACCCTTTATGACACTTTTCAAAAGTATTAAGATTTTATTTTGCATTGCTGCTGTCATTTAAAAGTATAGTTCAGGTAATAAGAGCAAGCATAATGCTGTATACTGTGTATCAAACAAGGAAAACTTGTACTGTATGTTATGCTGTACCTACAGTATAAGTAGACAAAAGGCGAATTAAAAGTCTTGTTAAATTATGGATTAATTGGGATATCTGCTTTTGTTAATTTGCAAAGGATACCATAGACAATGGTTGGGGCATTTCCCCCATAAAGCAAAAATTGCCGTCAGTAATAGCCAAGGTTACACATCTCTGTTCAGATGTCTCTTTAGGCTTGGTCTCACATACCCCGCAACACCCAGTGTTAACTTGTGTTTACAATCAGACAAAACCACAGGCTAGCCCCGTGTTTTCCAGTCTGTGTTCTCATGTACCCAGTGTTTCGTTGATTGGATAGTGTTACCATAGTAACGAGGCCAAATATTTCACACACTGATTACAGCAAAATGTAAGAAAATACCTGTCATCAGTGCGATAAATACCTGTGACCTTGCTTGATTAAAACAAACACGATGTTTAAAACTGCTTAACCCTGCGATTTGAGGTGGATCAAATTTTAAACACCGACCCCGCGTTAACCCGCGTTCCCACGTTACTCGAGCGTGAGGTAATACAGCGTTACCTCGAGCGTGAGGTATGTGAGAACACAGTATTTGATCCAATGCTTGAAGGAGAGTGTGTCGATGAGGGCTTGTTTAAACACTAACCTCAATGCAGACTTTTCGAAACATAGAGGCATCGGAACATAGAGACTTCAGAATGGAGAGCTGTCCCCATTGACCAAACTTTTGATAAAAATGGTTTCAAAATACCGCTTTATCAAGTAATGAGACAGTTTTCTGGAATATTAAAGCTGTGTGAGAAATTCCTCTTGTGTGTGGAGATCAAAGGTTTGAGGTGACAGTTAGATCAAACTTTGTAGACATAATATTTTTAGGGGGATAACTGTGAGGGATCTCATACCATGGTGGTAGTACTTCCATACTCATTCTGTACTAAGCTTAATTTTGAATTACTCATGTTGATGGACGTGTTGGTAAGGTGATCACTATTGTTTTTAAGGGGTCGAAAGGTCATTTTGGGTCACATGAGGTCAAAAAGTTTTGACCTTACTAGTATTATATCTCAATTAAGTAGGATAATTGTATGGGATCTCATGCATGTCATGTTTGTTTCCATGTTTGGTATGATATATCATACGGCAAGGAATCACTAAGCCTGTTGGCTTTCTAGTTTTTTGTGGAGGTGAAAGGACATCTGGGGTCATGATCGGTCAAACTTTGAAAAACTTGTCAAAATGGGATATCTCAAGGTAGGAAACTTGGATGGATTTCCCAATTAGTATGTGGATGTGTTATGGTGAGTTGAAAGTACTGTACCTGTTGTTTTTGGTGGAGGTCAATGGTCATCTGGTATCACCTGTCATCAAACTCTGAAAACCTTGTTTGCAGAATATCTTAAGGCACAGTATGAAAGAAAAACCAGTCACTTACAGGTGGAGACAAAGGCTATTTTGGGTCACCAGTTGTTACAAGAAATGTAGCATTTTATTGAAAAGAGCATGTATGTATCATCGAAACCTCAATGCATTTTTGCATTCTGGTTATCCTTCGTGCATTCATCTTTACTTTTGGTTAATAAAAGGTTTATTCATTGTATGAGCGACCACCAAAAATGTTGTCAATAAACTGCAAAATTTACTATTATCTTTTGCTTTTTTATTTAAAAATATTCGACACACTCGTTCAGTATCGCTAGTTAGTGTTCCGATAGCCATTTGGCCCCATGTGCGTGCCTCGCATGGGCTTCGATTTGATTTTCAAAGTGGGGGACGTCTGGGCTAATTTTTTTCTCCTGTCCTGGTATGGTGTCTACACTGGCGTAGCTAGACATTTTTTGCGGGAAGGGGAGGGGGGAAAGCATCCAAATGTTACGGTTTTAAGTGTGAAAACCACTGTACTAGGGACGTTATTTGCTCCCCGCGAAATTTTGGCCACTTTCAAATGTTTGAAAATATGGAGCTTGTATTGCAGAAAAGTTTGGATTCTGGGTTTTGTGTAAAGAAATTTGAACGGTTAAGGGATCACTGAAGAGTTTGCATTTCCTATTGGCAAATCTGAGATTTAACAGCAAACAAAGATTATTGTTGCTGTTATCCAACGCCTACGAAATGATTCCCTCCGACGAAATTTTTTGAGTCAAGAGCTTATATTGGAGAAAATTTGGAATTAAGAAAATTAATGAAAATAACACTGTAGTTACCGGTGTCACTTGATGATCTGGAGTTATATATGGCAAATTTCCAATTTTGTCACTTCCAAAGCTCGGAAAAGATTACCAAATTGAAGGCATGATCGAGCACTTCTGCTTAGGAATGGTAAATTGTGGCTCACGTATGGGCGGAAAATTTTTCCTTATTTTTAAACAAATAATGACGAATATGCAGCTTTTCTTGGAGAGAATTCTGAATTTCATGAGTTGCTGAAACCACACAGAAGACTGGTTTTACAATGATGACAAATTTTCCGAATTCTTCATTTTTCAGAGCCTCCAGGCCTCTATGGCTTCGCCACCGGGTTTCTAAGAGGAGGGGACCAGATGCAAAATGTTGGCAAATGTTTAAATATTTTGAGTTACTAGGAAAAATCCAGTTTTCAAAACATGACCTTGAAAGTGTGAGAAATTATTTCAACGTGTCGGTCGATATGAATTTAATTACCGGTTGTACGCTATACGTTATTAGAGACAGCGAAAATTGTGATAGTTTGCGACGGATTTATGCAAAAATTCGAATAGTTGGAAACATTTGTAATGAAAATGGTAAAATCAATACATGAATTGATCAAAAGCACCCTTCAATCTACTGCCGGAAAATCATAGATCGAGAGAGTGGAGTGGGACTGTGATAGCCACTGGTGCCGACTTACTGAGACACCGTTGTACACTCAGGCCTACCCGTGTAAGATTTTTTTATACAAACAAAATTGAAAACGCCCTTTCGAACGACACCTAATCATACACTATCTAAAGGATGGAGGTGTACCTCTAATTTTAGATTGAAAACTGTTATCTAGCAAACGTCATTGTGATTTTACCCCTCTGATAAAGATCTATAAATACGAAATGATCGAATCGTTACGCGAATGTGTGATGTGTTCGTGTCAAAAATTTTTATTAGGAATCATTTATTTCAGTCTGAAAAAGTTGCATGCAGACCGTGCACCGAGACATTTTCAGTTTTCTTAATATGTGTTTGCCATTTCAGCTTGTCAGGATGCTCATTTACTTAAGATTGCATACTGTATTTCAACATAGTAGGGAATAGGGAGGTGTGATCTAGTAGTTAATTAGTTAAAAGTTTTACGGCCCAGTTTCCAACCTTTTGGATCAAGTCGAGTCGACCACGGCCTTTTTTCCAGTTGTTGCTCACTGTCTGTTTTCCCTACTCCATTGCGTGATCTAGAAACAAATCCCTGGTAGGGAACGATTCCTCTTCTTCAAATTGTTAAATGGTGTACTCCTTCATACGCCGAAGCGCACTGTTTAACAAGAAATTTCCTTACTGGCCAACGATAGCCCTAATTCCTAACCTAATCCCTAACTCTAACAAAGAATACAATCGATACAATACAGTGACAACAACCAACCAAGAAACACCTTGTTAAACAGTGCGCCAACCCAACCAGTGACGTAGCTAGACTTCTGTCCGGAAAAGGCACCAAGCACCCAATTTTCCGGTTTTTTGGAGTGTGAACGTTAATCTATTCAGTCATCCCCCCCCCCCTTCTTTTTTTTGCTTTTAAAACAGATATTTGGAAATTTTAAAAGGGTTGATATAAGAGTCCGCCCTTCGTATTATCATTCCCGAGATTGCAGTACTGCCGTGACTGAATATCGTTGTTGTAACATATGCTATCGTAGGTCTGCGGATCGAGACTTCCACGACGGAACCAGTGTCAAATTTTCGATTTGTTTCATTTCAAGAGCCAGTTTCAAGACGGAAATTCTGCCTTTTGAAACAAATATTACAACTATGGAGCTTGTATTGGAGATAATTTGGAATATTATGAAGAGAAAAAAGTTGGGAAAACCGCACTGTAGTTGGCCAGGTCTTACATAATGTTCTGGTGTCACAAAGGATAAATTCCGATTTTTCGTCTCGGCGCTCATAGGGAAGTCGCCACGGCCCTCCCTTCCCTCGGCTGCTGTCAGTCCGTCCGATCCTATAATTCTCAGTTTACTGGTAATCTTAGTCAATCCGAGTTGACGAAGGCCTAAGTTCGTTAGTTATAAACGGGAATTTATTTGTCGCATCTTCCTGTCGTATCAAGCAAAAAAAAAAGTACGGTACCACTAGAATTTCTCTGTCTTACTGGCTCTATATTCCATAAGTTGTCGATTGAACTTGGACAGCAATTTTGGGGTTAGGATTTTATGTCGCACCACCTAAGGGATCGCCACTCTCAGCTGGCGGTGTAACCACCCCCACCCCCAGACTTCAACAAATTTCAGGTATTGAACGGCGGGAAAACTGTTGCCACGATTAGCATTAAAAATTGCATTCATGTCGACTGGAAACTTACAAAATTTGGAATGCAGAAGCCATTCAAGCCAATTGGCTCGAAACATGCCCTTAATTTCTTTCACTGGACCTGCACGCTAAGTGTTTTATTTTCAGTTCTAAATTAGAAAGTAAAGAACCTTACGTAGAGATATTTCAAGAAAACTTACGTTTCTGCAAAATGTGGAGCTTTATATATTAAGTAAGAATAAGAAAGATTTGAAAAATGATCAAACACCAGGAACATTTCAGTAAGAAAATGTAGGCGTAATTGAGTAATGATGCGCTTTTTGAGGGTCCCATTAAATGTTGAAAATTAATAGTAGGCCTTTATTGTAACACGGTGGACTATTGTTGAAATGTAGAAGTCCATACTGAAATTCTTTACTTAGTCAAGCAGTACACAAGATTCGATCGTAACGTCGCTTTTAAAACAAGACTGGTTGTATACACTCTAAATCAAAAGAGTGAACTTAGTCACTCTTTGATCGAGTGAAAAGTATAAATTCACTCCATAAGAGTGATAATTCACTCCAAGAGGAGTGAAGTTCCCTCCAAAAAAAGTGAAGTTCCCTCCAAAAAGAGTGAAGTTCACTCCAAAAAGAGTGAAGTTTCACTCTTGATGGAGTGCCCACAGTGATCGCTCTTAAAAAAAGAGCGATCATTGCAGACACTCGTGGAAGAGTGAATTTTCTCTCTTCCTCTATTGAATTTCACTCTTTTTGGAGCGAACTTCACTCTTTTTGGAGGGAACTTCACTCCTATTGGAGTGAATTATCACTCTAATGGAGTGAATTTACACTTTTCACTCGATCAAAGAGCGACTAAGTTCACTCTTTTGATTTTAGAGTGTAGTAACACAGAAGTCTGTTACGGAGATATTATTGATACGGATTTGTAGAACTGGGCAGAGGCGTCATCAGACTTTTCATTCTAGGGGACACTAGGGGGCACAACGAGTTTATAAAGGGCACTGCTAGACTCCACTCATGGAGTTGAAGGCCCAGCCAAGCGCCGAGGTCCAACCGGGTCCGCCTGGTGGGGTCCAGGGGCAAAGCCCCCGAAGCTCTTGGGTTTTAGCGTGTTTGTGAGCTTTACAAGTTGTTCTTCAAGGGTTGTCTTTACACTGGTCTAAAAATAACTTACATGGAAACTTCGAGTAAGGTTGCATTTTGGTAACTGACAACACTAATGTTAGTGAAACTACTCTCAAGAGCGGATCCGGCTGACATTTTGAAGAAGATGAGCTGAACTAGAAAGAGGTAGAGAAGGCAGTTGATGCATGGACAATTAGATGTGATCCTCTTAAGGAAAATTGTAGGCCTAATCCTGCTTGAAGGGTTACCTGAGCTGTGCGCCACCGTCAATTGACGTGGTCGAAAGTGTGAAGAAAATTAAAAAAAAAAAAACGCAACCACTTAGACAGCCGGAAATGGCTATTCCCGGGTTTTTTGTTATATTTTCATTTGGAAAACATGAACATTTACTGTGCCTTTTCTTTTCAACAGAGGAATCGAATCTTAAAAAATTCATAGTCACACTCTGACTACAGGAGACTTTAAAAAAACAAAAAACAAAAACTCAAATCTCAGTGGGGGGAGGGGGACACACGGAGCCGGGCGCACGATTTTCCAGAAGGAGGGATCCCCTTGGCGACGCCATTGCAGCAAGGATTATGTGTATATAAAATCCAGAATGTATGGTAAAAATGAATGGAATTGAAGTTGTGACAATATGTGAAAGCAAAGCGTTTATATATGAAACGAACAGCAGAGTAGCTAGGATTTTTTTTCTTGGGGGCTATGGGGGCTGGATACTTTTGTACGGCGACTGGAGTTTACTATCAAGGAAAATTTTGGATTTTAACACCTCCCAGATGGCTGGAAATGGCATTTGCCAGGTTTGATTGTGTAAAATTCTGGTGAGAAAAAAATGTGATTTTTCTCAGATTCGAACATACTTTTACTCCAGTGGACTATGAATACTAGGATTGCAAATCCGGAATCCTTCTGTATGTTGCAAGCAGCTGTTCCAGTGCACGCCTGAGTAAGGTATATCCACAGGTGTAGCGGGGAGCATTTCAGTTTTGGGGCAGAAGACTTTTGCTCGAAAAATGTAGTTCTGCCCGTAAGATAGTCAAAGCGGAGCTCCACCACTGGTTGGCGCAGAGCGTCCAGAAAATTTGAAAATTCGTACCTCTCAGACAGTCGAAATGATATTTCCCATGCTTATAGAGGGGATCCAAGCAGTCGCTATTTTAAGTTTCAATAGCAGATAAACGTTCACTCCAAACAAAAATTCAGTCTGAAAGACTAAGCAGAGCGCAACCATTAGTTGGCGTGAAGCGTACAGAAAATTTTGAAATATCCGACCCCTCAGACAGTTGAAAATGGCATTTCCCGGGTTTATAGGGGCATCTTAGTAGTGGCTATTTTGAGTTCCCTTTTGCAAAGAAATGTTCACTTGAAACTTAAATTCTACTATGAAGTGGTCTAAGTGGAGCACAACCATAAGTTGGGGCGAAACGTACAGGAAAGCTTGAAAAATCTGACCCTTCAGACAGTCAAAAATGTCATGTACTGTGCTTATAGTGGGTCTAAGCAGTCGCTATTTCGAGGTTATACGTTTGCAAAAAATGTTCACTGGAAACTAAAATTCTGTTACAAAGGCTATCTACACGGAGCTTCGCCACTGTTTGGCGCGGAGCGAACAGAAAATTTAAAAAAAAAATCGGACCCATGAGACAGTCGAAATGACATTTTCCGTGTTTATATGGGGACTATGTTACTATTACTCTGATACTTTTCCATTTTCGGGCAAATGCTTGAAAGAATCTGGATATTCGACAATTTCGGGCATTGTGTTGTGATTATCTGTGAAGTAAAAGTCACGAATAATAGCTTTTTGGCCCAGTGGCGGAGGTAAGGATTTCGGTCAGAGGGGGCGAAACTGGTCTGCAGGGGCGCTTCGAAGGAGTAAATACCATGAGTCTCAGCACGATCGAAGCCACGGCTTTTCATACTTTCCATTTGATTTTCCTCACCTGGTAGAAGACTTCTATCAAAACATGTTTAAATTTTCTATCCATGGGCCTCCGCAGAAGAAAATTCGGAGGGGGGGGGGGAGGGCAAAATTCTTTCAGGGGGGAAAGCTCCACGCCACCATGAGTTGGCGCGGAGCGCAAGAAAATTTGGGCCCAAAATGCCTCTCAGATCGCTGGAAATGGCATTTCTAAAGCCTATTTACCGCATATAAATAGGGGAAACACTGGGGGAACTGTTAAGAGATGTTCATGTTAATTTTCTTCGTCTTTTTCTTTATATTTTTCTTCGTTTTTTCAGGTTTTTTATTTTCCAGGGGAGGGCAAGTTCCCCTTTTCCCCTATCTGCGGACTCCCATGTTTCTATCCCTCTCTTTGATATTCTAGTATTGAGGCGGTCATTATATTTTGTGTTATTGTCAGGTCTCGACTTAAGATTTTAAAGTAATATTGGGCTACTTTGAGAAGATTAAGATTAAACCTGCTAGAGCTAAATAGTAAGCAATTTTACAAGGGGACAAAGTCATAGAAATTAATCACAGTTCGGTGTGTATTTTTTGCATCTGGATATCAAGATAAGTACAGGAAGAAACATTAATTGACGTAATTTACATCATGTGACCACTCTGAAATAGCCATTTGTTAGGTACATTGAAAGAAATAGCTTAGACAAAAGGTCTGCTTGGCTCTCTAGATACTGAATTCATAACAAATAAAAGTAGCCTAAATTTAGGCTTATTAGATGCAATATTCTGGCTTTTGAGACCACGAAAATACAGAAATAAGTTTTTTCATGGGATTATCGTGCAGTGTCAGAAATAGCCTACATGAGAATGGTCACTTAAAGAAAGGCAAAATGGAAACAGCTTATTAAAACCCTTAATCATTACCACTATTATAACAGTTTATTTTATTTTAACCTCAATTTTCTCTTCAAATGAGTTTGAAAAATGCTTTGGAAGCTATTTTGGTATCTTTCTAAACCTTTTTTTATTGTCTATGTTGACTATTATCCCCGACAACAGGAGGGCTATTTGCGCTATAATTATTGTTTCGCCCTTTGAAACATCTTTTATTGGGCGGGAGGGTGAGCGGCAACATTCATCAGTGCAACATTCATTAGTGTGTATAAAGCATACGTTTCGGCAAAACCCATCCCTATATTACAGAAGACTCTTTTCATCAGAATAAAATGCAGATAGTACAGTTACTTATCTGGTGGCTGTTTTAACATTTTTTTTTATCTGGACCTTGAAACAACGCTATTAATTTATGTCTTTTGCCAATAATGGTGCTAGAGTTAAGTATGTTCAAAACCTAAAAAAGGCGCCGAGTGACGATTTTGGTCCGTCAGGGGGGCCACCGCCCCCCTGACCATATGGCAGCTCCGCCACTGTTTTGCCCTACCCGAAGGTATAGCGACTTTTTGGAATCTTGACTTGGTTTCAATGAAAATTTTATTGCGACTACATGACGTTTCTTTCCTTTTGGGGGGCATATGCCTATCTTTTTCAAGGTTACTGCCAGGTTTAGGATTTTTCTGAAAAACCATCCCATTTTTTCAAAATTAAAGGGTTGTCCGATTTTTCCAAATTCCTGCCCGAATTTAGATTTTGCGGAAATTTGGGGCAGTCTTCCCCCTGCTCCGTCTCGTACGCCACTGGATATGTCCCTTCCACCCAAGAGCTAAGTGAGGTCCTGTGAGCAGGGAGTGTTACTAGTAACCGCTAGAGATCCATCGAATCTTTAATTTATGATAATCCAATTAGGCTGCTTCCAAAGTGGACATTAAATCATTTTATTTTGGGATTATTGAACAAAAGGGCATGGAATTCCTTCGTTTAATACCTAGACAACCTCATTCATACCTACGATGACTCCAACAAAAGGGATTATTTGGAACTATGTGTTATATGTAAGTAGTTGCCTACAAAGAAGTGCCAGATACTGTTTCGGCATTTCAAACGGCTGGCTATTGCTAATGATCACAATGATCCTGGCTATAGACCAATTCTGATGATTTATGCAAATAAGCAAAAGGGGAATAAGACTAAACATTGCTCTTGGATTTTCATTAATACTCGCATTTGCTCGCATGGTGTAACAGGCACACCTAAATAGAGTAAAATACAGAAAACAAGACAAGTAGGTTGTAATTCGCGTCCAAATCTTCAACTAGAAATTAATTTACTTCCTTAAGCGGCTGGCAATATAATGACAAGGGACAAATTTCCCTATCTGCTTGTTCGACATCTAGTAGACGACTTACCAGGCTTGAACTTAGATCCTAACACCTGCTAAGGCTTTTGAGTAATAAAGAACAACGCACAATAAAGAACAACACACATAAGAGATTTAAGTCGGTAACTTTAACGGCCTAACTGAAAGCCTGTGCATGGAACAAGTCCCTGCTGAAAGAAAAAGGCAAGGTTCCAGATGAATCTCCATCTTGTGGTAATGGTGAAAAGCTGCGACCCTTGAGACTGCATTGACCCAACATGGGTTTAATTGGTTGTTGCACTGGCCAATGACTGGAAGCAAGGGTTGTACAAAGTGTAGATTCATTCCCACCATATATGACCCAAATATTTTACCCACTTCACCAGGTATGATTTTGGAACAAATTTCGGTATATACTTCATGTAAGCCAGCCTCAAACTGGCCTGAATAGACACCCACCAATCCTTTTCAATGTAGGCTATTCAGTCTATTCATCTCTCTTCAGTGGTCTATTCACCTCAGTTTGAGGTAGTCTTACCTGAAGTATATCCCCAAATTTCACTGATTATAGGTGCACACTTTAATCCACGCAAAGGTAGCCACTTTCAGCCACTCCAATTCTGCTAGAAAATTATCCATCCAGAAACCCGACGAGGAAAAAGTCAAGAGATCACGAAGATATGAAGCTTGTCGCAATCTACCTCCGTCAGGCTGAATTTGTTCCGAAATTCAGAGTGACGAACAATTGCAGAATACCTAGCAACTGCGTGGATCTATCGCAAGTGTTTCTATGACTATGTCATAGTAGCCGGGATTGGATATTATCATCGGCCAGCAGTTGGGGGGAGGGGGGGGGGGCTGCTGGGGCGATTCAGTGGGGAGGGGGGCTCCAGACCCCAAGTCCCGCGTAGCTACACCACGGGACACGAATCTGTGTATATCACTGTAAATAGCACAGCGTTTTTGAGAGGATGATGAAATTAGAATAAAGCTAAATGGCAAAAACAACTGAAATTATTAACATATGGTGCGCTAACGTAAAACAACGAAGTTAAGTTGCAAAGTTGCATTTCTTAAAGCGGGCCCTCTACTCTTGGGGATAATACAGTTTGCAGAGACGTGTACTTCGCAGTATACACGCAGCCGTGTAGTTAATGAGGTCAATTGACCACTTCTCTAGCATTCCCGCCTTTTTTAGATCTGCGCAAATGAGATTTCGCGGAACTGTGACTGACAAGTGGTCTCCCCCTATATGTTGAATAATGTATAAGTAGGCGTATAAATGGCTACAATGACACGGTAAGTGGGTATTTTTATCTTTCCTCCTCTTAGAAATCAAAGATTTATTAGTTTTTTCCAAACATATCATACAAAAATATGCCCCCGAAAAGAGGCAGTCGATTCTTATGTATCAAATAAGGACCTCAAACTTTGCGAGTACCTGACTCATTTAGCGATTCAAAGTGATGTTTTTCTATCACTGTTTGTAGATTACAGCATAGGCTTTCAGTCAATACTAAAATCACGTAGTTTAATTTACGAATTTGTTTGTAAACACCGATAAACCCGGAGCAATATTTACTGTACAATATGTATGTGCGTGTAGTGTATACAATAAGTGTATACACATATACTGTACAGCACAACAGCATGCATAGTCACACACACGTAACGTTGCTTGATCATTGTAATTTGTAGTAACGTTAGTACTAACTAAGGCCAAAATTGTTCGAAAACCATTTATTTCGTAGGTCATCATCACATTTACAATTGAGAATATTGGAGTAGCTTCCTTCATGAAGTTTAAGATGCATAAGTGCAGTTATATACAAGTCAAGCAACGAAGGACGTGAGATGTAATGTGGACAATACTAGTATTAGTATTATATTAGTATTATAGTAATGTACAGTGGCCTACTGTAAATTAGTTTTAGGCCCATATATCAATCATGTTTTCAGTACCATTTCTCAGCTGCTAGGCTACTGTAAGATTATATAAAGCAGACTAATTCTTAGATGAAATATATAGTTTAGCTTTAGGTTCCTCTTCAGTCTAGCTTATTAAACTGTAGGGCTTCTCTTTCACTGGTGCATGCTGCATGGAAAAGATATCCAGAAACTAAACCCTGTCTCCAAAAATGCTGTTTAATTGTATATTTTGTACATTTTGTTATGTACCGGTATTCAAGTCAAGCCATAATTAGCGCATCTCACTAATGCTGAGAGTATAAAATTAGTCGTGGACTTGAAAAAGGATTTCACATTGATATTTCTCGGCTTTCTTGCATGGGCATTGTAGTGACATGGTACCTCAGTCATCATTTTCACTTCTGTCAGGCCTATGATTTGAGCCTGCAGGGAGTTTTGCTGGTCTCAGAGGCTGCAAGATCTCTTTGCAGAATTAATTAGTCAACTATTATTGGTGCACTGCACACTGTGCACAGTTCATGTTGTTAGTGTACTGATATATTGTAGGTTAGTTGCATAGGACTCTTAATTCTGTTCACAAAAGTTGTGACATTAAATTTTCAATGTTTATGAAATACTGTACTGTATGTTTAGTACACTTGTACAGTGCTAGTCTATTGGCTTCACCCAGTTTTAAAATTACATGTTGTTTACAAACTGGAGATCAATTAAAATGTCTGTTGTGTATGCTATGTGGGAACTTTCAGTGCTTCTGTCACTCAGTACTTCCACTGATATGTTTTCTTTCAAACATACCTTTAAATTTTGTAACTTATTTTTCTCCTTCATGGATACTATATGGCAATTTTACAGCAAAAGTTTATGTGTTAAATCAACTTATTGCAGTGTAGCCATTTGATGTATGATACCTGTTTCATGATTTTAAATACTGCACAGTACATGTCACTGGAATGTTTAGCCCATGCATGCATGCTCATTGCTCTGTGACGGTGTATTGTATGTAAACTAGCTGCTATCCATGCATGGCTTGTGTACCAACTACCAAGAACAACATAATGTTCCTTTAACTTTATTTACTCTGGCTTTAAGTCCCAAAAGCTGACCTCAACGTGGTGCTAGAGTGGCAACTACTGATTATCAGGAATAAGCTGTGTCTGTTGACTTAAACACACACTTCCATGTGCACTTTATGGTAGCCTGGCTGCTTTCTAAAATTATTTTTGTGCATGATCTTAAAGATATGAAAATTCTGTACATTCATGCCGGGACACTTTCAATTGTATCGTCAATGGACTGGCCAATTTTCTGATGTTCAGGAGGCTAACAAGCTTATTGGGCAACATATACATATACATGGTTTCAATTTCTGCATTATTCTTTATATTGATTACTGAGGACCTATCAACACACTTGTATATGAGGTCTGCTGTCAGTGATACAAGTTAATTATATAGGTTTCCATAGCATGCAGTCCAAATCACTGTACTTTCTTAAGACCATACAGGAGCATGCATGATAAACTTGGGTAAGTGGGGTAGTACCACCTTCAAACTGCTACACAATATAATTCCCTTTCTTCCGACATTGCGGTGTCTGAGTCGCTCTAGTAGGGCCTGCAATTTATCATGCTCCTTGTAAAGCATTGCTTCCCTTTGTAAATTGGCTGGAATTTACAAGTAAATGTAAATAATAATTAGCAAAGTAGGCTGGTGGGTATGCCTGGCTGGTATGGCATTCCCATTCACACAGCTCAAGTTTTTTTTTTTAAATTAACATTTGACTGGAGTGCCACAATTTTCAAGTAAGGTGATAAATTAACACTTAGGTTTAAACAAGTCTCAGCTGTCTTAGTTTTTTCCTTTTCCTTTTTCCTCTTTATGCAAGCAGATACAATTTTGTGAGGTAGGCATACAGCAGTTTGTATTTTGCCCACTAGTTACACTATGACATGTGCACAGTATACAGCCCACCACACTATATTATGCCCCTTCAAGTACACACTTTCTTGTTAAATTTGTATCTGGCATTGGTTCAAATATTTACGAAGTGGCACAGACCAAAACCAAAATCTGTCGATAAAACATTACATTTCGAGCAAGGGAATGTTTCTAAACGTTGCTAACGTAAATGGCTTTAATTTAACGTTACATGTATACAGATGACCAGTAGTCATTTCGCGTAAGTAGGCCTGCTATATGTGTATGTACTCTGGACGCCCCAGTCGATTCGCCGACGCTTTTACCGAGTACCTGACTCATTTACGAGAGTTTTCGGTACAAAAGTGGTACCAATAGAAAGAAAACAAAATTTTTCTTCAATATAAGTAAAAACTGTGTAGTTTTAAGTAACATATAAACAAATCTGGACAATTTTACGGAACATTGAAAACCCATTTTCGACGTTCCATAAATCGGCAAAAAATTCACACTTTTACTTATTCTCGAAACCAAAATTGTACACAGGGAGTATTTTTGATATCTTCTCCAATAGTTTTTATGGATTTGATAATTTATTAGTCAGTAATTGATGAGATAATTGGCTTGTAAAATCATAACTTTTAGCTTATTAGTATTCGCAGCCCTATGACGTCATGAAACGTCATGCATAAAATGTAAGAGAAGGAAGCTCTTTTCGAGCAGTTGCGATCCGACTGTTCGTATGTGTTGTGGTGCAGGGAGCATAGAAACAAAACGGATCTTGAACAGGTGAAGTGTATTGCAAGTTGACAACTTCCCAGGAAAAATATATTAATATATATTTATATATATATTAAAATCATTTCGTTTGAATTTTTTCCTTCTACACGATGGTATTTTGTAGGCGTATCACTTACTTCAACTCGACATTGGCAATATACGTTTTTCAACACGATTACTACAGTCACTTCACCGAATGACATTGCATCGATCAATACACTTTATCACTTGTCTAACGTTAGTGTATTTCTGAACAAGTTCAGTGAAGTGACAGTGCAGTGAACCAAAGACGCTACCATACAAAATATACAACCGGTTCGTCACTCATTACACTACACTACAAAAACAGACTAGCAGCTATGCTATCTGTTTGTTGTGTGCATAGAATAGAACGCGACGAACGTCAAGCGCATATATATACGATTAATGTTGTCAATGTTGTCTACCGTTAAACCAGTTGTACTTCGAGGAAATCTTACTAGGCTAGATAGCCAAGCACATCATTTAGACCGCGCTGTGAATAAACTGGATTTTTCTCTCGACATGGTGGCTCTTGCTTGTAGTTTCCCATGGTAGAGAATCATATTTAAGGTTCAAAGACAAATTAAGCTTGTAAGTAATCAATTTATTTTACTGTTTTGACAGGGCCAACGCAGCATTGGGTTAGGATAGAATAGGCCTAGCCTAGGCCTACGTAGGCTAGCCTAGGCCTAGGCGTATATGTAGCCGAGCCAAACCGTTGTTGTAGGAACTAGTCTAGGGACCTAGTAACTGTAAAGCAATTTTGTGGAATTAGAACTAGCCTCACGTTAGGCCTAAACCAAAGCCTACATGGCACTAGCATTGCCATGGAATAGCTAAGACAACTTTAGCCATTCTCAGAAATTTTTCATTGTCCTTAAAATAGGCCTAACGTTAGGGCCTAGCCAAACACGGCTTGTCAATTTTAAAATTTCAAATCCAAGTACAAGACAACAATGAAATCTGTGGACAGGCCAAGGCCTTAAATTTTTTTCAGCATCCATAAATTTGCACCATAAATTTGCATGGTTTTCAATAGGGAGGTTGAAAATACGGCCTAAGGTAGGTTGAAAATAGCCAATTTTCGACCTCTTTTGTTAAAATTTCATAACCCAATAGGAGGAAACTAATAAAATCAAGGACAAACATAAATTGTAAGTACAGGCATTGGAGGTGTTGACCAAATGTATGTTGGTTCAATTACCTTGCTTGATTTTATTTTAAAAACCAAAACCCCTTAAGTGGTCGAAAACCCCTTAATTTACCCTAGGATAAGTTAGGCCAAAGGGATCATGGCCACTTAGCGTCCGGTCATTCTATTATAACTACCAATAGGAGTGTAGGTTGTTGGCTGTGTGTGTCGTATAGTATTAGATCTTAGCCATTCATCCGTAACCGATCAATGCAGTGTTTATGTCAATGTAGTCTCCGTTGAACAGCGGTTTCATCAATTCAGTGCACTGATCATTTGCACTGTTAATGTGAATGTAGCCTAGTCTATATTTTTAAAACATTGAACCAGTTCTTACATCGTACACAAAAATCAGGGGGGAAACAAAAACAAAAGACTTTTCTACGAAATGCTAACCATCCCAATGTTGGGAAAATGTAATATCATCATGACTCTTGTACTTGTTAATAAACCCTTTTATTATTTTCAATTTTGTTAACTATGCGGGCTTTGTATGAATATTTAGACATCTGAATAATAAGTATTTCTGACATTTATCATTTGCAGAATGAGAGAAGCAACACACAGCCAATAACCTACACCCCTATTTTAAGTAGGGTTTCAGGGTACCACTGATAATTGGTACCGTCGGTACCGCCACAAATGGTACCGGTATTACCGTAGTACCGGTACCAGATGAGTAAAAAAGTAGGATTTTTATCACATGCAAAATATCCGTAAAAATACCATGCATTGACATAAGTGAAGTCTTCTGGTAATCCCTGCCTCCCGTTTCAGTATTTTTTATAACATTTAGTCACCCCACACTAAACAAATCAGTAAACAAAAAAATTTAGCGTCCGATAATTTCGGGACACACAATAAATCAGCGCCGCACGTCCGCACCAGAGCTAGACGTACCCACAAGATGACAAGAGCACTCAGGATAGTAATGAAGATTGCAAAAATAATTTCTGCAAATAATAACAACCCCCCTCCTAAAGTATAACCAAAAGTTATTAAGTAGAACTTTACAAAAATATTTCCATAAAAGACTGATTCATCAAGCTTTCTTCCCGCCGAGTTATCGCTATCAAAACTAAATCAAAGTGCTTCAAGATTGAATTTACGAATGCATCGCGCAGCAATCCGTTGTACAATAATAACACTATACTGTTCTCTAGTACGTAGAGCAATACAACAAAGCAAGTGAGTTGATCAGTTGAACTGAACACGCGAGCCAATGATTTAAGCGGGATTTACTGTGTGTTCAGTCCCATTGCTTCACCGTGTTACAGTAATTTCTGAAAGAACGTTGTTGCATTGGTACGAAAGTTTTTCTCCCACAGACAAAGACAGTGGACGTTATGGAACGGTCCCACTGAATCACTGTGTTAAAATCAGAAATCGTCGATGCAATGTTCATGTCAGAGCTTGCAATGCTATGGTTCTTTGTCAGCTTCCAACGAATTTCGCACTCGCATAATGTTGTGTGCTATCGTTATGAAAGTGAATTTTATCAGTCAATGCATGGTATCTATTCCCAATTCACCATGTGAAAGCATTTGCTGATGATCAGCGATCGTTTGGGAGTTGCGCAGAATGTCAAAAGAAAGCAAGGGCCCTGTTAGTGTGGAAGGTACAAGTTCTGTGAAAGTAACGTTAAACAGCACTTTCCTAAATTCGTAGGGGGATTTGTGACTGAAATAGCGCAAAACGATTATCAAGTAAAGGTTCCCTGTTTGTATTGCAATCCTTAGAGACACGGCACATTTATCAAATGGGTTTTTGTTTCATTCAAGTATCATTCAAATTCAATGCTTTATTTTTGAGAAAAGATTTTCACCGCAAAGTTGACTAGTCCGTCTAAATACACAATGTGAAGGCGCGGCCTGGCGAAGCTAACACTGGCAGGGATCGTTCTGAGATTGCGCAGAATGTCGATAGAAAGCAAGTTCCTTTTTAGTGTGGATGGTGCTAGTTCTGCGAAAGTAACGTTAAACGGCAATTTCCGAAATTCTTAGGGGGGGATTTGTGACTGAAATGGTGCGAAATGATTATCAAGTGACTATTCCCTATTTATATTATAATGTTTAGAGACACGGGGCATTTATCAAATGGACGTTTGTTACATGTTAGTATCATTCTAATTTAAATGCTATAATTTTGAGAAAAGTTTTTCACCTTACAGTTGAGTACCGAGTCTTTACGATACTTCGGTACCTTAAGGTTGGTGGTACCGTACCGGTACCGGTACGTACCGGTACTTACGGAAATACCGGTATACCGTGAAACCTTAACTTTAAGTGTATTTTAGTGTTAGTGGAATGACTGGACACGAACTGACCATGATCCGGCCTAAGTAGTCTGTGTGTCTATGGGCTGGCTGCATGTTCAAGAGGTTCATCTGACTTGCAGTTGGGAGGTTGGGAGTTCGAGTCCCGTCTTGGCCAGAGTGCATTCCATGTAGAGCCATGCCCAAGGTACGCCAAGATTTTCGTGATTGTACACCAGGATTTTCTGTGCACATACAATGCTACATATTGTAGCAATATGCAGACCTGCGCACAAATACAGTATACATACATGATCATCGTACATTGGCAATGCATATAGGACAAGTATATGGTACATACCTAGTAAGTCGCAATCCGTATGGGATTTTACATACGTATTGTATATACGTACATAATGTATGTACACCATTCATTGGCAATACAAGTACTGTATAGCACAGTATAAACTGTACGTTTATCATAAATTGGGAATTAAGTGACGCGGCGGGAGTATAAACATCTTGCCTGTGGCTACGCCAAGAAGGAGTTGGTGCTCACTCTGAAGATCTTAATGTTGGAGTGCACGAATTGCAGACTGGTGGCTGGGTCATACCAAAGACTTTAAAAACCCTACTGCCATTGTGCTTGGTTCTCAGCATAAGCAGTGGAGTAGGGAAAACAAGGCAGTGAACCATAACTCGAAAAAAGGCTGTGGTCAGCTCAAGTTGAACCAATCAGTTGGAAACTGGGCTGTAAGACTCTGTCTACCTTACTGCAGTAACTAACTATAGGCAGGCTAATGCTGAATGTGTGAACAGTTGTTCAGAGCACTGAATATCGTATACAGACCTGTACGTAAGTACTTATTAGTATCCTGAAGTCTGCAGTGAGGACATTGCTTGGAAAGATGTCAGCATGGCCGTACGGGCCGCACTGAATAGTAAAAGAGAGATGATGTTTGAAACTTAAAGGAAAAGTTGATGAAATCTTCATTTGACATAACAACCACTGATATCACATTCCAATATTACTTTCTGCCCCCTAAATGATGTCTTCTGCTAAAAATAAGAGGGGCAGAAAAAACCTTTTTGCAGGGTCAGTCTAGGCCTACATGCATTTCTTGTGAGGAAAATCCTGCAATATAATTCTAACCTAGCCTAAATCCATGGCTGTATGATCAAGTCTACTGAAAGATGTTACCAATCTAAGCCAGCCTGGCTATGGCCTAGGCCTCTGTCCTGACTGTGATAAACCCAACTGGCAGATACCGGTAGGCGTCTTCTTCATTCTGGAAATGGTGACACATCCATAAAATCAAACATTCTGGCATTCTGGACCAATATATACCAACCAACGAGGACTGCTACAAATATAGTTTAGACCGTCAGAGACTGGAACTTACTCCCCAAGAATATAACAGATCATGAGGATGCCAAGCAGTTTAAAAACGCAGCCTAAAGGATCCTCAGACGGGACGACTAACCACATGCGCACACTCAACCCTGTTTGACTCCACCAGAAGTGTTTTGCAATATTTATCCAGGTACAGATCCAGATCTCTTACCACGAATGCGTTGGAGGTGGCCCCTAAGTCCTAAACAAAGCTAGTGATAAAATTAACCGGGTCTTTATGACCCTGGCTATGATTGACTAGATCTACTGGGAGACTGTGTCAATCCTGAACCTTATTAGGCTGAAAGCTAAATTTGTAACAATTAGTCCTAGAGTATGCATGACACAAGTGAAGGTTATGCATTCCATGAGTTCTATGTATAGGGTGTCTAAGTCAGTCCATTAGAATGTGAGCTGTACCAAAGAAACCTTTAGTGAAAGAATCTGCCCATTTTGCCTGCGTCGCTTGGTTAGCATAGGGAGGGTCTTAGTTATCTTCTCGCCATTCAAGGCATAATCAAAAAGAACACCTACATTCTTTTCCTTGTGAGAGTAGAAACATTACATTGGAGGGCTGAAAATGCATGCCCCAGGTTTTAGCCCAAAGACCAGGGTTATTAATGTCATCCTGGAGCAAACGACAATCACTAGTATTTTTGATTACCAGGTAGCAAACACAGTCATAGTCAAAAAGCCTTAGTCATAGTCAAAATACCGGTGCTATGGCCAAGTGGATAAAGGCGGTGGCATTTGAAGCAATGAAGCTTAGCAAGCGAGAGGTCTGGAGTTCAGTTCCTTGCCAGGTCAAAGTAAGGTGGGTTTTTCATCCAAGAGCAATCTACGGTTTTCCCATTTGAACTGGCCTTTCAAAAAATACCAAATTTGATCCAAATTGTTGAATTGGTTGCCACCCAACGTGAAGTTGCAATTCATAAGCCAATGGCTTCTCCCACATTCGTGGTCGCTTAGCGTCATAAAACAACTGCCCTTCAAGGCCTGATTATTATTATTACTAAGCCTTAAAATTGGAAGTGGGGGCATTAACAATATCATTTATGTGGGCGAGAAAAAGAATAAGTCCTAGAATGGACCCTCGAGGAACACCAGACATAGCATCATCTAGAGGGGATCGAGTACCATTAACCCCAACAGCCTGCTTACGGTCTGAGAGAAAATTGTCAACCAATTTTAGAGTTTGTTTGGAAACACCTAGACTATAAAGTTTGGTTTTAAGCAGCTTATGAGGCACCTTGTGGAAGGCCTTTTCAAAGTCCAAAATAAAGACGTCAATCCACTTCCTCAAGTCCAGGGATAAAGCCCAGTCTTTGGTTACTGGCACCAGCTGACTATCACAACTATGCAACTTTTCAAAGGCATGTTGCTAATTCAAGTGGATATTATTTGACTCAAAGACATCCATTTAGTTGGAACTTATGATATGCTTTAACAATTTACAGCAAATACAAGTGAGGGATACAGGCAGGCAGTTGCTTGGAAAAGAAATATCATTCTTTTTGTAAATAGGGCAAACATTAGCTCTCGTCTAGTCATCAGGTGTACACCTGTATGAAAGGGATTACTGATACAAATGACTCAACATAGGAGCAATACCTGAAGCACCCTCACTAAGGACCCACAGATGGACATTATCTGGGGCCCATTCCACAAAGACTTACGCACAATCTTAAGTTTGATTCCCCATACTTAAGTCAACAGTAAATCGTACTTAAGATTGTGCGTAACTCTTTGTGGAACGGGCCCCTGGTCCAACGGCCTTGTTTCTGTGTAGGCCTTTCAGGAACTTCTCAACTCCAAAAGTGGATACATGGTGATATCTGCCATTCTACTACAATTACAGTATGTCTGCGAAATGGGATAACTTTAAACACGTTTTGGTAAATACACTCGCAAACTGGGCATTGAAGTCATACAGTAGGCCTTATCCAAGTCAGTAATAGCTAGTTTGCTGTTCATCCTAAGGGGGTAAGGGGAGGGGGGGATACCATGTTTGTCCTTCTTTTGGCCGTTTATGTACAGTACCTCCAAAAAGGTTTAGTGTTATGCTTTATGTCTCCAGTCATACTGTTGATGTATGTAGTATGGGACACATAGACTTCTTTTTTGATTCTCAAGTGCAATTCAGCCAGTTTGCTATGGATGTTTGGATTTTTAGTTTTCTTATAGCAGGCAACCTATCCCTTCATCTGCTCAGTTTAGGGATATCGTCATTAACCCAAGGGAGATACAATTTGGTCCTAATTTTTTTAGTGGGAACATGTTTCTTGACAGTTCTATCAAGAAAGGACTACAGTCTAGACTTCAGTGCTATTCAGAAACTTCCCAACCTCCTTAGGATAAACAAGTCATGACCCTGTGTGTGTGTGCACTATCCAGCCTGGGTTTAAAGGTAAAAAAATAAATTCCAGCTTGTCTACCTTGAAATGGCTCGGTGGATCCAGAGTCCAAGTGAGGAGGCAGAAGCAGCAGACTATGAAACTTGGACCTGGCTCAGGGATGAGAGTAGCAGTTCAGACCTCGATTTTCAGGAAAATTTATGGTTGTCCTTTGGGCAACCATTTCACTAGTTTTGGTTGTCCACAATGATATTTGGTTGTCTGAAACACTTTGCACACAATTACAAAACAGTAATTGTGTTCATGAAGAAAAAAACTAGGATGATAGAGAGACAGAAACACTTCAAGTCTGAAACCTGGTTGGCCAAAAAATTTGAAAGAGTTTATCAGTCAGCTCTATGATTCTTCAATGTGAGAGAAAAATGGTTGTCCATCGGACAACCAACCTTAAACTTTTGGTTGTCGAAATGAAATTTTAGTTGTCCCGGACAATCGGACAACCATGAAAATCGAGCCCTGCAGTTGCCGGGTATTCTGCAACTGGGCAAGAGTTTACACGACAATTTGATGGTGTGATTTTCCTGTGTAGACAATCAGATCCAGATCTTTACCATTAGTTGATTTCATGATGTGACTTTCATCATCCTTATCATTCAGTTACACACATCAATGCCTGAGTCCATTTCGTCAAACCACTATTCTGTTATTGATATTTAAAGTGGATCTGTGGATGCAGAATATTTTTTGCTTAAATGCAAAATGTGGTCCTGAATTTCATCCAGTCTCTGTTCAGGCAAACCAGTAAGCATTGGATTGGCTATAAACAATGGGTGTTAACATCAATTAAACACATGAGGGTTGGGTTTTTAGATAGTTTAGTGGGAAGCAGTTTTAAGGGCTCTTTCACATAATGAAAGGTGAGTGTAAAAAGGTCATTCATCTCATCTACAGAAGTTGCAGAGCTCAATTAATGAAATTTTAATTCAGCATTATCGTTGTTATAATTATGGACTGCTTTGGTTTGACAGTTGCAGTTCATGAGGTTTACAGGCTCAAAAAATCTTCAGGATCCTAGTTTCCTGTAACATGCATCATTTAATTCAGGGCTACAGCTCAACCATCCACGGAAGACTTCAAAGTTCTTCTAAAGTCAATTGAGCAGTTTATGTGTATATGTTGGGTTCCAAGATTCCCAACTTGAAAGATCAAGTTGACACCACAGTTTAGTTGCCTTCATCTACCTCAAAGTTTTACCTGCACTATAGTACTGCTATTTATACTGAAGAGATGGAACATTAATGCAAACAGTTCCTGATGCAAGGAGCTACTGTACAGTACAACATTCATAGTTGCTAAATAGAAGGGAGGCTTTCAGAAGGTGTGAAACTTAAATTATTACCATAGAAATTCAATAGCAAAATGTCTAAATCACAGTCTCCCAACCTTGGGGTGACAACCCCAGTTAGGGTTGTGAAGCACTTACTGTACTGTATTATGGAGCCACAAATTAGTTCCAAATATATGAAATTTTGTTTAATACTCCCTGATCAAAACAGTAAATATCACTTATTCAGCAATTCTATGTTGCTAGAGATGATCCACTACTAGTCCTGGAGCTGTTTGTAACAGCTCCCCGGTGAAATTAGTACTGTAGAAGTCAAATGCAACCACTGCTTCAGTGTCACCCATGCAACTTTCACCTCGAAGTGGAAACAGCATGGGCAGGATCAAATTTTTTCCTTCTTTAAAAGAGCAGTTTACTAACCATTTTGGAAGTAGTGCATTAATAGGATCATTGTGTGATGCACATACCTGAAGTTGAGTGTCTGGAGGAAATGTTTGGAAGCCCCTAATCTAAATGCCCTACTTTTGAAGATGAAAAATTCCCCCCAAAAAAAGGAGTCAACCAAGTATTTGAGTTGTGTTCCCATTTGATTGGTTGCAGTTGATCTTGATCTACAGTACCTGGAACCATGGAACATGATCAGCAACACTCATTCAAGATCCACGGATTTGGATCGACCAACTGGGATATAAGTTTGAAATGCATATCGAGCAGAATTTAAATTCTACCTGCGTTTATTGTACAATGGTTACAGTACTTACGGTAGTTCTGAACCTGCTGTCTACACTTACATGTACTATTGGATTTTTCCCTTAAGCAAAAGTGTTGACAGAGGCTTCATAAAACTGACAGACAAATGACTGTGAATTTGCCTTTAGCTAAATTACAAGACCATGATTCCAATTGCCATTTTTGTATGTTTTATGGTTCTTCTCAATATCGTAAATTATGCACATCACACATAAACACTTTAAATGAAGAGTATAAATACAAAATGCCAAACTTGCACTGTAACCTCCCACATACCATGCTTGTCAATGTGAACCGTTTGCAAATTTACATTCACATCAAATGTTTATCTTCCAGGTTTTCAATTAGTTGAGCTTCCCAAATGTTGTGAAAGTCATTGTTGTGGGAGGATTTTCATTTGTTGGCAGTGTTTTTTGTTATCTCTATAGTTGCCATTTTCAATTTCTTCTTTTTCATCACAGGAAATATAATCTGTAGCTTTGCAAGGTTATACTCTATAATCAAAAGAATGGTTTAAGGTCAAATCAAGTTTTAGATATGTACTTATTCTACACATCGCTGTAAAATTTGCATTGAGATTTGGAGTGAGGTTCTCAAAATACGAGCAGGTAAAGTTACCACACTTTCAACACAAAATGAATTTGAAGCAAGCACATATATATAGCATCATATCATCACAGAAATGGACAGTCTTTAGATTTTCTTGAAACTTCACCCCCATTTTTCTGCTCCACAATCTCATATTAACAGAATGTGATTGCATATGTGGCATAAGAACTTAAAAAAAGTGAAACAAAGCATTCCTTGTCATTGTGAGGAAGTGATATACTGTAACCTCTGCTGCCCCAAAGTTGACTGTGGAACACAAATGTAATAACTTCATTTTTTTTTAGCTATCTCTAGAAATACATATTGAATTTAAATCACAGTTTCACCAAATTGTGTAAATATTTAGACTCTTGTATAAAAATTTAGTTTTGGCTTAAACTAACTTATTAAATTAAGTGTAAATTTTAAGGTTGCAATATTGTGCTTGAATTTGCAATTCTACTCTTACATGTAGGCCTACAATATTATCAGTTCAATTCCTTTTTTTAGCAGGGCAAGAAAAATTTTTATTACCTGAGCAAATTAAATTTTCCACAATTTTAAGATAGTTTCATATATCGAAAGCTTCCCAAATTATCTCCCAGATACTGTGCCAACATTGAATTTCCTTTCAAGGAGCTTTCAAATTTTGTGATTTATTATTTTTGGATGCATCATAGTCTCATGCATTATGAGTTGTGCAAGTACACAGTACAACATTGTAAAAGTAGGCTTGATCTAGTAACTGTGACGTGATTCCCACTGTTGGATAACATCCATAGTAATATTATGAAAGCCTCTTTTCACTCATTTTATATTGCTCAAATATAATGCAAACTAAAAGTGCATTTTAGTGAATGTCTCAGTGTATGTATGCTGTCAAAATAATTCATACCTGTAGGCCTTGCTGTTTGGTATGAAATGCTGCATCTATTTGCATAAAAGCAATTTCTGTTGCTTCAACTAGTCCTTTTTGGCTTCCCGAAAGGGAAATCCTTTGGACTCATGCAGACAACACTTTTGCAAAACATGTGTAGGATTGTGCATTTTAGTGTTGGCTCAAGCTATGGTTTGTAAGCTCAACAATTGAAAATTATTTTTTTGTTTTGCTATGTTTTCAGCAGAATAGTTCCAAGCCAAAGCCTGTCTTCATTTTGGATCATTGAGGTTGTTGTTGCTAGGGTAGATCATTGTTAAGAGGGACAGCTGTGTGAATGGCAGTGCTGGACACCAAAAATATATTGCAATGTGTGGCTGTGTGTTCCTTTTTGAAAGAATGTGTGACTTTTATTGGGTTTATTAATAATTTTTTATTGCATAATTGCATAAACATCAAATTTTGTCTCGAAAATATGTCCACATGGGGCCGTCAGAAATATGTATACCTTCTGTAAAATGCAGCAATCTTTATAAAGCTTTGTTTCGCAAAGCGGTTGTACATTACTTGATAGCAGGGCTTAGTCAAATATTGTCATGTTTTTACAAAGTGACTAATATTTATACATCAGGACTTTGTCAACATTTTTGCTTAGAATTACAATTTTACTATTCTTTATTCTTGGTAAATGGTACTTTGATGCTCTCGCTAAGAATTGTGAGGTATTTTTTAGTTGAAGATACAGCTTTACACCCTATTATTTAAATGGAAGCTATTGTACCGTGTAAAAGGTCACTCGTTGGGCAGGCTTTTCAACCACAGTTACGTAACCGCATGCACAATGCATGCATTCGGGTCAGATAGTGGTTGTGATCTTATATCAACAGAGAGCAAAGTAAAATATTGCCGTGTTTCTTGCACAGAGTCTAAGATTTATTTTGATTTGTACATCAATACTTCCACAAAAATTTTGTTTTAAATTATTTTTAAAAAGCCTTGTCTTCCATTTGGAAACTTCAGTGACACCTTTGGTACAAATTGTTAGGAACTTTTTGGCCAAGATACACCCTTTACTCCCTATGATTAAGTATAAGACACTGGACCTCCTAATAGGTCACTTATCCGGTCGACCCTTCTATTCTTTATCTCAGTGACAACACAAGCGTGATATTCATTGAATCATTTTGTCGCGTCACTTAAATCGGATCGTAGTGTACAGGTTACTGAGTCTCACTTGCTGTTTTCACAGCCTAAAATTAGACCCGAAGAAAAACTTTGCAATAAGGCTACTTTGTTTAATAACCCTTTTGTCAAGGTTGTTTGAATCTCCGCGTCAATGAAAAGGGAAAACACAGGTTTTCATGCAAAAACCTGTGGTAACCCCTGGAAAAACATGTGAAAACCAGCAAATTTGGAACTAATTGCCTCACCTTTTTTGCAAGGGTTCCATTGATATTAGTTACTATGAAAATTATACCATTGTATTTTCTCATGATTTTCTTGCCAACCACATTTTGCAAGTATTTAAAGCCGTCCATTTTCATTGCCTTGCAAACCAGAACCTTTCTTTGTATTACTGATTGTTTTTTGCATGTCTCACAAGTCAATATGACAATATAATAAGAAATTGTATTTCATGTGTCTTGCATTTTCTGCCCCCTGGTCTGTAGTTCAATTTCATGTATTTCCGAAGTATTGCCAAAAATCACATTTCAGGTTCAATAGCTCTGAAGATAACAACTTCAACCAGCCCAAATATTACAGATTAATTAACTGTTCATTTGTTTCCTTTAAACAACACCTCAAAGCCAAGTTAAGCCCAACTCACAAAAACTGACTACACACAGTGGGCCATAAAAGCTCATCATCATTCAGTAGTTATGACTGCAAACTTCGCTTTTGGCCTGTAATTTATCAAGTATATCTCTTCTCCCCTCCCCTGAACCTATCCCTTGAAGGTTGTTTTGGACTGCCCACATCTGAAGAAATATTTCTCCCTTCTTTCGGGAAACTTTTCATACTTAGGTTTTGATTTAGATTGTATTGGTATCTAAATGGACGTACATGTTAATGGCATAGATTTCTTTTACAGAAAATTTGCATAAAAACTATTAAACCTTTATGTGAATTTATACAGAATGATAATTATTATAAGGATGGCAGTATTGGAAAGTACCATTCTCTCCAAGATGTATGACCTCAGGGATCTAAAGTTCAGCTATTTGTTGTTCAAGAATGGCTTTTTCTCCCAAGTTCAAAAATTGGAATGATGCAGCTTCTTTAGGATTCTCATCCCATTATCATTCCTCTGTCAATAATACCACCAGGATTTCAAAAAACTTAAAGGGAATGGGGACTAGGGCAGCAGAGGCCCTGTGAAGGAAAAGACTCATCCCTAGTCATCAACCTGCTCCCCAGTTGCTTTTACAGTACCACTTCTCTAACTCAAGGGTGGGTGGTTGTGACTGAAGTCCTGGATGTCAGTTTTGAGGTTGTTATTTTTTTTTAAATTTCGCAGGGAAGGTTTGACAGTCACCCTGATTTTAAATTATCCTTGCTGGTTTAACTTGCACCTTTATATTCTGTCTTTGAAATATTTTTCCTCGTCAGATTTTCCAAGATGGGCTTGAGCGAAACACTGACAACTTTTCTGATATTTATGACATTCCACACACAATACGTTAATGTTCGTGGTGCATCACATACACAAGAGGTCTGCTGGACTGCTCTCTTGGTTGCCACGGCAACAGCAGCTTCTGACAACAACATTGCTCACCAGTCCACATCTGTAGTTTTGAGTGAAGATTTCCCAGGTAAGACAAAACATTTAAATTAAAATAAGAACGAAGTTATTTTATAGGAGAGAATTTTACTTCATTATGTTTTCATACTTGAACATTGGTAACCACCTGCTGTAGAAAAATTTCTCATTTGGGGTTGCACCTATATGGCAGCCATGCTCCCCATCATGTTTTACAGTAATTAGCCCTAACCAGTTTAATCATTCAACTTGCAGCCAGCCTGGAGGTCTGGAGTTCAACTCCCTTCCTGGTCATATGGAAGACTAAAGGGCTCTCCTTGCCATTGTGCTTGATGCTCGGCATTAGCAATGGAGTAGGGAAAATGAGCCAGTACGCCACAACTGGAAAAAGACTGTTGTTGGTTGACTTGAATTGGTTGGAAACTGCGCTGTAAACCCTCACCTTACTTTACCTGTATGTACAGTAACTTAACTGGAGAGTCATTTACAGAAGTGACCGGTATGAGCAGTTGCACACTGGAAATGCATAAGTCACTTGGCAGTACCTGCCAGTTAAATAAATGACTCTACCCTTAATACTCTCATCTCTAAAACACAATTTTTGTAGGATACTGTCCTACACTGTAAGATACCTATTTGCCACCACTTGTCTAATAGCTCGGAGACAACTTGAAATTGCACCATATGGCTACAGCTACAGGTATTAACTGCAATGTATATTGGTTACTTTTATGGTATGATACATGTACAGTCTGCATCCTTGCATTTTTCAGATGTGTATTGCCAGTTGTACCGTTTTTAAATGCAGTAATAAATTTTATTTTTAGTGAAAAAAGAAGGAAAAAACAAAGGTACTATTAAAAAGCAGTTTGGGTTTTATTCTGTGCTTTAATGTGTGGCTCCTAAAAGGTCAACGACATTGCTGCCTTGGCTGAAGTTTGTCTTTCCTGAGTAACTTCAAAACTTGTTATCTTTCTGTCTTTCCAAGTTTGTTACATGAAAGGAGAAAAGGGGAGGAGTGTTTTTTTTCTAAGAGATACACTAAATAACAATGGGATTGAAATAGCCATATTTCTTATTATGTGTAGCCTAATACACATTTATCTGCCATCCCAAAACTTTTCCAATTTTTTTCAAGTTTGGAATATCTACGGCTGTATTATTTTTTTTGACCAAATGGTCACCTTTTGTCCTTAAATTCCCCTGAATCAAATTTGACTGTTTTAATTTAACAGAAAATGAAAAATTGGGGTTGAAAATTACACAATTCAACAAGTACAATAGGCCTATGGTATATGACGTTGCTGAAATATTAATTGTACACAGTGAGAAGTCTGTGACCTCTATAGAGCAGTTATAATCAGTGAACACCATGAAATACACTGGAAGTCTTCCACAGCCTGTTTTTTGGTTTACAATGCTGGAGCAAATAAAGACAGAAGGTTGGGCATAATCAGTTTATTACTCTCACAAGTAAGAGTCAATACAAACTGCATAATGGCAAATATTAATATTGCTTACCTTATTGTCCAGAATAAAACAAATGATCAAAGAGAGTTCTGAACAGTAAAGACTCTGAAAACAAATTTTCTCATTGGCATGAAAACCATCATGAAGAAGTAAGCAATGCATTTTGACTAGAGCCTTTTATCATTTTGTGACAGTGGCATCTTAGACCTCAATGTGAAATGGATGTAATTAACATTTTCAGAGTGACAACAAGATAAGACGTGCCATCAATGTACTGTAGGTAGTGATTTTCACTCTCCTGATTTCCAATGAAATTTAAGGACTTTCCGTTTGAGTGATTGCAAAGCATTGTTGTGGTACAGTGTATAAGTAGCATAATTTTTCATAGACCCCTATCCAGACACCAGTGCATTGCCAGACACGAACAGAAAAATGGCTTTTGCAAGCAGAATATGCACTGTTGGGACAGATCACAGCACAGTCATTGTTAGTCTGTTGGACTAATCTCATTTGTTTTTCTGTTAAAGCATAGATCTACCATACAGTATGCAGGACAATATGTTGCTATTAGACTGCTGTGTCTTCAATGGTGTAACCAGAGTGAGGGCAGGGGACCTAGTCAAATTTCTTCCCTTCCGCTGCTTGCCACCCTCAACCCCAAATAAAATAAAGGTAAAGAAGAAAAGATGGCAAAATGTGCTAAAGACAAAAACTCCACAAACATGTCTTCATACATTACAATGGATTTTACTTGTATAGAAGAAATGTTCAAGTACCATTTCCAGCAATTTGAGAGGCATTACTTTGTAGCCAAAATTTTCTCTGTATGCTAGGCACCAACCAATGGTGGTGCTCTGTGTAGATGGTGTCATTTCTGCTTCCCCCCACCATTCAATGTTTTATGCCCCTCCCCATCCCAAATGAAAAGTATGGTTATTTCACTGAGTATCGTGTTGGTTAAAATTTGGTCTGTGGCTGCATGCCTTTAAGTTAGTTAGTTAGATGGATTTAAAGGCCCAGTTTCCAACCTGTTGGTTCAAGTCGAGCCGGCCACAACCTTTATTCCAGTTGTGCGTCACTGACCTGTTTTCCCTACTCCATTGCTTATGTGGAGCATCACACATAACACATGCCCTGAAGAACAGTACTGCAAAGTAAGGAAATATAGGTTAAAAGTTGCCAGGACTACAATCATGGAGAACGATAACACAGCACTATCTCACATTAGCTAGATTTGGCATATATCTTCTGGAGTGGTCGAATATGCTAACCTTATTTTTGTTTTGATAGGCACATTCCTGAAGAACTGAAAAATTTTCTGTGTTAAAAGATATCCAGTGCCAAGCCATTTTGGTGATTAATCACGGTGGAATCATCCATGCAATTCTCGCTGACTTTTTGGCATGTGTAATAAGACTTTCATTCTGATTTGAATAAAATGAGATGTACGTCCTAATGTTAACAAAGAGGTCACAAGGTCAGATTTGGCACTGTAGAGGAGACTTTATGCAATATGTCGGAAGACCATGCAAGATAATCAGGAGTTCTAGGCCTGACTGAGTTGAATGTGAGATGTGGGTTAGAGTACCTTCCTTTAGCAGGAATTCTTGTCCTTTACAGTATAGTTCCCAAAAATTAAATTTTGACAGATCTGTATTCTTAATGCTGGTGTTTCCTCGAGGCAACTGTACGTTTGTTAATAAATGAATTGCCTGATCAGAAAGAGTAGCCAGCTGCTGTATTTTAAAGCTTTTTTAATTTATAATCAGTTTTACAGTTTTATGACTGTGCTTCCAATTTAAATTGGACCCTGGTGAGTAATGTGCTGTATATCTATCTGTACCAGCAAGTATAACTGTTTGTGCACAGTTTAAAAGTTGGCATGTACTGTAATTTTATTTATTCTACGTGTGAACTATTTACTCTCTGGTACTCAGACTGTCATAGTAGCTGTGGACATTCAAAACTCGACTAAGAAGAGTTGTTTAAAACCTCTTTAAAGAAAGTGGATGACCTTTAAAATTACACTTCATAGTGAAGGGGCTGTCTTGTCAACACTTACAGGGGCCCATTGAGTTGATATTGATAACCTAATGAAAGTGTTTTAAAAGGGTGCTACCCATGACAATGCAAGCTTAGAATTAGTCAAGTTTCATATCCAATAGTTACCTAAAAAGGTAAAACTGTGAACTCTGTGTTGTCCTGACTTGTAACGTTTTCGTGTATAATTTGAAGAAGTATCTGGTCGCAAATTTTTGAAAACCAAATGAATTGAGCTAAATCTTCTGTACTCATACATAAAACTCTGTACTGTACCTTTAATATTGGGATTGTCTAAGTTTGACCAGTTGTCATTGGACTTACAATAGCAGCTTTGGAAAAATTTGAATTTTATTAAACATTTCAACCATCATTGTAATCAGGTTCTAAACCACATACTTGAACATACAGGCTGAAAGGTGTGCTAAATAAATCAGGTATAAGTTATGTAATTTATTTATTTATTTTTGTAGCCTTTGATGCTTTTACTTGTACCTTACCTCCTGTCCTGTATTGTACAGTCAGTCTATTGGATGGAAATTTGGAATGTTTGCATGTATTGCATTGTGGGAACGGTTCAAATGTAGAGTGAACAGAAGTTTGACTGCCAAGACAGTTGCTGGCCTTCTTGACTTATTACTGTATACATATTGTCACATTACCAATGCAGCCTAAGGAATTTCACTAGTATAATCCTACTCATACAGTACTATACTTGTGCACATGGGAAGCAGTTGCCATGTAATATCTTTGACCTTGTGACCCATAGGGAACTTGTCAAATTTTCGTAAATGCTGTCCTCTGGACCTATTGCATTTCTTGTGATGGATTAGTTAAAGGCACTGCATTAACCAGTGAAGTAAGATCAAAATTAAGGACTAAGAAGGATATTTTATCTTGTATGTGCCTTCATGCCGAGTGAATTACTAACAACTTCAAAGTAGAACTTTGTGATTTTCCAAGCCTGATGTAATGTTTCCTTGTCATAAATTTATACTGTGCACAATACTGCATATGTAGCAAGTGGTATGGTTGTGTACACTTACCAAACGGGTTAAATTTCCAGCATGTGTCATGTATTGTACACTACTTGATATGAAAAGACTAAAATTCTGGAATTTGATTCCCTGTGTAAATGTCCTGAAGGCAACACCTTTCACCCTGTACATAATGAAACGGTAACATTTTTGTTTATTGTTGCACAGCTGAAGGCTAGTGTCAGTTCCATTCAGTTCCTGTGTAAATTGTATCGTTTAAGGTGAGGTTGAAGTTCAAATCAAGTTTTAGTATGTTAGAAGGGTTCTTATTCATGGCATCTTGGAGAAATTTGCATTGAAATCCAATGTGTGGGTTTCGAGGTATTACTGTAGCAAGTAACTAGTCACATTTTCAACAAACAGTGAACTTGAAGCAAGCACATGACATCATATCCCCACATAAATGGAAGGTCTTTTGTTTTTCTTGAAACTTTACAGCTTATTTTCTCCTCAACAATCCCATATTATCAAAATGTGACTGCATAAGTGGCATGAAAACTTTTGGAACTTTGCAATTCCCATGGGGAGGTCCTATTCCTATTAACTTCAAGGTCAACACAGTGAACAGTATGGGATTGTTGAGGAAAAAATTAACTATGGGGTTTTAAGAGAAACAAAATACTGTCCATTAACGTGAGAATATGATGTCATGTACTTGCTTCAAGTTCACTTTTGTAGAAAATGTGACAAGATTTCTCATATTGAGAGCCACACATCAGATTTCAATGGAAATTTCACAGAAATGCTTAAAATAAGTACATCTTTAGCATATCAAAACTACATGACCTGAAACCCTTGTTTTTAAGGCTGAGATGAAGGTGATATTATTATTGGTCTGTTGTTAATGTGGTGCATATTTTAACTTCAGACATGAAAGACAGATAGTAGTCTCCTCAAATTTATCTTTCTGCCAGTACTTATAGTAGAAGTACTGAGTTCATTCATAAATATAATTGTTTTTCATAAATTATGTACAAAGAACATATTGTGAGTTGACCAAGGATTTATTCTGCAAAAACAATACAAACTGCCAAAAGTGTATGTGCACAGTCTCACCACAGACAGGGAGCATAGGAAGCAGTGATAGGAATACTTCAAGTCAAAAAATGAAAAATTAGAGAGCATTAAAAATGAATTTTAGCAGTCCAGCTCCCATCTTCATAGGACATTCTTGAACCAAGATGTACATTGTTGAAGGTTATTCTCTCAAATTAAAATGGTACATTGCTCAGTAATTTGTTATGTTATTGTCTATTCAAGTTATAATCTTTGTTTTTTTCTTTATTTTTTTAGAAAGTTACTGCACCTTGTACCAAGGTATGGTAGCACTTAAACTCTTATTGGGTGAGGTAATTTATTAAGCCCTGTCTTTGCAACATGCTGTGTAAGCAAACCGGAAGTGTTGAAGGTCATAAAAATGTTTTTAATTTTAAAGGGAAACAAAGCAAGTATAAATGTGAGTTGTGTAACAAGAAAGGAAAAATTGTTGTAGGCCTACATTGAACTTATTTATTTTTTTTTTAGGTGAATAAATTTGAACATTTTATACTGTACCTTGCCTCAAGAATGTCAGGACTATGGATATGAAAAGTGGACTGTAATTCATTTTCATGCTGTTTAATGTATTTTTAATTTTATTTTTTGACTTCAAAGACAATTAGATTATGTTCAGCTTTGTGTGAAACTGGACAGAATTACATGGGCTGTATTTTATTTTGTTAATTTCTTTCAGTCAATAAATTTCCCAATTGCAATATCATGGGGGGGGGGGGGGGGGGGATTTGAGGACAGCCTCGGAACTCTGGCAGTCTGCATTCTAATGGAAACATTGGTGGAGCAGTGCAAACTGATACAGTATTCACATACTACATCACAAGGTCAAGTGCAGTAATATTAATACTGTGGGTGGTAAAATTTGGTTAAATCAGATCTGAACTACAGAACAGGTAGTGTAGTGTACCAGTTAATCCACATACCCTACATACTGTAAAGTATTCTCTAATTTCTATCACAAATACAAATCTACTGACTGTATGCACATAGACAAAGTTCTGGGAATTTCTTCAGAAAAATGATTACCTTACTTCAGTAGTCATTGTAGCATTTATACTGTACTGTAGCTTGTGTTTAACTGTAAAATATTAACTTGAGAAATTGGAATCTTTATCTTAACAGCTGTTCATTTACACATTCAATTATGTGCAGTATACTGTAGGCTGACAGTAGGCCTATATTTTACTGTCTGTACAGTTATTTCACCTTTGCAATTGCACTATCTTTCTCTCAATCTTAGAACGTTTTTCTAACCTTACAGTAATATTTATAATACGTTCTTTGATCAAACATATTTTGAAATGGAACAATCCTATAAATTTTCATGAAACAGGGATTCTATAAACTTAGCTGTGAGTTAACACATATTGCAGATGATGTGCACATAGACAATAAACCTTTTGAGTGAATACTGTACTGTATATGCAGTGGCCTACTGTATATTCAGTGCAGTACTGTACAGTAAGGGTTAAAGGTCAAGAGCAGTCCCCCAAATTTATTTTGAAGCAGCAGCTAAATATCACAATTTTCTTGACACACCAACACCAATGAGTTATGTAGTGTCATCCTGTATAGATACTGTTCAAGTCTTACCGTTTAGTCGCCCCTTACGACAGGCAGGGAATACTGTGGGCATATCCTTCTACCCCAGCCCACCAGGGAAAAAAATTTGAATAGAATTTGAAGAGAACAACTGTTGTCACATGACTCTCAATAGCCAATCATGAAATAGGACAGTCTTCTACACTTCTTCAAGTTATAGTGTGATTGCTCTTGCTAAAGTGTAGCGGTATTGCCTACGAAAAATATCGATATATAGGTCCGAAAATACCGATAATACCGGTAATATCGGTATTTTCGCAGAATAGGTACACACACTTTATGTGTGTAGGAATGAAGTTCGAAGGTTGTTCCTTGCCCCATAATCAATATACGAGACAAACAAAGGTTCGCAATTTCATGTTGATCGGCAAAAATCAATTAAATGTGTACAAAGAGGAAAGATGAATAAATATTTTTTTTTTATTAGAATGTGTGTTAGCCTTACTTCTCTCTCTTTCATTTTATTTGTCACGGGATTCCCGCCCAACTCTCCTAAATTGCCCGCAAACATAATTAGTGGCAGCTTTTCCCATACAGGCCTGTCGGCCCTCGCAGTCAATTCAAGCAGCAATAAACACTAGAGCTCTGACAGCATATTTGCAAAGTTTCTCTGATACCTAAAATACAGACCGATATTCTGGATATCAAATATATGCTTCGGTATTATAGTCAACTAGTTGAAAGAAGTCGGTATCACATCACTTAACTGACCTCTCTCTGTCAACTGCTTGATCGGCAGTGATCGAACCCGCACTTCAAATATTATTCCACAAGTCCGATCCAATATACGAACACCGCACTGTTTGTTGTCAAAATCCAGGTACCATGCACTCTGTTGCATCGTAGCAGCTCTTTCGCTGCTCTGCGCTGTTGCCTTTTCCAGGTCCGCGATGTGAAAACTTTCCCATATTTTTTAAATCCCAGCGTCTACGCGGCAATGTTTTACAGAGTTTGCCCCGTCCTAGTTCCAATGACATTTTTTAAATGGCAATGCAAAATATTGCGGGCTAAAAAACTTGCAAAATTCGATCAAAGAAATAAATTACTTATGGAACTCTGTATCAAAAATCCCCCTGTATCAAAGTGGGCAGATCCAGCCAAGGTTATGTGCTAGGAATGCACAGCCTGTTCGACCACGTGTTTGCATGTTTGCACATGTACAGTGTATACATTTACGTTGTGTAGTACATGCAGCAAATTCTCGCGCTAACGAAGGATTGAGTTGCTATACTAAACCTGCATTGACTTAAACGTTCACTGTAGTAGCCTGCGGTGGATTCCCACATCTAACTTGTGCGAAAGAATTTTCAAAAATGTTACGTTCTTTTCGCCCTTCGTGGACACATCATGAAGGCTTTACAGTACCGTTTGAATTTCACCTAACTGTAAGACTAATCGATATGTAAAAGAAATTGACTTGTTAAGTTTTGAAACGCAGGTATTTGCAGTCAAAAATATTTTTGGAAAACATTGGTTGCATCGATAGGCCCATGAACTTGGACACTCTTATTCCGCCATTACGTATACCGGCGTACACAGACACTGCTGATGTACGTAAACAAGTGCATTGAACTATTCCACTGTGCAGATCATTGAGTATACAGCACGAGCTGAGCTGTAGACCGTCAATAGATACACAGCACATGAACGAATAGCTCTGTGACTGGAAAGGTCACGGAGAGGTGAACCTAAACATCTCGTAGCTCTCTAGTCTACTCTACTCATTGAAAACTCTTGGTGGTTCGGTATCGGTATTTTCTCATATCTGTCATGAGTCACTGCTGTTAATCATCAGTATTTGTGTTGAGTGTCTATATTTTGGTTGAATCGGTATTTCAGTGAGTAGGGGAATATCGGTATTACTTCTATATATAGATTTTACTATATACCCATATTTTTGAAAACGCAAATCGACGATATTACTAAGGTGGAAATACCGACTAAAACCGGTAATAATTATAGATATACCGCTACTGCTTACCTCTTGCCCTTTAAAGGTTCGTACACCGCTAGTCATGAGGATCAACTTTTACTGTGCCATAAATGGAAATTGAAGAGTACAGTATCTTGCTTCTGTTAAGGTTGAACAATTAAACAAGACTTGATGTTTTGGTGTCTTGCAGGACGGCTGTATCGTGGAAGCACAGCAAGTTTTACTCTTCTTCTCAGCCTTTAGAATTCATGTTATACCAAAGGCTACACATACTTTAATATATATGTATTTGGCCTGCAAAGTACAGTACTGTACATTAAAATTTGCAAAATTTGTCTAAAATCCCTGTACTGTACATCTTCATGCATTATATTGATCAGTAATTCACTCGCACAATACTGTACAGGTAAATTACTGTGTACACATACTGTACTGTACACCAGTAATTTGTGATTTCGTGTGTTATTGTATGGGAGCTCAAATACGTACCGTAAATATTGTATAGTTAGCCATTTTGAAGTTTAATGCAGTGAAAAAAATCATTGCACACCCATTGGTTAAATAGGCAACACTTCACATTTTTTTGTTTTATAATTTGGATGTTGTATAGCAACGAGGCAATTTTACAATGATCAGTGGTACTGTTCATGAGAAAATGAACCGTGGTTAATTTTTTACATACAAAATTTAATGTCATGCTCAGCTCATCTTTGCTGGTACACTAATGCAGAGAGATGAAAGCAGCATATGATTAAGTGTAAATATACATGGATGCCCAGGTACAGTGTGCCATATATTTCCAGTATCACAATTACCTAGAAAAATTTTGTATCATTGTTCAGAAGCAATTCCAAGATATTTCCTGCCCATTGCAGTTATAGTAACAAACATTGTGAAAATGTTCCCTTGTTCCTGTACTCTGTAGTATCTAGTGTCTGCAATGTGCAGTTCATTATGTGCAACGTCAATGTCCCTGTGCGTGTTCTATGTATACACAATTCATGTTATTTTCTTTCATGCATTAGCATGTCCTGCAGCTATTCCATTTTCTTCTATGTGACCTACTGAATAAAATTGAATTGAGCTTGTATCCCAGGATGGGTGGCTTACTGTACTTAGACAATATTAGAGCTCATTGTTTGCATAATGTTGAGAGATTCAAGGTTTGAGATGTCTCCTCTGTGTCAGAGGTTTTGAGAAGGGAGTAGGGTCATCATTCCATTGATCACAGAAAAGGAGGACAACCTTAGCTGTTACCAAGCAGAGTGCCACCATAAGCTGGGAACTAGTAGCATACCAGGAAACTTTTGGTTTTCCACATACCCCATTCCTGTACTTGGCCAGAAACATCCCTTCTCAGGGTTTAAAGCTGTATGATTCATTATGAGATTGAAAGATGTGTAAATTTTGTGAAATTATCTCTGAAAGTAGAATAGAGGAATGATATCTGGCAAACCAGAATGGAGGACAACTTGCTGGAAAACTGGACAAATGGTCACCCTGTCAGACATTTTGGCATCTCTGTGGTACTGCATGTACTGTATGAAAAGCAAGGATTTTTGTAGGAGTATGAAGTAGTGGGCAAATTGTTGATACGAAGGCTTTACGGGGATGTCACCAAGTATGGCAATACGAGATGAGATAGATAAATAAACAGGAGAGTAAAGATTGCAGTTCTATTTCAACATGATTGGTAATTTTATTCAATCAACGGCTGGCAAAAACAGAATACTAAAATCAGTTATCTCCACAGATTGACTACATGCATAATCTTCAATGTGTGCTGCACAAGTTATAAAAACTTGCAGCTAGGGCTTTCACCCTCGTGGAGATGGGAACACTGTAGAGTCTTCATGCAGTCCCCCGATCGGTCAAAAGTCGTGATGCTTCAAATAAAATAAATATTTGATTGTGCTGATCTAAATGACCAATGAGGAGGAGGCTGTAGAGGGTGAAACTGGCACACCTCGAAAATGTGGGATACAGTGTACACATGGAACCAAGATATGGAATACAATTTATGTTCACCTGTAGCACGTGACAGGAAACAGCGAGGACCCTGGGAATCTAGGACAAAAGGAAGGGAGAGCTGCTCATTAACAACAAAATGGCATTCCTGTTAAAGATCATGGAGGGTGCAGCGTACTACATGACAGTTTAATACACTGGTTCTTGATGCCAATTATTTAACATTAGGCTACATATTGTACAGCATGTCAAGAATATGTTAATTAATATTTACTGCACAGTCTAATTGTATTTCCCTATATCCATATGCCAACTTATGGCTGGAAAGACTTAAAAATGGAACCTATCGAGCTTGGTGCTTAGCAAACATTGGAGTAGGGAAAGCAAGCCAGTGAGGCACAACTAGAGGAAAGCCTTCAGACAGCTTGACTTAAACCAATTGGTTAGAAACTGAGCTGTAAAACCTCATGTATGTGTAACTAACTTTACCCTCGAGAAGTAGATGGTCAAGATTCACCATGAAAAGCCTGAATCCAATTGTGATTTCATTCTTAACTATTGAGCAGTGTGGTAGGGGCAACGGTTTATTAAGTTGGCCAATACTGCATGTAAGTACAGCAAAGATCCTGTTCACAGGTACATAGATGTCACATTTTGTTTCTTTTGGAAGGACTGCACTGCAGGGTAGTATCTCAATCAAGCCATCTTTTGTACAAGCAGTTAGTTTGTTAGATGGAGCTTTAGGGCTCGGTTTCTAACCAGTTGGTTTAATTTGGGCCGGCTACTGCTTTTTTCCGGTGGTGGCTCACTGGCTTGTTTCCCCTACTCCATTGCTTATGCAGAGCACCAAGTTCATACAGTCAGTGGAGTACTTTTTAATACTCAGGTGCAGTACTGATATGCTAATGTATAGTTTTGATCTCTTCAAATTTTTATGGATTAAAGTGCCCGGTCACTACCGTAAAATCTCTAAATGCAACCTGGAACTTGGAAGTACTGGGCAGGCTACAATCATGTAGTAGCTGGAATTGCATTGTGTATGAATGCAGCCATGCAGAAAGGTTCTAAAAATGTAGAAAAGGTCTTTATTGTTTATGTGTGAAGGAAGACACACACCCAAAAGGCCAATTCCTAGTTGGGGAATACAGAAGGAAGAGCTGCCCAAAGTTCAAAGTTAATGGGCTTGGCATTGTACTGCACTTAATAGGCTATAAGGTGGCAAGGGGATTATTACAGAGACATGATCTGCAGCATTTGTTCACTCTATGGTGGGTACTGTATCTGAAGCCCTTTGACATAACCCTTGCCAATATACTACATACACAAAAACAAATTGGCTCTTTTAAAACAGCATTTAAAATACCATAACAACTGAACATCTCAATGTGAGTCTATCCCAAGCCCCAAGGACAACTGTATTTAGGCCTAGATGCAATTGGTATTAGTGGCGGAGCTACCATATGATCAGGGAGTGACGTGTCCCCCCTCCCCCGATGGCCCAAAATCACCTGCTGGTGCCCTTCTTAAGTTTCTAATTTCCTGCAGTTTACATGCTGCTGCAGGCCATTCTCACCCTCCCTAACCAAAATCATCACCAGCTTTGCCGCTTACTGGTATTCATGAGTCATTACAAACTACTGTACCTAAGGTACCTAAGAATGGCTATAATACAGAGAGGCATGAGGGAGCATTTACTCCCTCTTTTTCCTTGGTCCTCAGTTGCCTCCTCTCCCCCCTACTCCAGCTCACCCCATGTTAGGTCAGGATTAAACTAAACAAATAGTTAATACCTCTCTTGAGATTTAATTTTCACTAAGAGATATCAGAGAATCTCACAGTTTCTATGAACTTCACCTTCTGTACCAGCACTGGAGCTTTTCTCCTGGACCTACCATGGCCCTACAGGCCCTTGAACCACACCTACTTTGCCCACTCTTTCCTAGCATTTTCCTTTACCCTTTCCTCCGAGTGGGCGTGCAACCCATCAAGCAACTTCTTTTCTCATGTTATCAGTAAACTGCTATACAGCATAGCACCAAGCACAATATTGTAAATTTGTTGTACTGGGTGACGATTTCATGAGTGAGAGTCTTAATTTATTGTACAATTGATGCCTGGATACAAACATTTGTACTCAATGAGATTTTAAAGACAAGGAAGTAATTATACACACTTAAAGGCCTACATATGTTACCTTTAATGTCTTGGTATTCTTTGTCGAAAAATTGCCCAGTGTTTGTAGTGTGTCTTTTCGTATGGTGTAGTTTGATCGGTCACAGTAACACTTATTTGTAGTATGAGACATTTGGTATTTAACTTCTGAATTTTGAGGGAAACTTCTTCTATATAGTATGACTTGGACAGTATTATTTTAAGTACTTGCAGTAGTACTGTTTGTTGCATGCACAAATTGCAGCTTTAGTTGAGTTAAAAGTGGAAAAGGCTGTTTCCTCAAACTTTTTGAAACCCTGCAGTAGCTTTTGTAATTGTTATGCCAATACCATAATAAGTACTGTAGTTCTATGATTATGATTTATAAGTTGCAGAACTAAATCTTCCCCTCCAATCATCAAATGAAAGTTTTGTCATATGATGTGAATAGGGGACACTAATGTGAATAACTGTAGGATACATCAACAGTATTCCACTTGCTGTACACTTTTTTCTTTTGTAAGTCAAACATTTCAAGTAATCTTCCACTGAACCAATCAGCAAACAGGGTATAAGTTTAGATCTATTAAAGTACAGGTCTATGGGAGCACACCACCATTAATTTCTCCATTGACTTACACACTATTTTGCCTCCATTAAATGTCCCCCGCAGCCCAGTCAACGTTCACACCCCACTAAAGCTGCCCCTCACATGAAAGCCAGTGAGTTGGCCAATCATGGCATCACAAATTCACCATAGCACGACCGTTTAGATTTTGAGATTAAAGGGGATGAAGTTTTGGGTCTGTACACCCTACTCTATCAATCCGCAAGGTGACGGAAATAACGTCTTTTTCACACCAAATTTTTAAACAGTCTAAATCACCTTCAATTCTTCCCAATTTGGCAACACTCACACATTTACATGTCCTCTTTCATATCCAAAACAAAACAACCACATCTGATTAGCTTAACTTGAGCAATTCACACTTAAAGAGGACCTAAAACTGACGGTGTACTGTCACAAGGTTAGACCCTGCGCAGAGGAAGTCGAGGACATAGGCGCGGTGAGGTGAGTTAGGCAGACAAGTGTAAAGAGAAAGATAAACCCCGTTTTAAGTTCAGAATTGTGATTATTGCACAACTCAAATACATCTATAAGCTATCAAAATACATACAAAAATATATTCAACTTTCATTACAAAATACATCAAAATACATATATTCAAAGCAAAAAAGAAATATAAATGTTAAGGCAACAGTACACTACTTCTGCAATCACATAAATTTCACCCAAAGCTCTCCTGACCTGATGACTACCCCTACTAACACTGCTGCACAGTACCCCTACATATATCAGCTCTCCCCCTGCAGTAGTCTACTCGGAATACAGTGCGACCCTCGGGGTAATAACATTGGCGTTTGGAAGGAGGACCATCAAGGTAGAGAAATCTCTGGCTCGAGGCTTTCCTCACAGCCTAAATCCTGTTACAGAGACGTGGGTGGTGGGCGTTGTGGGTTACTCAGTGGATAAGAACGGATGGCCTGGGTACTCCAAAAGTCGGACCCTGAAACATTAAATTAGTGAGTGAAGTGGTCAGGTTCCAACAAAATTATTTGAGAATAATTCAACCACTCACAATTTTCCCTACTTCTACCCTCGGTTTACTTTCTGTTCTAGTGTTTAATTTAAATTTGAAATCTATGCACCAGTTGACGCAAACTAGGGCCAACTTCCCCAAAACTACAAACATACAAAAAAAAACAAAGACATACTCACAGATAAACACGAGACAACATCAGGACTCGTAAATTCCAATAAAACTTCCTGCTGGATTACAGTACATCAGTTGTGACATGAATATATAGTCCTGTCACTAAAATTATTGGGCTAGAAACGGAGCCTCATTTACACTATAATTTCACTGACTTGAAAACGGAGTCAACTTTCCTTTTTTAAGGCTAGGAACGAGCCTTTTACAATTTTTGGCTAGAAAACGGAGCCATTTCAATATACGCTTGGGCTAGAAACGGAGCCCTCTTCAGGAACACAGTTAGTGTACAGGCTAGAAACGGAGCCTTTTCACGTCTTGAGTTCGGCGTGGCAACTAACTTGTTTCCTTTACATATAATACCAATGCACCCTAGGCCATCCTTTACCATCACTAAATAATGAACTAATTCAGCACCTGGAATGCCTTTTCTATTGCTACCCAGAAACCTTACATAAATCCCTGCATACCCACAATACTATTTGCATTTCTGCCAAGTAACAATTACCTAGACGCGTGCCCATACGATGACAGAGAAATACCGACAAGGATTAACGACAAGCTATCCTGTAGACCCTGAATATTTATGAACACGTGTGACATGTACTTTGGAGCTACTTTTCCCGGCAAGGCCATTCTGCTAATGGTGGTGTGCTCCCCTATAGGAGACTACAGTAGCATAACCCTATTGCGCAACTTGTTTGGTACAATGCCATCGAGTACTCATTGCTCACCTGGGAGGTGAGGGGACAACTGAGTCAAGTCAAACCAAAATACTTTAAAATAAATGGATCCTTAATTCATCATGCATGATGCTCCCAACAAGCACTAAAGCATTAGGGGAAACAATTTAGTGACCCACAAGTGGAAAAATTGACTTGGGGCATCTCTAGACTAAAAGGTACACGTAGAAGTCAAGGCATAAAACTCAGACAACCAATCAACCTATCTACTGTGCCTAAAAGTCCCATTGAATACTGCACACAGGATCTAACTAACCTACCCCAGTCTGTGCATGGAAGTACCTCTTTTGAGGTACTACAGTACATTAATACATTGTCTGAACATGGTCGTGGTTATGGTGGAAAGTGTAAATTGTCTTTAAATTGGTGTTAATGTTATGAACGACTGTATGTAGTTAATAAGTCACTATTTCATCAAACCTCAAGCATGCATGGTGTTCAGTCTGATGAGTTTTAAAATGCAGCCTACAGATTTTCTAAAGAGTCCCAACTGACACATTAGGTTGAAAAAGACCCCCTAGATCTGCTTACTGCACATTATATAGTGCACAGAAGCACAGTGTAGCCTATCCAGTGGGTAGGTCACTCAGATCCAGGGTCAACTGTGGTTGAAGTGAACATATTGTGATTGGTTTTTCATCCAAATCCATCCGTAGGTACAGTAGTTGATGTTCACTAGTGCAAGTCCTGGCCCATGTTGGAGCAGAAAGGATGCCAATTTTTAGCAAATTTTGTGCTGTTTCAGGTATTCAAATTTTGCTGCACCTTTTTCTCCCTCCCAAGTTTCTACCCTTCAATTTTAAAGTAGAACCATCTGAGACCTACCCACTGTGGGTTCCAGTTTATTCTCTTTTCACCCTCCAAAGAGGTATGAGATCCACATTAAATATAAATTATCCCCATATTACAATGAACAACAAAAGTGAGAAAAATGATTAAAAAAAATAAATGTTAAAAAAAGTACAGTTTAATCATTTTAACACAGTATGGAAGTTTTGTTTCATGGTTCGTTCAGTCTTGTTGACTGACATCTTGATATCGAGTAATCGAGTATTATAAAGAGCCCAGAATTCCACAGTGCTTCATCACTCTAAAGAGAAAATGCAGTCATGCCAACTTGAATTAGTGTAGTACAATTGCCATGTTGATCCATAGCCCTTGAGAATTATGAGGCAATATTTTTTCTCAATTATGAAATTTACAAACTTACTGAGCACTTATAGTTTACATTATGCAATTTAATGATTCCAGAAATATCATGAAAGATACTGTACTTGGATGAAAAAAAGAAAATATAAGATTTAGTTTTAGAAACAAGGATGGATGATTGCTTTTGCCTTTAAAGTTGTAACGTTTACATTTTAATTTCATTGATGAGTACCCCCTTACACTTAACGCACTTCTGTCATCATATTGGCCATGGTCCTTTAATTGCTACATGGCAAACTGTGCATTACTATTTGGAAATATTATTAAAAGTTCTGCCATCTAGCACTCATGACCTTTTCCACTTATGGTGAGCACTGCATTATGGAAATTTAATTTCAAAGGAATATTAAGTGCGTTTGTTGTAAAATGGCTTTCATTGATTGATGCTACAAGTGTGGTTACTGCTCTGCATCTATTCTCCAGATACAGTTTGTGTATGAAGACTAGCCAATGCAATGGTAATTCATTTCACAGACTTACCCAAATTTTCCTTATGTCCAGCAGGTTTTTGTGCCAAAGCCTCCTCAAGGAGATCCACCTTTTTTCCAAATTCTTCTTGGTTTTTATACCATTTTACATTGGGGTACTATTTTGCTAGTAACATATATTTCTTTCAACTTGATTGCAAACCCATTGCTTGTACTACTGTAGAAGACTAAGTCATCTACCTCAAACTGTAGCTAATATTACATTTACTGCGACTGAAAATGCATTTTTTACTCTAGCTTAAGAAAGATTGTCATTGAGGAAAGATTGTCATTTTAATAGGTGTACCTAGAGAGGAAATTTAGTGAAATCAAGTTAATGTTCATTGAATTATGTCCAAGATTAAGTGAAAATAGAATGTCATTGTAATAATTGTATGCAAAATTGATAAAGCATGTTCTTTGAAAGTGATATGATATCATCTCATGAAAAATGTAGGAAAAAAATCATATCATATTTCTTACCTGTCTTCATTCACTCTACATTGCCTAAGATTCGTTTTGTTTTACTTTATTAATGTCCTATGTGTTCATGACATGATTGATATTGTTGGAATATTTAAATATCTTTTCCTGTATCTACCTAGCATTAATTACTAGCATGGTATAGCATACTATATTGCAGTAATATTCTTCAGCATTAAAATTGTAATTAACTTGTATGCAATACAAATGAATGTGCCTCAGTGACATCACAGATTACCCATAATTCTCTTAAATCTTAAGAAAAAAATTCTTTAACTTTGAAAGTACTGTATGTTTCCTCCAAAAGCTGTAAATGTGAACTTCCCGAAAAAAGAACATTTTTTTTGCATATTGTAAACTTGATGTGCATATTTTGAAGTCAATGAATTTTGTCTCCAGAAAACTGCTTTTACATTCTACATGCATAGTAGTTTTGTATCCTGTATTAAATTTAATGTGCATATAAATTTACTTAAATTCTAAGCTTTTCTTTATCACAACACGAAAGACCTAAGTGTGCCATTGTCTGTATATTAGGAGACTACTGTAGAGTTTTAAATTTGCTTACTGTTGTACAGTAATATTGAACAAGTACTGTACAAATGCAGATCAAACAAAAATGTGATATAATTCCTCTAGTATCACACTTTTAATTCCACTTTTTACCTGGTTACTATAGCAACCCTGATCTTTAAGGTTGTTTCTCAGTTGGAAATTTATTTGAAATATCTTAGAATCTATGAAATCTTTCTAACCTTCAATAAGGCCTAGTACCAAGTCTCTAGATTTGAATGCATTTTAAGATTTTGTTTGCTTCTAACTTTTAACTTTAACAAAGTCTGGCTACTTATATGACAATGCAGTATTGTAAATTTATCTTTAAGGGTCAAATTGGTAAAGTTTGGTGTGGGGCAAGTGTGTATATACAATAGTGTATAGTTCACCTTATTGTTAGAATGGAGATCAAAGTGCACATCAGAACAGGGAGGGGGGAGTATCAATTAAAGGGGAAGTTTCAGCAAAAATTGAATTTTCATTTGTGAAAGAGGAACCAAATTTACACAGTGTGTTGAAAGTTCCATTCAAATCAGACATGCAGTTCTCGAGATAACGTAAATGAAGTCAGTACATTTGTGTTCCAAAGTGGGTTTGAGGGCAGCAGAGTTTATATCGCTTCCTCACATTGACAAGGAATGTTTGGTTTCCCTTTGTTTTATCAGACTGTTGTGTTGACTTTGAAGTTAATAGGAACTGGACCTCACCTGTGGGGGGTGCAAAGTTTGTAGAGTTTTCATGCCACTTATGCAATTACATTTTAATAATATGGGATTGTCGAGGAGAAAATTGACTCTTAAGTTTAAAGGAAAACAAAAGACTGTGCACTGATGGGGGGATATGATGTCAAATGTGCTTGCTTCAAGTTCACTTTTGTTGAAAATGTGAAAAGCTTGCATGCTCATATCTTTAGAACTGCACATCGGATTTCAATGCAAATTTCACCAAAATGCTTAGAATAAGTACCCCTCTAAAGTACTAAATTGTCTTGTGACATTAAACCCTTCTTTTAAGTTCCTTTACATTTAATGCAGTGAAATGGAAAAATGGTGATCTATTCTTATAGATACAGTACAAGTTCAGCAACTTTGATATCAATCTAACTTACAGGTAATCTAATTTTCATTCTGGGGTATAAACGATGCTATGTAGTTTTTCATTCTTGGTTGTATGTAAGGTTGAAAAGTTAAGAGCCTCTATATTTGGTGTCCTGTGACATAGAAGTGACAGGACTAAAAGACTTTTGACAAACAAGGGGTACATTATGGCTCACCCAAACTCAGGGGTTTAGAACTCACAAATTGCAAGTCACAGAGAACTCAATTTGTCATCTATGTCTCAGAATTTAAGGGTTAAATTTTTCCCAATGGCTCTTAATAAGTTGGAGAGGAACTGTGAGAGGAGAAACCCTGAGCAGAATATTGCTTCCAAACACTTAAGTTTTAATATACAGTGAAGCAGACTGACATGAAATGTGCAGACAGACCTGTACAGGTGTACTTAGTTGTCCCATCACAAGTGGGAAATGAATAGTGGTTGTCCTGGGCAGTCAAAAATCACTTGACTAGTACAAATGGTCAGTTAACCTACTGCTAATTTGTAGTCCTGTCGTGATTGAATGTTCAATTTGGTACCATCCTTGGCCATTCTTACTTTGAGGCTCAGTGGTGAGGCTTTCATTAATATACACAGTGATAAACTCACACATTTATTTTCCACAGACATGTACAAAAGAAGCATTAAAAACCAGTCAACCATGACACAAATATAGACACCACCAATTGGCTTAAGTTTACTTGGTACTGAATCAAATCAGGTATTTACAGGCTGCATGCTGTACTGTAGCTAAACAGGGCTACAGTAGATTGAATAAATAGCTTGGGTGCTAATGGAAGTATCACCCAAATGTAAGGGTGATTCTTCTTGATTACAGTGGGTTCATGCTTATGCAGTGCAAACTTCACATCAGAATGCAAGTTTGAAGTATTTTGAAACAATTTGTTGTTCTCATTATAAATATGATCAAATCATGAAAATAGATTTTTTTTAAAACAATTAGGAATTTATATGAATTCCATGCAATTCATAGTTTGATATGCAGTATGGCTATTTCCCCTGCTGGAAGATACAGTGTGTGGAATTTGCATGGGAAATTAGAAATCTTATCTGAGTTATTATCCTGCTGCACTGTACAGTATACATACACTGCATGTCAGAAATTAGTACTGTGAGTAAACATTTTATTCTTTTTTTAATATCATAATATACATTGCAGGATGAAAAAAAAACAAAGTAGAATTCATCATACTCATAACCATTGAACACATATACTGTACATTTTGGAACACTTTTATATACGACTTCAGTTTCTACTTTGATATGTTCATCAATTGCCATAATTTATTTCACTGTGGTTTTTGGTTCCTTGTGTAACAAAGGAACCTATGCAGTCACCTTGGCGTATGTATGTGTGTGTGTGTGTGTGTGTATGTGTGTGTGTGTGTGTATGTGACGGATTGGAATGCGAGGTATGTGATGCGATAACTCAATAACCGAGTGATCAATTTTTTTCAAACTTGGTATGTATGTAGATGTTGTGGAGTAGATGTGCCCTATCGTTTTTGGTGGAGGTCAAAGGTCACTGGTGATCACCAGAGGCCAAAAACTGAATTTCTGTTAGTAGCTGTAACTCAGTATCCGTTGTTCAAGCAGTGGCATCATTTTAGGATAAGTTAGATTGGTAGGAGGTGAAAATGTTGGTACATTAACCAAAATAATTGGAAAGGGTCAAAAGGTCAAAAAGTAATGTTTTATTGATATCTTGCCACTGAAACATTTTAGAGGGGTGGTGTAATGGAGATTTGTGTTCGTCTAAGTGAAATGCACGTGATGACCCCCCTTGACCTCACTTGACCTCATTTGACCTTTTGACCTTTGTGACTTTTTTGTGACGTCAAGATTTGTCTTGATCAGACGAACCAAAAAGGCTATTACACTACCCTCCTACAATGTTCGTTACTTGAGTTACTGACATTTAAATGACAGGCTAGTGTGTACATGTAGGTCATATGTAGGCCTGTTGCAATGCCAGGTATGCGGTGCAGTTACTCAATAACCAAGTAACATAGTGGAAATAATGGAAAGTTGTGTTCGTCTAAGTAAAGTGCACGTGAAGACTCTTTGGGTCTTTGTTCAATTGGTTTAAAAGTCCAGCTGAAGTTTAATGCCTTTAGACAAATGCAATGTATAAAAGAAAAGAAGAATTATAACCCCCTCTCAGTCTAAAAGCAGTTTAGTTAACAATCAGGACAGTAATGCAATTATTATTAAAAACAACCTTTTCCTCACATACAGTATTGAATAAAGTTATTCACAGTGCAAGCTAAGATTCCAATTTCAATAGTAAAATATGAAAGCAGTTTCTCTTCTTTACCTCTGCTTTTACCCTAGGGACTACAATGCTGCTTCTAACACCCTCTTTAGGTTAAAAGGTCAAGTTGAAAGTCATTTATTAGATTCTACAGAGCTATGTTTGTTTCTTGGTCTTCTAGCCAAATTGTGAAGAAGAAATTGGTGGTAATAAATCACTATCGGGCTGCCTTTAGTAGCAGAATTGTGGGCTTTTCCTTATTTTTGCTTTTCAGGCAAACACATTGGGTAGTCTAAAGGACAACCATGACATAATTTCTAGTCATCCATCATAAATTTTGGTGGTCAGGAATGACCAGATGACTGTTAAATTTCTTTGGTGCAGAAGAGACTGTGTTTATTTAAAATCAGTTTTGATCTACTTTGACTGTATTTGACCTTTGTGACTTCTTTTTAAGGTCTGGATTTGAATTGTTGAGATTGACCAAAAAGGCAATTAACTAACCTCCTATACTACCCCAAACTCAAGTAAATGACATTTTAGTGAAAGGTGATGAATGTATTTGTCGCATGGAAGTGGGCAGTGTGCAGTGTGATAATTTGAAAAGTTTAGTGTTCCATTTCTCTCAAACGGCAAGTGCTTGTATGATTTTGAAATTTAATGTGCCCCTATGTTTTTGGGTGATGGCCAAAAGTCATTGGGGTTAAAGGTGCAAATTATGCCTTACCTTGGGACTACCTTAATACAATATCATCTTTAATGCAAGGAACCATAGTGCCCTTGGGCTCTTGTTTTTTTTTTTTTTTTCAAAGTTAATTATTTTGCAAAGCTGCTCTTGGATTGAAAGCAGAGGAGATGGGGACAATTTAAAAAAAATTGAAAAGAGAGAAAAAAAGAAAAGGAAAGAAAAGAAAGGAAGTCTTTTACCTTCCCCCCCCCCCTCCCCCAAACATTGCATTCACATTGGTGCATTTGAAATGAGTTTTCTGAGCACAGTGCAATCATAATCAGTTTCCATGATTTGTTTCACAAGTGATAATTTTCAGAATTGCAGTACTGCAGGAGACTGTTTTATGAAATTTGTTCATACGTTTATAAAATTGAAGTTAAGGAGATGTGGCCAATTTGGAAAGAAAAAAGGAGGAAACAATAAAGAAATGATTAATTGCACTCACCATAAATTACAAATTTTGCATAGAGGTTGGGGAGAATTTTTCCCTTCTTTTATAGTATACAATATTTGAAAACCCTGTACTGTACTTATGCATACAAACAAGTGCTGCACATTATTCAATTGTGTAGCAATTTTGCCAGTTTGTGTTACAAATTGCAATGTGATACTGAATAAATTATTTTCTGAAGAATTGACAATGGAAACAGATGTGGACAGCAGAATTTTGGTAGTATTGTCCGAAATGGTAATGATCTTCCCATTTGATGCATTTTCCTGTACTCTACATGTATGACAGGACTGAATCAGAAAATTTTATACTGCAGTGACCATGGTTGCAAAAATTTGTCTTGTTCAAGTCCTAATAAAAGTACATTGCATGCTTATACCCTGTTACCATGGAAACAAATTTTTTTTGAGTTGCTTTACAGGGGGATAAAGGTAACTTGGATTTGAACAGAGAAAATGAAAGCCAAATACCCATATTAATGTGTGACAGCTCATTAAGTTTGCTGACAAGATAATGTCTTTAGTGTAGCTAATCCATCCATCATTTCAATTTGTCTTTATATATCTCTAATGTATAAATTCATCTTTATTTTAGAGTAAAGGTTTAAAAACTCTGAGCCTTCTGGTTGATGTGCTTGGATGGGTAAATTTGAATTTACAAATGCATTCCCCTACAATAGTTGCCTTGTAGGGTTAAATGCCTTCTGCAAAGCAATCAGACAGATTAATTGGTATACTTTTGTGCCACTGTTAGTCTGCTGCCAGGGCCAAAATTTCAGTATACTGCACCCGAGTTGAGAGAGGGGGACTGGAAAGCTGCAATGGTGGTATAATGAAAAAACTGAAGGCATGTGTGCCTAGTGTTTCAGATTTTAAAATGGTGTTTTGATTAAAGAGTATACCCAGTAGTGTGTTTTCCACAACTTCTTTCATAGCTTGAAAGATCATTTTGTAGTCTTTGTGCACTATGAGATCTTACTTCCTGTTTCACCTTTAGGACAGCTTCAAATGATGGTGTATTTTCATACATTTTCCCTTGTGTAGTACCCACAGGGACCATGACAGTTACAACTCCTTCGATTAGTTCCCCAACCCCACCCCCATCAAAAAGTTTTATATTGTTCTGGGTGGTGGAAATCACCATAAACTACTGTATGTGCTGTAAATTTGTTTGGGGGAGTGGTGGCACTGGGGGGATTGTCTTGGCAGAAGTTAAAAAATAGTTTTTTAGGCAGTCGCAGTATTTATCATACATGTTGTGAGCTTCATTAGGGAAATGCATACTTTAAAAAAAATCAGTGTACCAGATGTGGTGCCAGCTAATACTGGAATGAGAAGGAATTCATTGTGCTTTCATTCTATGGGTTACATTATGAGATAATTGCAAGTAAAAGTTGTTGAGTAAGAGGTTGCTACAGGTGCAGTTGCATCCAATTGTGTACTCATTTTATTAGCACTGTACATATAGTGCAAAACTCAAGGTACCTGTAGTAAGGACGTATCTATCCTTACTTTAGTTCTTTAGTGCTACCTTGAAGGTTCTGTAGTGTTTATTGTATAGTTGTTCAGTGGTCCGTTACCATCCCTACCAGCACATAATATAAAGTGATCATAATGTGTACTGCTCAATGTCAGTGCTTGGTCATCTGAATTATTTTTAATTTTTATGAGATTAAAAGACAGTACCTCAAAATAGTTGTGCTGTAATACTAGCTCAAGCCATGTTGTGTCGGCCTTAATTTTATAATCACTGTGAAATAGTATTTATTTATATTGAACTGCATGTTGATCTGATATTCCATATTTTAAGACCTTTACAGGATAAACTACAAGTACTATTTTTCTAAACCCCTCTCTCTTTCTATGAAAAATAATTTCGTTATATCATGTGCCCTTAAAAGAACAGCGTACAGTATGTCCCTACGGGTGATGTACAATAGCCAGATGGTATATCAGGGATCAGAGTAATGGGGGCATAAAGGGGGCAGTATTCACCAAGAAATTTGCTTGCTCCCATAGATTTTACTAGAAAGGGATCTGATTGGCTGGTAAATAAATCCAGTGTAATTACAAAGTCTGTCCATGAACCTCTCTATACACTATATCCTACAGAGTGTCACATCCAAGTTACAAGAAAAGTTTGACAAAATTTACTGTAAGTCTAAACGTTCTCATGAAATATACACTGTGCACTATGTATGATGTGCAGTCATGAATCACTGGTCTGAGAAGATACGTCCAAACTGGTTTTGGTCCAGTCTGTCAGTCCCTTTCATTATTTGAAACTCTTGATTTCTCATTTGGCCCATAGATTTCATGATCTAGGTCCCCCCAAACTTTGAAGGCTTATTTTGACCCCTGCATACTGTATAGATATAAGTTTGCTTTCGGAAATTTGTACTTGATTTAAAAAGTTCTGTCTGAGTTTCATACAATACTCTGCAAATACTGTCTGCAGTATAGGAAAAACACAATGAACTTTCAGTACGAACATTATTTTGAGTGGTTATGCAGACCTTTTCTAAAGGACTGGAAAATACATTTATTTTCCAGAAGGGGGCTAAAACTATTTCATATATATGGTCAATTGCTGAAATAAGCATAGGTTTGGTACAGACTGCATTGACTATTTTCAGAATGTCTCAAATTAACTAAAACATTAAAAGCTAAGAGAATGGCAGATAAAACCAGGAGAAACCATGAGTCTCCTGGTAAAACTTGGGGAGTTGACAGGTCTCGTGATAACTTATTGGATGGTGAACAGCTTTTGGGTTGCTGGATTTCATCACCATGGGACTACCACACAGTATAGAGAATCATTCCTGTGAAATCCAGTGTCCTGCCATTTATCATTTCAAGATGCAATGTGCACCTGGTCTGAGTAAATGATTGATATTGCAAGACCAGTAGTGATTCATCCATTGTGGACAGATTGGAAAGACTGATTTTTTGAGTGTCTGGAAGGTGTGCTTACTAACAGTATGATACTCAAAGATTATCGTTTTTTCACTGCAGGCCACTCACCTGCAGTGACACTACAATAATCCTAGATTTCATTCTTTTTTCCTTTATACCATACCTCACCTCTTACTACTGTACTATTGGGCAGTCCACCACTTCCTACACATGGACAGAGCATACTGTATGGTAGATTGTTGCCACCATACGTTTGAGTGTGGGCGTAGCAAGATGGCTGTCTGCAATGGTTTTGTGTGTGTGAAAGTTTGGACTTGACCCCTCCATGTATGTAGGAAGTCCATGGCCTCTATCCATATCCTGATGTTGCTTATATCTATATCCTAAATAAGGAAGGTTCATCCCTTGCTGCATGATGAACATTATTGCAAATAGATGGGTGGAGCTTGAAGTTACTATGAATTCCCCCACTCAATCTGCCAGCCTTCTTGATAACGCATAAAGATACTTTCTCTGTATTAAAGTTCTTATGTCCATCTTCAATAGATAGTGAACAACATAAATGGGTTCAATAATTGTAATATTTCTAAATGTTTTTAATTTATTTTTTGTTTTGGCAGTTTGTGAAGGAAATGCTCCAAGTTGCAATGGGGGTCAAGAAAAAGGCCGTCCTGGTTTTGATGCCATTAAACTTATACATCGTCAGATTGATGATGACCACAACGGCAACGTAGATTTATCTGAGAGTGATGAGGTTTGTTACACTTTTTTTTCTTTCTTTACATTGTAGTCAGGTGATCAGGCATGATGTGATGGATTCATGTTGTTGGCCAGTGTTTTGTTTTTCTGTATCTTTCATCTTTTTAGTTTGACCTTGAATTAATAAAGAATTTTATTTTGCCCCTACGACATTTTAAGCTTTTAAAATTCAGCTGCTGAGGATGTGCCTTTGGTATCAACATGTCAAAGTTTTATTGCATAAAATTGATGGTAAATTATAAATAAAAACAAAACATCGTCCAACATTGTGAGTTCATGACATTACATTTGCTTTCTTCAAGTTCATTCTATGCAAAAACATGTGCCACATTCAATTCCTTATAATATGCAGAGAACCGAACATGAGAATGAATGAAAATTTCAACCAGATGCACTTATGCGTTATGTACATCTTTAATGTATCAAAAATAAATAAATCTTTGGGCTATGCTTTTAAATTTTTGGAATAAAATCTTGGGTTTTAGAAGCCTGCAAAATTGACTGCTGTGTGATGAATGTTTTTGCCACAAATATACTGTAGCAACACTTTTGAACAGTTGTTCTGTAAATTTTGTGAACCAAATCAAAATTGTGTGGGATTAACATTGCCCCCATCACTTTCTGAAGTATGCAATCCACATAACAACCGTACTTTTCAAGTTAGGTCCAGTTACATTACTTAAGTATTTCTTAAAAGATTCGTTAAGCCTCTGATTCCCTTTTAATAGCCATCAGGAGTCATGTCAATTAACTTTGTCAGGTCAAATGACCATCACATGATAGCACTGCAAGCTGTTTCAAGCATTGTTAGTAGCAGTCAAAATGCTATGTAATTTGTAAACGATAGATCACCTGTTTAGTGTTGGTGTGTAGTAGTGTTGGTGCGTAGAAAGATTCGGTTACAATGTGATTATCATGCATAATACTAGCATGAAGGTTTTGCTGGTGTTAAATAGCCCGAAGAGGCAAGCTGCATACCCCCCCCCGTGGCTGTAGAAAAAATGAGGTGGTTCACTACAGATCTCTAAAAGGAATGTTAAATGCATACCCTTGGTCACAGTCAGAAGTTACTTGAAATGTTTAGGAGACTCAACATAAGAAAATGAATTTTGTTTGTAGAGTTGTTGACATTTGGATTGGTCACCCTGAAAGTGTAGTTTCAGCTCCTTCTGTTCTCCAGTTTGAGAAGAGTTTGGACGATATCGACAGGTTCTGAGCTGGCTAGAGTTTGTATGTAACCGTAACTGTGTAAGTTAAATAGCTTGCCAGCTTGTCAATCACCCACAGCTTTTGTCAATGGCACAGATAAAGATGGGAATATAGAGGTTGATAGACCGTGTCCACTGGGATTCCAAAGGTACTGTATCCTTAGTTACGATCAGTGCAAACTAATGGTGTGATGGAGGAAGGTATACCCTCAGCCCCCCTCCCATACTCCTCATTTTGCTTGCCCTCTGACAGTTGCTACAACACATACCTTTTAGCCGTGAATTGTTAAGGCACACTTTGGACTGAATGTAGGTAGGGTGCTTGAAAGCCAAAAGTTGGAACCCTCTTAATATCCAAACTACACCTTTGATCGCAGTGTGCTAGAATTGTGTTTACTGTGCACTTACAGTAGTTTCATTGTTACTGCAAGTCTATTCTCCCCCTCCTTACCTTCTGTTTACATATATATATTTCCCTACAGTAATTGTCTAACAGTACCTATCTGACAGACACTTGGCACAGGTGGCAGCCTACAGTTGCAGCTTTACATAGCCCTTCTCACTATCACTTCCGCTCATTCCTCCCATTGCCACGCTCGTAAAACTTTTAGATGCAAGGTTCTTGTAATGAGCTTAAATATTTACTTTAAATTCTTATTAAACAGGCATACTGTTGCAGAATAATAAAATGAAATGAGCCCTTATGATAGGGGTAGGTTGTTTTGTCAATTTGAACCATGTATGTTTTCAGAACCTTAACTTGGAATTCATATGTACAGTATTAGAGCAGATAAAAATTTTAATAATGTCTGCCATAAAAGTTGCAATAGCAACATATTGTACAGTTCTCTGCAGTAACTGCACATGCCATAACATAGTAGAGTACAGGTACTGTACAGTATTGTTGTTGGAATTTAAGTTTAAAGAGCTGTTTGGAGTCCCTAATTGACCTGTGTTAATGTTTGCTCACTTATTCTGTTTAACCTTATATGGAGCATTCACAAACATTGGATGGCAATTATAGTATTTTAATTTGAAGAGAGGAGGCTAATACGACAGTAATACTGTATATTATTCTATATGATATACCTCAATTGGGAAACTAGAATGGTGCAGTAGATAGTGACATGCAATTACCATAGTATAAAACCATAAGTCTGAATGTACATCAGAGGAAGGATGGAACATGATGAGAAGGCTGGCAGCTGTGTATGCAAATGCCCCTCCCCCCCACCCCTCTGGGAGTCATACTGTAGGGGGAACATCAGCTAGTCAGGGAAATTCACTTAGAATTAGTCTGAGTCTGACCAGACACTGGGGCATACCTCTTATTGATCATCACGTGTTCAACATGTTTTAAAAATATAGCCTACATCACCATTTTGCATCTCAGCACTTCCTGAAAATTAAAGCAAAAGTTTTCCAAAGGCTAGGGGACAGCTGCCCCCTATGCTCAAAAACAGAAAGTAATTGCCTAATGCAAGTTTTGCCTGTCACAAACAAAAATAGCATGTAAATACTTAATCAAGGCATCATTTTTGGTACCCTTCATAAGGTACTGTAAGTACTGCAGTACACGAAAGGAAGTCTTGCATGAAATTAATGTCCAGTCAGTATAAAAAAAGAAGAATTAATACATTATTTGCAGCATACTGGTCCTACCATTAGAAAGATGGTTGCCTTAGACCTCTGTTCATCACCAACCCAGCAAATCAGGCATTTTGTTGGGGACCCTGAATTAAATGCAGCTGGAAGTCGCCCAAGCATGAAAAAGATTAAAGGAATCAATTGTTCTGCCAGCTCAGAGTAAACAATTTTCCTGTTTTACTGTTGGGAGAATTACCAGGGGCTATTTTTTTTTTATTGTGAATTTTGGGAATTTTGGGATGAGATTAATTATGGTTTGTTAACTTGAAGGACTTATCAACCACTGGACTGCTAAGCACTACCTGCTGTGCCACAAGGATGTCTGGAAATAAACTAACAATTTGAATTAAAAGTAAAATTAAAATTTCATTATTTTGTGTACATAATCGCAGACCAGTGCATAAAAAGTTGCTTAAAAACTGTCTGGTGGTAAGCGAGAAGAGGACGATCAAGGGCATCCTTGCTCCTCCTGTATGTAGGGAGTAAGGGGCCCCTCTCTCAGTGCGATTAGTTTACCAGGGTTAGTTGTGGGTAGGTGGGAATTACATAGGTGAATAGGAGGTTAGGTATTGAGGGATTGTAGATTCCCAATCCAGGTAGTTTTGGGGAAGTTTATACCATTCAACACAGAGTAACATACTTAGTATACATTGGTAATAACATTGAATTATTTTACACAGCTTTTACGTAATGCTATAGGTTATAGATGATTCTTGGGTTGTATCTTAGCACTCATGGGTGGGCCATTAATTATTGAACAAAGTTGATTTAATCCATTTTACTACTGTATACTTTGTTGATCAGATGATGCTGTATACATGCACAAACACTGTACATGGTGTGTATTCAAAGTATGGTGGTGGTGGTGTTTGGGGAGGGTAGTATGTATTTTTAAACCATCATATTTAGTAAGAAACCTAACTGACAATTTGCACTGTTCTGTATACCCTGTGAATGTTCCTCCAAGCCCCTCACCAATGTGCCAGAATGTTTGGAGTGCCAGACTTTTACACCACCTAAGCCTCATAGTGCTGCCGTGGGGAGGAGAATATGCATGGTTGTTGGATGCCTTGGTTTTCACTTGTTACTTCTATCAGGTGTTTACTACTGTAAGTAAATTGCACTTTATGTAGGACATCGTGTAAAGGGTAGCAAAGAAAACAGTGGTATTGCCAATTTGAGTTAATTTGGCTTCTAATTGATACAGGCTGTAGCTATGAAGGAACAATTTATCCCTTTTTGAAACCCCAAGTAGTTTTTGGAATCAAAGCATATGTTAGGGAATGCATACAGTATATCTCTTCATATAGCTTTTGATATTATATAGGTTAGCTTGAAACAGCTCTGCTTTTTCATGAACAATGAACTATTATAGTATGATAAAAAGCAATTGCATGCTTCTAAAATTCTAAAAGCTACAGTATTGTACCCAAAACTTCACCTTTCAATCCTTTAGATCCTTTTGAATTTAGTTTATCATCAGTACCTATAGGCAGAACATGCTAATTTTCTGTGCAATGCTTTTTCTTCAGAGGTGTCTGTAATAGACCTGATGCGTTTATATATGGAGACTACTTAATAGGCGCAAGTAAACAGTTTCATGCATGGACATACTGTATGCAGTCAGGTCATTATTGTGCATTGATTTAGAGTGTTGTCTATAGTCATTGACTTTTGAGCTTACGTGGGCCATACAACATCTGCGTTGAGGCAGATACTGTACAAGCCTGTAGTGTAGACAAAGTGCTGGGTGGGATTAGGTAATTCACATCCCTAACATATAATTAACCCATGTTACATCTAAATTGTATATTACTCCTGCACCCCACTCTGCAGAGATATTCTAGCACTGTAACCCTACTTTGCCCCAATCAATGAGCAGATCATCCTCATTACTCTTCCACACAAGTAGCTAAGTACTTCAAAGGTTTCCAAAGTCCCAAAATTCCAGCGCTTTCCAGTGTCTTTCCGTCCAGGAACGTTAGCTAAGTGACATTCTTTTGTTGCCTTGTTTCTCCCCTTAGACTCTTTCCTGTTTGCTCCCAAGGTCCTGTGGCAGGGGTGTTTGGGATCAAAAATATAACTTAGACCATGGAAGTACTACCTCCGAGGTAGTACTTCCATACTTAGACTTCCTCTTTAGGCTATGAGCTTAGGCTTCCGTCTTTGCCCAACACTAGCTTGTACTGTAGGCGTTGGAGTTGCTTTGTGCTTAGCATGGGCCGAATGTAAATTTCAAGCCATCCTATTCTTCCATTCACTCTCATTGTACTTTATTGTTGGTTTGTTCCCCCTAAGGTCTAGTGACCTTTGCTCCAGTTACTTAATACAGCAATGAAAACATCCCAGCCCTCCCCTTACAAGCCTTTCCAACCCCTGACTAGCACTGTACTTCCAACACAGATTCGCAGAGCCTCAAACTGCCATATATGTTTTCATATTGCTTTGAGTGGCTTTGAGTTGATGAGCAGCTGTACATACAAAGGGTAGCGTTAACATTGTGCTTGGAATATTATATTTTTAGGTCAAATTGCCCTTTGCTATCTTATTTAATCATTGAATGGATCACAGCTATAGTACCTGTTGGAAAATTTATATTGTATGGAATGACTTTATTTGACCAAAGTGACAGTAATTGTGAAACATGTACAGGGCAATTCCACGGTAACGCTGTGACGCTTTGGAAGCAAAATTCACATTTCAAGTGCAAATAACTGAAAGAGCTTTAATGTTGGGAACAAACTTTTATTTCAATTCTACTCCCACTATCACAAAGTTAATTTAGAAAATGTCTTTTCTTCAAAAAGTGCCCTAAATATGAAAATATGAATATTAATGACTGTGGTAACGCCGTGACGCTGAAAAGGACATGCATTTTTGGGCCACTCACAAACTGTTAAAACCCTGTGAAGTTTAAGGATTTTTTGCAGTTCCTTCATATTAAATACACTCTATAGACTGTTATCTATAACAGTTTGGTGAAATATAAAATTAAAAATTATGATTTTGGTAGATATGATAAGATATAAAAAATAAATGGGGTAACGCCGTGACGGTAACGCCGTGACGGTAACACCGTGACCAAAGCCTGACTATATGGGAAACGCATGTTAAAAAAAACATGTTAGTAAACTGACAGGAAATGATGATATTGATAGTCAGAATAGTTCTAATGCATTTAGAAATCAGTAATTTAGATGTTTTAGGAATATTTGCTTTGAATTTGTGAAAGAAAGTGGAAATTTCCACTTTGGACATAAGGTGAAAAATGAAGAGCTATATAATCTACACACAACTCCGGTCAAAATGAAATCAAGAAGAGCACTATAGCTAGGCCTACTGCATTAGAAATGACATTAACTGTGAAAGCTCCATATACTGTAGTAATACAGTATAAATGCAGTTCCACCTCATTGGAAGAGCAAATTTTCCCTTCATAAAGGGTATTGAATGACTTGAGTCTCAAGTTTAATATTGTACATTTAGTGTAACTTTTGAAAATCTAAATGTATGCCAATCATATAAATTGCTTTACTTAGGCTTGCAGTGAGTCTTAAATCTCCAAAATAGAACAGTATTGGCCAAACATGTTGGGTCTAATATCAGTAACATTTTTAAATAAACTTAGGTTTGTGTCCTCAACTTTGACAAATTGACCCTATAGTTGCCTTCCCCAATCTCCACAAAATATTTGGTAGTGTACTGTACAGAGCTTCAAGTGTACTACTGTAGGACACTTTGTAGATGATAAAAGACTGTTTTTACATTGTTTTAGTAAAACAATCTTAGAACAGAGAGAGGAAAATAATCATGCTCTCAGTCAGTGTGCCATTATCTTGCCTCCGGAACTGGAAGGTTCTGTAAAGTGATAGCGTTCTCTGCATTAGACTGCTTTACCATTTTGGATTGTAATATAATGGTGGTGTCTACTATACTTTATTGCACTGTCTGTGTGTGATTGTTTCTCCTGCTGCTAAGCCTATGCTTGTTGTAGATTTTCTGTTATCCAAATCTTTATAAAATAATGGTTGTTATGCTCAATGGTAAACAGGGAGTGTACCATGGATTGACTGGATGCTATAAACAGGTGCTAGTCACTACTCAATCTAGCAGACCACTATAGCTTCTGAGCATAACAGAGGGATTGCCATATCAAAAGAAAGGCTACAGTTGTGCATTTCTTCTTTGTACTATCACAGTGTAAAAAAAGTTGTCAAACAAATCATTATCATACAGTAGGTGCTACTGTATTACTTCAGTACTGGCAACCACAGTGACTATAATTGTCAGTCCCTATACAGTAAATAAGTGCCTGTCACGGCGTTACTGTCACGGCGTTACCAAAAATGTAACACCGTGACATATTTCTAATTGGTTTAATTAATTAACGATGAAGTTGTAGGCCAGGGTGGGTGTGATTTGCATTATAAAAAATATTCCACTCCAATTCGTGCATCTTACATAATATTAAAAAATTACAATATTTAGGGTAACGCCGTGACATAATGAGACAACATTTAATTTGTTGCTCGTTAGTGTGAAAGACATTGCTGAAGTCATAATTTGATTTCAAATGTTGTAAATATATGAAAATAACTCCATGATAGAGTATGAATTCATAGGAAAAACCTCAATTCAGTTGTTGCTAGAAAGCATTTTATTATTCCATATTTTGTGAAAATATTGACACTTTGATTGCTGCTAATTAATTATGCATTCAAAATGACTTAATTTGGGTTTTTTTTATGAACCATTAATTTTATTGGAAAATTCAACTTTTTAGCTTCAATTTGATACCAAATTTACTAAAATTGGAGAAGTTTTAAAATTTGATGGTCATGTCCACTTTTGCATGGAATTGCCCTACAGTAAAATTGTTCACTGTATTGTAACTGTTTTGTGATTTTAAAGTTGGTCTAAAGGGAAGGCAGTACAGTTACATTACCTTAATGTACCTTCATAACAGGTGTGAAATATGTCTCTTTTGGTTTACACACACTCTAACACCTACAAACAATGAATGACACAAATTAGCAATTATTTTGCTACATATATTCATGAGCCCAACTTGAAATTCAACTTTGACTGGTGATTAGTTATGAAATTTCCACCACAGACTTCATTTGTAGAGCTTGATCAGTGACCAAAATGCTCCTACACAGAATGTCAATGAGTATTTCTTCATTGTGTGATTTTAAAGTATGTACTGTTTAAATGAAATCACTCTAAATTACGTTGAAAATTTTCATCTCAATTTCATGTTAATTTGACTTCCAGTATTTTAGTCAAATTTTTTGTCAAAAATTTATGTTTGTGTTTGTTGTGGTTGTACAGTACCCTGCTTATATTCATGAATATTCAGCTAAAAGAATACAGTTTTAGGCAGTGCGTTGAATTCTTGTGAATGTTTGTGGATGATGTATTACGCATGCAGCCAATATAGGGGCAGGAGTAATGCATGTCTGGCAAGCAATGTTGCTACCTTAGACGTACAGCATTAATACTACAATTCTACAACATCTTAATAGGTACTGAACTGTAAGTTGTTAATAGGATTTAAGAATTGCTTTATGGGCAAAATGGTGTCAGGTTGGGTAATGGGAGTTTCTCATAACAGTTCTTGTCGTAACATTCCATGAAATAGCCCTTTAATAATCAAGTTGCCTACTGTAGCAATTAAGAAGTTTAAAAGCAGATCTCTGGAAAGAAAGTGGGGTTTTAGTTCATGTTTGCACCCACAGTTTTATAGTCACAATAAAACTATCAGGTTTTATTGGTTTTATAAAACTTTAAGCCTTGGAGTGGCTGTAAACAGCAGTGAAAAACATCACAAAAAAAAAAATTCTGTCACTGTTTTATGAGAAAAGAGTATGCAACACCATTCTGAAGCATAACATAAATTAGTGCAGTCATCCTGGAACTTCAATATCTTCCTTTTTCCTTGGATTTGAATGACTATAGATTAGCAAACAAATCCATAATCTTTGATCTTTATTTTGTAACCTCAAACCTTCACTAGGGAGGGCATTTGTGGGTCAGTCCGTGGTTCTGATATTATCATGTTTACCAAAGTTGATGCCATACAATGATAACTACTACATACTACTGTAACAGCTACAGTACCCCATCTGGGTCGCCATGCTGGAGTTAAAGGCACCATTGACAATGTTTGCCCTAATTAAAATTAATTAAAATATTTTTTTACATTCATCTTTCAACTTTTCCTAGAAAATTTTTTTATCTTCATATTCTGTTCACAAGAAACGTCAGAGACGTAGAAATGAATTTATAGTGTATGCTAGAAGAATGAGAAAAATCATTAATTGTAAAAGGGAAGGTTATTTCACAGTACTGTGCTTTCTTGAGTTTTAGGCAGTTAGAGTGGAAATTTCAACCATTTCTGACCAGCCCTGGTCGGTGCTGTGCAATTAAACTTAAATTTAAAGAGGGACATGCAGTCTTAAAATATTATGAAACATGGAATATTTATCTACTTAAGGGAAAACAACCCTGTGAGCCGCAACTGGAAAAAATGTTGTGGCTGGCCTGACTTAAATCAATTGGTTAGAGACTGAGACCCCAGAAACCTTGTCCTACTACTCGAACTGTACACACCCTATTGAGCACAATATGAAATGGTCTTTTGCTGTTTCTACATATATTCATACTGTACAGAAAAACCAATCATCTTTGTTAACAGATCTCCAAATGTTCGATAGTGGTTCACATCTAATCATGTAGTGTATTGCACCCTTTTTCTTTTTTGTTTTTTTCATCGCAGTTTTTGAGAGATGAGCTGAAATACAACGATGATTTTGAGAGACACAATGTTTTTCATCATGGAGATAAGCAAATCAGTGTTGAAGAGCTATGGACAACATGGGAGTTCTCCACAGGTTAGTATGTAAATTTTATTGAAGGGCCAATCCTCTGATCCCAAACTACAATTCTTTTAGGGGTTTACCAAAATTCTCTATTGGCCCAGCTCTTTGATTGACAGCTTACTCAAACAATGCAGAGTACCAAAGCTCATATTACACAGCATGAACTGTAATGAGAGTGTTTTGATATATTATGCTTTTCTATACTCATACTGAAGCAATAAAATGAGATTGTGTCTGGATGAGGATGAATTTCAGACAATTGTGGGAGGGGCTTAACCCTTTACCGTTGTGCTCCGATCGGGGCATATTTGCTCGCCTCTGGAGTGGGCGGAAAAGCGGACGTAGCCCGCCCCGCATCGGCTTCCGTAGGCCATTGACCCCTGACCTTAAACTATTGTCTCTCTTGTTGTTGTGGCCAAAATTTTCGGGTAGCTACTCGCAGTTTGGAGCTCCGCGTGAAACAGCAAAGATGGGTGACAGCTGAGCTCTCTGCATGGGTCCAAAAGGACCCAAACAACGGTAAAGGGTTAAAATAAGCCTGTGGAGTGTGTTTACTGCAAAGCTGATGCCACTGTCTCTGCGTGTGTGCACGTAACCCTTTAGCCGACTGGTGCAGATATTTTAGATTAACCCTTTACCGTTGTGCTCTGATCGGGGCATATTTGCTCGCCTCTGGAGTGGGCGGAAAAGCAGACGTAGCCCGCCCCGCATCGGCTTCCGTAGGCCATTGAGCCCGTGACCTTAAACTATTGTCTCTCTCGTTGTTGTGGCCGAATTTTCAGGTAGCTACTCGCAGTTTGGAGCTCCGCGTGAAACAGCAAAGATGGGTGACAGCCGAGCTCTCTGCATGGGTCCAAAAGGACCCAAACAACGGTAAAGGGTTAAGTAAGAAGTTTAGGAGAATCAGTACTTTTTGGGGCAAGAAAATTGGTCCTTTAATGCTATAACACATGTGGCTGTGAAGGTATTGCATTTCAATAAAAAAGTAAAGGAGAAGAAAAGTGGTTCCAAACCTGTTTTAAGGAAAACACCCAAACAAGGAAAATGGTTTGTTAAGATTTTGTATGTCATATTTGCTGTAAAATTTGGTGTGCAGTAATTTTTTGTAGCTATGAAGACATTCTTGTATCAGAGAGTCTGTGGCAACTCTCTGCTTGTATGTACAGTATATAAAGATTTGCGGAAAGTTCCCAAGATTGTCATGTGGTGTCCCCAGAGGTCAAAAGTGAACTTCCTAGGAATTTCCAAGACGACCCCATATGGGTTCACAGGTAAATTACCCATTAAAGAAGTTGAGATGACATGTGACCACTGCTAAAAAATATGGCACATCATGGCAGTATTGTTTGGAATAGAACATACTCTTTTTATTGAAACCTCAAGGCATTTTTGCTTCCTCGTTTTGGATAGAGCCAGAGCTCCAAACTGTCCTGGTTAAAGCAGGAAATTCCCTAAAATCATGTCTCACTGATTATCCCTATTTTTAATTCTGAAATGTAGGGAGCTCTGTAGAGGTCAAAGGTTGAATGAGGTCCCTGGCGATGATGGAGAAAAACTTGAGAAAATTGAGCTAGTAACTGCAATTGCTCAAGGTCCAAAGTATGATTGCTTGATTCCTTTTTTTCCCTTTCACTAGAATCAACATTGCATTTGAGCCTTTGTGTTTCAGTTTATTTGTTCTTTCAAGTCTTATTTTAATCATTTAAACAAGTTATTAATAGCAGCATACAAAGGAAGAATTACAGGTAAAATCACAGTGAAAAGACTATTTCTCTTCAGTATAAATATTCATGCTGTAAGAAGGGATTAATTTCCTGTCTCTTCTTTCGTCCAAGCTAGTGAGTGAGTCACCATCCATCCCTTGTGCTATAAACAATTTCTAGGTTGCGGTATATTATTTTAACCTTTTCATTTTTATCTCATCTGCAATACTGAGGATTGCTACAATTATATATTTTATTAGTATAGTATGTTGCATATGATACAATATTTCAACCGTCCAGTAAAAAGTTCCACGTCATTGCTCTCACTGCATCCTGTTTCTGGTGCAAAAATTTCCTGTAAAGGATAGTATTAAGCTACAGGGGTTTTAAGCTGTACCTAATGCATAAATCATTTTGATTTCAGCTGTTGATAAATTTGCTATTTTAAAACTTCAAAACTAATGCAAATTTAGAAATGAATTTAAAGTAGTGTAGGGTATAATTAATTGTTGGAAAACGTCAACTACTGAATGGTATGCATATAGAATTGAAAATGGCATAATTCTGTTTTATGGAGTGTCACTGCATGTTATGGCAATACAGTATCAAACACCTAACCCTGATCCTGTAGCACAATATAATATGTAAAGTTCAGCAGGGAGCTTTTCAATAAACTTTCTTTTTGTAGGGGAGATGAGGGAAGATAAATATATGATTTGTAGTTTTGTACAGATCCCAAAATTAGATTGGAAACAAATGCTGACAGTCATAGAAATTTCAGATTGTTTTGGGAACAAATATGTCTCTGTTGGGTGATGGTAAGTTAAGAAATTTGGATGCGTCAGTTTTAATCAACCCTCTAAACTTCTTTCAGCATCCTGCAGTGCCAAGGTAAATGCCAAGACAATTTTACTTTACTTTCAAAAAATTTTGCCAATTCAATAGATTGCAGCCTGACTTACCAGTTACAAAAGTTGTGGACTAGACACCCTATAACATCTTGGCTTTTCTTAAAGAGAGTTACCTGTACAGGAAATTTTGGCATGACTCTTGCATTTGCTTTTGACTAGACATATTTTTCAGTGGAATGTTTCCCAATTCTTTTTCATGGTTGACATTTTTTACCCTTTCCCTTTTCTATCTACAGTACTATAGCTGACACTGTATGAAACATTTGTGTTGATGTGTTGTTAAACCCCATCTAAGTAAACTGCACAGTACAGTACACAGCTCAAAATAGATAGCTGTTTATTATCCATTTCAATCAATAAAATGGAAAACGATTTTCCGTCGACAGTACAAACAATACAAGCATATACAGTATAAAGAAATAAGAACATAAAAGTGTAAACAAATAAAGCAGAAAGAAGGTTCGAATGGCAAATTGAAAATTTTTTCTGATGCAACTTTCCAACAGGATCAAAATTTGAGAATTCAATGTCGTTGGCTGTGGCAGCTTTATATTCAAAACATACGCGCAATAACTGCAATTTTTCATGATTTAACGGGAAATCTCGACTGAAAAACTTTGTTAGGATTGGTATTTAAAGAGTACTTTCACGTATGTCAAAAGCCGGGCCTCTTGTGATAGTCATACGCATTTAGTGTAGCTATCTGGAGGCAGTTGATGACCCACATGTGACTGTTGAACCAGCTACTTCAGTACAACAGTGTTCAATTTTGCACAGCTGTGAGTGTGGTTTCCCAATTGTGATGTAATGAGAAAGTACTCAACAGCACACTGTACCTATGAAACTGTCTGCTGTGAAGAAGTTATCACTGCACGTTCATGAGTAGGATATGGTAGAACAGGTACTATTGTTATTAAAATTTTAATACTTTACCCACTTTGACATCCCTCTACCTTGAACTGAAGGGGGGAGGGTGCTTATCAAATATGAATGAAATGAGAAATTTTGATAAGGAACTGGTATATATTTGTTCATTCTTTTTTTTCAGTTTAGCCAAATTAAGGGATCATTAGTATCCAGATTGAATAAATCCAAAAAAGGCAGAAATGTATATCTCTGAATGAAGACTGAGAATTTAGAGGAATTTAAACACAAACAGTGAACAGCAATAGAGTACAGTACCAGACTGCCTTTACTGGTCCATACTGGATTACACTGAGTAACCTAACCTGCGTAATAGTCCAGTGCAGTACATTATCCTCATGGACCAAGTGAAAGATGTACACAACAACTCACAGAACAAAGTTTATCCCTTATAGATGGAGTGTGTGGACTCATATAAGATGAATACTTTTTCCGTTAATGATTGGCATATTCTTCAAAGCAATTAACATTTTTGAAAAATAAACTATGAGTTTATACAGGTGAGATGAGGTAACATTAAATTTATTGATATAGATCATAAGATAACAATGGAAAATGAGCAGTTTCACCATACTCAAAAAATGAATAAATACAAATGAATTTATCCTCGCATCTTACAATGAAACACAACTTTATATCTCATTACATACAGTAACATGTATTGAGACCTAACAACTTCCTGTTGTCACACTAGCTGGTTGCTAGTTGCAGCTAAAATCCTTTTTAGCATGGTCATGTTTACTATGTTTTATATTTTTATCATTATATTTTGTAGTGGATACTAATGTATAACTAAATGATAATGATTTTTTATTATAACAGTATCTTTATTGAATTTTTTGTTTTAACATTTGATAACCATTTCAATTTTTTAGCATAAAATGTGCAGTAACAGGATATTATAAATCCCTGCTATAAATATTTGAATGACCACAGTCTACCACAATAGCTCAACCAACCTGTACTCTGTGTGATATGAGAAGTTTGTTTCATATTTCATATTTATGCATGATACTGTACCTGATCACCAAAAGGATATTTGCTATTTTCTGTTGTGTCATGAAAAACTTAAACACATCATTCTACTGCATCATGATTACTATTCATTATACATAAAAGTATTGAGATTCTGCAGCATAGCTGCTCTAGTTATTGTAACAAGTTGTTTCTTTTATATCAAAAATAAAAACAATATTTTTGTCTCAAAGAAAGACCAGAACAATTTCTGAGACTTTCTAGGGTGTGGCATCGAGACTAAGACCAAAGGGTGTCGAGACCACAAAAAACCTGTATAAATTGACACTGGTATCGAGACCGAGACTGGTCTCGAGTACTACAACGCTGCTCCTCACATTTTTGGTTTCATTTTTGTCCTAGTTATTCCTATTTGTCCTTGAAAATGACCTACAGAAATTGACAGTATTAGTCATCTGAACTGTTACTGAGATATGTAAGGCAATCTCTTTCACCGGATACTACAGTAACTCTACGTGAATAATTCTTCATGGCAAATTGTGCAAATTCTGTGACCCTCAAGTATTTATTTCCCCAAATATTATTGCCATTCCTATTCCTCTCATTTCTCTGAAATAGTTAAGAACACTCTGATAAAATATTTTTTTTCCATTCTCATGTCTATGTTTCCTTGCTAGCTTACCTACTGTCCTTAAAAATATCAGATTTCTTTGATTTTGTAAAAATGTCATTGGAACTTGATCTCCTGTAGACACAAATCAAGGGCACTCCCTCTGTGTCAGGTATTGGTGCCATAGACCATTACTGCCAGAATATAAACCTACATAGCTGATGCTATCATTCTGTTGTTCCCTTTACCTCAAATATTTCTGAAAATATGGGAAATATTTCATATAACTATGGTTAAGGAATCATACAGCTTTTACCAGGCAAGGCAGTAGTGGATAGGTCACATTTCACTGTAACTGTAACAGTTAATTTAGGTATCTTCTTTATACCGTATTTACTCTATTAAACGCCCCTCTCTAATAAACGCCCCCAACTTTTTCGTCACATTGCAAAAAGTGAAATTGTTAATTCCAAAGACAATATGGTAAAAGGAAAATGAAATAGTCCCACCTTGAAGCCACGAAATCTCCTATAAAGTCCCATATCCTGAAGAAAAGGCATGTTTCTGCAACTAATTTCTGTTGATATCAATCACGCTATCACATACCGCGAACCTGTACTGCTTCGTTTGCGGTTCGAAAGTGGTACTGTACATACCGTAGGTATACAAATATTCGCTAGCCTATCCGAACAGCCTAACATGAAAATCCAAATTCAACACAGGAAAACTGTTTAACAGTGAAATGCTGTGAACGCGTATGTACTGCTAATACGTACGTGCATGGTGCTACTCACGGTAACTATTATGCAATTACCGTATGTACGTGCGTATAGCTGGCCGGTCAGTATAGTACCGAGAGGCCTGGCTGTATACTGTGCACAGCATGCATGGATGCATGCCGCGGGCACGTAAAAAAGTCACTTCTGTGTGTAACGTTACATATCAAGATGTCGGCGAAAGTTGATCACACTTGCAAAGTTCAGAGTGCTGTTCGTGGCTACCATATTTATAGGGAAGTTTGGTTACCGATCATTGGGGAGGAGCTCACAGCTGATTGTGAAGCTGACAACTAAATGGACAAATACGCCATAGCAGTTTATCAGAAGGGCTCATGTAAGAAACAAGTTGTGGGGCACTTGCCTAAAAAAAAGTCACGTAAATTTGACTCTAATAAACGCCCCCCTTAACGAAAATTTCACGCCCCCGGGGCGTTTAATAGAGTAAATACGGTAGTTTCATATTATGTAGGATTGTAGGTAGTTAGGTAGTCTACATGAAGAGAAGAGTGAGTTTAAGAGTGAAAACTCAAGAAAAACATAAAAAGTGTCATCCCCAGTTGACTAAATTATTTTGTGAACATTGGTATAACCATCATTCAACCACCATAGAACCTCAGCCGCATCAAGAGTAAGTCACATGAAGGTTTTACACGTGATATGTTAATAGGTCTTTGTCTTACAGTTTGTCAGTAAATGTGACCATGGATGGAAAAAGTTTGGAAACTCAGATTCCTTCCCAGGAAATTTGGGCATCTGAAAGGGAATTTTGGCATTTGAAGGGAAATTATCCTTTCCCATACATGGAACTATGGCAAATTTGCATAAAATTTTTCTTCCTTCCTAGAGAAATAAGCATCTTTTCAACTTATGGATGTGACTTAAATACTGTACCATTTACAATACTATCTTTGACAGGGTTTCCTCTAGCATTGTAAAAAAAAGGAGGGGCATGGACTTGGATCATCACTTCTGAACACATAGTGTGTCTTACTTTAAATTTTAGATACAGTAATTTTCACCATGTGATTTCAAGGAAACTTTTGTGGAATAATTCCAAGGGATTACAGTGAATGTAGCCAACTTAGTGCAAGAGTGGAAATTTTCCTCTTAATTCAGAAGAGGGGACAAATCTCCCTGGTGGACCCTGAAAATTTTATTTCACATGAAACATGGCATCCTGCATCAGGAATTCTGCCAGAAACACAAAAAGGGGGAGGGGGTTATTATAGCTTAACCCTTAGGGGTGTACCCACCTTCTGGAAAGGAGGAACAAGTTCCCCTTTTACTTTCTCTGACAGGAACACTGTGTAGGATGAGAGGTGTTGCTTCAGCTGGTGGACATGACTTTTGGTAATGGGTAGAAAATAAAGGTGGGAAGGGTGTGGGTTGTAGTGGATATGACTGATTAATATTTTGGAGTTTTAGGTATTTTTCAAACCTTCTCTTTTGTCATGTTGCGGGTCACTGGATGGGGGGAATGGTAAAAGTGTTTTTTTTACCCACCTACTGTAGTTAGCTCTGCTTTAATACCAGTTCATGATTAGAACATACAGTAATGTTACATAGCAAATGTTTGTGTGTATGGATTTTTCATTAGAATGGACATGTGTACTGTTTCAAAGTGTTGCTACAGTCCTATCCTAAGCATATATCTTAGTATAGGTTACCATGTTAATTACTGAACAGTAGCTCAACTCACACATTGAGGGTAGATGTACAGTGTTACAGTATAATACAATATCTGATGCTTTACTAGTGTACTGTATTGCAAGAAAATGTCTGTCTCTGTTCAAAAGTTCTCATTTCGGCAGTGCTGGTAAAATTTGGTAAAATTTGCAATGTACATCCTACATTGGGATGAAGAGTCATGGTGTACGGTAATCTTTTAATTTGACAAAGGGGACTAGGCTTTTTTTTCTGGGTGTGTTTTAGAAGCCTTCTTTTTTTTTTTTTTTGAGTCTCACTTGATGCATCAATAATTTGGTTGTATTACATGGTACTTCTGTGGGTAGTGAGCCTATACAGTAAGTGAACTTTATCTGGAGTGTCACAAATAGCTCAAAGTCAGAAAGCCTGAATAAAGCAATGTTATTTGTGTGAATTTCCAATAAAAGCTTGTGTCCCACTCTGTACACTCCTATTTACACTGTGTGATGGTGGCAGAATTTGCAGACAGCTAGTTTTAAAGCTATCTTGCTGGTTACTTATGAGAAATGCATGGGTGCAGGGATTCTGCCAGAAACACAAAAAAGGGGGGGGGGAAGCATTTATTACTGCTAAATCCAAAGTCCAAATTCATGATGTCCTGTGCTTAAGTTATAAGTAGGTTCAGGGGATAAAAGTTTGCTTCAAGGCCCCTGTAAGGTGTAATTTGACAGGTTTTAAAGGTAGGTAATTGGTATAAGATCAAGCATCACTGCAAAAGTGTCCTCATTTTAAGTGAGAAACCAAACTACAGTAGTGACATTTTTGTAATTTTTAAGGAATTAAAGGGGGTGAATTTTACCCACCTTATTTTGGAGAGGGGGAGACAAATCCTCCTTTCTTCCCTTTGGCAGAAACGTTAGGGGTTGTTCCTTACCAATTATTTTCCTGCCCTACAGTGCTGTCGCTATGAGAACGTAAAAGGGTTGAGATTTGCACTTGCCCTTCCTAAACTCTGCACTAGACTGTTTTAACAGGGTGGGGTATGCAAAGGGTTATTATGTAAAATTTATGACAATATCTAAATGGATCACTAGGGACACCACTATTGATATTTTACTTTTTATCATAGCCTGCTGTACCAATTTCATGTGGGAAGGGTGAGGGTAAGATATTTGACAGATCTTTTCTGGTTATACCACAACCCTGCCTTCATTCTGTAGTACAGTATTCCAAACCCCCTTATGGATAATATATTACAAGAGGTTGTAAAACCATCTTAAATTCTGAAATGCGCAGTCTGCAAAAATTGATGCCTTCCTCTATAATGCTTACAGTATGTGCCCTATATGAACAAAATTGTGTGTGTTATTACGTTATTAATCTACAGTGGAACTGGGCAGTTTCATGTCAGTAAGGTTGAGCTACTGCAGCACTGCTGCTCAAGTTATTTTGTGTGCTTGTGTAATTTTAAAACATTCTTATATATTCCTTAATTCTCACCTCCCTAGTCTACAACTGGACAGTGGATGAAACAGTTCAATGGCTGGTTGAATGTGTGGAGTTACCAGAGTATGCAGAAACATTCCAGAACAACGCCATCGAGGGGTCTACTCTACCCAAGTAAGTATAGATTGAAGGGAGTAAATTCTATTGCTGCAAGCTAGTAATTGAAAGCTGAGAAAATGCTTTAACTTTAGGAAAGTTCTCCTCTATTTTTTCCCTCCCAGAAAGTGACAAAATATTCAAAATGCATACTGGTTAATTGAAAATTCTACCTGGCACCTCTACTCACTAGTTGCTGAGAATCCATCATTTTACTTGGTCAAACACTGACCGATTATTCTCCAGCACAGTGGCAGTTATAATGATATGCACAAACCACTAGCAACCATGCAAGGAAAAGTGCATTTTTGCTGTAGTCACACATAATTGCACACATTGGTGTGCATTTTTACATATAAATTACGTGAAAGTACAGTTCCAATTGGTTCTGTTTTCTGACTTTGCCTGTTAAGAACGCATGTGTGTCAATGCATGTCACATAATAGAAAACATGCTTTGCATGTGTACAGGTGCAACTAAAGCACTAAGGTTTGAACGTTTTTTACACACAGATCATAGACACAAAGATATGAGTCTCCTTTATTTACTATGTTCATGAGCTGCTATATGGCTGTGTACGCACCATACACATGAAGCCTATGTAAGGCCTGCAAATCAGGTGCAATGTTAGAGAAAGTTGTCTCAAAAAGATCATTATTTGGTGGTAGAAAAGGTAATAACCACATCTGTCAGATTGTTATTGGTGAATGAATTATAAAGCTTCCAAATTTGAGAAAAATAATAGACTTGTAACATATCCATCATGGGGCTAAACTTTGGAAGTGACAAGTTCACCCAGTCCACCCTGCTGTCTGAACACTAGGTCAAAACAAGAAGTTTTCTCATAACTGATGCCAATAAATGATCCACAAGACTTCTTTGTAACCAGTCTTTTAGTTTTAATAAAAAATGAACTTTGAATAACCAAGGACACAATGAGTTGCCCTTGCAGTAAAATTTGTACACAACCAGATCTGAAGTTAATTTTGTAGCTATAGCTGTACGTTGGTACCCACACATTGAACCCTTTAATAGCCATCAAACTTAAAAGTGAAGTATGTAAACACAAATTCCCAGAAGACACATATTCCAACCCACTCCATCCACGTTTTAGTGTCCACAAAAATTGTGTATCCTATAACCTGGAAGCCAGATTTCCTATTTAAACAATTCCATCTAATGTTAACTTTGTTTGATTGAACCTCCACTTGACATTTTTTGCAACCCCTGGTTGAATGGCAAGTTAAATGGTCACATGATTATTTAAATGATTCAAGCCTTATCATCAGGGAGCTAGCTCTCTGTTAAAAAAAAAATGGTACACTCTTTTATGATTACTCCAGGCAATTACAGTGCCTTTAAGGGATAACATGCTTCTTGAGGGTGTAATTAGTGCGGTTATTCAAAAGTCACGATTGTTATTGTTTATCTAATGATCACTCCGTCTATGATTTAACCCTTCAGAGAAGAACCTCCTTAAAGGTACAGTGGTAGAGTAGGCAGTAACCCATTTAGATCGCTTTGGAAAACCAGCAAACTGTTGCAAATTACCTCTTGTTTGCCTGAGAAATACCTTTGAAAAACAGGTGAAACTAGGAGTTATTCTGCATATATTACACAAATCATTTACAAAAATGTTGAAAACATTGAAAAAAAAACACATCTCATCCCTTTCATAGCCACTCATGTAATACCATGTATCCTGAAAAGTTTCTGTTCATGACCACGTACTGTATGCACTAGTAGGTAAAATTGCTATGTAGTTTTCAACCTCTTGGCGGAAAAGGGTGCTGTTTTAGTAATGGGCACTGGCTGTGAAAGGGTCAGCTAGATTGATACAGGATACTTACTGCTAATGGGGGATGGAACCACATGTCCCTTGAAACATCAGGACTGAATAGTGTACTCCTGGAGTTGCTCAGTAGCAACGATCTTGCAAATTACTGTATCAATGCATGTTTTGATTTTCTAAATTTGATGCAAAAATGCAAAGTGTACCTTGGAAAGTATGTCCCAGAATGTTTAAAACCTACTTAAAGAATAGGCCTACAGTAGGATATTGCTGGCTGCAACACTGAAAAACAGTATTCAGGGCAGATTCTTTTTACTTAACTGGCAGTTATGGCCAAGTCACTTATGTACTTCCTTTGCCCACCTGGCCATACTGGCCTGTTGGATAAATGACTCCTCTAACTGCAGAAGTAACATGGAAAAAATACAGTATGTATATCCTTCAATATTGGCAAGTGTTAGGCTTTTAGGACTTTGCCCCAACCTACCTACCCACCCCTCTTCCTAACCCCCTTTCACCCAACCTGTACTGTACTGTACTGTACTGTACTGTACTGTACTGTACTGTACTGTACTGTACTGTACTGTACTGTACTGTACTGTACTGTACTGTACTGTACTGTACTGTACTGGACTGGACTGTACTGTACTTAGTCTGATATGGTATTTGTGGATAGGGGACTAGGTCAGGGAAACACAGCCTTCTACAGTACTATGAGCTAAAATCTAGTTCTGCTGACCATTGTAGTCTACAGAAGTCACCAATCACAACCTAGGTATGCTGGTATAATACTGTAAGTATGTAGTCAATATGCACCCGACAAACAGAAAATAAATCCACCTCTACCTTATAGCTACCTACCAGCTGATCTCTGGCTGTAATTAGCTAGGCACCCAGGGAAGAAGATCTAAGTGATCAATTAACACTTCTTATAAAAAATAATATAATAAAAAAATTAGCTAAGATGAAATGCAGTAATATATACTGCAGTATGAATTAAAGGAAGTTATTTTGTCATTTAAAATTGTTGGAATAAGTTTCTGAAATGGAAAATCGTTTTCCTGACAATACAGTATGTACCAGTATATTTCTTTCTCAGTTAATAGATGTTTGTCTTTGGTGTCCTTGCTGCTAGATTAAACCAGAAACTTATTAGTTGAAGCATAAAACCTTGTATATATACAACTCTTGACTAACTTTTGAGTTCTTGTCAATTAGATCAATTATACCATATTATAAGGTAGTTTCCTGATATCTAGAATTCTTCTATAGTACAGTATATATAGCTTAGCCTACTAGATATTTTGAACAAAATTGCAATTTTCAAAAATTTTGACTTGGTTCCAATTCTTATCTGGTCATTTAATATGCACAGACTGTAGTTAAATTGAGTTTTACGGCCCAGTGTCCAACCTGTTGGTTCAAATCAAGCCCGCTTGCTTGTTTTCCCTACTCCATTGCTTATGCAAAGCATCACACACAGTGGTAGTAGGTTGCATTGACTAAGATATTGAATATTGGTTCTAGTATAATTCGTACAATACTGGATGTGAAATTGAGGCAGATGGATTTGTACCTATTAACCCCTTCACTACACATGGTTTTGCTGCGGAACCATAATTTACCATGACTATATATGCATGGTTTCGCTGCAAAAACATAGCACTAAGCTGCATTCTGGCATAGCTAATTATAAATCTATGGCGTACAATTGTGTTTTGGACATGGATAGGCTTGACGGGGAGATGTTTAACACATATGCATTCTCTCGGGGCATAGCAAACGTAAAAATGGTTTTGCAGAACCTGTACATACGTACTGTGTATACGTATCATAAAACATAATGCAATATGGAGGGATGGACCCCCTTCCATAGCAAAAGGGGTAATACCGTCCTTACAGAATCTGAAATACTGTAATAATTTTATAGACAAATTGGTATTTTCAGTTTTTCTTTCTCTCCATACCTTTTAATATTCATGCCATTTATTTTGCTAATTTGAAATAATGAGTATAAGCTATTAAAAAGGCAGATTAGGCTTACTTGTTTTTTAGAACATAGTCTTTTCAAAAACTGTTTAAAGGGCTTAAGCAGTTGCTGCTGAACTTATTTCAAAACAACAGATAAATTTCACAAATTTCCTCCCATTTCTCTTTTTTTATGATATTTGAGGACATCACTATTGCATATTTGGTGTAGAGTAAGTAGTGCTCCTTGCAAATTGCACAGTTGACTGAGAAATTATTTTTCCAATGATTCTAAAGAGCCATTGATAAAAACTGTTCTAATTCAAGTTGGGGTAGCTGCATTGTCTTATTAAAGGGCAGATACAGTAGTTATTAAAGACTGAGCCGTCTGCTATTCCTGTAGTACATGTAATGTACATTTAGGCTTGCAAAAATTTGTCAACTGGCATATATATTGTGTTACAAGTAGGGTGCCCATTTGTCTGGCTTTCTGTCAGACAATCCACATTTCGAAAACGTTGTCCTCTATTCAAGTTCACACTAGGCTGGCCATCTTATACTCTTGTAATCTTTTTTCAAAAAATTATTTTGTTTTGAGACACAGAATTCCTAATTGTCAACTCTAATCAAACTGTCAAAGCATCCTGTCAGTGCAGCTTCCTGTTCCCTGAAGGATACAGTAGTTTGTTTTGCAAAAAATTAGTGGAAGGCTTTGAGCCAACTCATGCATGAGGCTTGGTCTCATGTACCCTGCGAAACTTGAGTGTTGCCTCATGTTTACAGTACCATAAAGCTAAACCGGAGGTTAACCCATGTTTTCCAGTCTTTGTTCTCACGTACCGCGCGTGTGGTTGGTTGGGTGGTGCTGCCATAGTGACGAGGTCAAACATTTCACATACCAATTACTGTAAAATGTTAGAAAATATTGTACCTGTCATCAGCATAAACATCAGCATCAGCATAAACACCTGTTACCTTGATTGAATACCACAAAAACGGTGTTTAAAACTGCAGAAACTTGCATTTGGAGGTGGATCGAAATTTAAACAGGGACCCTGCGTTAACCTGCGTTCTCATATTACTGGTGCGTGAGGTAACACGGTGTTACCTCGAGGGTACATGAGACCACGCTTGTGGTGACCATCAGCTTAGTAGTTTAATGAGGGTGTCCTCCTTTTCTGCCAACAGGGAATGGCCACCCTAGCTGGAGGAAGAACTTAGTCCTTGACTGCTATGGAAACATACTGTACTATCAGTTGTAAAGGTCTTTGGACCTTTGTTTTTAGAAAGTTACTTAATGAACAATTGTGTACTTTTTAATACAGAATGATAGCTGATTTAGATCTTCACAGTGTGTATTTTATGTTTATTCATAAGGACAAAATAGGTTGTTTTTTATTTTTTTCTTTCAATCTTCAATCTTGACATTTCTTTTATAATTAGACTTGCTGTAAACAGTCCAACATTTTTGCAAGGAATTCTGGGAATAACAAATCCAATCCACCGACAGAAGATTTCACTCAAGGCCATGGACGCTGTACTTTTTGGTCCACCAAAGCGTAAGTGTATTTTTTTGTAACTATAAGGAGAATCCGCAGGTGCTGAGGATGTGCTTCATGAATTTCATCATTTATCCAAAATGTCTCATTAACATTGCTTCTCATAAAATCCACCAGGTTACTGATAATAGGTACCTTCAGTAACGAAGCGTTTATTGAAAGGTTGAAATGATCTTATACAATATCTGAAAAGCAACAATGAAGCAGCCAAGTGCGTGCTATGTACTCCAATCTATTTCATGAAATTTGGAAAACTTGAAAGGCTTCTAAAAGGTTTACCTATGCCTTTAGTTTTAAAATGGAGAATCAATGGTCAAATGAAATCAAACATATGTATACCCTAAAGGAAAGCACTTAATCATGAAGGATCATCTGAGGATCTTGTTTGCAACCTCATTAGTGTACCTTTCCCAACAAGAGCCTTGAAAATGTCATTATTTTTGCAAGGTTTTGCCAAAAGAAAGGATGTAAGGTTTCATAAAGAAGAAAGTCAAATTGAATTGTATTAATTTAGATGCATGCATGTAGAGTTTTTGCACAATTAAACCTAGAGCAGCACCTTGTCAGCTTGTGTTCCTTGGGTGGTTAAATATAATAACCATACTTACCAACTGCAATAGATAACTGTCAATTTCTTTGCCATTATTTCATCAACAGAGAGTGTTAACCTCTTTGAAGAGGAAAGACTGTATCAAAGTGCAACTGCATCATTATAACAGAGGTTTTTGGATTTTAGAAACTTTAAAATTGTGTCATCCAGAATTTAAACTTATATTAAGAAATAGGAGAAACCAAATATCTCTTTCTTCTCCACAGTAAGGTCATCAGTTTCCTCAAACTGACCCAGTGACATTATTTTTTAGGATAGATGTATTCTAGTTTGTTGATTGTGAAACTGTAGCAGATTGAAGATTATAAAACAGACAGGAATGATTCTTTTTTTTTGAGTCTTGCAGGTTGTAGGTTGACTATTTTTATCGGCGACAAGTTTTTTTTCTGTGGAGGAAGTCATAGATTCGTCTGTCAGCAAATCTTTTGTTGTCAGATCTACATTTGTCATAACGAGTGTTTGTCTTTTAATAGATAGTTTATGGGTAGCAGAACTGTCTTCTAGTTTCACTTATGATTTGTTTGCCTTAGTTATATTTACCAAACTTTGTAGTCTTGAGAACATATGTTGTACTGTATGTCTCTGAAGAAATTTTGAAATTTAAAGGTAGTCACTCATCACACCACATTACAATTTTACTCTGGGTATACCAAAGTCCTCAATTTGTACTACTCTTTGCTTGACATTAACTTAAAAAAAAAATTAAGAGCAGCTCATGTTACACAAATTGCACTGAGGGTGTTCTGAGGATATGCACTAAAGCAATCAGCAGGGATTATTACTGATATGAATGAGTTTAAGACAGCTGCTGGAAGGGCTACTGTAGAAGTAAAAAAGTTGGGAGGATTGTAAAAATTTTGTTGTGATGAACATCTGCCTTTAAGGGTTTTAATTCTGGCTTGGGGTTGTAGAATGAGCCCATGGCATTCCCCCCTGCCGTAAGAAGCAACTAAACAGGAGGATATGAACAGTACATAAACAGTGTGACACTATATAACACATTCGTGTTGTTGTGTCGTTAAATCTTATCTAACTAATTTAGGAGTTTTAATAGAAATGTGCAAAAAAAAAAAAAAAACATCTAGTTGATAAGAGTTAGTCTCAACTTATTCAGAGTGCCCTTAATTTGGTGTGTCTCAACCTCCAATCCAAATTAGCCTTTAGATATCAGATGAGGTGTGGGTAAGGAAATGGCTGTCTGTGGGAGAGTTTATCCAACTACAGTTTAGTGGATAGCATAAGAGGAAGCAGATGCTGGTACTGTGTAGTTCTTTTATGTCAGTCAGTGATTTTAAACTACATGTGTAATCAATACTTGCAATCCTGAGATCTTTTGGAAACTTTACCCGGAAAAATTCTGTTTACAGATTGATGGGGTGTGTACAAATCAGTAAAATAACTGATGTGAGTTAGATGTAATCTACTGGTTCTCAGCATCCCCAAATAACATTATTGAAAATCTGTTTTAGAATCACTATCATTCGTGGGGTACTTTGTTCTTCCTTTTGTACTAAACACTGCATTTTTTTTTTCTTGCAGCTACAAACAGTTATGTCAAGGATTGGATTCTAGTAATCTCTCTCATCGTTGCTCTCGGTGGTTGCTGGTTTGCATTTGTACAGTATAGATATTCCAGGAACCACATCATGAATGAACTGGAGAGTCTTCAGCAAGCAGAAGATTCCCTTAGGCAAATGCAAGATAAGTGAGTACAATCTAAAAATCCCATACATGTGGAGTTGACTGGTTGAATGTTTTTTCTCGAATATTAGAGGTCCCCAGTTCAAATCCCAAATCCAATTGTTCTGATTTTCTACATGCTCATATACTGAATTTTGTGAAAAAAATTGCAGATTTGTGATCTTACTGTTTATAAAGGTCCTGGAAGTATTGGTCAAGGTCCTTCCAAGTCAGGGAGAGGTCATGGAATTTTGTAATTTTGAATGTGTCTGAACCATGACTAAGATGATAAGGTGAAGCTTTTCTGCATTAAAATAAAATTTTCTCAATCTAATATTCTGTTTTTGGATTACAACTCCTAAAACCACTGTTGTAGGTAGTGCAGCTATGTATCATGCCATAAAAGTATACAGTCCCAACATCCACTAAATCCATATATTCTGAGCCAAGGAGCTAATTCAAGTTTTCAGGGCAGTAAATTATTGTAGCATTTTCATGGACATCACTCCTCACTAAAGGTAACCCCTACCAGGGAGTTTTGGGGACTCCAAATTTCATTATCCTAACAAGGGTTCTAGCAAAATTTGTAATGGCAATGTTCAGGGTCTCACACCCCCACTAATTTCCCCATTGACTTATACACTAAATCAGCTTCTTTTCGAGGCCCCTGCAGCCTTGTCAAAGTTCACAGCTATTTCAAGACACCTATCACTTGATAGCTGACTGTTTAGATTTTGAACTAGTAGGACTTAAAGTTTTTGTAGGGTACACCCATCCCTAGCCTCTTCACAAAAACAGAAAATCTCTGCCATTTGACAGCAGTTTTTTAAACAGTCTAAATCACCACCAATCTTACCCAAATTTTCAACATCCACACTGTGTCAAGTTCTCTTTTATATCATGGACTTTAATTACCCAGCTGGCAGGTTATCCTGACAAAATTTGGTCCAAATGAGAGTTAAAGGGACTACTACTTCTTTGAGGGTGTGCACTTGACACTCCAGAACAGTACTCTAATGGAGTATCGAGACCTCAGGGACAAATTCATGATTGTGTAGCTGGGGTATTAGGGTGGAGATTGGATACATGTTACTTTGTTTTGTCACTGAGTGGATTATCGCTCATACAGAGTATAGAAGCCTGCAATAACACAAATAAAGGCCCTAGGTGTGTTACTTGTGATGAAACAGAGACAAAAGTGTAGAAAATATCTCTCCACAAAAGCAGAAAATTAATTGTTTGGACACAAAAGAGAATTGTCAGCTCTCTGATTTTTCAGTTTGAACCTGAACAGGAGAATAGATGGAATGAATCTCTTAAAATATGTAGAGTTTAAAATGATTTGAGGTGGCTTCTATGCAGTATATTAGATTAGGAAAGGTCCAAAAGTGTTTGGAAATAGTGTCAGGCTTAAATGTCCTTGGAATTTGGAAGATTGACCTTCATAAATAGCCATATGGCCTCAAGAACTATAAGAAGAAGTTTTATGGCTGTATTCCTCATGTTAGGACATGTGATAGCATTAACAGGAAACAAATGGAAATTTATAAACTTGTGTCATGTACCTGTGACATTTCTGTGTACACTCACTCTGCCTACCCAGAAATAGCTGACAGTTTTTCCTTGATGACAATATAAAAGCGGTTTGCAATAAGGTAAGATGTGATGAAATGATTTTATGACATGAAGTGGATGAGGGCAGTGCAGAATAGTGCCAAACAGAACCCAGTTTTTGTGAGACCTTCACCCCATTCAACAAACAATTTGTTTCAGGATCATGAGATACCAATTTAAACATTAAGAGTGCTCTCATCACAATTGGTAAACTGTTGCCCACTACCTGACAAAAAAAAAAATGGTGTGTCAGTGCATAAGTCAAACATGGGTCAACAAACAGATGCTTTGCAGCTAGCTGCATTAAATGTGTACTACATAGATCATAGATTTTGACCATCAAAAGGGGGCCGGGGGGGGGGGGGGTTGTGACATAGGTGAAAGTACTTTATACCAGTGTGCAGTAGAATATGAATTTTTCCACTAATTTGGGTCTTTTGATGGTAGTCTTGTTCTGAAAGAGTATTGGACATTTTTTCTTTTTCTAAAAGTCCAGAAAAATTGTCACTGTTTGCTTAAAGTTTGCCTTGTTTCTGTTTTTGCTAATGTCTGAATTTGGGACACAAGTACATGTCTAACTAATAACATCAGATTTTCATAGCTACAGTTGGTCAATTTGAAGTGGTGACAAATTACCTGGTTATGTCAATTCGTAACATGTATTGAGATATTGTCACACTAGCCAGTTGCTAGCTGTAAGCTAAAATCCTATTCAGCATGGCCATGTTTGGTAGTTTTCACACTTTGGTCCTAATATCTTGTAGAGCATACTTTTGTACAATTATTTATACAGTCAGAATTTTAACTTGATGATCTGATAGGTTGATAACCAAGTTATTTTTTCCCTGAAAAGTGGTCAAAAAGTTGTGCAAAAAAAATTTTCATTTTTGCCCATTGTTTCTACTCTCTTTTTTCCCTGTAGTGCAATTTTTCCCACAGTGTCAGTACCAGTCTGAATCAAGCACAGGATTCAGCCTCACATTCGCCCAGCACAGGATTCACCTCACATTCAGTTAACATTAGCACAGGATTCAGCCTCACATTCTGAAGCTAGCACAGGATTCGGATTACTTCCACTTAGCACAGGATTTGTTGTACTGTGTGTATGGTATGCAGTGCATATGAAAAACAAATGCTGTGCTAGCACAGGATTCGCCCAGCACAGGATTGGCCCAGCACAGGATTGGCCTAGCACAGGATTCGGATTTGGCGAATAGTGGGAAGTCAAATACTGTGCTAGCTTCAGAATGTGAGGCTGAATCCTGTGCTGGGCGAATGTATGGTGAATCCTGTGCTGGGTGAATGTGGGGCCGAATCCTGTGCCAGCTTCAGAATGTGGGGCTCAATGTGGGGTTGAATGTGAGGCTGAATCCTGTGCCTGCTTCAGACTGGTCAGGGCAGTTGTGTGTGTTTATAGCCTGCTTTTTTGTCTTTGGCTTCAAGCCTGTGCTAAGTCAAGCATAGGGTAACTGTAAAGACGATCTTGTCTGGTCTGACTAAGATGTTTGCCCAGCCATTGTCTTGTGATGGAGAAGTTTATTTACAGGTAACTGAGTTTCTAAACAGGATACCAGTAGCTCTCAACCTTCAAAAGTTGTGCTCTTCACCAAGAGGTTTCAGTGAGATTATAAGAGATCTGAGGTTGAAGTTAGGAAAACTAGGTGGGAAAGTAGTAGTAGGAAAACCTGTTTTGGTGGAACTGGTGAGGAAGTTTTTTTTTTTTCTTATAAGACTGATCTCCATCTAGCTGGATAATTACTTGTGCTTTGTAGTGTTAGTGTGCTTAACAAAGATTATTTTCTTTTTTAGTATAAAACTATCATTATTAATTTTTTTTGTTTTAATTGATAACCTTTTCAGTTTTTAGCATAAAAATGTACAGTATCAGGATATTATTAATCTCTGCTAAAAATATTTGAATGACAACAGTGCACCACAATAGCTTAACCAACCTGTACTGTAGACTCTGTGATATATGGAAAGTTTGTCATATTTCATTTTTATGTATAACACTGTACCCGGTCACCCTAAAAGGATGTTTGCTCTCTTCTGTTGTATCATGAAAACTTAACCACATCATTTCACTGTACTTCATGATTACCATTGATCGTGCATAAAAGTATTGAGATTCTGCAGCATAGCTGCTCTAGTTTAATAGAGTACATTAACTGATATTTAACACCTATTTGGTGAAACCTACTGCCGTTGTGCATGATGCTCTGCACAAGCAATGGAGTAGGAAAACAATCCAGTGAGCCACAACTGGGAAAAAGTTTGTGGGCCCTGCTAGATTAAATCCTAAAATTAAACGAAATAAGTCATGTGACAAAATGGAATCAAAAGTTTACAAGGTGATGTGCAAAACTACAACAAACCAAATCCATTTTTAGAGAGCTCCATTTGTACTCCACTTTTACTAATTGAATCAAAAATAAAATCCTTTTCTCTTTTAAGTGCAATCAGTGGTTTGATAAACCAGTCACCCTTTAGGAATTCATTCATGAAACAAACATTGTAGAGTATGGTTTGTTGATCCATTGCATAAAATTGAAAACCATATCTGTTTCAGCATGGAAGTACCACTGCTTAAATCTGTTTCATCATGGAAGTACTACCCCGTATATCCATGGTTTCAGGGTGACTATTGCTAGCAACGTCTAGTCCAAAAATTTCCAACAGGCCCCAGTCACATTTACAAAAGTTCAGTGTTTGTTAATTAATATTCATATCTTATTTATTAATTAATGCCTTTTCCAGAATAATAAGTTACTTCATTCACACTCTTTAGTCAACAGGAAGAAGACTTTAAATTCACTTTTCTTACTTATTGAGTTTTATATTAAAATAACTTTTTTTTAACCCTCCATGTTGTATTTTTCTGAATCCACCGACAGACTCAATGCTGCACGTGAAGATCACGAGAGTGCCATTAGGGAAAAGCAATCAATGGAAGCAGAGCTCAAAGATGAGATAAATAAAGCTAAACGAGAGGCAGAGAGACTGCGACAAGTTCGAAAAGCAGATGTGGGAGGAGAAGACACTATGGAACACTATGCTGAAAAACTGAGACTAGCAGAGGAAGAGCTTGTCCAGGTAATTATTTACTTCTTGCACACTTGAAAAGGAAATAAAGAGAAAGCAACATATGCTCTCTACTCCACCCCCCCCCCCTTCCTGCTCGCAGTCATTCTTAAACCAAAGGCCACTGTATAGGAGAAAGAAACCACCAATTGTTCTGAAGTTGAATATTCTGACAGTCTTTGCTAGAGGTGCACTCTTTGCAGTGGTACACTATTTCAAGGGCAGTATTGCAAGACATCATAAAATGGAATTGGGCTTTTGGAAAACTGAGGGAGTCAATTTCTCTAGTCTTAGCCAGAGTGTGTTGAATAGGACCAATTTCCACAAAAAGGGGGGGGGGCCATGGTCATTGGGTGGCCTTTGCTTCTTCCAAAATTTCTTTAAACCAGGAGAACTTTCAGCTAAAGTGAATTCTATGAATTTGTATCTTCATCATTGATACTGGCTGATGTAAAAAATAAAAGGAAACTAGTGATCTAGGATAGATTTAAAGCTGGATGCTTGAGGGGTGATTCTTCTAGTGTTTAATTCTGGTATTTGGGCCCCAAAACATACAGACTAAAGAGTTGTGACTCAATCAGAGGTTTATAACTGGTGCAAGAACCTTAGACTTCGGCAGCCATTGACATTACACAAGTACAGTTATAGCATCATCTCACCAACTGAGGTACCAAACAGATAATTTTTTGAGAAAAGTGTGATGGCCAAATGAAGGGAAAAGGTATGCACGATTTAATAGCAAAAGGAGAGAAAACGAACCAGATGAACCACTCAAGGAAAGACCAAAATATGAAATCAGACTGTTTTAAAGGTCCCGGAAGTGTCAGTCAATGTTCTTGAAAGTGAAGGAAAAATCATAGAATTTTGTCTTTTTGAATGTGTATGAACCATGTCTCCCAGTATATATATACTGGAAAATACTATGATAGATATGGATACGCAGTTTTCTCACAAATTGAAGATGTTTGAAAGGAGTTATAATGTGAGTGACTATTAAAAAATGGACAATTTGATTCTTTCAAAACCATCTCCACAGTGATGCTTTTTGCACTGTTGGTTTGCTTGCAAATGAGACTACATTTATGTCTGATATGGTTGTGGTGTATTTTCCATTAAAATAGGTTCGAAGTGCTCTCCAGGAGACCGAGAGGCAACTGGATGAGTTGATGGGCTGGTCACCTCCCTCCCTTCTTCAACAATGGTTGCAGCTGACGCATGAAATTGAGATGAGACATCATCATACCAAAAAAATTGCAGCAGAGAGACAACTTCTAGAAGCTAAGGAAATAGTGAGTGACAAGACCACTGTATAATTGAGTTTTAAAACAGATATTCATCACTTTCAAATATGTTTTTGATAAGTGGAAGGCACATATTATTAATTGGTGACTGCTCTTTAAAGTCAGTGTAACATGAAAATGACCAAGTTTGGTATGTATGGAAAAAGCTTAAAAAAATTAAGAAAATTGTTGCAATTTGTGTCAGAATCTGTCAAATTTGACCAGTTTTGCCATAGTAATTTCTGATTTGCACTGAATCATGGATAAACATGAGGTCAGTGTACAAATCATGTGGTGTTTTGAGAGGAACATGCCATACATGGCTAATGTTATCATTGTTTTTGCAATTTTCAGTTTGAGGACAATTGTCACATTAGTAAATCTTGAGCATTTATTTTTAAAGTTAAAATTGTGTTCTTGAAAATCATCAGTATCAACTACCAAACCATAAACTATCTGATGGGTAAATAAAAGAATAACTAATGTTGGGTTAACAAAAGAAATGTCACTACTATGCAACTCTCCACATCATTATTTTAGAGTAAGCAACAAGTTTCTTCAGAAACATTCAAACTCTAAAGAGATATGTATATCTTAAGAACCGTGAAAGATACTGGCATATTTTCAACTGATTTTTTGTGAAGAAAGCTTATTCCTTAACTTCCAAGTAAAGTTAGGGCTTTTTGGTGGTATGTCACACTCCTCAATTTTATAAGATGCAGAGTGGTTCACTATCTACATTGCCACTCCTTACCACATATTTAAGTATGTTATCCCTGCTTACCCAAACTCGATAGCAATGTGGGTGATCTCTGCTTCCGCTAAGTACTGTTTTGATTGGTGGAAAGCAAAAATTGGCAATGGGTGGTGACACTTCAATTGATGCCAGATTCATTAGACCCACAGTAGCTCACATAATGCATCCATCCATGTGCATTTGACAAAACCACAAAACACTTTTTGATGAAGAAAATGTATTTGATTTGTGAAACACTTGTTTCTCAAGATAAATATTCCAATCTGCGGTATGTGTTACTTGTTTTGTATTGCGTGAGACAAGTTACAAGCTTCAGCCAATGACCATTCAAAACACACATGGCAACAAAATGGTGGCACGCAGTTTGAAATCTTCTGAAGCAGAAAATATGCTAGTGTTTGTTGTGTTTGTATGTGCGGAAGTGACTGTCTTGTGCACATCATTCAGCAAAGAAAAAGCATCCAAAATAGATCCAATTCTCATCTTGTTAAGTCTGACCAAGGGTCCTCTGGGCTCACCAAGATATTACCTGGAACAATAACGTAGGTGGGTGTCTGCACTAAGAGGAGCTAAGGACAGTTTTTGAAGATGTTAAAGGTGATTGTACCAGTTGTAAGCCAGAACTTAAACTCTGCAGTTTGTACAAGGAAATCAGGAGGGATGTCTGCCATTTTCAGTCCATGACTTGAAAATGTTTTCCTCATATCAGTTTGAAAGGAAGTAAATAAATATTATAATGAACAAAATTTGAATTTCATGAAATGAACAACATTATTGATAAATAAATTTGATGGAAATAAGTAAATGATCAGTCCATCTATAGTTAACCCTCAACAATTCTTTCAACTTTTTTGCAGTGTTTTAAACTTAGGAGAAAGAGAGGGACTCTAATTGGTGCTTTCAGAATGGCTCATGGCAGCTCGATGGATGAGGTAGATACCAAATTAGAGAGGGCCAGGTAAGTTATTTGATCCATGCAAGTTACAAAATTGATGACAAATAATGAAAGTAACAATTTTCAGGAATAGTAAGTGTTGGAAAATGATCGCATTTTGATGATAAGTGATCTTAAATCTCTAGAAACTGAAGTGGATGTTTCATGGGGCATGCAAAATGTTTTAGGAATCGTGTCAAAGAGTTCAGTGATTGTTAGATGGTCGTTACTCTTAAAAGCTTTTGTAAGTTTTTCATGTCTTTGTGTAGGGGGGGGGGGAAGGGGTAGTTGGGGGTTGGTGCCTTCCTGGAGAGAGACACCATCAGAGACTGGAAAGTTCAATTTATGCAAAAGCCATGTGTGTGGTCCATGGGTGAAATGGTCATGAAATTTGCCTAGCAAATGCTGGACAGTGAAAAAGTTCAATAGTATCATTTTGCTACTATTACTGCAATCATCAACGATTATTTTAGGTAGTTTGTTCATCAGGTTTGGTTCTCTTGTGGTGATCATTGACTTTACATTTCTCAATCATGTGGTAAAGTGTATATGTCTTTGTTATACATTTCACCTAGTCCACTCTGGAAAGTTATTGCATTTTAATACACTAATGTAAACATGTAATTTAATCCCAAGGGAAAGTCATTTATGAAACCTTAATTAACATTACGCAAAGTTCTTCGTACCTGTCACTTAGCAACAAATCTATTAAAATCAGATGTGGTATTGTTTCTGGTTTGGAGCCAGCTTGGATTAAAGAGAGAAAAAAAGAAGAAAACTGTTGTTGCTCTTAGATGATAATGCAGCCTTAGTGTGACCTTTGTGTGGGTCAAATTCAATGGTCACTGCATTGTTTGAGAGGAAGTACCCCTTCCCTTAGCAGCTTCATTAATCCTTTCTACTTCATTCTTTGTTGGATATAGATCTCTACTCACTGATGTCACCAATGAGTTGAAAGAGAGAGCACATAGATGGAGCCAGATTGAAATGCTCTGCAACTTTCCTGTTGTCAATAATCCTGGGTTTACAGTTTTAGCTGGAGCGCTTGGTTTACAGAATGTGATAGAACAAGGTAGGACATAGATATTAAAACTTGACCTTGTAAGACTACTGTCGTAGTATCAAGTCAAACAAGGTAGGGCATAGATATTAAAACATGAATTTGTAAGGCTACTGTCTTAGTATCAAGTCAAACAAGGTAGGGCATAGATATTAAAACATGAATTTGCAAGACTACTGTTGAAGTGTCAAGAAATGAAATTAGTTTTGAGTTGATAAAAATTTTCAAAGACATGAATCACTTTTACAAGGGGAAGAAACAAGAAAAACATTCAGCCATAATATGAATGAGTAATATCCTGACAGAAATTGGCTAGGTCCCGTGCAAAACAGCTTCTTTGTGGTTGTCATATATGCCACATCTGTTGAGGTATATCATAACTGAAAATAGAAATAGAGCTAACTCTGGCCAAAAATGTTACCACCAGTGGTAAGTTAGGCCAACAGAGTCCCTACTGAGCTAAAGTTTTTGAGGTATTTTAATGATAAATCTGCGTCATTTCAGATGAAATCCTGCTTGAATAAAACAATGTGAGTGACTGATAGTATTAGGCCTTAAATAATTTCACTTCTTTGTGTAAGTCACACGTACAATTGAGACTTAATCTCTTATCTTTGCCATCTTTAGCGAGACTGAGTGATTCAGCTAATATTGTGGGTAGTGCATCCCACCTCTCAGAGGCCAATCCCCCGATGGGGATCGAAGAATGTGATGATGATCTCCCACCAATACCTTCATTGAATTCAAGTAAGTTATTTGTGTCTGCATTAATTTTACTCTGTCAAATAACTGGAATTAAAATATGCAATATGTTAGATATGCAGTATATTAGTTTATAGGCATTTGACATACATAAAGGTGTGTGGACCCAGGCACCCTGTCAGAAATGTTACAAATGTGACGTCACAAGTTCACCAATTTGTTTGTTATTTTACACATGAAACAAACTGATGAAATTGCTCTACTGTTCAATTTGCTGAATCTCAGTGAAGGAATCTACCAGATGCTGCATGCATCCACCACAGGATCGGATGAGAAGACCAGATACAAACAATGCTTGTTATACACAAACAGGAGGAGTATTTCCTTCTGTTGACATAGATCACATGAGAGATTACACACATAATGTGTAGTGACAGTGTTACAAATTTAAGTGGCTATGTTAGCTATGCTTACCATTTAATCACAATTTTTTATTCATTTTATTCATTTTTTTGGTTTATCAAAACAAAAATTTAATCGGGAAGTGTCACTGTCACTCTTTAAGAGAAACAAAAGAAGCCCCCCCAAAAAAAAAGAAGAGTTGTATGGAAAGAAAATAAATGCTACACATAAGCTATTACCTGATTACTACTATAAACTTATCACTCCAGGCCTAGTCAACCCCCCTCCCCACCCAAGAACAAAGTCAACCTGGCCACCCCAATTACAGGTACCCTAACACCTAACCCAATACTAGTTACCCATCCCTGGAAAACTAGAACAGGTGTGGAAAATGATAATGGTGGTAGGAAATCATGGGAATTAATACATATTTATGAAGAACCTTTGAAGATTTTTTTCTGAAGGATGCTAAGGAAGGCTTGGCCTTTAGTGTTTGAGGTAAAGGATTCCAGAGTGTAATTGCCCGGTAATGGAGACTTTTCTTGTACAGACTGTTGTGGTAATTCCTAGTGTGGAGGTGGTCTGCTTGTCTTGTATTATGTGAATGAATATGTGAGTTATGTGTGAAGTAAGCTTGCAACAAATTAAGGGGCAAATCGTGAAGAGAACGATAGACAAAGCTAGCCACATTAAGCCACATTTAGCTTGAAGAGGTCACTAAGTTTAAGTAGATTTAAGGACTTAAATAGACAATTAGTATGATCCCTAGCTTGAGAGAAGGTGATATGTCTTATTGCTGTTTTCTGAAGAATGGACAGTTTGTTTAACAAGTACTGGCTTGATCCTGACCAAATAGTACAGCAGTAAGTGAAATGTGGGAGAATAAGTGTCTGGTAAAGGGACCTTAGAATGCTTTTAAGAAGAGTATGTTTCAGTTTTGAAAGGACGCCAACTCCTTAAGGGATATGAGTAGAAATAGACATGATATGGTTGCGCCAAGTAAGTTTAGAGTCAATGTAGACACCAAGGAATTTAACACAATCCACCCTTTGAAGCGGTTTATTAACAGTTTATCGTTAATACCAATACTTAAGTCATTCACATCATTACTTGCATTAAAAACAATAATATTGGTTTAATCAGTGTTTAACAAGGGCTTGTTTGCAGCAAACCAATCAGAAAAAGCACTTAAGTCATTCTGAATGCTTTTTGAATGCATGCAGAATTACTGTCAAAATAGAAAATATTGGTATCATCAGCAAATGAAATGACGGATTCATTAGAAGTGATTTTACTGACATCGTTCATGTAGATAATAAAAAGGAGGGGTCCGAGAATAGAACCTTTAGGAACACCATACTGAACATTTATAATGTCAGAGTTAACACCTTGAAGAGAGATAGTTAATAATTCAAGTGAGAAAAGTTCCTCGGATCCCATAGTGGAACAAATTATGACAAAGGATGGTATGGTCAACAGTGTCAAGATTAATCAAGAAATACCCCCACTGCAAAATGGTTTTTGTGGGCCTCTGTTTAGTTATCAATAGCATCAATAATGGTCATTTCAGTAGATAGACCAGGTCTGTTACCATATTGACCATCAAAGAGAATGTAATGCTTATCTAGAAATTTTGAGAGCCTTATGTAAACAATATGTTCAAGAATTTTAGAAAGACAGGGTAGGACAAAACAGAAATACTGCAGGTGAATAATTTGCAAAACAGTTTGGATCACCTTTCTTAAAAATTGGGACTACTTTGGCAATTTTTGAGTCTATCAGCTACAACCCCAGTCAATACAGACAGGTTAAAAACATAAGTAAGGGGGTTTGCAAATATGAAAGATAATCCATGGTAAAAACAGAAGACCTGATTTCATCAAACCCAGCTGGCTTGCCTGATTTTAGACAGGGTTTTGAAACTTTGATTAATTCATTTTCAGTTATTGGAAAAAAAGAAAACTTAGCATCCATGAAGCTAGTACAGGTATATACCATGTTCCATTTATCTCCTGAGCACGTGTTAGCAAGTTACAGATGTATTTCTTAGATAACCAGACAGTATTGTTTTTTTATCCGAGCATCTTTCTTACAGAAAAAATGTCCTCATAAAAACTCTATTCACAAGCTCAATGGAATGTGGCAATGCCTTAAAGATATAAATGACTCCAGACACTTCCACTACTTTTTTTTAGCAAAACATGTTTCACTCATGATCCTGCATCAATTTTTTTTGTGAAATTTGTGGCATTTACCATTATTGAGGGTAACCATTAATCATTTGTAAATAATGTGCCAGTAGCCATTTTAAAAACTTTCTAACTGGTTCCAGCGTTAGTTAGAGAAATGTATTTTATGAGTATGAACGTCACTGTTATACTTATAGTATGCATCAAAGTTGGGGGATGAGATTCTGTTAACAGATCTAAACATAAACATGCTGACTTGGAATTTGAAAGTATCAGGAATTTTTCATTTGAAAAAAGATTTGTGCTGTTGGTACAATAGCTAATGGCTGTTTGAATATTTACGGTTAAACTTAAGATAAATTTTCATTTGATCCTTGTGTCTGCAGTGACTAACAGTCCTTCTATGTATAACTCACTGGCCAGCGTGCGAAGTAATATGTCAGATCAATCCACAAGGAATCGACCAATGAAAACCACTCAGAGTCTGAATAATTTACTGGGGTCGGCACAAAGTGGCAATCCAGTCACTGTTCCAAGAGCTGCCGGAAAGACCACAACTTCTTCCCCAAGCTTTTACCTACCTGACAGGTAATGAAATATTGAAGTTTTATTAGAGATGCCTCTCAGGTAAATAAACCTATTGGCAGTCTGGTCTGGGTATGTGTACATTGTGAAAAACCAGAGATAAGAAAACACTCTGCCGTTCCTTCAACTCGTGCTAATGAATCATGTTTATTTTAAAGATATTCAAGTCAATCCTTTCTAGACTGGCAAGAAATGTAAGAACTTTTCTATCTTCTGGTGTCTTGAACGATATTACATCATTTCCTCAAAATAATTGTCATGTTTATTTTAAAGATATTCAAGTCAATCCTTTCTAAATTGGCAAGAAATGTAAGAACTTTTCTATCTTCTGGTGTCTTGAACGATATTACATCATTTCCTCAAAATAATTGTCTCATAATGTATCTCAAGTAATTTGTATTCAGTGTATATGTTTAGCATTTGTAGATTTTATCTGCCCTGCATCCCACAACCCCTTGAGGCAGTCATGCAGCTTTAATTGTAAGAAGGCTCATTTCAAGACTACATCATTAAGTTCAGGACTGAGTTCCTAATTTTCCCCCTACCCAACCTTGGAAATGACCTTATGCTTGTTCCTTCTAGATGTGTTTGCACATTGTCAAAAATGTTGTAGTTCCATTATAGCACTCACTTAGTAAAAAATTTTAGTGGCACCATAATCTTTTTTTCCTCCTTGATTGTGGCATAAACACAAATTTCCTGCCTACTCAATCTTAGAAATAACCAAAGTCATCTTCAAACCTGTACTTGCCTGTAATTGGTTGATTGGCAACAAGTGTGGGACCTCTTTGTAATGACCACTTGGAATAGGTTTTGAGTTTCAGTTTACCATCTCAAGTTCTTTATATCAGCCAATGGTCCCCCAATTTCCCCCCTCTACTCCCTCCCCTTTCTCCACTTCCAAGAAGTGATTTGCTGTGAATTTTTATGCTACAGCAGGCCTCGATTTTTAGAAAAATATATGGTTGTCCTTTGGGCAACCATTTCAGTATTTTAAGTTGTCCGAGAGAAAATTTTGTTGTCCAAAACATTTTTTTTACAATTACAAAACAGTAATTGTGTTTGTGTAAATTATTGGCCTTGAAGAATAAAAAGATATGATTTTTGAGCTCTATACAGAAACACTTAAAGTCTGAAATTGTATGAGTTGATCAGTCAGCAATATTCTTCTTTAATCACATTAAAGCAAGCTGCTAAAATGTTATTCATTGTGAGAGAAAAATGGTTGTCCATCGGACAACCAACTTTCAACTTTTGGTTGTCTGTGTGGAATTTTAGTTGTCCCGGACTATTGGACAACCACGAAAATCAAGCCCTGTACAGTATCCTGCTATTGCTATTACCTACACAGTTAATACCCTTGATAGTCAGAGAAAATCTTTGAATGTATGAAAAAAGTGAGGGTGTTTGTGTGGTACTCGGCATAATTTTAACTCATTTCATAATCAGAAAGGAAGGTATGTTTCCCAAAATTGATATATCAGCCTGTCAGAAATGATATTTTAGGGGTTCATATGAAATGGAGTATTTGATACAAAAGGGAGGAAAAATTTATGGAAAGCACTATTTTTCTTAACCCATAAAAGATCTTAAATAAGTTAATTTATGAGTCAGCTGAAACATGCATTTTATAGACCAGGAGGACCAAATTGGTTAGATCAATATTTAAATCAATTGTTTTTGCTGAATCTTCATTTGATTTTTATTTTTGCATGGAACATATTCCAAGGCAACATAAATCTTGCAGACGATGACACTTGTAAGTGTACTGTGTCCTTTTTGGTGACTTAAAAAAAAAAATTGTCATAAGTTATCAATTGGACTTGTTTTCTAAATCTCTGTGCCTGCAATTGTGTCTAAGCTTCTAATAGAAATCTGCCCATTAATAGCATTTCAATTCATTTGTGGAAGCTTGAGGCTTGCTAAGCAAGCCATGATATCTAGAATTTCAATTGCCCAAGTGATGATGGTTATCTTGCAAAAGACTGTTAGGTGAGAGATTCGTGAAACTCTGGACTCTCTTATGGTTTGCCTGTTTGGTTTGAAAGAAAGTTCGATGATTGTTAATAGGTGCATTTGCTAAATGTATGTGTGTACTTACTTCAGTCTTTGTGCTGACCTTGTGTGCAGAATATTAAAAGTGAGTGACTTAACTTTGAGGGTTATGTTAGTCAGGCATGAATGTGCCACGTTGAGGGAAGAAGGTTGGTCTTTTTGGTGACGATGATTAAAGACAAATACCATAGGTCAAACAGATTATCATCCTACAAAGTGCAAATGTTTCAAAACATTTACATGCAGCCAGAGTATAAATCTTGAATACTTGTGTTTTGGGCTTACTGCTATTGCTGACCATCTCCGAGGGAATACCATTAAACCCATACAAAATAGTACAGTGTTTTGCTGTTTGTAAACTTTTGTTTCAGTGGCTTAGGGTACCTGGGTACCCGCTCTTAAATTATGTTGTGTACCTGGGTAGTATTGCAAACACTAGTTTTGGGCTTCCTAGCTATTAGCACATGTTTTCCTATGTGTAGATTGTATCTTTGTTGAAAGCCTACTGTTACCAATGTCGCAGCAGATCCTATGTAAATCTGCATTGGTACAACAAACTTCCCACACCATCTGCAATTAGACTGATGAATAAATAAATGGTGTAAATTCAATTTTCTAAAGCATTTATGTTTTATTTGGGTATAATATCAGGATCAGGTAGAAATATGATTTATTCAAATCTCAGTGCATTTTTCCATTCTTCTTATTTGCAGCTCCTCTGAAGGCTACGGGAGGCAGGATTCTGATGTGAGTAACTCAACAACTAGCAGTACTATGCCCTCATCACAGGACAGCGAATCAAGAGTCCTTTCAACCCAGGGCAGTGTTTCGGAGAAAACAGCTAGTAACAAAGTCCCGAAACCAGCCCATCCTCGAAGATTGCCATCATCTATGTCAGACTCATCCTTGTTGGCTTTAAATGGCAGAAGTGTCATCAAAAAGGGTAAGAGAGAGAGCTATGGGCGAACACTTGTTACAGTCCGACCATAGTGGCAAAGTGTCATTACCCCCATAATACATCAATGTTAGCATCGTGGAAATTATTTATTTTGTCTCCTTTTTCGGACTTTTTAACCAGCAGAGGACTGTCAATGAGACCAGGAGAGCAATATGAGATGGGGGACTATATAGAGCAGACAAATGTGATTGCACATATGTATTACCTTCCCACCGGTGGCATTATGAGACATGATTTTGAATTGTCAGTTTTGATGGGGAAAACTGTCGGTGTCCCAAAACTGACCCCTGCCCACTTCAGTTGGTGGAATTTACCATTTGCCCCCCTCGACCACCTGCATTAGGCTGTGCATGATAGCCTACTGGGGGTGAAGAGGCCGCAGAATGGTAGGAGCAATAACCCTTATCCCTAACTTAACTCTTATAACGACCCCAATGCTAGCACCCATAACCTCCCCACACTGATCTCCAATTAGTTTAGTGCAACGTGTATCTACCATTCTATGGCACCTTGATAGTGACTGCACAGAGTCCCTGCATAGGGTATCTGTCCCTATTTACATCACTCAAGTAAAAACAACAGGCTGGGAAAAGCAAACGGAAACTCTACATTCTATGCCATTTGGTAGGAAGTGACATAGTTGCAGGAGAGGCCTACCCTCTAACTGCATGTCCTCCAGGCGCTCTTGGAAAAGTTTCCTGCAATGCACATTACACAAAGTAGTGCTAGGCTAGCACTCGATCAGTGCCAAGTAGTCCTATTAGTATTACACTCTGAATACAGCACTTGTGCTTGGGGCTCAGAATAAGCCAATCAGGTAGGAAAAACAAGCCGGACTTAAACAAATCGTATAGAAGCTGAGCCGTAAAGCAGCATCTAACAAACTGACTAACCCATTTCACTGAGCAAATTGCAGTTGCAGTGAGTACCTTAATGGTTGGAGCATGTTTTGCATTGCCTGTCTTGTTTGAGAATTACCACATACACATACACGCCGCACCATGTTATGCAATTATTACACACACGCTCGTAAAGTTGGCCTATATGCTGTCTCAGACTAACAATACAAATATTGTACAAATAATGTGTTTATACAAAAAGGGGTAGTGAAAGGTAATTGAACAGCACTTCCACTTCGAACAACATTGTTGGATTAATTTTCAGAAAAGAATAATTTGGATAAAGTGAACTGGATGTTTTGTCATACTTTGCATGTGTATTAGCCATGTTAAAACAAAATTAGCCAAAAAAAGATTAATTGTATTAATCCAGGCATTGAAAATTAAGTTAATGGAGACAATAATCTTGGTAATTTCTTTTAAATATGGAAACGCTGGAGAAAAATTTCAGAATCCCTCTTCACTAGGCCTTTTCATGCAGATTGGGTAATTCCACTGATTCCACTTTAAACAACACTGGTGTGTCAGTTTTCAGGAAAGAACTATTGGCGAATACGATCTGAGCACGGACTTATATACATGGACTTAGCATGTAGCGTGTACTTCGTATCCGTAGCTGGTCGCCACCGACTGGGACAAAAAAGGCGCACCAAGATGGCCGCCGTGAAGCTCTAAATCGTCTGATTTCAAGACGACTCTGTAATATTTTGAACAAAAGTTAAACGTAAATGGTAAAAATATCATATGGCTGCAATAGATGAAGTGATTTTGACCTTACCTTGCCATATTTCAAAAATATTCCAACTTTCTTGCAAAATATGGGGATATACTTGAGCAAGTCCAAGCTTTCACACAAACCCATAGCAGCGGCCATTTTTGTGCGCTTTTTCTCACACGTATGGTAGCGACATGTACCATGCATTATCCTCTGTCCATGTTTATTGGAAGTCCGTGGATCTGAGTGTTTTTCTCACATTCTTTTTATGTACAGTAGTTCACTAAAAAACAAAAGTAGCTACAGAAGGATTACTTTATCAAAGCACTAAATATGACATTTATGGTAATATGAGACTGTGATATTGCAAACTTCAGCCCTACGTGGAAGGACTGCTAAGGGATAGGGAGGCTTCTCTGGTGGAGATTGTCCTGTAACCCAGCCATGGCAGCAGTGCCAGTATTTTTCAAAAGTGGGTGGGAAAAAATACATTTGTGTTCCTCTAGGGCAAAGGGTGAGCTTTTGCAGATGGATTCCAGAGCCCCATAGTGGGGTACAGTGGCAGACTTCCTGTAGGCTCTGAGATCTCTGAGTGAAAACTTAAGTCTCAGGATTGGTATTTGCCTATTTGGTTGGAGTCCAGGTATCTGGACAAACCCCTCTGTCCCCTGTGGTGCTGCCATTGTTCTGGCCTCCTGCTGGCACCACTGACTTTTAGATAGGAAAATTTCACTGTTTTCATTATCAAATTTGATATTTTTGTTCGGAAAATCCCATAAAATTAACTTATTTTCCTTTAATATTTTCTCTATCAGATGGAAACATCTCACCTGTAAGTCTTGATGAAGAAGATACTGGCTCTGTGGGGTCTGGATCAGATGTTGAAGAGAAGAAAAAGAGAAAAAAATTCCATTTATTAGGAAGAAAAAAGGCAACAAAAGCTAGCTGATGAGACCTGAAAGTATAAAAGGAATGTTACCTGCTAGCCTACAAGTTTTCTGGCATTTCTCAAAAAATGAATAATTTTGTAGTGTCTTTTGGAAGCGGTTCCTGTCCAAGTAGGAGGAGTGATCACACCATGAGAGTTTGAGTAAAAGCACCATATATGGTGAATGTTAACAGTATCTGATTGACTAGAAGTGGTTTGCTGGTTTCTCAAGTTTGCCTGGTGAAAAGGGAAGGCTGATATCGAGATCTGTACATTCTGTATATCTTTCTCCATTTCATAGGTTTTCATCCATTTTTCAGTGGGAGGAGCATAGTCTCCCCCTCCCCTGCCAGACAAGTCATATCATTGGGTAATGCACCTGCATGAATTTGTTACCAAAAGGATAAGGTATAGTGCACGCATTCAATATCAGTGCTTGGTCTGAAATAGTTGTTCTATATTGAATGCGGTGTAGTATGAACATTAAATTGTACAGGGCATGTCAAAAAAAAAAAATATCCTCATAATGTGTTGTATTCTCCTCACACACAAAGATACTTTGTAATTTGCCATAAGAAAAATAGCTGGAGTCCCTAGTGAGAGAAATGTATGACATGATATTCCTGTGATTACATTCTGGCCAGCAGTATTGCAGGGCATGTTATCCTGCCTGGTTACAGCAACAGTGTCAAAATGCACTCACCTTGAGAGAGTTTAATGTACAACACTCTGCCATCAAAACCTTATAAGAGGAATGTTTAGTAGCCCTTTGTTGATACTTAAACCAGTAAGTTTTGGACATTCGTGGGATGGTATTACTTTCTTTATAAATTCATATTTTGCTTGCCTTGTTACATCTGTTTTTAAACTGACGGATTGACCTTGGTTTTTAGTTAGCTGTAAGAGGGGGTGTTAAACAGTAAATATTACCAGTATTTCTTTTTATCTTCACCAAAGCTGAATAGTGAGTCTTATTTTCTTTTCTTCAGTTTTAAGACATATTCCTTGCTTCTTACACCTGATGAGGTTTTCTTTTTTTTGTTTGTGACAGACTGCATTAGTCCATACAAGGATTTATTTATTTTGTTAACAATGGCTGATGTTCCTGTGGCATTGGCTCCTTTACGTGCATAGGTGCATATTTCCTGGTAGGCTTTTATTTTAAAAGATACTTGTAGTTTTGTTAAAGATGGCCTCCCATAGATATGTGCAATGTATAATGTAAGCCTTGTAGGTGGTGTGATGCATATATGTCATGAAGGGGTGGGAAGTGTTAAGACTTGTTGAGTAAGTCAAATGTAAGGAGCAGCACAAAGAATATCTATAACTCCTGATTGTGTTTGCAGTGTTTTGAGTATAGGTATGAATGTATCACTTTAACTGGGTGTGGGTCTGACCACTTGTGCATGACTTCTGATTATTACCACAGTGTTGTTGAATACTATCAGCCTGAGTATGTGTAGTAATATGGTACTTGATTGTGAGTGTATGCACTAGGTACATTGCATCTAGTTGTGAGTATAAACTTACAACATTGTGTCAGATGTAACTGTGCCACTGAAACTGTGTAACTATAACTGTGTCACTGGAAAACACTGATAGTGTATATTAACAGTGAGGATGAAAACAAATATCACTTGTTATGGGTACAATTTGTGAGTACAGTTACATAATCACATCTTAGTGTGAGTTTAGTACAAGTATATGTTTGTGAGTATGTGTACTGGTCTATTGCAACTAATTGTGTGTAATTGGCACACTACATTACCTCAGCTGTGGCTACCAGCACTGGTATATCAACAGTGAGTATACCTGCAAGACAAGTATGTCTGATCTCATCATGAGGGCAGTGTTGTACGAGGTACAGGTAAATCACAACTTGAAGTATGTACACTAGTAGATCACCTGAATGTGAGAATAAGTGCAAGTACATCATTGTGAGTATGATCATTGCGATATCAACTGTGTGTGTGTACACTATATCACATGTGATTGTGAAAATACATACTAGTATGTTTCATCAGGTTGTGCATAAAAGTGTTGCATCAGGTTGTGCATGTAAGTAGTGACTCGCTTCACAATGTGAGTATGGGCATGTCACATCTGATTTAGAATATGCATACAAGTGTGTGTTACCTATGTGAATCTCAGTACAAGTAAATCACAAATAATTGTGAGTGCAGCTAGGATTACAGAGATGTCACTTTTTTATCCTGCATGTGACCCACAATTCCTTGTGACAACAAATTATCAAACCAGCTTGTTAACTGAGGCTTCATGGTGACTGTCACAATGAGAATGTATTAAGTCTTTTGTTCAAAGCAGAGTGAGATTAATACTTCAGTGCCAATCAGTAAGGGCAAGTTCTGCTATTTAGAAATTAAGATGACCAGCATTATGAGTGATAGGTAAATGGTTACTTTAAATATCATAAGGAAATGGTCACATCCATGGGTGGAAAATGTTAGGCTAGCTGGGATGCTCTTTCCCTTGAAATTTGGGTATTTGGACAGAAAGTGTGGCAATGGAGAGCAATTTTGTTTTCTATAAATCAAAATGCAGAAGATATTTGGAAACTCTTTGTCTTTTTCTTAGGAGTAACCATTTTTTTCCAGCCCTGGTCATATTTGTACTATAATTGCCTCCACAAAATCAATTCCAAAGCTGGAATTCTGTTAGGTATTATGCATTGTATTATAAAAAAAAATGAAAAAAGAAAAAAAAAACCAAAAATGAGAAATAGAAGTAAAAAGAAAAAGAAAAAAACCCAGACATTCCACCAAAGAATGCCATAGTGTATCCAAAAGTACTTCAGGCAGTTTAAAATGAAGATTTTTATTTGGGGTACGTGGCATGGAAATATTTGTAGTTATAAAGAAATATTTGTATTTGAGGTGTAACACAGACAGACTTCATCATACATATGATGTCCTTTTCGGCCTTTGGGCTAAGATCATGTGTAGTATCTGTTCTTTATATCCAGTCTAGAATAGAGCCATGCATGGCAGACCAATATTGTAATGGTCTGATAGCCATAAGATTGGTCACATATTGTTCTTGAATGGACGTAATAGCTTATTCGGGAAGCAGTGTAAAGTTTGGTTTCGTCTAACGACCCTTTGCCAGAGGGTCGGGAAGGACTTTAGAAAAAGTAAAGCTATATTTGTAGTGGCGAGTTAGTCCATCGAATGAGATTTTATTGCTCAGTTTCTAACCAAGTGGTTTAAGTTTAGCTAGCCACAGCCTTTTTTTTCTCAGTTATGGCTCACTGGCTGGTTGTGGTGGCAAGGAAATACTTGCAACAGTAACGAATTCTTGAGCAGCTGTGTAAGTGTCATTTAAGAAAAATGTCAAATTTAAGTTGCCAGATGTGGCATTATGTATTTCATGTTTACTTGGTGAAGTTAAGTATTCTTTGTAAGCTGCTTTGTTTCAACAAAGCCATTGTCATGTTTAGAAGCAGGAAGATGACATGTTTGTGTAATTGCTTTCCAATTTTCTTTAACTTTAGAAAAAAATGATGGTATTTTTAGCTGCGATTTATTTTGTAACACTGCCTAGCTTTCATGGCTGATTAAATGCCAGGAGATGCATTGTGAGGGAAAGTGAAGAAAAGTTAGTGCTTTTGGCAAGGTTTTGTAAACTTTATGAACAGTAGCATTGCCAGAATGTCAAAATAGGGGCAAACTAAGGGCAAAGGATAATGTTGGGAAGGGGGTAGGGGATTTTGGATCCCAGCTAGAACCCGAGCCCAAAGTCCCTGGAGAGGTTTATTACTAATTTTTTTTGTGGTTAACCCAACTCCTCACTGACCTAAGCTGGAGGGGGGCAAGGCCAAAATCTTATGGGGCAAATGCCCCTTCTTGCCCCACCTTAGTGCCGCCACTGTTTATGGATAGGCAGGTGACTGTCTAGCTGTTTTTAATACTGATAGTGTCTTTGTACTGTGATAGTGTTTTTGTGTGCCATGCAGCAGGTAAATAGTAAACAGAATACTGCCTCATTACATGAAAAAGCTCTTAATCTAGCAACCTACCAACTAAGCAGTCTAAAACCTGACCTATGGGCAAAAATTGCTACCACTAAATAGTCTGTAAACCTGGCCTATGGGTGAAAAATCAAGATTTTATTTGATGTTTGCAAATTCATTTCATTGCCACTACAGTGCATGATATTTTGAGAACTTAATAACATTATGACTAAACATGATGACATTATGTCAGAGTGGTTTTAAACTGTGGGTATGAACATCAGTTCAGATTTCCCACTGGTCAGGTTTTAGACTGTTTTAATAGTAGTGTAGGTGATTTGCATATGTGCAATTTCAAGTTATTGTCAGTCCTTTAACTGATAGTGATAGTACTGACAAGTGCTAATAGTGTTGTAGATAGTGGTCATGTTTTACTTACAAAAAGTTAATACATAACAAAATATATTGCCTTGTGTAACTTGTACATGCTTCAGATGCTGTTCCAAGTATAAAGAAGTAAAAAACTACCCATCTTGAAACTTGATTAGAAATTTTTGAAATTTTTTTTTGTATATCAATCTTCTTTCAGATAGATTGAAATTGTGTAATGTTATAGAAGCTCTCTTGTGTTTGGCGGATAAACTGAAACAGGGACATTAAATTCAAAGGGGAAGTGTTATTTAAGGCTAGATTAAAGTTTTACTCATCAACTTATGATCTTCTGGTTTAATCAAGAGGCTTTTTCTAGTTGTGGGGGGGGGGGGGGATTGTTTTTCCTACTCCATCGCATATGTAAAGCACTACGCGCAACAGCAGTAGGTTCAATTTTTAAAGTCTTTGGTATGACCTGGCATTAAAATACCCCAGACCTTCCGAGTGAAAGTCCAATGCTCAACCAGCTAGACCAAGAAACTTGGTCAACTGAGGGAATGACACCAAAAGAAATTGCAGGGTAGGGACCGAGAAGGAAGGGACAAGATGGTAGGAATGAATATTTCACAAAGAGAATCTCAAAACACCCTTGACAATATTTTTAACATGAGCCCAAAGAGCAGTCAGTTTGTCATTAAAGTGGCCTTATTAAGCAACCAAGTGTGTGAAATTTTCCTTGTGACTTTAATTCATTGATGTGTGATACATGTTTCTGCTGCACATTGTGACGTAAGTTAAAATATTGTCAAAGAATAGGTTGGTTGTAATGGCAATAATTTGGGGTTATGATACTCTTAGCCCCATTTGTAATGCTCAGCTTTGTATAATGGCAAATTAATGGTTGTAAAAAAGTATTGAAAATGTCAGTAAAATTGATAGCAATTGTATAAAAATAATTGTACCCATTTAAGTATTGAAAAAAGTACTAAAGTAACGTTATGTGAATTCTGAGATATTTTTGTACCAGATATTTCATAACTTTGCAAACGTGTTGGTATATGATGCTTGTATACAGCAGTCATTGTCAGTGTTTGTGGTATGTACTAAAAAATGCTTTTATTTTCTTTTTCTATGGATTACTGGCATATTTATTTTCAAATTTCCTTTTAATTTCATAAGAGTCATTCATATCTCACTTGGCATTGTCATTTATGTAGTTTTGTTTCAATATTCAAAGAAATATGAATTCAGGTTTGAGTCAATGTCTGCAGTGACTTAGGACTATTTATTTCTCTGTGAAGGCTTAAAAACACTTACACGAACATGTTTGTATGTAGCTTGGCAAAGCCTTCCTATTTTATTAAATATTCAAGTTTTATGATCTAATTTTCAAATTTTACAGACAAGGAAATATCATTTGCTTGAAAGTTATAGTCAGGCAGTTGCTACAGATTAGTATAAATACCTCTCTAAGAAACTGATCCAGGAGTTGGGCTAAGTGGTAGTCAAAGCTAATAGGAGCTAGATCACACATTGGGGATGAGGGGGAGGGGGTTGTTATTTATTATGGCCTTCTTTCTTTTCTTTTTCTTTCATTTTGTTCTATTCATCTGCTTTTTAATTTTGTTTACAAACTCCCTCATTTTAACCATATCAGAATTTGTATGGCCATTTCAAAGTTCATTTTGTTTACCTTGAAAGTTACACATTCACTTGTGTGAGGTGGTAATAAAATAGAAATTTTGGTGGGACTTGTATTGTGATGGTATTTTAATGAAACCAAGTTTGAAAAGTAATTGAAGGGAGGTGATGTTGACTTGAAGGTAGGCTGTTGTTTGAGATCTACAACGTGGTATCTGTGATGGCATTCCACTTTAAGAGGTCAGGGCTGTAGCCTCAGCAAAATCACAAGGGGGCAGTTCAAACACTACCAGTATAGAGCCCTATCGTCACTTAGCGAGTAGTTCATTTATGATTTGGAGATCCCCGTCTGCACGGGCTATAGCACTAGTGATCCTGATTGCCATTCAACTCAGAGAGATGCTGTAAAAATCTGCTTTCCACATTTTGTGTGGCGTATTAGAGTTTTTGATTTGGTTATGTGCTCCAAATGTAGGAAGTGTTCTTTCCCAATCAGCTTGAATATACAGTAAGGTCCTTTATTGCCCTCAAGTGAGCAGAATTTCAGTGCAAATTGTTTGCTTTTTTATTTGTGTATTTTTTATTATTACCTGACACCAGGAAAGGCAGTGATTTCTCAGGATGTCTGACAAACTTGTGCACTAGATATCTGCAAATACCTATAATACAAATCTGTTGACACATTGTCTTTTTAGCAGGTTTAGAAATCTCCTCTGGACACATCACAAACTGACCCAGCTTATGTATCAGGGACATATAAGCTAGGTTTGTGTGTTTGGAGGGGTTACAAATTAAAAAGACTGGGAATGCACTTTAAAATATATTGTACCCTACCAACTTGCACTGGTTCAAAGCATTGTAAGCCAAACTTAAGCAAAAAACACCATGTTTCTGGAATTTAGTGTATGAACGTGGCAACCCTATGTACTGAACTTTTGGGTCTGTTTTGACAAGAGTGTCCAGGGAGCAGTGATTATTGAGGCTTGGTGACCCTGCCTAAAACTGAGGGGTGTTCTCTGAACAAACTGTTCCATGCCAAATATGTGGCACAAATGTCAGCAAAAACAGATGGAAGGTATTGTGTCTGAAACCAAACTTGAACTTGTGCTGTGTTTGAAACAGTTTTTGGTTCCTTGTGTAACAAAGGAACCTATGCAGTCACCTTGGCGTATGTATGTGTGTGTGTGTGTGTGTGTATGTGTGTGTGTGTGTATGTGACGGATTGGAATGCGAGGTATGTGGTGCGATAACTCAATAACCGAGTGATCAATTTTTTTCAAACTTGGTATGTATGTAGATGTTGTGGAGTAGATGTGCCCTATCGTTTTTGGTGGAGGTCAAAGGTCACTGGTGATCACCAGAGGCCAAAAACTGAATTTCTGTTAGTAGCTGTAACTCAGTATCCGTTGTTCAAGCAGTGGCATCATTTTAGGATAAGTTAGATTGGTAGGAGGTGAAAATGTTGGTACATTAACCAAAATAATTGGAAAGGGTCAAAAGGTCAAAAAGTAATGTTTTATTGATATCTTGCCACTGAAACATTTTAGAGGGGTGGTGTAATGGAGATTTGTGTTCGTCTAAGTGAAACGCACGTGATGACCCCCCTTGACCTCATTTGACCTTTTGACCTTTGTGACTTTTTTGTGACTTTTTTGTGACGTCAAGATTTGTCTTGATCAGACGAACCAAAAAGGCTATTACACTACCCTCCTACAATGTTCGTTACTTGAGTTACTGACATTTAAATGACAGGCTAGTGTGTACATGTAGGTCATATGTAGGCCTATTGCAATGCCAGGTATGCGGTGCAATTACTCAATAACCAAGTAACATACTGGAAATAATGGAAAGTTGTGTTCGTCTAAGTAAAGTGCACGTGAAGACTCTTTGGGTCTTTGTTCAATTGGTTTAAAAGTCCAGCTGAAGTTTAATGCCTTTAGACAAATGCAATGTGTAAAAGAAAAGAAGAATTATAACCTCCTCTCAGTCTAAAAGCAGTTTAGTTAACAATCAGGACAGTAATGCAATTATTATTAAAAACAACCTTTTCCTCACATACAGTATTGAATAAAGTTATTCACAGTGCAAGCTAAGATTCCAATTTCAATAGTAAAATATGAAAGCAATTTCTCTTCTTTACCTCTGCTTTTACCCTAGGGGCTACAATGCTGTTTCTAACACCCTCTTTAGGTTAAAAGGTCAAGTTGAAAGTCATTTATTAGATTCTACAGAGCTCTGTTTGTTTCTTGGTCTTCTAGCCAAATTGTGAAGGAGAAATTGGTGGTAATAAATCACTATCGGGCTGCCTTTAGTAGCAGAATTGTGGGCTTTTCCTTATTTTTGCTTTTCAGGCAAACACATTGGGTAGTCTAAAGGACAACCATGACATAATTTCTAGTCATCCATCATAAATTTTGGTGGTCAGGAATGACCAGATGACTGTTAAATTTCTTTGGTGCAGAAGAGACTGTGTTTATTTAAAATCAGTTTTGATCTACTTTGACTGTATTTGACCTTTGTGACTTCTTTTTAAGGTCTGGATTTGAATTGTTGAGATTGACCAAAAAGGCAATTAACTAACCTCCTATACTACCCCAAACTCAAGTAAATGACATTTTAGTGAAAGGTGATGAATGTATGTGTCGCATGGAAGTGGGCAGTGTGCAGTGTGATAATTTGAAAAGTTTAGTGTTCCATTTCTCTCAAACGGCAAGTGCTTGTATGATTTTGAAATTTAATGTGCCCCTATGTTTTTGGGTGATGGCCAAAAGTCATTGGGGTTAAAGGTGCAAATTATGCCTTACCTTGGGACTACCTTAATACAATGTCATCTTTAATGCAAGGAACCATAGTGCCCTTGGGCTCTTGTTAATGTTTTCCCTTTTATCAAGGTGACGGTATGTTACACACGGATGTGACACATGGAGTTGGTGTGCCATAAATCTCTAAACGAACTAAAACAACTACCAAAAGCCCAGATTTTTCAGTCAGGAGATACTCCTCCGTTTGAGACCTGTCTCTAGGCCAGTGGTCCTCCTGGTCTTAAACACTAAACCTCTTCCCCCTCCCCCTCTTTCCCTCCTCCCCTCTTTCCCCCTCCTCTACCCCTCCTCTCCTACTTGAATCATTTACTACTCTGGCCATGGAGTTCCTGTCAAAGCTGAGTTTGGCCTTGCAACTTATTTCACATTTTCTAATTTGTATCAAGTGTACCACACAGCTTTTAAAGTTTAACTGTCTATGTTGGTGTTAGATAATTATTTATTTTGTTCATTTTTCTTATATTTTTCTTCTTTTGTGTTCCTATCTTGTGGGGCTTTCATCATTTTCCAAAGATTACCTAGGAATTCCAAGTAAATCCCACCAAGAGCTAACATGCACTCTCTTTTTGATATGTCAGTACGAGAAGGTATGTTTTATTGAAAGATTGGTTACCTGAAATAGAATTGGTTTAAGTGCAAGGTTTGCATATGTAGTATTTCTGACAATTTCAAAAAGATGGAAAAAAAATATCCTAATGGTGGGGGGGGGGGGGGGGGGGGGTGCATTTAAAATTAAAATGTCGGAAAAAAGCAGTTGGGTTTAGTTTCACAGTTTTAGTTTTTTCTTTCATTGTGTGAAGGGGACAAAAGGTATGAACACCAATAGAAAACATGTACTGTACATATTATTTCCATATTACAATGAACAACAGATTCATAATTGGAAAAACCATAAGTTAAGATGAGTTAGCAAATCATTAGTACTTAGCATTTTAACCGTTAAAGCTTAACATCCTAGCTTTTAATGTGACATAAAGTGGTTGGTTTTGTTAACCATTAAAACTTTGCATCATAACAATAAAGAAAGGTATAGAAAGAAAAAAAACTGCATGCTCTTCCAGAATTTTGTAGCTGATGTTGTGGGGGTCATGAAGGCGTATTGTCCACTTTCACCCCCTATCATCCTTTTTCAAGTTTTAGGCCTGAAGTGGAGACAACAAATATTATACAGACTCATTCCTCCTCTTAGTTGAAAGGATTTCTAGCATTTGATGGATTCCCCACCTGCCCCACCCCTTCACCTTACCCAAACCATAAGGAGAACTTTATGCCTTTTTACCATTTCTTTCGCAAATGAACTGTTCCAAGATCATTTTCAAATGATGGTAGTATTTTCTCTTTCTTACTCACCCCATTATTGTTAGCTAATTTGTTTTATTTGCTTGTGATAAGCACTAGTATGTGCATGGTTTGGCAATATCATACTCTGATTCTGATTGTCCGAATTTTAATTGGTCAGAAAATGGTTCATTGTTTTATTATTTTTGTTGTGACTTCCTTGCACATCATCAGGTATGGGCCATACCTCTCCTTCTTAAGAAAGTGGAAACTATTTCTCTTTATGTTTCCACTAATCATCTTTTGATTCAATTGGGACAGGCAAAACATGCAGCCACACACCATCTCATCATATATCAGTTCATTGTATGCTGCTAGGCCCTGTATGGTGAAGTGACCATTGTGCACCATTTCTGGCTGTTAGAGATGGAATCACTAAAATACTCTTAAATATTCTTTTAGCATTAGTTAAGTAGATAAAATACTTTTATCCAATCACAAAGGTGTTGTTGATTCCAAACGAAATTGGCATTGTAGTCAAAATGTCGTAAAATGAGGATTTTTTCATACCTTTTTCCGTATATGGAATACATATTGTATTGGCCATTTGTGTTCTTACTTACTTAAGGTACTATTGCAATTAAGTACATATTTTGCTGCAATGTTCATGTATATGTCTTACAGGGAGTGATGACAATATCAGACGGTGGGTTTGGTAGGGTTTTATTCCTCAACTTAAAACCGATCTGGTTTAATCTAGGGATACCCATGGCCTTTTTTACAGTTGTCAGGCATTGGAATGTTATCCATATTCCATTGCCTACTGGAGCATTACACACAACCCTGGCCTGTTCCATTTTTGAAATCTTAGGTGTGATCCAACCTGGGAATGGAGCACTGAACCTTCCTAGTGCGAGTCAGATGCAGGACGGAAGCTCTACCAACTAGACCACACACTTGGTTTATATATATAAGCTCCCTTTACACGGTTGAGCACTTTACCATTGACTAGTTAACATTATTTACTGGTATGTTTTTTGTAGATACTATATATGTAAGCTAGACCTTATGGACTGGAGAAAGGGGAGGGGCAGCTTAAAGCAATAAGCTTTTCTAATTTTAGTTGAAAAAAAAAGAGGTCTCATTTTTGTGAAATTTGTTTGTTGTATGGAGTAATATCTTTGCTAGTAAAAAATGTCATTTCACCATCTTTTTAAGTTAAATTTGCTTTTTTGTTTTCTTCATGACTCTGTGCATGTGCTGCTGTGCAGCCTCAAATAAACACAGGAAGATTATAGGTTTATCCTAGCCTTGCTGGTCTGGCACTTACTTTTGATTCAGAAAATTAAATAATAGGATTTTTTCAGTGATTTAAGTGATAATATAAAGGATATCTTCATTAAAAATATGATCAGCTAGACTCATGTTGTTTGAATGTTGTTCATTTATTCATGACTGACCTTTACTATAGATTAAATGTCATAAGAACAAGATGGGTGTAAGGGCAGTGTTTGCATTAAGGTGCTTGATTTACAAAGCTGTTCTCACACCACCCCACCACCCCCCATCCCCCATCCCTAAGAAAACACAAATGGGAAGCTCACATAGGGTCTTCTTCCATGAAGTGATGTGTGTTCATTATGATCACTCACAAGGTAAGACTGGTTGCCAGGAGTTAGAAGTCTGTAGATTAAAGGTTTTGATTGGATCATACTCCGAAGAAAAATTTTTTGAAATTAACCACCAATTTAAGTAATTTATTGATATCCCAATTCATGCAAGATGGTGGACCTGCCTAAATGTGCATTTTATGGCATGATGAAATATTAGCTACAGCATTTGCAATCCAACTTTCCATGGTTTGCTGATTGACCCAGGCTGGTTCATTGAATTATTTTCTTGTCCAGGAAGTTTATCTCCATTGCCTCTACCCTACCCAGGATTTTATTACTTCTCATCTCTGCTGCTTGCTGAAGGTGTTGCATAATGCATTGCTACTAGTATTTTATAGAAATCGGTTTAAGATTCTTTTTCTTGCATGGAAAGCTCTACACAGCATGGCAACACTTTACCTCTCCCATATATGTTGTGCCTTTAGAAAACTTCACATGAGCAAAGCTGATCCCAGGCTGACACCACTCCCATCCTGGCTGTTCCCAGGTATAGGACCATGTTTGGCACTCGCTGTCCATGGCCTTTAGTTGTGGAATGGTTTTCCTCTTTTTGTTAAATCAACAAGCACTCTGAAACATTTGCAGGGCCCCCTGTTTTTTAAATTTTCACTTCAATTAGCGTTGTGTGCAGCTGCAATTATGTCTGGGACTACCTAGTGGTCATGCATTGGAGTCCAGTCGCGGGTACCATGCGTTATTTTGTGTGCAGCACTTTTTTCCATGTGTGATAATAAAAGCGTTGTAGAAAAAAATCTAAATATTATACACCACTAGGCCTATGGCATTAATATTCGTTGAGCAATGACAATATTGCCGCTACAGTCCAGTAACTACGGGCATATCCTTGTCAAAATGACAGATAGCCTTCACGACAAGTTGAAAAAACTGAAAAGCAGCTTATCCATGAGAGCTTATGAACACGTGCACAGTAAGTACTTGAACTTAGACAAGTGATTCTCTGGTTTCGGGAATCTGAGCCAAATGCAGAATCAGGTTGATGCCCGCAAGTGGTGGCCCTGGGTTACAATTTCAGAACCTACAAGCCTTCGCCAAGCCGAAATGCTTCGGCATACGTAGAAGTTAACATTAATTTCTTTTTATTCCGCCGATTTCCTGGGTGAAATGTGTTGTGGAACCAAACCTTGCCTACCCCGTTCAGGGTCGGATTGAAGGAAAAAAGTCTACGAGTAAATTAATCCTCCAAGAAGGTGAGGCTTCACGATAAAGACATACAACAAGTATAACCACAAACCGGGGGGGGGGGGGGGGGGATGGGGTTGCGGTTATATCCCCCACCATTTGAGGGGATGGCCCATGTAAAACCACCTCCCCCATGTGTTACAGACAGAAAACATTTTAAGTTTTTACATGTTTGTACCCCATACTTGCCGCATCCCTCTTATGCCATGATACCGTGGTGTACCAGTTTCATTGCCTACGTTAGCACCGTGCAGAGCACCATCTTCACCGATTCTTCGCAAATTACCGAATTTTTCGAGCGCTCCGCGCGCCTGCTAGTCTCATTTTTTGCCTTTGTTAGCGATGGCTTCTCAAACATATTCACATTAGTCTTTGACCCAACTACGTTGGTTGCTTGAGTACATAAACGAATGGGTTTTGTCATGGAAGAGCGCAGCTTAAAAGAATGCAACGAAGGGGATTATTTTTTGACTTCCCCGTTGTTCAAATTATCTTAAATAAAAATTCACTTTATCAAATGTCCAAGCAGCAGATTCTACTTGTAAGATGTCCAGGCGCAGAGTCTGTCATGGAAATAAATGACTTTTAATACATCCGATTATTTCTAAATGAAAATTAAACCTATCTTCATCTGTTCATCCTCTGTCTGCAGGAGTTCTGTGATTTACGGTGCATGTTTCTGGAACGAATGATGGGTGCTTCTTTATCAATTTCTAACACCTTTTATTTCCAATTTGCCAGTTCCTGTGCGATCAATTCAATTTTTGCTTCTGTATTCATAAATTGAAATGCATCTCAATAGCATCGGAAGTGGTTTACGGTAGTAAATTTAGCAATAGTTATAATGCAAAATTTCGTCGCGCTTCGCGCGCAATTGGCTGTTTACACTCCATGGTCTCAATGGCGCAGGCGTGGTGAATGGGCGTTCATTCCAATCAATTTCCGATTTCCCTCAAACTCCTCAAAGGTTTTTAAGCTATCTTCCTGTATAAGAGTTTTCGACCAAGTTTTTGTTATTATAGTTTAACCACGCATCACATGGGTCTCAAACTATTACCGAAATTTTCTCGCGCTTTGAGCGCTGCTCACCACAACATAACCTCGGATGTTTACCCCTTGAGACAGTCTTCCGGGGGCTCAAAAGACATTAAAAAACCAAGATAACTGGGGTCTTTTCCTCCTGCACCCCACCGGGCTTTGCCCTCACCAGGGTCACTAAGACGGGCCCTGTATTTGACGTAATTCACAGCGGCCACCCCTTAAGTTGAGAAGAAATCTACGTGCCTGACAACAAGTACCCCATTTTCCCAAAATTGACGAGGTACCAACTAGTGGCACTGATGAGTGTTAAATATGCCACTGCCCCCTATACACAAACCATTTTAACAAGTGTTTATTTGTGCTTGATGAAACGAAAAAACATCGTTTTGTGTGTGCGTGTGTGGGTGTGTGTGTGTGTGTGTTGTTTGTTTTTTTTCTGGGGGGGGGGGATTTGTGTATTAATAATAATTTAGGCCTTGAAAGACAGTTGTTTAAACAATGGCGTGCGAGGCGGGGGAAGGAGACAGGCCTACCCCCAATTTTTGGCAAAATTTAAATTTCTGGCAGGAATTTGAGAAAAATTCGGGCAGAAATTTGGAAAAAAATTGGACAGCCACTTCAGTTTTAAAAAATGGCATGGTTTTTCAGAACATGTCTTAGCTGCCCGAAATCTTAAAAAGACATACCCTAAAAAAAGAAAGGTCATAGTCAAGGTAAAATTTCAGTCATGAATAAAGGGAAAAAGATTACAAAAATTCGCCACACATTCCGGCATCGCAAAAAGCTGTTATTTGTGAGTTTTACTTCAGTCTCAGTTTCAGAAAACACAATTCCCGAAATGGTCGAAAATTCAAATTCTTTCAAGCATTAGGTCGAAAAAGGAAAGTATCATAATCACATTTCAGAAGAATGTGGATTAATCATTCTTCCAGTCTTAAGCCTGTTTCTTAATCTTGTCCAACGCAAAGCCCGAAATAGCCGATTATTTTAATACTTTCAATCTTGTACCCGACAAACAGAAAACATGTTAAAAGTAAAATTTTCATGGAAAACAAAAATGGTAACAATGATGTGCGACCCAAGTCGTATGGTAGCTTGGGAAAAAAGTTTTACTCGTCCCCGCTTTATTCTGTAGTCCTGCCAAAAAGTTGCCTGGAATGGTAAAATTTTAATATTCGGGGGGACGGTTGAAAAAATGCCGGGACGTTTTCATGTGCCAAATTTAATTCATACGATAGACGGGAGGATGTTCAGGTGCATTGCCTAATAGTTTGCCATCTTTCCTGTCCTTAGAGACAAATTCGGGCACTGCGTAACTGCTTATGTCTTCCTTCTCAGGGAGGAAAATGCCATTTTCTTCTGTCTGAGGTGTCTGATTTATTAACAATTTCTGTTCTCTCGACGCCAACTTACTAGTAGTGCTCTTCTTAGATAATCTTCCCAGCAAAATTTTAATTTCAAGTGGACATTTTTTGCAAACGAAAACTCGAAAGTGGCTGCCTTGATCGCCCTTACACGTCTTATAAGTATAGAAAATGCAATTTTTGACTGTTTGAGCGGGACAACTTTTCAAAATTTTCAGTACGCTTCGCCCCAACTGGTGGCGCTCTATTGAATCTTTCTTGCAGAATTTTAGTTTGAAATGAACGTTTATATGCAGGTGAAAACTCAAAATAAACAAAGATTGCTTAGATCCCCTTTATAAGCCTAGGAAATGAGAGGGAGGACTTTGGAAAAAGTAGCCTGGGAAATGCCATTTTCTACTGTATGAGGTAAGAATTTTCAAAATTTGCTGTATGTTCCGCGCCAACCAGTGGTGGGTCTCCGCATAGATAGCTTTGGGACAGCATTTCAATGTCGGACAGAAAATCTGCCCCCAAACTGAAATGTCCATGCACGCCTATGGTTTTAACGACTCTAAGCATTCGACTACGAAAGTGTGAGAAGCCTATAGATCGCTTTAGGAAATCATGTGACTAACCACCTACACAATTAAGTTCAAATTTAATTCAATTTGAAATTCCACTTTAGATGCCGGGAAAAGGCGTAGATTGCTCACAAGTACCCTCGGCCACGGCACCGGGTATATGAAGCAACTTTTGCATTCTAAACGCCTCTGTAAATTTAAAGATATCGTTATGTATTTCTATTTCTGAGCCTGCTATTGTTGGTTTTTAGAATGAGAGAATTCACATGAAGAAAATTGCCTTGAAAATACCGGCTTCATTGTATGCGTTCACCATCCGATAGCAGCAGTGTGTGATGTGAGAATTAAGTTTGATTTAACATTATTTGGGGTAAGCACAAGTCAGACTTATAGAAAACGTATGAACACCATATCTAAGTCAACTGGCCAATAAGGGGAACTTCAGTGATCATCAGAGGCATGATTGTAACTATTACAGTAATCCTAATACGCTTGATAGATAATAAAGGCCATTGTTATATTTTGTACAGGTGTATTCATATGTGAAGTAGCGGTGAAAAAGGATTTTCTTGATGGGGAGAGTGTGATGAAAGGCTGCACATTTTTGTGTGCGTGCTGGATTTCCGACGCGGCAATATGATAGCAGGCAGTGTGTGATGTAAGAATTAAATCTAAACAGCGTCACCATCTGTCCGGGCGTGGTGGGTACAGAAAACTTTTGAAAATTTCGAGCCCTCTCAGACAGTCAGAAATGGCATTTCCCAGGTTTATGTGTGTAGAATTTAAGAAGTCGATAATTTAAGCATTCCTTGTTATAAAGCAAATTTATTAATTGCATATCTACATGTCCATATCGATACCCCTGTCCCTTCTTAATACCTGAAAAGGTGCAAAGCAATACAATGAAATATCAGTACTAATAGCTTCAAATTGGGCAGGAGGTTGAGGGTAAGTGCCATCTGGAGTGGTCATTATAGGCTATGGCCCACAGGCATCTCACAGGCATCTCAAGGCAACCCTACAACTCTCCGTCGCAATATTTTTTGGAAACGTTACGGTCCGCTGAACACTAAAACAAGTGATATTAGTAAATATTTTGGGTCTCGCCCGTTCAAAATGGCTACCAAAAACAAAATGGTGGCAAACATTTTGCATTATTTGTATTGAATAATAATAAAGAAAATATTCTTAAAAAATATTTTTGAGGGATCGACTTTTAAAATTTAGTCATATTTCTGTTGTAAATATTCACAAAGTATTTCTCTGGACATTTCTTTTAGGATCCAGGTCAACCAAGATGGCGGATATAGCAAAATGGCCGCTAATTTTAAAAATTCAATTAATTTTAATAATACAGATAATAATCCGTAAAAAATGTTTTTTTTATGACAGTTGCTCTTTATAAATGTCCTCAGACAGAAAATGGACACAGGTTAGGTTTTCCTGTGCCAAAAGTACTTTTAATGATTGTTCTCCTAACGTCATGATATATCAACATAATTAATGCATCGGCGGCCATTTTGCTTTTACGCCATTTTGGTTGATCTGAGTTGCAAAAGAAGTATTTTAAAAAGTAAATTAGGATTATTTATCATAAAATCTGGCCAGAAATTAAGGGCAACTGTGTCAAAAGTATTTTTAATGAATATTTTTCTTATAATTTTTTATTCATTGTGATCGTTTTATTGGCGGCCATATTGTTGTTTCCGCCATCTTGGTTAGTACGGAGTCCTGCATAAAGTGTCAGATATCATGTTTTGAGAATTATGAACAATTTTCTATAAAGATATTAGAAATGTGTAGTCGAAATTTATTTTTAGTGATTATTTTCTGACATTTATTTGCACTTTTAATTATTTTCTAATTTTGTGGGAAATTGTTACTGTATTGTTTGTACTTCTTCAGTGCATTTCCAACATATTGAATGACAAATACTCTTGTATCTAGGATTGTCAAGTTCCACATTTATTGGAAAACATTATTTTACATCATTGTGATTGAGGAATGTGGAAATTTGCATTTTTTCACATTTTTTTTGGAAATATTTCATTAAGTTTGGCAGCCATTTTGTTGTTTTTCCGCCATCTTGGTTAACCCGAATCTCACCAAAACAGTCCCAAAAATTAATTCTAGAATACTTGTTGTAAAATATGACTAAATTTTAAAAGTCGATCCCTCAAAAATATTTTTTAAGAATATTTTCTTTATTATTATTCAATACAAATTATGCAAAATGTTTGCCACCATTTTGTTTTTGGCAGCCATTTTGAACGGGCGAGACCCAAAATATTTACTAATACCACTTGATTTAGTGTTCAGCGGACCGTAACGTTTCCAAAAAATATTGCGACGGAGAGTTGTAGGGTTGCCTGTGAGATGCCTGTGGGCCATAGCCTATAATGACCACTCCAGATGGCACTTACCTCAATCTCCTGCCCAATTTGAAGCTATTAGTACTGATATTTCATTGTATTGTTGGCACCTTTTTAGGTATTAAGAAGGGACAGGGGTATCGATATGAACATGTAGATATGCAATTAATAAATTTGCTATAACAAGGAATGCTTAAATAGATATAAAAATGATTTCGAGATGGTGAACAGCTTGTGAAGCTCATTAACCATAAATAGATTGTTATTTCCGAGTTTGAAAACTAAGTTTTTCTAACAGATTTTTTACTAGTTAACATTTCGTTCGACGCTGGTGCTTCCTAAGTACAAACCCTGGAACATTAGTAGCCTAAAATTGTCTGAAGACATGTAATATAATCATTTCAGGTCAAACTAGGACAAATGAATCGATTTACTGTACACAATTACATTTTAAAATAGCATAGTCAAAATTTAGGTCAAAGGTCAAATCTCGTACCTTTTTGACTTTTGTAAAAATGACATACATATATCGAATAACTTTATTCGTGATGTTTGTAATGCGTGGTCAGATTTTAATTTTAGAAACCCAGATTTACCTGATTACGGTAATCAGTATATACTTAATAATTCTTTCATAAAAATCGATAAGTTGCTTTACTCTGATTATCTCAAAGAAAATGGTGGTTACCGAGTGCGTGACTTTTTCGATGTCAATGGAACTGCTATCGATTATAACCGATTTTGTGCTAAGTTTAGGTTAAATAATTTCCCTTTCACTATTTATTTTGGTATTTTGTCGGCAATCCCAAGACTCTGGAAAAGCGACCTTAGTTTTGCTCTCAACCCTAATGGTAATGAGCAACGTCTTCTTAAGGCGGAAATGTCCCCTAAAATAACGAAGTATACCTACCAATACTTCATTGAAAAAAAGATGGAACTACCAAGAGCAATTCAGAGATGGCATGAAATAGATAATAAAGAATATGATTGGGACAAAATTTTTATTCTACCTTATTTCGCTGTGCGTGATACGAAAATTCACTACTTTCAATACCGTTTTCTTCATAGAATATTAAGTACTAACGTGTTTTTATCCAAGATCAAGGTAGTAAATTGTTCGTTGTGTACTTTTTGTTGTAATGATCATGAAACATTAAAGCATTTATTTTGGGATTGCGATTTCGTGGAAACATTCTGGGTGCAATGTTGTGACCTCTGCTTACAAAGCAACTTTGATTTAAGCTATGATCATGTTAAGTTCGGTTTCCTTGATGATGTAAAACACCCAATTAATTTTTTCATCCTACATGCAAAGTATTACATTTTTTGCTGTAAATTAAATGGAAAGGCACCAGATGCCATAGCTTTTTCATACAAACTTAAATATTATCTACACGTGGAATGCCACATACTTAACAAAGTTAAAAATGAATGCCGTCTCTTGTACTTAAAAAATATGTTTAAGGATTAATTCAGTAACTCTTTTTCAACAACCTTATCTAGGTACCTCATTATGTGTTATGCTGTAACTTTGTTCAAATATTTCACTAATAATGTTCATGTTTGCGTGAATCACAAGCTTATAATTGTTTACTAATTTTTTCAGCAACAAGGTACAAGGTCAGGAAATGATAAGGTACCCAATTTCACCAATAAACTTGTGTTTGGGTAGGAAAAAGTTTCTTCTTTCTTTTTGCTATCAACAATTAACAGTTTTGTTATGTTTGGACTCCGTTATGTCTTTGCTGTAACCTTCTATCTGAATGAATGATAACTAAGTGTTTGGGTATTTGAACTCGAGTGTTCATGCAGGTTCAACTGCTGGTCTCAACATTCTCTAAAAGTTATTATTAATCTAAATCATTGGTTTTTTTTGATTAAATGAAATCCTTTTTGTCTTACCTTCTTTCTAGCCATTGTTTTTTTTTTTCAATAGAAGTGAATATTTCTCAAAAGAATGAACAAAGGTTACCCAATTGTTTGACAATTGACAGCCTATTATATGTAGTCATCTGAAAAGGGTTTATTTTATATATTCACAGAAATTATAGATCACGCCTTGACGAAGAAAGTTACAGCTCAATGCATTTATATGAGAAACTACAGTACATAACGTATATTACGTATATATTTAATAAAGTACCATTCATATTATCTTAGAATGTACGGTGCGATTTGTATAATTAGTAAATACGAAGTATAATGTAAATAGTCAGGAAACGTGAAATTTTGTACATATGCATGAAAAATGAAAGCTGAATAAACGAGACAAAAAAAAAAAAAAAAAAAACATTTCGTTCGACGCTGGTGCTTCCTAAGTACAAACCCTGGAACATTAGTAGCCTAAAATTGTCTGAAGACATGTACTATAATCATTTCAGGTCAAACTAGGACAAATGAATCGATTTACTGTACACAATTACATTTTAAAATAGCATAGTCAAGATTTAGGTCAAAGGTCAAATCTCGTACCTTTTTGACTTTTAATGACCTCAAAAGTCACGTGATTCTCAAAACCTGTATATCAACTAAAAGTCAATTTCTTTGCAAGTATTTTGAGGGGTAGTTTGCAATTATCGAGTTTCTAGATGAAAAATAATAGCCATTTTACTTTCCCTACCCCTTATTTTTTTATTTTTCAGCACCCTGACTCTTGGCAGATACCCCGCTATATTTCCCCAACCCACCCGAAGATACCCATATACCTGAATTTTTCTGTTTATTGACATGTCAGGAAATCGAAAAAACATGGTGGAATTAATGACCATTCCAGGTGGCACTTGCCTCAATCTGAAGCCTGGCTAATAGGACAGGTCGGAAAATTGTGACTCAGACAGCATGAATTTTCCCAGACTTGTTAAATTGAGCTTTCGTTTTCAATAAAATTATTTTATTGAAAATTTCGTTTTCAAAAAAATAAAATGTCCACTTCAGTAAAAAAAAAGAGCATATTGCAAAATGATTGGAGATCACATCGTATTTTTACAGTGTTCATCCATGGACCGTGTCTGGCATCTGTTTACGAATTGTACCACAGAAAGTTAGGGCTTCGCGTTCCTATTTTGAAGTTTCATACACTAACACATATTCCGTGCATGAACAGATGAATAGCAACTCGACATATGGAAACTGGGGGCTTACTATTCTACATAAATATGCCACTACCCGACAACGGTTCGTTATATTTAAATTAATACTTTGGACACATGGGCATGTCAATTCTGCTAAAATTTAGCATCGACAAACCAATTTATAGAAAAATTGGTGTAAAGATCATGTCACGACCACGGGGTTCATCATTTGATTCAAGTCCAGGCTAGAGTTATCAAACAGTGTGTGAACAGAAGTACAGAAAAATATCAAGTTTTTGATGTCGCCGTTTTTTTTTTCATGAAATGTTTTATTTACATTTTTATGTCTTTATTTTCTTAAATTTCATATTTTTTTTTTATCTCCGATCCCCAGTGCATGAGGGCTGCTGAAGGAAATGCACCCTTTTATGGGGGCTCAGCCTCAGTATAACGCCGTTGCATGTTTGAGTAAATACACGTAAGGCTTCGTGTTATGTGTAGCATGGATATTAATTATGAAACACCCATCGTTAAGTACTGTGCATTCTCATATGTTTAATCACATGTTTAAGTTGTATTGGGAGAAAAGTCTCGGAGTAGTAAGAGGTCAAAACGAGGGTCGGCATTTAAACTCGAAATGCAGGGCTATGTGGGGCAACCGTCCGTGCTACAGCTGCCGAGGAAATCGACTAAGGGTGTCCTTTAATCTCCACGCCTGAGGCTCCCGGGGCATTTAGAACGTCGCCGATTATATTTAAGCCTTTATCGATGATAGTCCGTAAGGGATAAAGTTTGCCCAGGTATTCGAGACCTGTAAAGTTAACTGATCATACTTGTTACCCCTGCGACGGTGGACGCATTGTCTGGAAGTATACGTCTAGGCGTTGCCTAATAAATATTCATATCGTGATTTGCCGGGATTTCATCAAACCAAAACCCGTAAGTTATCATTTTCTATAAATTTAGCATTGTGTTGTCAGGCACTTCTCTGGTGTTGTGAAGGTATATGCGTCTACCATAGCTGGAGGCGTATTTTTTACCAAGACGAACGAGGGATAAAGCACGCCAATGAACGGATCAGCTTCTTAGAGATACAACACATCCTTTACTCCAAAATGACAGACTTTCGACCTTTCTGTAATTACTCTAATGCCGAAATTGAGAGAAGAAATAAATATTCCTGGTCCACGTAATTCTAACACCATTTTTAGTCCTAACCTTGAGATAGAAACAAAATTTAACATTCTAAGGGAATGGCGATCGATTTGCCCTCATTTGTCCTGGGAATAAAAGTTAGACTATCTAGAGACGGTTGTACTCGAGTTGACTTTGTTACATCAGTTCGATTGAGCTAAGGCATGGTTTACATTCCTTACTCCTTGTAAGACTACTTTGCATTAACACGTCGAGAATTACGATTGCAGAATACAATGATGAAGAACGAATAACTGTGTTTATTTTTTTTTTCGATAGGCCTATGTGAACTTTGAATAAAGCTATCAAAACAGGGTGTGGCTTCTGTTCTATTCAGCCAGTTTAGAGCAGGACCACACATGTTTGCCCTTTAGAGGGCGTACTTGTCCATTTGGGACGTATAGCTCCTAAAGGGAGCAGAATTCCTCCGGGAGTAAATGTTTGGTTTTCGCCGCGTGGCTTTTCGCCAGAGAGTCGAGGGGACTTTTAGAAAAAAGCTATCAAAACAAGAGTTAATGAAATGTCCGAAATGTGATGATATTTTAAGGTATGTCGTTTGAGTTATCTGCTGATATATTACGTAAGTCACGAAAGTTTCATTGTTGTTCTTGTTACCGTGTTTTTATGATCTTGATTCACTCTCTGCTCACAAACCTCAAGGACATTCCATACCTAAAGACTGCAGACAGTGATAACTCAACAATATTGAGTATATGATCCAGTGTTAAATAAGTATATGCCAAAGGTAATTTAGGCCTACTAGTTGTCAAACTGTAAAAAGGCTTGTTAACATGATATCTCGAGGGAAAAAATGCGTCTATATGCTCTCTCTTGCTGTTCCTTGTGGTTTGCGTCACGTAGTCGGGTTGGCCACGACCCTTTGTCCAGCTGCGGCTCATTGGGTTTGTTTTCCCTTTAACGTTGCTTACGTTGAGCACCAAGCACAATGGCAGTATAGGCTCCATTTAAGGGCCTTCAATATGACCAGGCCAGGAGTCAACTCTTGTACTGCACCGAGGAGAGTCGCCGAATCTCAGTTGATAGTGAGAAGTAGCAACTGCCCAAGGCGTCATGCGAGTTCTCGCGACCAGCTCCAAGCCTCCCAACAATCGCTCACTCACCACTAAACACCTTTCTCACGGCTGTCGTGGAAGGTTGCAAGGAATAATACGAGCTCGCAGCGTTGGCCGCTAAATGACCTGCGAAATACCTGCATATAGGTGTCCGTATCAGACTGATCTGCACTGATTTTGGTCGAAATTGAAGGTCCTTTGAGGACACAGTGGTCAGGTTTAAAAAAAAAAACAGATTTCTTTTTAGGCCTATGCAGCTGATTTGGATTCTTTATTCGTCAGATAACATCCAACATCACAAATTTGGAACTAATTAACGACCATGTTCACATGATATTTATCTGCTGCAATCTGTGCCCATGGGTGTTTTCAATACGCACGCCCGAATTTATGAACAGTTAATTTACAATAAAAAATGATTGAGTGACTGTTTACTTGGAATCTAAGGCAGTATAGCCCACTAAAAATGCGACCCTTCTCACCCTCGGTCACTAATTTATTCTTTACCTTATCCAAAGCTCGATATGAAGAAACTTCAAGACATTCTCGACAAATTCGGCATGCTTTCTCGACGGATGATCATGGCCCCTCTACACTCAACAGAGCTTACGCCTGTACACAAATCTGCTTGGTGCCCAGCATAAGCAATGGAGTAGAGAAAACAAGCCATTTAGCCACAATTGGAAAAAGGGCCGTGCCGGGTCGACTTAAACCAATTGGTTAGAAACTGTGCCGTAAAGCACCATCGAATTAACTAACCTTGAATCATGAAACCTATATGTAACCTGCCATCGATTGCAATAAATGAGTGGCCGTCTTTTGAGGGAGGAAATCAGTGCGCTCGAATTGTCTTCATATTTCGCAGTCGAATGAAGGCTCTTTCAATCAGGTCTCTTCTAAATTCGTTTTTTTTTTTCAAATTGGAACAAAAATAACGTGATTCATGAAGGGTCTAACCGTCATTCAATAAAACATGAGTCCCCTTTCATCCATGATTCAAAGCTAAAGAAAAGAATATCATAAGAAATCTGCTCATTGTTTCAAATATCGTGCGAAAGACAAGGTAACATTAATGAATAACAATAATTTAACTGACCTCGAGAAACCGTAGCATTAAGATCTGTAAGAAAGATTATGCGTACGTTGCAGTCAGAACCAATCTAGTTTCCCAGCTTATGTGCCAAAAATAACAAAATACTTTATTAAAAGAAGGTTTAATATTTGTCTGAATTTACTCATGATGCCTGACACGTGTATAACGAAAACGTACGGAAGTCTTTTGATATCTATATTAATTTTAAACGAAGCCTTGACATAAAACTATTATACCAATGCGTTTACAATGTACATTGTAATATTCAAATCTAGCGGAGTGACTCATCTCTTTTCATAACAGGCTGTAGTCTTTTGTTTGAGTCAAACATTTTCATTCTTCCTCATAGTGTCGCCTATGTGTTTAATTTTCTTCTTTTGAGGAGAAAATCAAGGTGCGCAGTTAGCTTTGACGAGAGTAAACAGTGAGTCTGCCGAGTCACCCTAGTTAAACGGTCTTTGTTTGATCAAGAAAGAAACTTAACCGAGAACTCTAGAATCGCCCGCATGCCATACAACAATAACGATTTTTTTCAAGTTGAGTCTTAGCTGCAAAAATGCCGTATATAGCAGGGATGCTCAAAATTGCGGTGACGAAAAGGAGAGAGCGTGAAGTAATATCACATAGAAATTATTGTTTACACGTCTCTTAGTTCACTCTTTAAATTGGGAATATGTAGTGTAAGGTGCACACCGACCAGTGCCCTACCTGAACGAAAGAAAGCTGGTAAAAAATTATAAATTTTTAGTTCCAACTTCAGGCTGAAAAAATTACTACAGCTCGATTCCAACGGCATAATGGCGAAAAGTTATTTCTAATGAAGCTCATTAAAAAGTAGCGGATCGTTATGCGGAATAAAGTCAGTATGTTTTTCACAAAATGATAAGCAAGATTGTGCAATGGAGGTAGTATTCCAGCTCAGCCCAAGGAGCTATAAGCTTCCTGTTCGCCTCAAATGATTTTTGGGAACATCAGATTTAATTGTAATTCACTGTCATTTATTTTTTTATCGTGCACTGTCACTTGTGTGAAAGAACTGCCGCGATATGGCCACATTTTCACAAAAAATAGTAATTGAGCTACTCTCTAATAGAGTGAAAATATGAATTCCATTCATAAAAATGTTAAGTCCCTCCGTCCAAGATTGCGAAATTCACTTCAAGGAGAGTGAAATTTTCTCCAAGTGCGGTAGAAATTCACTCTTCAACGAGGGCATGCAAGTATTAGTTTTAAGAGTAGTCCTGCAGTCTAGACATTCCATCAAGAAGGAGACTTCACTCTTTTGGAGTGAATTTTTACTCTTTTGGGGTGAGTTTTTATAACTTTCACTCTTCTTACAAGTGAAATTTCACTCTTTTTATTTATAGAGAGCAGATGTCAAGGTAGGTGGGCAAACGGGGATTGGGAACCTTTGGCATATTGTGGGGTATTTAAGCAAATGATGATGGAACTAATTCAAATTTTATTCCTTGCAATAAAGTTTTTTCATTTGTACTAGGCATCTTGGACCAAAGAGGGGTAGGCACGCCCTCTTGAAAAAGGTTTTCACCCCTATCAAAATTTACAATTGCTTAAATTGTATTCTAGTTTATGTGCCCCACCCACCCTCAGGCCACAGAAAGTTATTTCTTTAGTACCGTCTCTTGTTATGGGTCTAGAACTCTTTAAAAAAATCTTTTTAGAGCGAAATCAAGGACTAATCTAAATCCGAAGTGAAAATTCCATGCAGTGAAAAACGAGTCATTCGAACTCTGTTAGAGTGAACTGTCAGTCTTAATTTACACCCATTCCTTTTCATTTTCATATAGATTTAGACTACAGAAATTAATACTGCATACCGTCATTAAACTTAGCAATGGCTGTAATAAATGTTAGTTTAAAATGAAGGAAGGGATCAAAAGGACCCTACCTACAATAAGCGCTTGAACAATCACTGAGCAATGTATAGCTCACCTTCACGTAAAGGAATTATGGCATTCTACAACTGGCTTGTTTTAATAGTTAGTGTTGAATTTTCGAATTTCATACATCTGTCACGGGTTTCCCTTTTTTCCTTCTATTTGCATATTTACTTCCACGACGATGTAACTCTTGAGCTATACCAGGCAACGTCTCAATAGCTAGCCACCCCTCCCCAATAGCTACCCCCTCCCGCAATGTCGCAGTGTAGATGTTTTCCGTGTTGGTGAGTTGTATACGATCTGCTGGAATTCTTAACCTAGCTACATGAAATTATATAAACTCCCACATGCACGACTATCTTGATGTCATTACTCAGTAACGAAAATTTAATCACTTCTAATGGAAAGCAGGAGGGGTCAAATCCATCAGAATAGGAAACAACAGACACTATGTCCAAGTGGATAAATATCTAGTATTTGAAGCAATAAACCATTGCCGCAGCAATTGATCGATCCTCGGACGTGTTAAAGTTATTAATGGCAATTTTTAACCAACTGTTCAATATGAATTAAAGTTGCGTTCACAACTGAAAGGACCTGTAGAAAAATTAGTTTTGATCTACAACATGCATGTTCAGTCACCCGTCGTAGGACTGTAAACTAATAATCAATATAAGCTTATTTTGCATCAATTGCTTGGGGTCATATGGGTATTGTAGACGCAATCATGACACATGCGCAGTAGCAACTCTGGACTGGCTTATTAACTTGTATAGTCACCTCAAAGGGTGCATGTAACAACGATTTGTATTATATGCCACACTGTCAAATCGCCAGACTCCGAACGGTACAAGAATCGGGGCCAATAGAGTTCATAATAGCTCGGAATCGAAGTCTATTGACTCAGACTTGGATCATATTAATAGCCGCTGCAATCAAACTTGGCTCGGAGTTGGGTTAGGCAGTCGCAGCCGTGTGAACAAGTCAAAGAGTAAACTTGGACCATTTGCAGTTCATTATTCTTTCTAAACTTCCTGTCCGCTAATGATGACGTAATGGAACGTGGCTGACGTCATTGGTGTGTCAGGTAAATTTAACGAAAGACTTTCTCCGATATCTTACTTGCAAGGATCTTGAGGTCAAATGTCATTTAAATTACAGGATCAATAAACATCTATATCTGTATTGGTAATATGCTTCAGTGTATTAAAAGCTTTCCCCACAAAAACATTTAATTACGGGTTTTGATATTTGCCATAGCAACTGTAACAAACATTCAACATCAAGTTAGGAAGCTTTTCTGTCTGATTTACTTTTGGTTCACATAACCGTTAGATTAGGCTTTCTGATAATTTAACCAATATTCGACCAGAATTTTAGCCCAAATTTTAAGACAGTCGTGTTTGGAATGGCAGTCATCCCTTTGTCTGCGTTTTGTTCTCCTGTCAATAGTTCCCCATTCAGCTGCGTCAGTCACAACCATTCTAGTTCAATCAAGCGTGTATTACCTCTACAATGCTACTGCAAATATTTCGAAAATATTGATCACTTTTTTCGTGAAGAACAAAGCAAATATCTTCAGAAATAAGCTTCGCTTTAGAAAATGCTCGTGTGAAACACAAGGACGTTAAACGATGCGACACTTTGAGCAATTCAAGTGTTTTCGTGACGGTTGGACGTTTGATGTCAGGACTGTAGGATGTAAATAATTTTAAAATTTCAGACATTCGGCAATTAAATTTTGAGTCCCTGTAAAGTGACTTGGAGCAAGCATTTTAGATATGAATTTCTAGTTTCCATGTTTACAACTAATGTGAAAGGAAGATTTCAGGGAAGAGAAGAGGAAGCAGTCTTTCTTTTATCTTGAACATATGAAAAGGAACCATATCATCACTGGATCGAAGAATTCTTCACACACTGGAAATTCTGATCAATAATTAGAAGAACCATCTCGCCATCTGGGATTGACGTAACGCCTCGCACTGAATAAAAAGCGGCGAGTTTTTCGAATCTTAAATCAGGAAGCTTCCATTGTCAATGGCAGCTCCCTGCTTAAATTAAGTTACAGTTAGGCTAGAGAGATTTCTTTTAGAGTTGGCCTAAGGCTTTATTTGTAAGTTGTATGGTTTGCACGTAAATGCAGTCTAGTAAATAAATCCGGCGAATTTTCACCAGACTGCCAATCAGTGGGCCACCCACGCAATCCTGGCTAAATACCAGAACCCTTTTTTTTCAAATGAATGAAACAATTGTCAAATACTAGGTTAATAACCAGGTATTTGGTTAAATTTACCAGCTTATTGGTTAACACGACCATGATTTTCTGGGGAAATAAATTACCAGGATTCTCTAGGCGGTATATCAACTATACAGGTACGGATTGCTATATAGTCATGCAGTCAGAGAGACTATTTTTAGAGTGTGTGCATAAAATGTGACTTAAGCATATGCTTCCGCTTTGACTGTGTTAAAAGTGTGCGAATAGTAAAGATTAGGTACAAAGAATATAATGTGTTACAGGTGAAATAATTCTCTGATCTTACCTCAGATTGAAAGTCAATCTAAAAAGCTAGCTAAAGGACTTATATCAAATCGGGACAGACAATGTGACTCTTCGGCCTCGGTCTCGGACTGTCCGACCTCGACCCACCTCCTCATTGAGTTCTCGAGGAATGCACCCTTACCTGCTTACATGAACTTAGTTTTACAAGTCCATCCGAGATTGTCCTAGGCCTCAGACTCCCAGGCCTCAAATACAACACTAGAACATATTTATAATTCATTAGCCCATATGACTTTAAGTAGTATGAAATGTATAAATATTTTGACTGGTATTTAATTCAAAAAGGTGTCTGGTGCAACATGCTAGTACTGTAATGATTAATTCAGTAAAGCGTGTTTAGTCAGTGTAAGTTCACCTATTTCTGCAGGGAAACTTCCTTGGGCACAGTTCAACAGCTGACGACGTAAAGCGCCATCATTCTTAGCATTAAAGTAGTGAAGTATTTAAGATTTGGAAATCTCGGAGGTGGGTTCCCCCTTGCCTCTCGCAGGCTACGTCCTCGTCCCGTTGTATCATTTGGGTAATCTATAGAGCCAGGTTTGCAACTAAATCCTGTGCCTAGTTTCGCACCTACTCATTGCCAACCTTTTTTCCTGTTGGGGCATAACTGCTTAGAGGGATAGGTAGCCTCAAATAGCTTTTGGTCTTCTGCTTCCGACCGTAATCGGTTTTTGAAAAAAGTGTAGCCCACAGGCATTACGCATGCCTTAACGACTAAGCAGGTCGACGTTTACCAAAAGGGCTGGACATAGATTAAAGATGGCGTTGTAAGTTAGTTAGTTAGATAGAGTTTTACGGCCCATTTCCCAACCATTGGTTCAAGTCGAGCCGGCGTTGTAAAAGATCTGCCTTGTCTAAGAGCAGTATAATGGTATTTTGCCTGCAAGTTTCACTAGATATACCACACCCAAACAATATAGGCTAGCATGAGGTAGAGATCGTATTTTACATGTCACGTAAGCTATGTAGCAAACTTTGCATACGCTTTAAAGGCAATGAATTCTCAACCCCAAACTACAATTTCTGTAGTAGTCTACAGAAATTCGCAATTGGCACAGTCCTTTGATTGTCAGCAAATTGAAAAAAAAAATGCAGAGTACAGTTGCTATTATTACAAAAATGGAAACTCCGAAAATATTACGAGTTTGAAGAGAAATAAGATTAAAATAGTGAGGTTTAGCAGTTTCTTCAAAATAATTTTGAGACGACTGCTTTTGCCCGTTAAATGTTCACTTGTCTAATATGCAGATGTGACCAGGTGGGCTGACTGCTCTTCTGGCCCATCAAACTTTTAACAAAAGTTCATCAAATCATTGCGAGTCATGTACCTTTTCATTTCCTTTGTCCCGCATTCGTTTGAAAATTTAGAGTCAAATATCCATCCAATTTTGTTCCTTTGTGTTCAATTTTTGAATACACAGTAATGTTTGTTATTTTGTCTGCGACCGTAGAAACTGACTCAAAAAGTAATCGATAACGGTTAACAATCGTAAATTTAAAAGACCAGGTGTTTCAGGCTGGTACCTGACGATTTTTTCACTTTCCGTTTGAGGGATAAAATCAACAAAACAAACTAGTACTTTAGGACCTTACAGAAAATCATACACCAAGTTAAAAGTTATACATCGATTTTTAGTTGGCTAGAAATTAGGCGTCATCACTTTTCCCAAAGACATTGTACACACCCTGGCGCTTCATACTGAACTTTTTAGTTCTTGTGAAAAGAATAATTTTAAGCCGTAAGTGTAAAGTCACACGTAGTTATAAGACGTTTTTGCTTGTGTTGTCATAGGATGACATCAAGCATACATAGATTGGGCTAGAACAAATAGTTAGCCATTGGTATCCACACCTTGATATGTGAAAAGGTCTGTAAGATTGTATACCCAGTACGTTGTACATATTATTGTTAGTTATTAACACTTGACGCTTTCGTTATTTATGTCCATGGGACCGCATGCAGCTTTGCAGCCTTTTATATGATCAAAATACTTTGTGTCGTCCATGTGAACATCGTATTTGCTAGTGTCTTATAGTGGAAATTTGCCACTATGTTTTTAACCATGTCTTTCATTGGTATATAAGTAAAAACGGTGCAGGTCAGGGGTGGCGCCAGGATTTATCCGAGAGGGGTCAAGCTGCCGGCTCCGGGGGCAATAACCTGAAGTTCTTACCCTTCAACAAAGACATTGAGTTGCAAAAAGGGTCGGAGAGGAGAAGCTTTTTGTCCGCTGAAAAATGAAAATTTCTGCTTCATTGCAAAAATTGGGAAGTATTTGGACTCTTCTGGAATAAAACCTGAAAATTGGAGCTTCTATATTAAAGAGGTTGCCAGTGACCTTCCCATAAGCAGAATGAAACATGTGGGAGAGACTGAGGTTTGTTCAGGTTACATATGTTATCAGACGAAATTGGAAAATTGGTGCGAATTCCCCCTCCCCTTAAGACGCCACAGCCGTGTTTAGGTGTGAGGTTTAATAGAATGTCATATCACTGTAAAAAGCATAAGGTTTGCATTGAAAAAGATCAGTTGAAATCATCCTGTCTACAACTCGTTTGAGCCCAAAATTCGGGATGTTATTGTGGGACATTTTTAGCAGATAGCAGGCATATGTAGCAGGTATCAGGTAGTATTTTATGGAAAATTTTCGGTAAATTACAGTAAGGCTATAGGAGGATATTGTCAACTTGACAGTAACCGTTTTCTTTAACTATATTCTTCGTGAATGGTGGATCTCTGAAGATTCCGTAATGTTTGTCTCCACTTGAACGGTGAAAGCACAGGATTTTTAACAGATCGAAGGTTTACTAGATCGAAGATTAACTAGATCGAGGGTTACCACAGGCTGACCGAGGAGAGGGTCCAGTAGATTGAAGGTTCATGAGACCGAACAGGCCCGTAGCCGGAGGGGGGGGGGGGTGTCGGAGCTTTCGAACGACCCACCCCAACTTGAGGGAGTCCATTTTTCCAGCCCTGTGTTTGAAGGGTCAGCTATCTTGACATATTGAGGACGAAGACTATAGTGACATTCTATCTAATGAATCTTCGATCTAGGGAGCCCTACTCGTGAACAAAACTACAACTGGTAAGAGTTTGCTGAAATCTTTGAAAATTTCAGAGAATAATACTGTTGATCAGAAAATTTTGGGCCCTACTTGGACAACTTCCTTTTGGAATTACGGAAATCACTGCTCTGACGGTCTTATGAAAAGTTGCACTCCTAACACTTAAATAGAAAGACACTTTCATAAATTGCAATAAGTGTCCATATGTTATATGCACAACAGCTTAATACCATCACGAGAGAAAAGAAGAGAAGTCGAAAGAAGGGGGGAGGGGTGAGCTGGAACTAAAAAATACCCCACCATGGATCCGCCTTGTGAGTTGTTCGAGTTGTCATCTACAGCAGTTTATTGGGATTTTTTTTAATTCTTTGGTAAGTTTGACTCAGCATGATGGACTAAACCGCATGAAAAGGTGAATGGAGAAATAATATCGGCTCACCCTCGTGAACCGAATCCATCCATATACAAAAGGCAATAATTGTCTGGCATACCAGGACTGTTTACAACAAAAGTTGTCCCCGTAGATTGGACAGTTTGGCACCCAGTTGCAAGAATAGTATAGTGCACTATATCTCGAGGTATCAAATAAAAAGGAAGCGTCTGGTGTTAACCAATATAAGTACGAATAGCGAAGTAAAGAACACCCAATCAAAAAGAATTACAATGGTTATAAATAAACGAAAAAGTAAACGGTTGTATATAGTTAATGATGGAAAAATTGTACTACGTACGAAACTGCACAAACAGCAAACGAAATAAGGCATAATTATCGTTACGTGCATCGATTAATTTTAGACAAGTTTAGTACTGGTAACATGGTGGATGCTCTCGAGAAGTTTATGTTTCGTTTGTGGGGATGGTGCTCTCAACTTGTCCCAGAAACATCGACGGCTTCCTTCATACCTGCAGTTATTACCTATAAACCTTTGTGTGGATAACCAGGGAGTTGTTAGAGATCCCTGGAGCTCCCTGGAATAACTTAGTCACTTTAGTTGGATAGGGTTCAAGTTACTCTACAACTTCTAGCCTTAGTGTCCGGCGACTCTCACTACCTTTCCAGTTGTAAGGCACTTAAAGGGCAGGATCAGTCATCCCAAACTGAAGTAGTGTAGTAGACTGTCCAGTTTCATGATTGGCTGTTGGGAGTCACGTGACAATGTTTTTCTCTTCAATGTGAAATTTACCAGAAATAACTGCCTTGAATATGCAATGGTAAAATGTAGTTAAAGATATTTTGAAGAGAAATAAGATGAAAATTGAGTTATTTAGCTTTTTCTTCGAAATAAGTTGGGGGGGGGGGGGGCTCTGTCTTCTCGGTTCCTCAGCTTCAAGAACCACCGTCTGAACAAGGAATATACCGTAGAGCTGGCTATGCAGGTAACTAATCCAGGGACGTTATCTCAAGTGAAGGGCGCAATGTATATGGTTGTGTCAATAATTTTACTGACCCTACGATGCACTAGCTATGGTATAAACTTTTCAGCACTTAGTTTCCAATTGAAATTCGTTACACGCAATGTAAGAGACTAGTGCTCCAAGTGAAATAACTGTCTGAAACACTACACTGTTTTCCGTCTAAAACATCAAAATGAAACAAAACGTGAATTCGCACCAAAACGGTAAAATAGCGCTTGTTTGCAATGAAGTTTCCCTATCCTCAAAGATTATTAAAATATTAATCCATCGAGTACCTTGGAGAATGCTTCTTGGAGGAAAGTATCTAGTGCATCCAGGGTTCAACACTTCTCCCCTGAGAATTATCTATTGTTTGCGCTGCATCGATTTCCATTGTGTATAGCATTGTAAAAATATGGAGCGACGACGATGCCTTGTTTTTTTATTTTTTCATCCTTTATTTCGATTCCTCTCTGAGAATCAATTCCCATACATGTTGGGAGAATATTCTCTGCGAATATTGGAGTATCAAAAACAAAAATTAACATCACCAAAATTAACATAATAATTATTTTGTGTCACTAAAATCCATTTAAGGACAAAAACGCATTATATATTGTATTATTGGATTAAGTCTTAAAATAAAATTATTACTGCATAGGCCTAGCCTTACACGCAATGCGATTGTTATCGATGCGAACGGTACAAAGCAAAACCTCTAAAAATGCACATGGTAAAAAGTCAATAAAAATTGGGGGCGGTCTGCACAAAATTTGTTCATCATTCCTGATCGAACATGTCAAGATTGTGGAGAATGTTGTTAGTCGTTAGATATGTATACAACTACATTTCATATGTACCAATTGAAGGAGTGAAACACGCATGTAATACAAAGAACCTTAATATTCCTCATGCCCTTCAAGGTATGGCAACATATCCGCAAAGGGAATTTTACTTCAAAATCAAAGAGCAAGATTTTTCAGGGAGAAATCATTTGGCATTATGTCAGCATTTTTTACTTTCTCAACATATACCTCCTAAGAGTTGGGATGTTTTGGAGAAACTTGCCATTTTTATCTAACCAGACCTTTCATCAGAACTTTGTTAAGGAAGGTGAACCTGTAGACAGACCAGATTTAAACGTACCGCTATCATAATTGACGCAAATGATACAGGAAAGTTTGACCGAAGATCAGTCCCAGATCGCTGGATACTGCACTCTCCGTGCTTATTTTACCACAATATATATATATATATATATATATATATATATATATATATATATATATATATATATATATATATATATATATATATATATATATATATATATATATATATATATATATATATATATATATATATATATATATATATATATATATATACAACAAAGTAGGAGCAGATATACTATAAAATGCTAAAAGTCAATCTAAAAGTTAAAATGTCATATCTACAAGCTTGTTTCGTGAGGTTCATAAGAACGTCACTCTTCAGGATAAAACAACCTAAAAATCACAATCGAAGCAAACCTGAAAACTGTTAACTTCCTGGATATTTCTATGGACCTCAAAAGTGAAACATATCAACCATATATGAAACCAAATTCCATACCCCTTTACATCCACTGTGAAAGCAACCACCCACCGGCAATAGTAAAAAACATCCCAGCGAGCATTAATAAACGCCTGTCAGCAATATCCAACAATGGAGATACCTTTGATAAGGCCACAACACCATACCAAGAAGCCCTCACGAAGAGCAAATACAACCATAAGCTAAACTACAACCCAGCACCAGCCACAAACACCAACACTGAGAAAAGAAAAAGGAAGCGCAACATCACCTGGTATAACCCACCCTACAGTCACAATGTCAGCACAAATATTGGAAAGAAGTTTCTCCAACTGATTAACAAATGCTTCCCTCCCCACCATATTCTAAGCAAAATACTCAACCGGAACACACTCAAACTATACAGTTGTATGCCTAATATGGGACAAATAATATCTGGACATAACAAAGCTATCATACGAAATATGGACCAGGCACCAACCCCACCAAAGAATGGCAATTGCAGAGCTAAGGACACCTGCCCTCTACAAGGAAACTGCCTAACAACAGGGGTAATATACCAAGCCACAGTAACCCGCCATGATAACAACGACAGACAAACATACATAGGCCTAACAGAGAATACCTTCAAACAAAGATACAATGCACACAAAAGCAGCTTCAAGAACAGCAAAAACAGAAATGCTACTACACTAAGCCAATACATTTGGGGTCTAAATGACCAGAAAATCAATTATTCCACCAAATGGAGAATTGTGGGAAGAAGTAATCCCTACTCAAATTCGACCAAAACCCGTAATCTCTGCCTGAAAGAAAAATACTTCATTATCTACAAGCCAGACATAGCCAGTCTGAACAATAGAAATGAGCTAGGATCTGCTTGCAGACACAGAAAGAAATACCTATTGTGCAACTTTAATCCGGGCTAAATCTGAAATAAAAGGAGCTGACTCTGCCCTTCCAGCTCATACAATGTTTTATCCTGAAGAGTGATGTTCTTATGAACCTCACGAAACAAGCTTGTAGATATGACATTTTAACTCTTAGATTGACTTTTAGCACTTTATAGTATATATATATATATATATATATATATATATATATATATATATATATATATATATATATATATATATATATATATATATATATATATATATATATATATATATATATATATATATATATATATATATAACGCTGGATCCTACCTTAGGTCGACATCGACCTTAAGTCGACATATACATATTTCACATATTTGAATGTATCTGCACATACAGACACTAAAAAATTCAAATAAAATACCACCATAAACTTCAACAGCGCCAACAATAATATGTATGGTATAATTATTATGTATGACGTACGCACAAGTTATAATAAAATAAACAAAGTATTAAAGGTATTTTGCAATATTTACGTGTTAACTTAATGTACATTTTTAGACAACGCAAGATATAACACCCCTTTTTTCACGTGCAAATCTACATACTATACATTGTGTTTATTACGTCTATATACAGACACAATAAAGAGGGAGCCATGAAGGTATTATACATGCACTTATTTCATTAAGAATGTATGCAGAAGGGGTTGAAATCGTGAACCAAACATTAGGTCGACACGAAAATGTTGACCTATCGTAATTGTCGACCTAATGTACATTTTTAGACGAAGGAATGTCGACCAAAGGTAGGATCCAGGTAAATATATATATATATATATATATATATGGGAAATATTATCTCTCAAAAAGAAAGTAGTATCCACAATATACTTCAAGAGAACCTTCTAGTCCGCCCCCACTTTTGGTCGACGGCCAGCACACACCAAAACTCTACAAAGTCAGTTACGTAAGAGCTGTCAAAGTTGTTTGTTTGTTTATTTTATTTAGTTGTTTTTTTACTTCGTATGAGAAGTTCTTTAACTTTGTCCACATCCAAAATAAAAACCTCAGAATTCACTGAGACCTTATGAGCACTCCGTGGCAGGTAGGTGCGTGTGTGAAATTCAGAGTAGCAACGAAACTATAATAGTATATATACATCGTCGTTCGACGTTGTGAAGCGAATTCTCGTGTACAATCAAAGTTCCCTTTCAATTTTCAACAACAAAGACTTCACAGCCAAAAGATAAGATATATCTTTTTACTATTGTCGACCACCAACTTCTACGTAGAATTGACTGGTATGCTGGTGCATATTTGAAGCTTTCCTGTAAATTTTCACCAAGAAATTTGAACTCTTCTTATCTAATTTTTTATCTTCCTTTACACACAATCTACCCGCAATTAGTACAAATTTTATGCGTTTTGTGCCACCAAGCTGCGAAATTCGACATGCCTTGGAAGTTTTCCAGTGCCTCGCGCTGTTAGCCTGTAGTCTTCAAACGTGTGTTGTATATGTAATATTGTACAATAGTGTTGCATTCAAATTAGTCATTATTTACTTGTATCACTCAGATTGCAGACTTTAAAATGGAACCTATGTGCTTGGTGCTCAGCATAAGCAATGGGTAGGGAAAACCAACCAGAGAACCACAATTAGAAAAAAAGGTCGGTCGGCCCGACTTAAACAAACTTGTTAGAAACTGAGAAATTGAGCCATAAAACTCCATCTAAACTAACTTAGACTGAAGCATGTTTCGTAACTTGTAATGTGAAGTGACCGTCAACGTTAATATGATACGGGCAGGGAGTTGATACGGGCTACATAACCGTAGTTGCCACTGTAAACACAAACGAGACAAGCAGTGTCTGAATTGACTAAATCGCGTTAGTAAACATCATCGACTAATATTTGACTAATATTTGACCCAGTTGAATTAGTTTCTTACAAATGTTAAGCCTCCTTGAGTAGGTTTTGACTTACATGCTTACTACGAAATTAGTCAGGTGTCATCTCGAACTAGTCAAATATGAGTGACTAACCGCGTAGTTAGTCAAATCACACGCCACTTGACTAATTTATCTTTACAGTGTGGTCGAATTCTCTTCTCAATTTTCAAAAGGAAGGCAAAGCTCTGCAAGTTTATTCTAATACATTTTTTTGTCATTTAAAGACGGGGCCCAACCCTCATTTCTCCAGCCAATCAATCTGAATTTTACATATGAAGGGAGAAAGTTTAACTCAGTCCGAACTATTGGATCATATAGAGTGTAAAATTGTAGACCCTCAACCCGAATTAAATGACACACAGGACGAACAGATCCGAAGCCAGTTGGCAAAGGGGGGGGGGGGGGGCGGAGGGGATGATACGGTCAAGAAAAAATATGTTCTTGTTTGTGGGTAAAATTAGCGCAACGTAATCCAATATTCTTATTCCATGCAAAAATTATCCTTGGTTCTGGAAATATTGACCCCCGCGGTACGCCTATGCTACTGTAAGAGTAGACCCGCAGAACTGCACGTGAAACTAATTAAGTAAGCATAATACATATACTTGTAGCCTACAACACGCGGTTCTCATTTACACATTTTGGCACTTAAACGCCGTCAACTCTTACCCCAAACTACAATATTTGTAGTACAAAGAGGTTCTCGGTGGGCGCAGCTCTGATTGACAGCAAGTTCAAAAATGCAGAGTACTTTCAGTTGTACCGCGTATTACAACACACGTTCTGCACGGAGATTTATTTGATTACACCAGGGAGGTGTGATTAGATCTAGTTACGCCTCCCTGATTACACATTGTAGTCTTGTAGTATACAGTGCTTACCTTGCTTGTAACCCGTGATTATCCCCAGTTGACTAGGAAAAACAGAATATTCCCACTTGACTGGTATAATGCGCATGTCCCAATAGGCACCAGAAACGCGTATGTGTGTGTGTGTGTTTGGGGAGGTGGTCTTATCAAGTAAGTTGGTTGATATAATTTGAACTGTTTGGAGTGAGAGGGTAAGGTCTTTAATAAATACCAATCGTTTCTCGGCCCTTTTGACTGAAATCACATCCGCACTGTTCAGCCAGCCAGGCTAGAAAGACGCCAGGTGCACGGCAAGACCGACTTACGACGTACTGAGGTAAGTAGTTCAGGGGACATCCCTATTCTGACATTTCTGTGTTCCGACGTCCCTGTGTTCCGACAATGACGTTTTTGGTACCGACAAAGTGTACTTTGGCGCCGACAATAATGTACTTTGGCGCCGATGAAAACGTACTTTGGCACCGAAAAAGTATACTTTGGCGCCGTTTTGTCGGTTCATTGAGACTTCGGAACATAGATATGTCGGAACATAGAGATGTTACCGGTAGTTCAAAGGTTGGTCACATCAGGGAGGTGTGATTACACCTCCCTGGTCACATTTAGTCTGACGGTCTGAACGTATCTTCCTGATACAGGACTCATTCGGGAGCAACGTTTGGTTTTCGCCAAACCGAAGGGAGCAAGGGATTTTAAAAGATCTTTTCTTAAGAATTGTGTTCGTATTCGTGTTCGTATCAATGCGAACCATATCCCTTCATATTGTAGCACGAACAACTGTATGTCGCTGTGTTTCAGGAAGTTGGTATTTGATAAAAAAAAAACACCCTCGTGTCTCTGCCTACCATTTGTATCTATCACCAGGGTAGTGATATTAATACCTTTCTGTACTCACACTGCCGATCTAGTGCGGTGGCCTCTCGGAAGGGGGGGGGGGCGTACTTCGACCTACAGCACCCTCATCCCAAAATGAAATTTAAGGGAATAAATGCACCAGCACACCGTTTTGTGTGACCGAAGAAGAATCCACTTTTGTCAGTCGATAAAGGGGTATGTCACTGAACATGTCTCAAAACTATCCACTTTATGAGGCGCTTCCCGCGTTTCTAGACCATTGGGAACTTATTCTAACATTATACTTATAAATTCCCTCGTAAGAGTCTTGAAATTTCTTTTTTCTTTCCTTTTTAAATGATTATAAGTCTCCTCATATATATCAAAAACCTACCGAAACCGTTAGTTTGATTCTAACTTGTAACTGTTAAAATTGGTAATTTCACTGACGTTTAAAGCCCCTCTACTTTCTGGACAGCTGGGCAAAACTGTAAAGCATAGCTGCTGAGAAGCAGCTGACGAACGTCGTGATGACCGTTGGGTTTTTTGCCGGGCAGAGGGAGTGGGTAACTAATTATGACGTCACGTGAAAGCACCCTAAAGCAACATGTTTTCCAATAAATAAAGGACGAGCAAGCCTCGGTCTATCCCTCCATATCACATTAGTCCGGTTTCTGGTGATTTCTGGGGGTAGAGCCTGCGTCAAAGTTAAGGGTCGGAAGTAGAGCAAGAGTCGTAAGTCGAGCAAAACTGACTTATCTGCCTTGAAGTAACTGTTCGTTACACTATCAAGCAGAGTGAAAGCAGGCAACGAATAATGAACGATAAGCCGTGTTCCCATTTGATCCAGGGAGGTGGATCTTGATCTAGCGAGGTGGATCAAACACTAATGGGAACGCAGATCAACAACACTCACTCAAGATCAAGATCCACCGATTTTGATCGACCGTTCGGGGTAGATCAGATCCACCGCGCTGGATCAAAGTTTGTAATGGGAACACATCGGTAGATCAAGTGACCCTGGATCTCCGGTTACACTCATGTATGTTTTTGTGATATATCGATACGAAATGCACGGCAGGCCGACTTGTAAACATTGGTGACCTTTTCGCGCTTGCGCAATGTGTTCATTAAACACGTTTGATCTACCGCGCTCACTCAAATGGGAACGCGGATCTCGATCAAGGTAACTGATGTTGATCCACCTCGGTAGATCAAGATCCACCTCCCTGGATCAAATGGGAACACGGCTATAGATCTCTGTTAAAAGATCATTATGCCCCCATGAACACGGGAAATGCATTATCAATAGACAATCCCGGTCAGTCAAGTGATGCCCTGATTTTAGTAGGACATAACTGGTGTCTATTACCTTAAGCAGTTAAGTCTTTCAATTTCCTTGTTATCCCTTGTCATGGATAGTTGTACACTGAATTGTATTTTGATTCTCTCAATTTCACTGAATATGGAGGCTTTAAATTTCATGTTGACTAAAAATGAAGATTTAAGGCCGATAGACCCCACTAATGGCTGCCTACACTGGTCACTAAACACTAGTGTTGATCGGATTCTTCTATAGCTGCGAATGCGAACTTTTTTGAAAAACGATATTAATAAAATCTATTATTTTTGCGAAATATCCATCATTAAACTGTTCATTACAATAAAATTAAATGAACGCGTCCTTTGATTGATCGTTATTCAAGAATACCTGTCTGAAAATGTCTATAAAGAAAAAAAAAGAAAAAAAGGAAAAAAAATATTGCTTAAAGTTTAAAAACTATTTGAAGAGGCATCCTGCAAGTCTTGCCACATTAATCGATGACACACATGGTAAAAGGCCTACGAATGATATAAGAATGGATGACAGGTGAAACATTTGAAATGAGTTCGAAGGGGCCTGGGCTATAATAGGCTGGTGAGGGGAAGCTGTCAGGAAAACAAGGGAAACTAGTGGAAGATGAGCAGATGAGGAAATTGGCACATTTTCCCTGTAATAATAAAGTGCGTTCATGTTACGGTAACAATTGGGGAACCACTTCCACTCTCAGCCAAAAATCAACTGTGTTCCAGTGCAACTCTCACTTTTGAGTCGTCAGCTGCTCAGGGGTTGCGCCACCGGGGGGGGGGGATGGGCATGCCCCCACGTCGGGGGAGTACTTCCCCCTTCCCCGTCGGGATAGGTCGGTGGTTTCATCGGGAGGCCTAAAAATTAAAAAAAAATCCGTAAGGACGGAAATTACTCGATGGGTGACCTTGAACATATTTCTCCTTCAATAACACTATTTTAATACATATAGGAATTGATTTTCAATTACTTCTTTTAGCTCATAGTTCATATAGCTCTGTTAAAACTCATTACATTTACCTTTTCCCCATCTTAAATCCGTTCGCGCAAGGTCACCCATAACCAAGAGTTGTGTTAAGGACCTGGAAATTTCACGTGCAGACGTAACCAAGGGTGGCACCAGCGGGGAAACAGGGGCCATGCCCCGTCGGGGAAGGCTTCCCTTTCCCTGTCGTTGAGAAGATCCAGTTTTGTCGGGGAGCCTTCATCTAAAGGCCCACGATTAAAAGGGTAAGCCCGGTAAACGTTAGTCCCCGGACGAGCTTCTTGATTTTGCTTTACTAGTTTCCCTCACAAAACGGACAAGAAATTGTTCAGGTGAACGCAGTGCCCGAATGGTTTGCCATCTGTCCTGCCCCAACAGCCGAATTCGAGCAACGGTAATGACAATCGGCCAGGCCGTTTTCAGTTATAAATAATGATGAACAGAAGTGTGAGAATGTCTCATGACAAGTCTGACTGAAAATTCATTTGAAGCCACCTCTTTGTTACGTCGGCGGAAAGTAAAATCATTTATTGTCGAGAGTTCGGATAGTCAGATAGAAAAAAAAAAAACATAAAGTTAGTGGACCTCGCAATTGAACACCACCAGGAGTCTCAAAAGAGTAAAAAATTGGTATGTTTTTAATTCGGTTACATAGGTTTCCCCGAGAAAAAGACAAGGCCATTTCATTTAATTGTAGTGGTACCTTTTATCTGGTCTTTTTTATCACATGGCAAGTTGGGTTTTTTCTATTGAAGTGAAAATTTACAAGTCTGGAAAATGCCATTTCCGGCTGTCTGAGGGTAAGATTTTTTTAAAATTTTCTCTACGTTCCGCGCCAAGTTATCATGGCGCTCCGCTTTGATAGTGTTTTGAACAGATTACTCAGCAGAACAATGCATGCTTGCAAATTATCCTTCGTTTGAGGGAAATATGAAGTGAAAACTTTAAAGCGGATAAAGCTGAAAATAAAGACTCTTTGTTTCTGGTTACGAGCCTGGGAAATCTCATTTCCAGCTGTCTGTGGTTTTCAATTTTTCAAAAATATCTGTGCACTTTTCAGTTAGTTTTTCGGGCAGGATCACACTTTTTAAGCCTCCTACCAAACTGAAACACTCCCGTACGCATATGTCAATATACAAAGTATAAAACTTGAAATATATTGAAAGCCAAACTTTTACCGCGAGGAAAATTCCGAGGGCCTGAGGCTCCATTATGTAATTCTGTCATAAAATTACAGTTCCACCAGCAAAACCTTCAGTTTCTCTAATATTTGTTAAAAATGATAAACTTTTTCATTTTCGATGGATACTCCGTAAAATAAAACATCCAATTAACGCTCTAAATCACTCCTACAATTGCCCTTGACAGGCATATCATTAAATAAAAATCCAAACGTTTCGTTGAAACCTTACCCAAAAGGCAAATTGTTTCATGACATTCAAAAATTTCTGTTTATTTCTAAATCTTCGTTCAAAAAGGGGAAGAATTTTCCGCGCACATTTCCAGTTTCGTCTTAAAGCCTTAGTAGCTAGGCCTTGTACGATGAAATGCGTAACCCCAAAAGAGTTTCAGCTGTAGCCTGTGTAAGGTTTATTATTTTTATGAAGGACAGATTCTTAATTAAACACCCTAACTTTTTAATGGTCCTTAAAAAAGCATTTTTTTATAAAAATAAATTTTCTTCTAAACAAACTCCAGATTTTAAAACATTTGTTGAAAAAAGCCAAAAATTTCGGCGCGCTACGCGCGCCTCATATTCTGCCAAGTCACGTCCCACTGGTACTTAATCATCCCCTTTGTCGGGGACTCGAAATGCTGGCCCCCTGTCGGGCAAATCCTGGCGCCACCCCTGCAGCTTCTGCATGCTCTGCTAGCCACACCGAATCCATATGCCCGTCACAAGGGGTGGGGGGGGGGGGCTGTAACGTATATAGAGTGGTATGGCATTAATGTCTAATGAGTAATTCCTCCAAGTTGAAAAACTTATATACACTGGTCAGATGGGTAATAGTCACCTCAAAATGTAAATATCAGTTGGTGAAACTGTGAATGCACCTCCACGGACGGAATCGTTGTGTATAGATTTCAGTTAACCAGGTAAATGATCTCACCGGCCGTCATGGCTGGACCTCGGGAGGTCGTGCATAAATGCGCAACTTTTGGGGTGAGAAGGGAGGGGGTTGTGGGTGCAAAAACTTCAGTATAGGTACTGATTATTTTCAAAGCCGATTGCAATCCTCACAATAGCCTATTGTGGCTGTAAATGTAACTGATTATAATTTTTCCAATTTTCGACATATGGGGGGGGGGGTCTCATATTCATTTTCAGACAAAATTTTATGACACCCTTGACAAAATTTGAGATCCTGTTTTCGGGTCACCTCACCCTTGCCATCGGGCGGACGAACCTTTTTCATCCAGCTCATCGCTACGAAAAAATCAATCGGAAGGGCGGCAGCCTAAAGGGGATCGTCGCCACAGAGGCGCTATGCAGGCTACACCGACCACTGAGACGGCAGTCTCTGGCTGGCATGACCGTCACAGGTCTGTTTGTCGCCAAGCCTCGTTGGTTTTCTCTCGGCGACTGAACAACTACGCAAGTTGTATCTATAAAAGGGGGAGTGTGGGTAGGGAGAACGATGAGTTTTTGTAACTTGGGACCGAATGGATTGTAGAAACAGCTGGATTGGTATTGGGGATCAGCGATACCACGATTAGTCCATGTCCACATAAACTTTGTCCTCAAACTTTTTATTAGTAAGGTCTTTAATAACGAGCCATCTGGCGAATGGTGGTCCTTTCCAAGGAAATCTTCCATCATTATCAGAATTGTCCACTCAGACCTCAAAATTCTTATCACCTACTTTCGCTGCCGTCGCCATCCAACGCAGGCGCAAAGTTTTCTGTGACGTCACTGGCAATTTCTCTACTAGTTAACATTCCGATTTTTACCGCTTGACCGTACCAGTTTAGTTGTTGAATGTCACCCGCCTTCAGAGAACATTAATTTGTTTCTGGCTTCAAAATCCTGCCATATTCCAATAGGAGGAATTCGATCTGCAAATTGACCAACAATAATTAAACATAGGCTACGTAGGCTATGGCCAGTAAAGTAAATGGTCATAAACTATCGACAATGTCTAATTAAACATTTCATTTTTTGAGTGACCATCGATCGGCCGGCGTTCCCTCATCGCTGGAAAGTTAACAACATATCGAAATGTTTGTTTTATTATTATTTCTATTAACTACCTGGTAACTAAAAGACAAACATGTAAAATCTTCCGGCCGGTCACTACCGACCGGCAAAAAAAAAAAAAAAAAAAAAAACCATGCATCTTAATTGCAAAAACAAATATTGCGATCTCACTTTTAATTTGTAATTTGTTCCCTGCTTGACGGCTGTCTAACCACGACAGTTGAACCGTAGAGGCTTAGTTCGTTCAAATCGATATTCAAATGTAGGTTGCATCGAACGGGAAGAGAGAGACGCCTTTTAAGGCTGTAGAGTTACATAACCGACATATAAGTACTGATACCAGTGACACGAGCCAGAAGGAGTTAGCCCTTTTTGTCTAATATCGACCGGGCAACGTTTTGCCAAACCTCTTGCCCACATAACAACAAGGAAAGTATGAGGATCGATTAGTGACTTGAATTCTCACAAAGAGCAGCACGCGAGAGGGGTAGAGATGGACCCGTAATGGTGTTGTTCAAAACATCCTTTATACTAGCAAGGGTAAAACAACACACAGTTTTGTATAGAAAGCTCATCGTACTGACAATTACTGCCTCGTGTACTTTTTCAGTTCGTGTTTACTTGCAAATCTTTCTGGTTGACTTTGGTCAATCTTTCAGTGAAACTAGAAGCAAACTTAATTTAATGGTCAAATATTTTCTTTGTTTTATTTGTTTGAACTTCTCACGAAGTTAAAAGCCATCCATTTGTATATTTATTTTTCATCCGTGTCTTAACAATGTAAACGCCTGGTCGTAAAGACTTCTGTAATCATCAAAGACTTTTTAGACCTACTTATGAAAATCCGGTGTTAAATGATGAAGGCATGATTCTGAAGATATTATTTGTAAGCCTAGTACTCCCCGTGGAAGTGGAAACAGATAAGGTAACCTCGGCCAATGGGATTTTGTGAGTCAGTTAAGAAAGACAAGAGTTGGAAACTACTTCTGCATGTTTTCAAGGAACGAAAACAATTTTTTCTAAGTTTTGTTCCAACAAGCTCCTGGCTCAGACCCACAATTACACCAGTAACCATCTTCTAACACATGCATTGACAGTTCATGTGACTATGGGCCCTTAGCCCTCGGAGCGAACAAAGTCTTTTTGTTCAACTCATAGCTACGAACCCACCCTCACCACCACCACAAAAAAAAAAAAAAAAAAAAAAAAAAAAAAAACGCTGCACGTGGACTGCAGGTGATGTGTTAGATTCGAGATCACTGTTCATGCTACTAGTGACAATAAACCACAATCATAAAGGATTGTATTTTCAAGGACAAGAACAATCTTTACGCAAGGCTTTGAAACAACAGCTAATTCTCACTACCAATATCTTCTTTTTTGTCTTTTACACTTTTCTGTTAAATTTCGGGAATTAAATATTGTTTTTCCAGTGTAAAGCAATGCGTTACATCCCAAAACAATTCAGTGAGAAAAATGTTTCTTACGAACCATAGAATAAGACAGATTACTAGAACATCACAATTTGTTTCTTTTTTGACGGGGAGGGAAGGGGGATGCTCTTTCCTTTCCACACCGAAGAAGAAAATTATTCAACGAACAGAAATTGTATTTTTCTTGATTCCGATACATGAAAAGTTAGTGCTGGGGTCAAACAGCTTCGGCGCAGATCAGAATCCGTTTCCCTAACCTCTTTCAGGCTTCAAAGACTGAAGAAATTCAAAGTTCATCACATAGACACAAGGACGGTCGATCGCCGGATGTCTCATTCTAGGCATGAGATACTAACTGATACAACCAACAGACCTGGAAATAAAATGAAATTTTGAAAGGGGAAGTGTGAACAATCTGGGTTTAATTTTAATGTAGCCCGTCGTTTCCGTAAAAGTTAAAGACGTTTCAAATATGTAATCGAAAAGTTGTGATAAACACTAGGCTGAGGGGAGGGGAAATAATAGAAGTGATCTTTGTGGAAACAATATAAGCCAATCGCGTATTAACTGGAAGAAAAAAATACTTACGAATTTTGATTTGTCGAATTCGATCTAAAGGGGAAAAAGCAGGTTTCGGGTTAGCTGAACTGTGACGTCACAACAGTTCCGCCCGGTGGTCTTTAGTCATTGGTGCATATCATATATGCAGTGAACCATTACAGGGAATGACCGCTGTTTAGTAAACCGGGGAGTTGTAACAGAACCTTAACGCAATTAATTTGCAAGATTTCAGTTTCTATAAACACTGAATTTGAAGTGAATAGGCCTATATTATGAATTGCAAACCGTGAAATCAAACATTTACCCGTTTTTACTGGGTTGATTTCAATGACCGGGTTATGTTAGATAACCATCTCGTCGCATTCTCGCTTCTGACCATCGGTCTGGTATTTACGGAACCCATTTTTAGCTCTCTTGCCAATTGTTGGCACAGCATCTCTTCCCTTTTTTGGTTCTAACAAGGTGTAAAATATTTTACGAGGTGTTTGTACTCATCCAGGGCAGGATGAGCCCATACTACGACTAGTTCAGTGGTAGTTAGACAACTCGAATGTGTTACACGAGAGAACAGCGACGGACAGTTCCCTGATTACATACACTGTAAAACATCTACTGGAGTCAACTGGGGCACAGACTAGAATTTTGTCTACTATTTGAAAAGATTTGTTCAAAAATTGACTGGAAATGACTCAAAAATGAAACTTTACTTTTCATTTATAAGCCGAATCCAGTCAAAGATTCTGCAAGATTTCGGTTTCGCCGGTACCCCTAATGATAAGGTTCTATTTAAATGTGACTGGGATATTTTAGAGCGTAGAGTCGACTTTATATTAAAAAAGTAAAGTATACATAAGATAAAGTTCAAATACGGTAGGCCTGAAGTTCCCCTCCACCGGCCTTCGGTCGGCTCTTACGGCAATATGCGGAAAATACCGTGGGCGTATTCTACAACCCCGGCCCCAGCCAACAGGTGTATACAACAATGGGAGACGTTTGCCATCAGAGACAAGCGAGTCATCGCATGTGTCCAAGTTTGGAATGAGTTATCAAAAGTCATTTCCCTTAAGCTATTCCTTCCTTGTCAGCTGACTATTTAAATGAGAGAAAAACCGAAATTTTGAAGGAAAACATGTTTTAACAAAATTCAGTTAGAAAAGTGGGGGAGGGGTTTAGCATATAGTTGCAGATAAATCATTCCATTCCCACCAACAGACCTATTGAAAAAAAAAAAAAAAAACAACTAAGTTTCAAAATGGTGGTTTGCGGCAATTATTGAGGCAAAATTTCCTGAGTTTTCATACTTTCACTATTTTTCTTTCATTCTAAGGAGAGTGCTGTTGAATATTAAACTGGTTGTTCTAAATATTTCTCACTGAAAAAGGAATATCATCCAAATAAGGGTACGGTGATATTAAGAAAATAGCGAATCATCCAGAAATTGTGTCAGTACGAACAAGGAACGATAACACACAAGAGTTTTTTCCTTCAGTATTGAAATCTTATTATGGAAAAAATACGACTATATTTGCAAGCTCTATAATATTTTTTACAGACCAAGATATGAAGACGCTGTTTGCTGTTTGGTGTATAGTTTTATGGAGTTTACTCCCGTTTTTGACTTTCCACATTAACAGGGGACCTTTTCTCAAACTTCCGTTAAAAGTCTAATGCGCTCACCTCAAACAGTTCCATTTCTCCCAGCCCTCTGACTTAAGCTCCTCCCACATCTATCTCGGATGAGGAGGAATTTTTTCGAGGCACTCAAATTATTGCTCCAGGTTGCCATATACAAGACCCAAGTGGGTAATATTAAAACACTCTTAGTACGGTACATGCTGTGTAATAAGAGCTTTGCCACTATGCATTTTTGACAAGCTGTCAATCAAAGAGCTGTGCCAATGAAGAATTTATGTGGACTACTACAAAATTTGAAGTTTGAGGTGAGAAGGTTAGCCCTTTAATTAATTCATTATGTACTTAACATAAATCGCATCCTTCTCTGAAGTCAATTGGCTAATGCATGATCTGTGTTTGAAAGTAAAAAATGTTGTTTTCGTCGACTTGGTATTTGTAATCCCATAAATTTTTACTTTGGCATGAGTTTTTATGGTCCCGTCAACATTATACTGTTGCATTTGTATGAGAAAGTTGGGGTCTTAAGGTGTTACCTAACTCCAGACTTCGTTGTAAGCGATAACACATGTATCTCCGAAATGGGATGTATCAAGGGCGCTGGCCTAACATAAATTATGAAGTGAATATTCTTCACATTTCATAATAATAACATTAGGATTACAAGCAGTGTACAAATTGAATGTCTTGATTTTCTTTTCTCTGATCTATTTTATTGCCAGATTTTCAGCTCCCTAAGGTGACTGTGAGTCTGTGAAATATTATTTCTTGTTAGGAAGGTCAAATATCGGGCATTTGTAATAACTATAGCGCCGTCGGATGACAGTTAAGAGTATTTTCAACTTTTGATCCGGTCTAGGGAATTCCATTTGGTATTTCATTCACAAGGAAAGTCTGGTAGTCTACCAAGCTGACATCATATCACATACCTTTGAGCATCCCATCTGTTCTGTAACCTGAAATTTAATTGCCCAAGTCAAGAATTTGTAGTGCTCATTCACATGGACAGAAATTAAAACTAGCAGTGGCGTCGATCAGGGGAGGGACAGGGGCAGTGGCGTCACCAAAGAGGGGGCAGGGGGCACGTGCCCTCCTCAAAACCGTGTGCCCCCAAATGAGATTTCAGATTTTCAAAAAAAAGATAGGCCTATGTCGTCTTTAGTCAGAGTGTGACTATGAAGATTTTTAAGAATCGATTCTTCTTTTTACAAGGAAAGGCAATAGTTTTCACATTTTTCAACCGAAAATATCGCAAAAACACCTGGAAATTGCCTTTTCCGGCTGTCTGAGGGGTTGCGTTTTTCAAAAAACTTCCGAAATCGCCAACCGAAGGTGGCGCACAGCTCAGGTAATTGTTCAAGCAGGATTAGACCTAAATTTTTCCTTAAGAGGATCACATTTAATTGCCCATCGACTGCTTTCTCTTTCTCTTTCAAGTCCAGCTCTCCTTCTTCAAAATGTCGGCCGGATCCGCTCTTGAAAGTTGTTTCACATGTTTTGTTACCAATAAAATCTTACTTGAAACTGCCGTGGAAGTAATTTTTAGACCAGTGTAAAAACAATAGAATGACCCGTAAAATACGACCTTAATACCTCATAAACCCCTTAAAACACACAAGCTTCCGGGCTTTGCCCTCTGAACCCCTACCGAGACTAACATTAAACTGCCCATCAACTTCTTTCTCAATAGTTCATCTCTCCCGTTTCAAGATGTTAGCGGGATCTGCTCTTGGTAGTTGAATCACTGTTTTTTTTTTACCAAAAGTCTTACTCTAAGTTACTATGGAGGTATCTTTAGACCAGTGATAAGTCAGCAGAAGAAAACTTAAATAGCGGCTTTAATAGAACCTCACAAACACGCTAAAACCCAGGGACTTCAGGGGCTTCGCCCCTGGACCCCACCCGCTGAGCCTCGCGCTTTCCGCTCGGTTGCGCCATGAGTAGGGTACCCCCTGCAAAACTGATTCCCCCCTCCCAGTGTCCCCTAGACTGAAAAATCTGGTGACGCCACTGGGTAGGGGACAGTCGTCACCCCAATGAAAATATTAGGAGGGGACTTATCCTTTTGCCCATCAATAATTCAGATGGATTAAAGAAAAAAAAGCCCAACAGGCAGAATAACAAAATATAACATTGTGGTATATCAATGACTGTATGCCTTCCAGAAAACGTCAATTTGAATGTATGTACATGTCAATATTCACGTATATGTGCGTTTGTTTGTGGGTGTATAGCTCGCGTTCGAATGGGTGGATTGCTTTTAGACAATTTCAGTTGCAGTGCATAATCCTGGGTTCGACCGGCTGCAAAATTTTTTCACCTCTTAATCCTCAAACCAGATCATCGCCCTTGAAAACTGCCAGCTGAATTGGGAGGACCCAAGTGGAGGCTAACCAAATGTTTGGATTGCTAGTCTAAGTGGCCCATAGAACGAAAAGTTGAGGATAATCGTTTGGTATATCCTGTTAAAATTTCATCATACCAGTAAAGGCCTATATTAAAGATAAGTGCTTCTACCGAAGAGCCGTTCTTTAACCGTTGCCTTAGTTTAATGAGAAAAATGATGTCACTTGACCCACGGGAACCAATCATGAGACAAGAGTTGGCCTAGGCTAGTACACATTAATCCAAATTGGAGAGACTTTATTTCCCCCTTTATGATCTTTTTGCGCATTGCTCATGCAACATATATTGATCCCCCATTGTATTTGGCCAATACGAATGGTATATTTCATGTCGATGAAAGAATTCTGTCAGACTTACAGCAAATTCGATGAAAGATATTGAAACGGAGTTACCCTTTAATGTTTGGTTGGTCATGAATATTCCTTTTATAGGGTCAGGCACATATTTAATTGTCATTTAAATTGTTCAAGTGTTTCATATAAATATTGTTGTACTGCATTTTGATGGTAAATTGCATCACCTTCCCTCACCAAAACTCCTGTTGTACAAAGTAAATGGCTTAGTAGGAAAACCCTTCCCTACCAGCACACCATATTGGGTCCCGATTGGGGCCAAATTGGGCTCCCGATTGGGGCCCGATCAGTTTTGTCAGTGGGCTTTCATTAGGCCCCAATTGGGAAAACTTAGCCCAATTAAGCCCACTGGGTACCAAATTGGCCCCAAAGAGTTTACAGCATCGCTCCCATCTTTCTGGCAAGCCCAGTTGGGGCCCAATTGGGACCTGATGACAAAACTAACCTCAGCCCAAGCCCAACTAAGCCCAAGCTTCCCAAGTAAAAACCCACTTGGGGCCCAACCGGGCTTGCTTGCTTGCTATCCCATTATAATGGCATATGTACACTATATGATATTTATTTAAAGGTCAAGAGCAGTCCCCGAACTTGAAGTAGAGTAGTAGACTGTCCTGTTTCATGATTGGCCATTGAGAGTCATGTGACCACACATTTTTCTCCTCGAATGTAACATTTACGAGGATTAATTGCTTTGATTACCTTGAATATGCAATACTGAAGTCCTAAAATATAGCACAAGATACTTTAAAGAGAAAAAAGAAGAAAACTTTGAGATTTCACTTTTATTTCAAAAATACATTTGAAGGACTTCTCGACCTTTAAACGCTCATTCATGCCGTTTTCCTTACTTCATTATTATTTTACGGGGAATAGCTCTACTACCGTAATCTCCCAGAAGGTTAACTTGACTCACAGAGTTTCCTTGTTTGCCCAGGCAAATAAAGGTCATTCATGAGTACCCATTAAAATTTTTGTTTAATATGTGTCTTTCTTTACCTTGCACGAGTGGCACGTGACAATATCATTCTGGTACATCATGGCCCGGGTATGTATGCCTTCACACGTAGGCTTTTTTGGGATCATTCTTAAAAATCACATAAAACTACCGATAATGTCCCCTGTGCTCTTAGGTACTTTCTTATGCAAACTCTTGCGTGGACTAATTCAATGTTCTCCCAAGGTTCGACGTTCCCCGTTTTCGTATGTGTCAATGATGTTATGGTGATCACAAGGTTAGTTATTCCCCAGGTTCAATGCTCCCGAATCTTGGGAACACTCGCGCGTCTGGGAACATCGAACCCCGGGAATAACTAACCTTGTAATTACAATTTCACCATTGAGATATAGGAAAACGGGGAACAACGAACCTTGGGAACATCGAACCCGGGGAACATCGGGTAGACCCCATTTGCAGAATCGTTAAATATGTACTTCACTTTCTTTCGCACCAATGGGTCCCACATTTGATTTGTTCGTTAGCTTTTCAATGCACATTGAAGCCAATCAGATCGGCTTCATGTGAAGTCGTCAGTGTTTGATTGGTTTGGTAAATTCTTCACTGATCCAATTTTCGGGGTAATGCAGGCGCGTAGCCAGGGTTGTGTCACGGGTAGGGTTTTGGTGTCATGGGGGAGGGTTGGGGTTGGGGCACGACATGAGGGAAAAGTCTTAGGATAGAGAAAAAACGCCATTGTAGGTATTTTGGGGGTGGTTCTAACCCCCCAAAACCACCCCCGTGGCTAGGCCACTTGAGTTATGTATAGGGTAGAGTTTTCACCCACTCCAAGAGCAATCTACAGATTTCTCATCTGGACTGATCTTTTATTTTTAAAAAAAAAAAAGAATTTAAATTATTGCCACCCGAAATGAAGTTGTAATTCATAGACCACACACTTAGTATCCCAGGATTTCACTCAAAAGGGGGTTATGCAGTTTGTTGCCTGATTACCGGCCTGACGGAGGGCCTACGAGTGTGTTGAAAATTTTCGAAAAAGTAAGTGTCCTTATAGATTATGCAATCTGCTACCTCCTTGGTGAATAAATTTGTGTTTTTTTTACGTATTCTTAGTCTACTCGAAACTAAAACAGTTTGCATGATGAGGGACATGACCCAAATGGCCCCGTGACTACGCTGCTGACATTAAAAATGCGTTTTCACACACTCTTAAAAACAAAAGATTGCACTTAATCACTCTCCAAAACAGTAAAAGGTGTGAATTTACTTCACTAGAGTGGCGATTCACTCCAAAAGGTGTGACATGAAATTTACTCCAAGAGAGTAAAATTCACTCCAAGAAGAGTGAAAATTCACGTTTCAACGAGCCTCCTATGGGCCAATCCTTTTTAAGAGAGGTCCCTTCCGGCACTCCATCAAGAGTGAAACTCGGCTCTCTTGGAGTAAACTTTCACTTTCGTAATGAGTGAAATTTCACTCTATCATTTTTTAGAGTGTAATGATTTCTATCTTGACATTCTGGTAACTTCATGGATTTTTGCTTGTATAGTCAAAACAGTAATGCAGTACGTCCATGTTTTAAATCCTGTAATAAGGCATTTTGCCACAAAATACCAACGACCAAGGGTAGGAGCGTAGCCAGGATTGTGTCATGGGGAGGGAAATGAGGGAAAAGTCTAGGATAGAGAGAAAAACCCGCTATTTTAGGTGTTTTTGCAATGCAAGGTTGGGTCATGGGGGGTTCTGAACCCCCGAGATCACGCCGAGGTTACGGCACTGAACTGACCAAGGGTTTATGACAAAAACACAAACGAAGCGAGACTATCCTTTTCCTCAAACTTCTTTCGCAAACCAAGGTCGCTTGCCTGTATTGCTAGCCAAAAAGTGAAACATCTCTCCAAACGGAGTCACTGCTCTCACAAAACGAAAACCTTTTACACCAGACCAAACGAATATATGTCATACTACTCGTAAACCTTAGGTCGACTACATTTCAATTTGCTTCTGGTCAATAGTTTTATACTGATGTCAAGTTAAAATAGAAAAGTATTTACGAAAAAGTAACCTTAAAATTATATTTTGTTAGAGTAATTGTCTTTTTTAAGTTGGGTCACTAACTTGGATAAGAGGTCTTCTAATTTCTAGTGTCCTTAATATGTTTTTGTTTTCACATATGTTCTTATTCACTTGGTTTTTTTTTTGTGTGTGTAGCCCAAGTCATATGAAAAATAAATTGGATTTAAACCAAAGAAGTGATAAAAAGAAACATACTGAAGTTTACTAATTCATTTAATCCAATGAAAAAATGTGATGAATATATCCAGTTAACTTAAAGAGGGCATTAGAATTTGTAAACTGGTTAGCCAGGGATACCATTAAACTTGTCTGTGACCAGCAGCCGAATTAATGGGATATTTGTCATGAACTCGACAGCGTGAAAACATCTTATTTTAATCTCGTTTGCTGCAATAAATCCACAATACGGTATTTCTGCCTCTAACAAATATTGAGAAACCATTCAATTCCTTGCAACTCTGATAGGCTGTGTCCGCCACCCTGCATCCATGGGCTTGTGTATGGGATAACTTTACGCCAAATTATGCATTTAGCCTATTGGATTGAAAAAGGTGTAACCAGGGAGCTGTCAGTGGCAGCTTCCAGGTGTAACAAGGTAACTGCCTTTAGTGACAGGAAGGAATAAGCAAGCAGTGAGAGTGTTCACTTTCAAATCATTCGTTCGAAAAACTGACGTCACACAATCCCGCGACGTCATCGTCATGAGCGGCATGCTAGTGTAAAGGGCCGATAGTCCGACGCTATCTTTGTTGCCATACTATCTGACTATAGAACACTAGATGTTCGGTAGCTTTGCAGTGCATACAGTGGCATCACGGCGTTTCGTCCAGAAGTGTTAAGTTCCGATATGGTTCAATGCTTTCAATTATATTTATTTCATACATCTATTTCCCTTGCCATACCCAAAGTATTATGCGAATACCTCACTTGATAAAGAATGAAAAATAGGTTCATAAAAGCTTGACGACTTCAAACGAGACCACCAGGTATGCTGCATTGTCTGTCGTACGCATTGTGGTCGCCGTTTTGCTTATGTGTGTTGTTAGTTTTTCTTGCGTTGGATTAAAATAAAACGATAAAATGCTTGTTTCACAACAATGAAGTTCGATTTTATGACCCATATGTTAAGGTATGTAGTTTTTTGTAGCATTAAAAATGGTTGTTCGTCAGAAAATCCGACACCAACTCTGCAAGGAAGAGAGAACGATTCTTGGGTTTGGTGAAGGGGGGGGGGGATTGGAAGGGTAGGGTCAGGGTAAAATAGTAGGATGTTTTTCTTTGATCCCACCTTTGTATCCTCATGCCTTTAGTCACTACCTGCAATTTCTCTTCACATGATATATTTTGCTGTTAAGGTTTTTATTTTCTTTTTCGAAAAGGGAAAATGCAGTCACCAACCCCAAAAGGAATCAGTGTATTGAACTATCTTTTTTTGGAGTGGCTTTTGAGAATCATTCGTCAAAATTTTTCATTCTCAGTTCTGAAACTTACTAGGAGTTCCTGCTTGGTTTACATTGAATATGCCATATTTCAAGTCCTGAAATGTTATGAATGATTTTTAGAAGGGATAGGACTGTTACAGAAGAAATTTTTGAGAATGGTGAGATTTAGCTGTCGTTCTAATGTGCCGTAGGTTTGTGACGACTGCTTAAGCCCTTAGAATACGTTCCGTTAAAAACGATACATCCATGCACTCAACCCTGTAGTCCAGTAAGGTTTTTCTCCATCAAGATTCCCTTTATTAATGCAACTATGATCATTTAAGCATTATTGCTTCAATGCTTTTTCAAGGCTACATATGTGACACCGACCGACTGCTACACGTCCATGCATCGATCGTTTGTTTTAGACAAATCCCCCTCTTTTGAAAATGGATCAGTCTGTGTGTGGTCTGTTGAGTAAGAAAGGTAAGTCAATCCTCGTTTGAGTTTGCTTAGTGATTCTGTATGTTACTACATAGTCCGCGTTTGGTGGAGTTGTCAGCACGAGTTATGGTCCATAAAAAATCCTAGTTTGGCGAAATTTTTACTAATGTTGTGAATATTTGTGAGTTTATTGCAACAAAAAGACCATATTGGGTTCAGCCGAAAGCCCTTTTTCGAGGCTGGACAGTATACCTAGTGGATATTTAATATTTCGCAAATTTTGTCACTTGGAGGATTGCAACAACACCCTTATAACTGACTTCCTGCACCACGTGAAGTGGAATATTAGTGTACTCTTTGGATAAGAAAGTTGGTCATCATTATGTTTTCTTGCATCGTCAGGGATGTATATAAATTTATTACAATGGATTATCTTTTTCGTTCATGACAGTAAAAAGACGGTAAGAATTTCATTTTTTCATGAAACAATCTGTTCTAGCTGAAAGGAATCCACGTTCCTTACATAACGTAATTTCTTTTATGAAATAACCGATTGCAACTTAGTTTTGTGGTTGAAGTGATCTTCAAATGAAGACCAAAAGAAAAAAATCAAGGACCTAGTTCTTAGTATCCTTAGAGATTAGAAGCAAGGCTAGCTAATGGAATTATTTTCAGTGATTCAATTTGGTTAAAAGAATCAAAAGCAGAATTTGACAGAGAAAATTAAGCTTTGTTCCAGTTTCTAATTTCCCTTCTCGAGCAGATAGTTTGCTAGATATTAGAATGAAGTATTCTTATTGAAGAGGTCTTTCAAGTGAGGGTAACTACCGTATTATGTATTACTGTTGAATGAGAATTTTTTAAATATTTTTCGGTCAAAATTCCACGTTTTACAAATGTAATACACGGCAACCTCCGAGCCATACGGTGATCAACAGCAACTAGTGTACACTGTGATGACAGATAAACTTTTTTTTTAGTTATGAATGTGCGATGTGTAGTGAAGAATTGTTGAAAAGCTCCGTTTAATGTGAACCATTTAACTTGAAACGATCTTGTTCTGGCCAGGTTCCGCTCAAAACGTTGAAAATATGAAGGAAGAAGTTGTTAATTGTTGTAAAATTGTCGTTTAAATCGGATAAATTTCAATAAAAACCTGTCACGTGTGCAAGGTTTTCAACAATCATTCAAAGACGAAAAGAGTGCCTACTACCTCCGGCCATCCCACGCACCTGTCACATAGAAGACTCCAATTTTACTGTCTGCGCTCCATTTTAGGGCGTGTATCCACGATCTCACTAGGTGGGGGACTTTTTTAACACTTGCTGATTACCGTCCTATCGGAGGGTTCTGAAGTGTTTTCCCCTCCCCTGGGAAAAGGAGGGAATTGGAAAGTGTCGAAATGTTCTGGAATCTGGATTTATAGCATTTAAAATGTAGTGTATAATATTTAAATTGGTATGGAACAGTGACATTATTTGAAATGCCCTTTTCAAAAAGAGGATATGCGTACCCCTCCCCTATGATATGATTTACGTCCCCTTCATGCCAGTTTTCTATTTTGAACTAATTTTTAATTCGCCAAACTGGTAAGATGGGAAGCATAGCTTCATTGGTTGTATGACGGTTAAGAAATGGGTGTCATTTTACTATCCCCTACCCCTACCAACGAAAACCATGCATAATATTGCAGGTTTCACCTTTCTCGTCTCATATAGTAAAGGCTTATTCGTCAAAGTTTACGTTAACCATGACATTCAAGTGAACCGTTGCTTCGCCAAAGTCATTCGCGTCGTTTTTGTATCAGTATAGTTATTGCAACTGCTCATTATTTCTTAGAACTTTATGTTTAACTCACAACGGTACTATAGTATTACGTTTGTGTGTTTTGTGTTATGAAACGTTGTCAAAGTTTAACAAATCACTGAACAATGTTGGCTTACACGATTGGGCTTCTTCAGTTGTATGCGTATTGTTCCCAGAATTCTAAACTATGTGTGTGAACGTGTGTGTGTGTGTGTGCGAATGTTTTTGGTGTAAAACCTGGACATGAACCTTTTTTGATTCCTTGCCGTAGGCAGGCAAGGAATCTATGCGATGGTGATGTCGTATGTGTGTGTGTGTGTATGTGTTTGTGACACTTGCTTGTAAACACGATATCTCAAGATAGGAATGTCCGACACTTTTCATAATTGGTATATAGATTTATCATGTTGAGAGGAAGAACCCTATTGTTTTTGGTAGAGGTCAAAGGTCATTTGAGGTCACCAGCGGTAAAATTGCGAAAACACTGAAAATGGCTTGTAAACATGGTATCTTCAGTTAGGAGAGACCAACACCCTTCATATTTGGTATATAGATTTTTCATGTTGAGAGAGAGAAGCCTATTGTTTTTGGTAGAGATCAAAGGTCATTTGAGGTCATCAGCGGTAAAATTGCGAAAACACTGAAAATGGCTTGTAAACACGATATCTTCAAAAAGGAGTGACAGATACTCTTCATATTTGGTATGTAGATTTGTCATGTCGAGAGAAAGAAGCCTATTGCTTTTGGTAGAATTCAAAGTTCATTTGAGGTCACCAGCGGTAAAATTGGGAAAATCCCGAAAATGGCTTTTAAACATGATTTCTTCAGATAGGAGTGACCGACACTTCTCATGCTTGGTATATAGGTTTTTCATGTTGAGAGAAAGAAGCCTATTGCTTTTGGTAGAGGTCAAAGGTCATTTGAGGTCACCAGCGGTAAAATTGCCAAAACTTCGAAAATGGCTTGTAAACACAATATCTCCAGATAAGAGTAACAGATACTTTTCATATTTGGTATATAGATTTGTAATGTTGAGAGAAAGAATCCTATTGTTTTTGGTAGAGGTCAAAGGTCATTTGAGGTCACCAGGGGTAAAATTGCGAAAATTCTGTGCCTAAAATGTAAAGAAAAATCTATCAAGCACTGTCAATTTGAAAGCAGGTAAGGTATTTGATGGCAAGGAATCACTAAGCCTTTTGGCTTTCTGGTTTTTCTCCTGGCAGGTGTGGATATCCACACTTGCCAAATGCAAAATTAGCAACGAAATTGAATTTCTCACTTTTCAATGATGTGCCTCAGTAAGTTTGAAGCATTTTGCAGTTTTCCCCAATTTCCATGTGATGGACCTAACATGAAAGGCATATTTTCATCTTCCCAAACAGTTCTAATTCTCCCAACCTACTTACTTCTAGCCCCTCCCACATTTATCTAAAAGTCATCTTTATCCAGACACAATCCTAGTTTATTTCTTCATGGCTTGACCCAGTGACCATACAAGTCCATAATGTGTAATCAAGACACTCTCAGTGCCCATGGTGTGTAATTTAGCTATGATGCATTGTTTGAATGTGATGCCAATCAAAGAGCTGTACCAATTGAGAGTTTTGTTATATGTATACTGAAACTGTAGTTTGGGGTGACGAATGACTGCCTTTAAGTCGCAAACCATGGGCTGGTGCACGGGTGTGTGTGTATCTGTGTAGTACCAGTAAATCGGGGACATGAGCGTTTTCTCCCCTAGTCAAGTGTCGATACACCCAAAGTGGGGATATCCACATTTTCATGGTTAAAAAAATGTGTCCCCGATTGACGGTCAAAACGTTTATGTGTGTGTGTACATATGTTTTGGGTGTAAATCGGGGGCATAAGCGTTTTTCTCTACAGGCAAGTGTGAATACACCTGCAAATGGAGATATCCCCAATAGTTAAATGCAAAATTTGCCATGAAAAAGTTGAATTTTTCACCTTTCAAAGATGTGCCCCAGACAGTTTGCAACATTTTGGATTTTTTCTCATTTTCCAATTGGTGAACCTACGATAGGCATCACACTATGAACTGGTGCGTGAGTGTACGTATGTGCGTAGAACGAGTTAAGCGGGACATAAGCGTTTTTCGTCCTTCTCAAGCGTAGATACACCTGTAAATAGGGATATCCACATTTCCACTGTTTAAAACGTATGTCCCGATTTACGCAAAAACTAACAAACAAACAAACAAAAACATGTATGAGGCGTAGGCCTGGGCAAGGTATAAGAAGCACTGGGGTCAAAATGTTTGGGAATTCGCATTTCCTCGTGTAAAAGTGCAAAAGGCATGTGGGGATAAAGGATATTGACTGTACTATCCACGACATCCCTCACACGCACGGGCGTCCGGAAGGGGAGGGGGTAAGGGGGCACACCCCCCAAAATCAAACTTGTGAAAAATTAATTAAAAGTTGAAATAAAAAATTAAAAATAAATCATCAAAATGTCTTCACTCACAGCGTCAGTTTCTACTCGTGAAATATGCCGACATTTGACCAGGAATGGCAAAAGAGAAGATGGTATGCTGAATAGTGAAATCGTAATTTGGGGACCATCATTCGTGATATCTATTGGAAATTTGTAATTGTAAAAACTATGCCAAAATTGTACTAGTTGTCATGTATGTAGTGTGCATATAGCATCCGACTAATTAATGCGTTGGTCTTGGTTTGGTCCCGTGCTGATCTCAAGTGGCGACGCGCGGATGTAACTGGGATATACAAGGTGAATATGGGTTAAGGGGGGGGGGGGAGTATAATTCATAATTGGGTAACGGATATAGGCCTATATAAGCTGTTTGACAGTTGTAAGTTTTATCGTGCATAGGCGTGCGCGGCCGTGACTGAGAGGCAGATTTCCCTTCAACAATTTTTTACATTGAAAATTCTAAAAATCTAAAAATTACAGGCGTGAAATTCCTGTTTCAGGGCTGTATACATGTAGCTTATAACAATCGCCAAGTGTCGTCACCGGCCATCTGGAGGGTTTGTAAGGCCCAAAATCTTCTTGTACGCTCCGCGCCAACCTATGGTGACGCTCCGCTAAGATAGTGTACCCAATTCAATCATCTATTAATAGCCTTGCCCCCTTGTTAAAATTTTTTTTGCGGACGCCCATGCTCACACGGCGCTAAGTATTGGCACAGCAGCTCCAGCAGTGTCCCTGCCTGAGAATTTGCAGAACAAGAACAGTCTATGGAGCGGTTAACAAAGTTTAGCTTTTGGTTTTTGCCCGCAGTCCCTCGGAAACCCCTAGTAATATGGAAAACCGCGTCGTGTAAAACTACATAGACAACCTACGAAATATAGGCTTAGCGTTGATGTGGATTTTTCTTTCGAACTTCTTTTAGAATGTTTCACATGAAATAAACATAGTGCCTTATTAAAAACAACAGGGGAAAGCGAACGCCTGTTTCGTTTAACACAAAAAGAACTGTGTTTAGAAAGCAACTCTCTGATTTTATAGTACACTAGGTTAATAACCGGGCAATTTTCAATGTTACAGACTTACAATGGTATTTCATTGTGCCCGGAAGACGCATGTCCACACCTGTTCCTCGTTTCATGTTTTTGAAATTTGGCTGAAAATACTCCACAACATACCGTACGTATCCATACACAACATACAGCTCGTGACTGCAAGTCATTTACGATGCGATTATGAAACATCTTTATCGAATTTTTATGAGTATGTGTGTAGAATGATGTGCCTGGAGTGATGGACGTGCTATAGTGATGGGCTCTTTTAAGTACCAATCGAAGACCTTGGAAATGAAGAACGAAACCATGAAGACCGAAAATCTCCTCCATTCTTTATTTCCAAGTCTTCGTTTTGGATTAAAGACCATTTTGACATTCTCCTTGTGCCCTTCAAGTTTTTCATTGCTTTAGGAAACAAATCTATAGAACCCTCTTGGAATTGACGAGTAAGGTCAGTTTTTGTTCGCACCGCAATTGCTCGTTAAGTATTCATTTGTATATTTTGTACGAAACCTGCCGCCCCCTAAGAGGAGGTTCATGAGTCGTGTGCGCCCGACTAGGCGCAAAAGTATATGATTTGCAGAGTGTAGCCTGGTTTCGGGAATCGTGTAATCAATTGTCCCTATGTCAAGTGAGGTCGTTTCCGGTAGCTGCAATTATTGCAAAATGCCCACTCTAGTATAAAGGTTAGGCGAAAGGAGATGCTGCTTCTTTTGGCATATTTCTGGTACGGTATCTATTAATTGACTTTTTTACGACATGACAAGTATTTTCTCTACATTCCAAAAAAATTCACTAGTTAGAAAAGTGAAAGTTCACTCCAAAAAACGGAAATTCACTCCAAGGGGAATGAAACTCACCATAACAGAGCGAAGTTTAATTCTTGATATAGTGCCTGCAGGGTCCACACTTAAAAATGCTGGTCTTTCCAGGCACTCGTTAAAGAGTGAAATTTAACACTCCTTGGAGTGAGTTTCACTATTTTCGGAGTGAAATAACACTATCATAGAGTAAAACTTCACTTTTCCTTCCATTAAAGAGTGGCAAAGTTCCATCTTTGATTTTAGACTGTATTTACATGCTTAGGTGCAACTTACAGGTCTTCGGAAGTGCCAAATCCAGCGATCCTAGGCAGACATTTCGTCAAACTTTTCCTTTTAAAACCAACTTGTGGTGGCGCTTCGTAAAGATAGTCCGTCTTCATAGCCCCTCCTTCACGCGCCTGCAGGTGCCTATTCGATCGTACTTTATGCTAACTGGTGACGACAATTAACAATAATTTAGGCAAATTTCAACTCTTTCTTCCCTTTAGTTTTACCCACGTCTTACTTTAAAATGGACTAGACCTATCCCTACATTCATCATTTGTCGAAAACTTCGGTTCACTCATCAAAATTACAAACACTGTATTTAACTAATTATTATTGTGCTTTGTCCCAAAACGAGCGAACGATGCTTGAGATTGGGCTCCAAATTGCTAACCAGAGAGATTATATTTTGTCTGACTCGGATAATCAAACACAAGAGCCGGTGGGATTAGAAGGTTGATAAGAGGTTTTATAGGATTAAGCAGTGAAACCAGAATTTGTTTTATTGTTTGTGATTTCAACTACGTTTGACATTGTATGCACAGTATATAAGCGAGTGACTGAAGGGCAAGGTACTGAAGAATCCGTAGAGATGGATTCAAGCAGGGCGAACCATTCGAACATTAAGCACGTACGCAACTTTGTTGACATATTAGTGTCTGAAAATGGTCGTAAAAATACCCTCCTCTCTCCAATGGGGTTCGCACTTTCTGCTTTCTAAAGTATTATGAATACTTTTTCTAAAGTCCTCCCGACTCGCTGGCAAACGGCCGTTTGGCGGAAACAAACTTTAAACTGTTTCCCAAAGAAGCTACACGTCCACTGAAGGACAAGTCTTGACCAAACCTCAGACCATTTACATCGTTGGTCTGTCATGCATGGCTCCATTCTAGACTGGATAAAAAGAATAGATTACTACACATGATCTTAGCCAGAAGGCTGAGAAGCGATCATCAAAGTTATACTTTTTTTCTAAAGTCCTCCCGACATTCTGGCAAAGAGCCGTTCGGCGAAACCAAACTTTAAAGGGCAGGAACAGTCATCCCAAATTGAAGAAGTGTAGTAGACTGTCTAGTTTTATGATTGGCTGTTGGGAGTCATGTCACAATGTTTTTTCTCTTCAAATGTGAAATTTACCAGAAATAACAGGTTGGTTTACCTTGAATAAGCAATAGTAAAGTCATAAAATGTAATGAAAGATACTTTGAAGAGAAATAAGATGAAAATTGTGTTATTTAGCTTTTTCTATAAATTAAGTTTGTGGGGACTGCTCTTTACCTTTAAACTGCTTCCCGAATAAGCTATTACGTCCACCAAAGGGCAATACGTGATCAACCTCACGGCCCTCAGACCATTTACATGATTGGTCTGTCATGTATGGCTTATATGAATACTTTCCAATATGTGATTTTCGAACTCTCTAGGTTATATTATGGAAGTACTACCTCGGTTATATGTGTTGCACGAACCCATTGTATTAATAAGTACAGATACATGTGACGTCACAGAACAGAAACCACGACATCGATCGTGTAGCTTTAGAAATAAGGCACATGTCAAACTATAGCGATCGGATCGGATTACACTCTTAATTTTGTGAGTTTTTGTGAGCTCTCCTCCATCTTTAGTACTACTACTAGGAAACAAAAACTTGCCAAACTGGGGGAATAGATAACGTTTTTTTTAACACAGGACTAGGAAGATCAACATTATGCTAATTATTCCGTGACGTCACACCGAAAGAGCTTTCATCAGACAAAAAAGCCTAAGGGTATATGGAGCTCGGGTAAACTGGTGGTGATAGTATTATTTGTTTGATTTTGCTGACATCCCCCTCTGTCCCCTCCTCCCTCATTTCTTCTGACGATTCTCAAAGAAGGACCATAATCCCTCTACAGAACCAAAAGAAGTTAAATTGCAAGGGAGGTGACTCAAATTTATGCTAAATATCGACTCTAAATGAGGAGGAGTAAGTCGATTTACTTATTTCATTGAAGCGTTGGATTGTCCATTAATTTCAATTTTTGTAGTCCGGTAACTCCCATTAGGCTTGCAGGGATGCATGAAATTTAGGGTTTGTAACATAATAAATCAGAGAATTGAACATTACGGTCTCTTAAAAAGAAAACAATCTGCCGAATTCCTTTAAACTACAATATTTAACTTAAATGTTATAACGTAAGTCTAAACAATAACATCTCGTAAAAAGAACATTAAAACATGAGTTCATTTTTCAGCCATCATGTTGTTTTTTAAAACTGTAAACTCATCAAAGACAAAAAGACGCATGTTGAGACATTTTTAGTACGGTCCCTAAACACAAATGTAGTCCGGGAACTCCCATTAGGCTTGCATGGATGCATAAAATTTAGGGTTTGTATAATAAATCAGACAATTGAACATTACGGTCTCTTAAAAAGACAACAATCTGCCGAATTCCTTAAAACTACAATATTTAACTTAAATGTTACAACATAAGTCGAAACAATAACATCTCGTAAAAAGAACATTAAAACATGAGTTCATTTTTCAGCCATCATGTTGTTAAAACTGTTAACTCATCAAATTTCCGACAAAAAGACGCATGTTCAGACATTTTTAGTGCGGTCCCTAAACACATTAAAGAGAACATTCAAGAAAATAGTATTGTTTACGCGGACTCTTGAAAGAGTGCATCAAAGTCGATGATGTATGGGTAAGCTTAGGCTACACAGACGCCTGTTCTTCAGGGTGTAAGTTATTTACCCGAAATGTCAATTAAATTATGGCTTGATGAAACCAAGGAGATGCTGAAACCATGGATGCTGTAATGTAGAAAATTTGCCTGGTGTGTTGAATCCCTCATGTATCTGCATGATAAATGGAAGGATGATGTGTTGTGAATTGAGTATGACATAAAAAATGTAAACTAATTTCTGTATGATAATAGGCACGGATCCAGACATTCCAAAAAAAGGTGTGTGGGGGGGGGGGGGCTGACTTAAGAGAAAGCAGGGATGTGAAGGAGTTGCACTGCTAATTTCCCATATGTTTTACTATGTTGATGTGGCGAAAAGGGGCGAAGCCACAAAAGCCCCCCCCCCCCCAATCCGCGTCTGTAGTAAGGAAGGGTGCTTTTCGTTGGACGTGTAATACCACTTTTGTAAAATAAGAACGAATAACCTGTTTCTCAATCTAACCTGCCTCTGAAAAGGCTATGTGAAATAAAATATCTGGTAGTTCTGAATTTTATTTAATTTACAGTAGCTTGCATGCCAGCCGCCATTTGAGCAGGCCTGAATTTCCCTACGTTTTAGAGGGAAAACGAAAATAATTCCAAATGAAGAGGTGAAAAGGCTCTAGGAAGTAGTTTGTAAAGCTTGATCTGTCCCAAGTCTAGCATATACCAGTATATGAATTCAGATTTGGCGTGTTAACCATCAAACTTTGAATGAAAATTTAATAATTTTGTATAAATGAGCTACAGTGCTTGCCTGGATCATTGAAAATGGCAAAGCCCAAAACATATCGTAGCATATCATATTTGATACGTATGCTACCGTCTGTTGTAGGGGCGGCACCAAGGGGTGGGGGGCATGGGGGGAAATTCCGCCAGTCAGAGCCTCCCCCCCCCCAGTTAACCCCCACTCAGCTCCTGAAGTATAGTGTCCTTTCAGGAGTTTTCAAGGCAAAATAACTCTCAAATAATTTTCCTCCCTGATTGAATCGTTCCTAAACTTTTCAAAGTAAAACCGGCCTGAGAGCTCTCTGTAAAACTATGCAAGTCACATACTTTAACTTCCTGTCACTGAAACTTTTCACTGCAGAGCAAGCCCTCCTGGGCATTGGAGTGTGTATGCATGTTTTTTTTTTTTTGTTTCTGATGTGTTAAGGAAATTTTTCTTGCTGTAGTTGTGAACACATCCCTCTAATACATTATGTACCACCTGGTACGCTCGATATACCAATTCAAGTGTAACAGATATATATGTATATATCTATTCCCTGTTAATATACTGTACATATTGCATTCACCTTTCTGTTTTAAGAAAGGTGTAAAAAGTTTCAAGAGATTGCTAATAAGTAGCTTTTAAACATATCGTCCCTTTCCAACTTTTCATGTTGTCGGCTAAGGAGAGTAATAACCAAATAAGCCTAGCTTGCATTAAAATCATTTGGAATATTTGCTTTGGATGATGCATTATGGACCAAAATACACCTATCCTGAGACTTACTAATTTTTTACCAAGAGATTTGCTAAAACCTGAGAGCTTCCGGGGGTTCTCCCCCTGGATCCCCACCGGGGCTTTGCCCCTGGACCCCACCCGGTAAGTCTCGCGCTTCGCGCGAAATCCCCCCCCCCCACATTTTCTTTTACCCTCCATTTGTTCCCCCCCCCCCCACTTTTCAAATCCTGGTGCCGCCACTTGTCTGTTGAAGCCTTGGGCGTCTCCCTCCATCTTTATATTGGATTAAATGCACCCTTCCTTGGCTTCAGGAATCTTATTCATCTCATTTAGGGCCGAGTAAACGTGCTTGGAGCAAAGCAGGTGATATGATTTATAAATCCATGATAAGTGGGTAGGGCAATTTATAGGTCAAAAGATTTTCAGTCCCGTGTAGATGCAGTACGTTTCACCCAACCGTTGCTCAAACGGTAGGCTATGCATAAAGTTGAAACTTGAAAAACTGCTCATACGGTAGGCCTACAACATCGTAGGCACAATCTAACCCGTTGCAAAACCCAGTCGTCAACGGAACAAAGCGCCGCACAGGTTTTGTGACAAGGGAGGCAACATTTCTTCACAATATGGAAATGTTGTCTATGCTGTCCGTGTATGCACGCCCTTGTGAAATTGCAAAAATTACACTGAATGCTAAAAGGATACGCTTCTTTCGCCCTCTAAATCAATGTCCATGTTATATGCTCATCCTGAAAAGTAACCTTTTCAAAAGTTAATATTGCCTTATTGCAAACCCCTCCCCGTGTAGGTTGTTGGGCGTCCGCCGCTGCAGTCTGCAGTCGTCAATGTGACCTTTTAACTTCAAGCATAATCCTAGCTTTTGGCTTCATGGCATGTGCCACCACTGTGGATTGAATTGAGTTCATTCCTGGATCAGTTTGTTTTATCATATAATTTGTTTTTTTTTTTAAGTGTTCTTGCCGTTGTAGAAACCGCAATTCTAATATCTACTAAAGCAAACTCATATTTGAAGTACAAGCCAGCAAAATTTTTTCTTATTGTTGTCATAATGTTTAGGCAAAATCGAAACCGAGTCTATCCTACCCTGTACCACCAATCGTTATATTACGCCTTTCATTACCTTCAAAGATACGCGAGTCTACACGGTACAGCTACATCAGATCGAAATCTAATAAAATACATGACATTTGGTGGACGTGTTGCTAAGAAAAGAATCAATAACTATCAATAAGGATTACAGAGACGACTTATAAAAAAGTTTGCGATGGAAAAATAGATGAAAATGGTGGCTTGCGTTTGTAGTAAAGTACAGGATGTAAAACGAATGCTGTTCACGTGTTGCGGTTTGTGCTAAGATAATCAGCACGTTCAAAAGTGTACAGTATGTACTCGGCTCATGATGAATGCGAATTCTTATTTAACAATGCGCTGCACTGCTGTATGTTTTTTATTTTTATTTGTGACACAGGAGATTTTCATAACTCTATCATGAATTAGCATGTAGTAAACAGAGGAACATAAAGACACCGCAAACAAGTATATAGCTTGTAAATTTGAGAAAGAGAGACGGTGCTCTCAAGAAGAAATTCTTTATTCCATTCGGCAATTGAAGCTGATAAATGAGAAGGTTAACTCAAAGTTTCACATCGAACAATAATGCAGAACTCTTTTTTAATCTTGCAATGCGGCTACGTTTCTCCAAGTAATGTTGTAAAGGCTTACCCTATAGGTCTAAGTAGGGTTTCATTTTTGATAAGAGCTAGGCGGTACCTGTCTGGAGTTTATTCAACGTAAAGACGTGTATAGCATTTAAATGGAAGAACTTTACTTTTTAAACTCTGGGTTACACGCGCTGTTGCGTATATGTTTTAACAAGGAGTTGCATCAGGCTCCCTGGTTTTAACGGCACACACGACTCCATTGTTCATCCTCACGTGCCCTTATATAATTTCCTTGTTCTATAACACTGACCCCATGTATAAAGTTGTTGGAACCCAGAGAAGTCTATGCAGCAACCCTTCAAACTGTATTCTGTAGTATCCTTAAAGTGTCGTAAACGTCTGAACTATACAAGCTTCGCTGTGTGTATTTGTAAATGTTTTCCATAATGTTCAATGTGCGTAACTATGGATATTCGAATCACGTGACCTTCTTCTACCGTAACCGTTTGTTACAAAATAAATGTACGGTGCCTTTATTCGACAACATAAAAAGTTTGAAAGTTAAGTGCCATCAAACTGTTTCATGGAGAGATGATATGACTAAATGAGACAGGCAGGGGTGGGAGTGGTTGGGCCGGAAAGGGTGGTTGGTGGTTGATGTTACCCTACTGTGCTCAATTGAAGAGAGAATTCATTCTCTCTAACCCTAATAAACGGCATCGGTCTCATTACGGTAACCGGTTAGGCTATCCCCTGCATGCAGTCCTATTCAAGAGAGACCACTTTGAAGGTTTTCATACGTCTTGACATCATTGTTTGTAGCATACGGCCTTCAGCATCCAGAAGGGATGATAAACTTCCAAAAGGTGATATTAAAGATTATACGGGGTTCATGACCTCAAAGGGGGCCAGTATATAAGTCACACCCGTATATCAATATCCATGCATTCCAAAAAGGGGGATGACCTAAGAGAAAGTAGGGGTGTGAGGGAGTTGTACTGCTAATATCTCGTATGTTTTATTGTTGATGTGGAGAAAAAGGGAGGGCTTAGGCCTTCAAAGCCCCCCCCCCCCATTGGATCCTTAGCTTAGCGCTTAGCGGTGTAGATATATACTTTGTTTCTGGTAGCGTTCCTCAAGATATGGGCTGCTACCCATGCACTCTTTGGTCTCGGGACTCCGGAGCCCTGCATGTGTAGCCACAACATATATTAAATTGTATAATGCACGATATGTTAGGCCTACATCTATAATTTTCTTAATATTTTAAATGATAATTTATCTCAAAAAGATATGTGCATTGAACTATGCTATGTGTCTTAGAAGTGTTGAGGGCTACCTCAACTTATGTGCTCAAGTTATCAACATAAATTAACGTCATTGTTTAAAACATGAAACATGATGAAAGTCTATCATCGGACTATTAGCAATCAAAAGTGAAAGAAGAGTTGACCAGAGGGAGTTAAGGGATCCGGTGGGTTATAACTTTTTAATTACCCAGCAAAAATAGGAATTGAAGAGAAGCTATACATGGGCAACCACCGTGCAGTGACAGACTCCCGAATAGTTATCGTTTAAGCATATTATTGGGACCTATACATTTCCTCGATATTTTTCAACCGCTCAAGTCGGACATATTTTCCTTCTCTTTTGGTTTTCTCTTATTGTTAACGAGTCGCCATAAGGTCAATAGTTAATGGAATAGCGAGGTTGACTTATTGGCGGCCGTTACAAAGTTCCTCCTATAAAAGGTGGAGTATTAAAAGGCCTTTTCACGAAAATCAAGGTCGAGTCAATTATCTGATATTTTTCAAGACCACTGCAGCAGCGTGAACTGCGACTATAGGACTATTATCTGGACGGAAATTTCACAAGTTGACTTGTTTTGATCAAGTCTAAGTCAAGCCTAACAGCAGTGGCGGCATTACGGGGGAGGGGGAAAGAGGGGTCATTTTCCCCCAGATATTGACCTTGCCCCCCGACTTAGTTCACCTGAGTTCGGATAACCGGAAAAATATGTAATATACCTCTCCAGAGACTTACGTTTCAATCCAGAGATACGCTAAGGCCTCCGAGCTTCTGGGGCTTCGCACCCTGGACCTCCACCCCGGAACTGGCACTTTGGGCTCGGTTTCACACTGCATTTGCAGAAATACCGTGCAAGATGGGAAATCTGCCATGCTATCTGATCCAATGGTTAGGCATAGCTTTTGCATAGTTTCTTTGTAGTGTTGACAACGCACAGCACGTTTACTTTATAACCAGTGTTTTTTGTTGTTGTTTTTTTTTTTAATGCTGTACTAGCGAAAATAAAAACTTCAGAACGTGCGATATTCAAGCGTCTCGAGGGGAGTCCTTGTCAGGATGACGTCAACTACTAAAAAGCGCAAAGAAAACTCTTCATGGGGAATTCATTGTCCCAAAGATTGTATTATTCAATGACGTCAGTCCATTTGTCTGACGTCATTTTAGAAGAAACTCAACGAAGCTAGATACTGTGAGTTGCAAGCGCTTGTACCTTTGAAGGAGGATTTCGAGGGAGGATAGCATAGCGGAGACACGGTTCCATATTAATTTAAGTGCAGCGAACCACCTTTCAGTTCCTCATAACATTTGCTGATATGCTATTGTGAGTAAGTGTGAAACCATAGTTTTAAACCTTTCCCAACTATGGTGAAACATAGCTCTCAACAATAATTTGCTTTAGGTGGGCGGAATGTCTTTGAAAGTGGTAGTAACAGTACCATTTTGCTACGGCGTTTATGAATTGAGTTGGGCTTTCCGATGACTCAATGAAAATCTGTTTCACACGCATACATAACAGAGTCTATGGATACCAAAAGAATGGTCAACCCCTCCCACAACCAACCTGCTAGCCCTCCCACCTGCCTTTACCGTAAGTCTGTTTGATTTTAAATGAAAACTCAATTGGTAGTTCGTTAGAAAATTGACAGCAATGTTGCAAAAAGTAATATCGTTTCAAAATGATGACAAACATGTTGTTTGATTTTGTGTAATTCGGAAATATCCATGCTCATTTCGTAAAAATGAAACTCACATTTTAAGGCAGTATGTTGACACAAACAGCTGTTCAGTTGATGACATTCATGGTCCGTTGTTCATAGTGTCCTTACACTCTCCAACGCATGTTATTTGCTTTGTTCGCAAAACTGATTACGACCTGTCATCGCATAGATCTGTTAGCCTATTTCAAGGATGGGTTCGAAAATTGATATAGGCTAAACAGCCAAGATTAAAGGGGATGTGCACATCACTCCAAATTGGTACGTGAACCTATGGCCAGGTACCGTATAGCATGGAAGTACTGGTTAGTACTTCCATGGGTGTAGCTTTTCAAGATAGAGTCATGTGAAATATTCCTTGTGAATGGATTGTGAAATTCAAGCAGCGTGGAGCTTTTTCTAACCTCCTTACTGAAGCCTCTCCCACAATTGTCTGAAAATTCATCCTCATCCAGATGCAATCTCAGTTTATTGCTTCAAGGTGATTATAGAAAAACTCAATTTATGTAATCAAAACACTCTCAGTACCGTTCATGCTGTGTAACATAAGCTTTGGTACCCTGCATTGTTTGAATTAGCTGTCAATCAAAGAGCTGAGCCAGTTGAGAATTTCGGTACCCCCGTACCAAAATTGTAGTTTGGGGTGAGAGGTTTGGCCCTTAAAGAAGGTTTAAAAAACGACGATATTAGTAAGGTTTAACTGATTTTTCGAAATAAGTCTGATGTGATTGGTATAAATAGGCTCTTTAAATCTGACTTTACCAACATTACGATACAACTAAGGTTGGTGCACAAAAATACATGTGCATGCATGCCCCATGACCATAACATTAACCCATGATATGGAAGGTCCATCACACGTGGTGATGGATTACCTCTGACTCTGTCTGACATGACCCCTTGAGGTAGATCAGTCCTATAAACAGTAGACTTGTCATTCAACAGATGCGTACTTGTGACAAAGCTATTTTTATCATTTTGGCGCAGCAATTCTCCGTCATATGGTTCTGTATAGCTTGTTCTTGTTTTCTATACAGGCTACTGCCCTCGACTATGCAATAGCAGTGCGACGCGACTTACTGCAACGGAACTGTTTTTTCGGTGGGTGACAGACGTAGGTCGTGGGACAGCTAAGGTGTCCAAAAGATGCAACTAGTAGCAGATCAAAGAAGCGATTCCCGTGAAATGTCGACGTCTAATATTTTCCTTATTTAAAGTGTCGAAGAGACAAAGACACAGTCTCTACATTTCGACTGATCTCCACAGATACAATTCCAAAAGTCTGCTTGTGTTGTCGGTTGCACTTTTCAGTTTCATGTATTTTCAGTCGCGTAAGACTGGGTTGCGCGACTGCTTGCGACTAGGCGCAAAGACTTCCACACTTTGCAACGCGTCTGAATAATAACGCCTCAATGAGTTGCGTCGCATCGAGTTGCAAAGTGTGGGCAGGGCTTCGTGATGAGCGGAACCAGAAAACTCCCACTGTTCATCATTATTGTTTCAAGCAGTCGGAACCTAACACCCAGAGTGGCGGTCATTGACCCTTCTCCAAATAGGATCGTGGTGATAGAGTTTTGGTAGGCCTGTGTTTCTTCTGTCAATAACATTTTACTATGCGGCATGAATGGCACACACCCAATATCCTATCATAAAACCCTTTACTGCTAAACAAAAATAAACTTTTAAACAAGTACATTTTAAATCGTCGATGTTGTTTTAATTTTAAACAACCGAAAGTTGTTTACTAATCACGGTCAATACCAAACGAAACAAAATGTTCAAATTTTTAAACTGCCGCCACATATTACCGTAACTGCATTCTAAACTGTTTTACAGTGTTTTTAATAGTTATTTGAAGAAAAAACACCAATAGATCTAAAGAATGCAAGCTGCCATTACGTTTTGTGTGTAATCAATAGGAAAGAGGTACAAGCTAGTGAGCCACAACTGAAAAAGAGCGTGGACGGCCCGACAGCAGTTGGTTAGAAAATAAGGCGCAAACCCTATCTAACCAGGGAGTTGCAACATACTAGTCTAACCCACCATAGCTCACGCGACAATAGCTGCGAAGCAATTAATACCAAAAGGATGAATAATGAAGATACTGCGAAATCATTTCTTTGCGCCAGGGGAAGTATTTCAACCAGGCCAGGTCAACATTCGTAGAAGGTCAAATGGTTTTAATTAAGGTCAGTGAGCTTTATTCCTTTAAAGGCTAAGAACCTTAGTTTGAAGAGATGATAAAACATTTCTCTGTTCGTCAGTTTCAACCTGACGCACCAAACATGAAGTTTTGACGATGACCGTGGATTGACATCTACCACAGTTGTTTACCATAAATTGACAACTTCGTACACTCAGTCAGCCTGTATATAGTTCCCCATGGCCAAATATACAAACAGTTAGCCTAAATCATTCCTTTGAGACCCGACGACGGTATACAAATGGTTGTTGCACAAACATGAGAAACTGTGCAAGCATGAGAGCTGCCCATGCTCTAACGCAAGGATGGTCAAAAGTCAAAAGTGTGCTCCAAAGTTTAACGTTTAACCAAAGGCTCGACAAAAGTTGGTTTCATTGGCAATTGGACATGTTAATATTTTTTAACCTGTTCTATGTACGGCCTTACCTGTATTGTGTGTCTGTATGCCTCATTTGCAAATCGAAACTAAGACCTTGGAGGTTAGGACCTAATCAACTGCAAACTCATAGCCCCATGGTAACTGCAAAACTCCAACCATATTAAGTTTTGCTGTAGGTAGGTATAGGTATGTAAACGACCCCATATACTGGTCCATGATAGGGTCGAGGTACCAAGGACCCCATTTGAGAATGTTACAGCTGCGAGCTTTCTATCTTTGCGAAGTCTTTTGTTAATTATTTCTCAAGACCTACTTCAAGACATCATACGGACGTTGTCTCTCTATGTTTAAAGGGGCAATCAAAGTTTGAGAGAGAATATTAAACTTTTGTTCCAACACCTCGTTTTACCCTTGAGAACTGAACTTAATAGAATACAATGTAGAATGGCAGAGATTATTCATGTTAGAAGAAACTTTAATTTTTGAGTTATTTACTGTTGAAGGAAAACTTTATTTATCGGGTAAAAGAAAATCCACCAGATTCAGGACTAGACCACTACACCGTAACCAATCATGAAGTAACATCTTGACCACGTTAAAGTTGTGAAATACTGTAAAAACAAACTTTGATTGCCATGACATTAAAGGGGTCCAGCCTAGCCAGAAAAGGCACTGAAGAGGGAAAATGGCTTCCAAGGGAGAGGAGTTTTTTCAGGACGGCCATATCTGTAACGTTGTATTAAACACTGGCAACCTCAAACTTTCTTTCTTTTACCCCTTTAACACTCATCAATACGGATCTGTTTGGCAGTATATCATTACCACTCTTTGCTAAGGTAATGTCGCGAAACTGGTACCACAAAACTATTCCGTACCGTCAAATATGATTGGCGGGAAACGGATTCCGAGATGAACACCATAACTTTTTTTCAGTCAACAATATCTCATAAAAATTAGGCATAAATTAGACACCTGAACCGCAACTACATGCCATGCGATCCACGAAAATGAAGAACGGGGTAAGATAAAGGGAGAGAGAAAAAACTGAAGCATAACGGCATAGGCTATGCTTTATCTGTAAGTTCATTTTTTTGCAGGTATATTTGTGTGTATTTGAATTCGAAGATCGGTTAGGCATTTATCACATCCAATCTTGTCAAAGAAATTTCGTCGTATTTTAAATTTTTTAGCAAAATACTAACTTAACGTAAGAGCTATATCACATGTAGGGTTTCAATTTTTATCAAATTGCTAGGATGGGAAAGACTATCTCTTAGCCATTAAAGAATAACCAGAGCTCATTTTGTTATGTACCCTTTTACTCCTAGGATTTAGCAGGATGTTGCTTTAAAGGCTGCTCCTGTAGCGTTTGAATAGTGGTACAGGCTGCATGCTAGCATTTTGAAATTCACCTTTCATCTTATTCCGTGCACCTTAGTTGACAGAATATATCATCGATTTTACCCTTTCAAACATCGGACATAAAAATTTCAAACATTCTCTCCGATTTTAAGAAGGTGTCACCTGGTTTTGACCCGAATTCAAAAAAAAGTTAACTTTAAGAATTTAATTTATGACATGAACGACAAAGGTGAATTACAGTAACGATAACAGGGCACTCATGACCGCCAAACATTTGCGTATAAAGATACACAGTCCAGGTTACCACACGTGGTAGGTCTAATCATGGAGCTACCACGGCTGGTAGCTCCATGGTCTAACCAGGAAGTAAGTATCCAAATGACTTTGCACCCTTGTCTCAGGGACGCCAGGTACACTATTCAAAGGCCAAATCTTTTCACTCCAGCAGTTCCAATTCTCCTGTAACCTACTTACGTAAACCCCTCCCACAACTATCTGCAACTCATCTTTATCCAGTTTGATACTTACTGCTTAAAGGTTAGTACACAAGCATATGTAAAGGGCTGTTATCGGAGTTCGGACATTCTCAGTACAAAACATGCTGTGTTACATGAGCCACAGTGCTCCGTATGTTTTGAATTCGCCGTCGATTAAAGGGGAGCAATAGTGGCCATTTGACTCCCCACATATGTGTAGTACATATATAAACATTAGATATTAACACTACTGTGTTGTTTTTCCACAAAAAACTCATACCGAAAAAAAGTTTCAAATCTCCCGCTCTTCAAGACATGAGTATCGCCATACTCGAAGAAACACGACCACGGATCAGCTGATTGATGACGTAAAACCTGCACCTGATCAGATTTCACAAAAGTGGTTACCAACTTACGTACACTTACAGCTGAATTTATAATTACCCTTTACGAAGCTTAAAAAACTTCATAGTTGCTTTTGCTTTACTGATAAAAATTTTTGATAACCCAATACTTTTTTGTTCTCCTTTTTGTTTCATCCTCCAAATAAAAAATACTCGTTATTTCTGACTGCTTTTGTACAAACCAAGATAAGTTACTTCCGGCAGACCCTGAAACTACAAGCGGTAACAACAACAAGCTGGGACTAGCGAGACCGTATTTTAGCATGCTTTTCGGTGCAACAGTTAGGTTCGTTTTCACTCATTTTCGCAGTGATTCGATTTAGTCGAACCTTTTTTAATTCTCGTAAGTAATGTAGGATATTTGTGGACACTTAAACATTAAAAGAAGGCAATCGCGAAGAGAAATCGGCTAAGACACCATACACATCGATCGGTGTTACTGTTATACGGCATAGGCTACGTATTGCTATACTAGTATAAGCCTATACGTGACGTACTGACCCTTGGTCTAACGTTAGCTTGTATAGACTGTACGGCTGGTTCGCTGCGGGTGCTGGTCACATCGCTCGCAGGTGCTCGAGTTTTCCTTGGTCGAACTGGCTCAAAATCATATGAACTTGGCCCGAAAGAGGCAGCCATATGCTTTAAAGGAGTTAATCTTTTGATTTCTGAATCTTTATCTCAAACTCAACCGTTGATACATTTGTAAAATGAATGAAACGATGGGCAGTTGTGCTAGTCTTCAGTAGTGTTACGAACGTTTGTGCAGTATAGTATATATGATATTCCGCAATAGCAAAAAAAAGTATACATAGGGTGCAGGTTTTACGTCACTGTTCTGTTGCACTATGGGTAATTTCGGAGAAATATGGTGCTTTGCACTGCTTTGCCCAATTGCCTTCCAGACTTGCCTCGGAAAAACTCATAAACGTTTGACTTGGGATAAAATTGGTCTTTAATGATGCCACATTGCTTGGAATAATTTTATTGAATTTCTGTGCTGTCTAGAAGGCTGTACAATTGCTTCCCTTTAAAGAGCCACGACAATTGAGAATTTTCGTCGACTATTACAAAGAAGTAGTTTGGGATGAAGATTAACTACCTTTAAATATTACATGTACAGTAATCTATACCAAACAAATGGACAGTTTGTGTAGTTTATAATATCTAAAGACGCCTAAATGTTAAATTTGTACCCTTGACATTCCATACACGGAAGGGTAACATTCGTTTCACCTAAAATGACATAACGACCCCGTGTTTGGTTTAACGGTAAGAGCATCCGTCTTTCAAGCGGAAGGCTCTGGTTCTATTTCTCAGGTCAAATCATACCAAAGACTCTGAAAATGGAACCTACTGCCGTTGTAAGTGATGCTCCGCGTAACCAGTGGAGTAGGGAAACAAACCAGTGAGCCACTTCTGGAAAAATAGGTTGGAAACTGGGCCGTAAAACTCTATCTAACTAACTAAAATGGCATAACATTTATGGAAGTCACAAGACTACCTAGTGCGCTTCTGCTAGTGCTAACTCAACCCAGTGGCCAAGCTGTCTGCGTCAAACCATTGGCATGCAGGTGGGTTATTTGTCCACAGTCGCCAGGAGCGGATAAAATAAACTTACAATGTTGTAAAAGATCAGTGAATGCCCGAATTATTATCACAAAACGAAAAGAAAACAAAGTCAACCGAAATATTTTTCTTTGTAAATGTTTGTCCGTAGAGCTCCTGGTTTGTGTCTCCCAGGCACGCTTCAATTTTCGTCTAGCAGTGGAGTCAATACTTGTGCCAAGGAAGATGTGGAAGTAATGGTCTGGGAACACGAGGGAGATATCTGTTGAAATGGCGACCTTTTCACTTTTAAACATTAGTTGGCCATTTTAACCGAAGAATTCATTTTTAACATCTGATGGAAAGCAGAGGAAACCTTCAAATAACGCAAACGTCTTATTTTACTAATAAAAGGGGGAAAAATTCTGAACCGAGATCCCTACTTTGCATCCGTCTACGTTTGTGGTTGCAACATTGTCTACATCGAGAGCTTCTTCGTGTAAGGGGAAGCGAATACTTTTAATCAGTTAGTAAGTCAGTTAGTTGGATGGAGTTTTGGGCCCAGTTTCCAACCTATTTGTTCAAGTCGAGCCGGTCACTGCCATTTTCCAGTTGTGGCTCACTGGCCAGCTTTCCTATAGGCCTACTCCATTGCTTATGCGGAGCATCACGCACAACGGCGGTAGGAACCATTTTTGAGTCTTTGGTCATTTAATCAGAGAGAGGCTACCTAAACCTTGACAACTCTTGGTCCCAACAAGGACTGCATTTTCATCGATATTGTGACCAAGTCGATATGTAGGAGTTGACAAAATAGGCCTTTTATACATCTGATGTCACAAAGCACAAAGGGTTCCCTCAGTAGACGAAAGTGTGTGTCATTGCAAGTTTCAACAATAAATGCAGATCGGCTGATTTGCCAAGCAGTGGTACATAAGTTATAAGTCTGGTGTGGTGACATTCTTTACTACGCGTAAGTGACGGCGTACGGGCAGAAAGGACATTTGCCCCTCATATCCCCTCCCCCAGTTGTCAGTCAGGAGTTTGTCCAACCGAAAATGTAAATGATATACCTCTCTTGAGACTTCATTCTGCACACAGAGACATGCTATAACCTCAGAGACTCGGGGCTTCGCCCCTTGGACCCGGTCGGGGCTTCCCCCCCAACCCCATCTGCATCAGCGCGTGTACATTGTACTTTTGCTCTTAATTTGCCTCTGGTTTGCCCCCATTTTACATTCTGGGACCGAAGGCTTCGCTTAATTTATTGTTGCCCATCAAAATCTCGTAGCGTGACGTTAATACATAATAAATGTTAATAAGTATGTACCAAGGGGCCCTTTACCGGTATATCAAGCAGTACATATTTATTACAAGCTTTATATGCAGAACATACTTGTTAAAATGAAACCACCCGTTGTTTATTTCACATTTCTAAAGAACATTTCGACTAGATCTTGAGTTCCTGACATAACCATTTCCCGAGAATTGATTTAAAAACTAGAGAGGAAAACATAAGCATACTAGCCCCCTCCCCCACTCAATAACTTGGACCCATTTGTCTGTATGTGCACTACGAATTACAAAAGGCCAGGTCCGCAACGAGTCCTCATCACGACAAAATCTTAGGTACTCATCGAGAAGCATTGTAGCGATTGCATTAAACCCTTCTACCTCATCTTCAATTTCTCCAATATTCAACACTTTGGTAAGCTTATCGTTGGCGGTAAAAGGTCAGTGATCGGTGACTTGCTCTTCCAATCAGTGCTGTCCTCTTTCAATTATGCACTCGTGTGTGTCATGTCTCCTCATCGAGTCCTAGTGATGTTTTTCATAACTTCGTGCCAAGATGATGAATATAACTTGTCGCTGAGATCAGACAGTTGTCCAACACACAGGTAAAGGTGGGCTATCTATGTAGGATATTGTGCCTTGGGCAAATTTAAAACCATGGGTGAGACCCACTTGAAATTCAATGATAGCAAAGTTAAAAATACAGATTAACTCGATTGAATTGCATTTTCGACAATGCCCTTCGGTCAAAGAGCTTATTTTTCTTAACACATTTCTTTCGAAGTTGATAACTTACATTGTATAAGATTTATTAAGACCGATTGCCAATTTTCAGCTTGCAATATACATAGATAAAATGAGACCCTTCACAAGATCGCAGTCTTAAAATCTGATGGTTTGGCTCAATAGTGAGCTAACTATATAACCCAAACCAAGTAGCAAAGCCGCTTCTACACTGTGCAGCTTAGTGCAACGCAACTCCTTGCGGCCAGATAATTCAGACATGTCGCACAGTATAGAAGTCCGTTTGCAACTAGTTGTAGTTGGACCCCGGAAATGGATAACGTATCCTTGTCTCTTCAATGTAACAAATAAAGGTTATATTAATTTCGTAGGAATAGCTGCCGACTTCCAACTTGATTTAAAATTATTTCCATAGTGTGAACACATTGCTCTTGAAACTGTTTAGCACGAGTTGTCTGTCACTTGAGAGTCTGGTCGCAGTACGTCGCGTTGCATAATGTGGACCAGACTTAAGCCTCGATCGCGACGCAAAGCGACGCGAATCCAGTCGAATTCGTCAGTTTCAACTGACACCCACTTGAGCGATTTTTTGTTGATGATCAGTGGCGCGTCCTTACCTGGGCACAACACACGCCCCTATCGGCCGTCATGCACGTTCAATATGAAGTGCTCGTTCCAGCGAAAACTGATGTCGTTGACGACAAGTTGGTTGCAGCTTATCGTGTCGCGTTGGGTCATGTTGCACTTAGGTATACTGTATTAAGACCCGAATAATAATGATTTGTGAAATTACTTCACCTATATCACATGTCATTATGGTGACGGTGTGTAGTATTTAGTAATCGTGTCTTTACGTGTTTTCCGAGGATGATGTAAATTGTCGCCGGTGAGGAGAGAGGGATAGGAGGAGAGTTGAAAATGTGAAACAAGGGCGCGGGCACAACACGTGAACTATAATATACCGTAATCTTAGTTGTTTCAGTTTTTCAGGTAAGTGTGTGGCATAGTTACATTATTGTACGCGTGAATCAGTTGACATAAGAGATTCTCCTAGCTGAAATCGATGATAAACGTTACCAATTATATAGTCGGATGGATAATTCATTATGCGCTATAAACATACATAATCTGATACGCAGAAGCGTCCGGACATTTTTCAAAAGGTCTAAGCCTGATTTTATGCCTTTGAAAGAACATCTTTTGCCTCAAAAATTGTCCCAATAAACTGGTCCCCAAACGAGGTTGTAGTAGTGGTTCGGCATCCCATTTTTAAAATACGGACGTTAATTTCACAGCAACTATTTCACCACACTAAAAGCTGCACTGGCCACGGGGAAAAAATCGGGCAGCGTCCAATTTGACATGTTATCTCACATTAGCATTAACAGATCGAGAATTTGGTTTAGCCGGAGAGCGGGTAGTTTCAGGGATTATGAGGCAAAATTTGTCCGTATGCGCTTGAATTTCTGATTACTGCACCTGAAAAAGTTGAAAACTTTAGCAATGTTACCGTATTAATACTTTTTCTAAAGTCCTCCCTACCTTTTGGCACAGGGCCGTTCAAAGAAATCAAACTTTTGCCCAAACTGTTTCCCAATGTAACCGAACTAGTTCAACATTTCATTTTTTTCTTAAGATATTTTACTAAAATTTGTGTAATTTGGGACATTATTATTTCATTTTTTCACTCTTGACTCATGGTTCCCTAACTCCACCCCTCAATAGCAACGTGAGTGTGTAGATAGGAAACTTCATTCTAGGATGAGAAACACCAATTGATATAACCTGCTTGACCAGCCGTGGATCGAATTCCGATAGAACCTTCCGGTTGCTAAGCCTCATTGATTCAAGTGTTATCGAATTAATCAACCCGGCCGGCCACATCACCGGTATTAAGTGACCTTTGAGATGACAAAATGATATGTCTCCAAAAACTTGGTCGTAATACTGACTGTGTCCGATTCGGGACCTGTCCATGTGGGAAACATTAAGCTGAACTGATGGATATGTGGGATTTTTGAGACTGAAATTGTACCTGTAAGAATATAGGAGTAATCGAAGATATGTTTCTTTAGTAAATCCAGTAACATCTTAACCGGAGCACGACATGTTAATGCATGGAATGATGTTACATTATAGCACACTTCATCACACCTCATTAGCCTTCAGTCTGATTGGGGAGTACTGAAGCCATTAATTGCTCTACCGGAAATTACAAACATATAAACGTAAAAAGAAGTTCATCAATTAATTTACAGCCGTCGGTGAACAAGTAGGAAAAATTTCCACATTTGAAACTTTCTGAGGGTCTTTTAAATTGATCAAGTTTATATTTATTACTCGTTCATTTTTAATAAAAGTGGCATTGTCTCGCCACAGGTGGATATTCTCTAAGTCTAATTCACTCCTCCCTACCTCCTATTTACACACGTATTTCCTATTACTGCCTTACAATACCCATCTGGCAGACTCTTAGTACAGGTGGCGCCCTAGATGCTTAGCCCTTCTCACTATCTCTGAATATCATTTTCTATCGCAACGCTTGCAGTTCAGATGCACTTGTTCGGAGTTGCTAGCTTTCCACATTCAAAGTTGTTTCAACAATAGGTACTTGAGAACAGTTCCTTGGGTATAGTAACGCCTTGGGTATAGTAACATATTTTGTCCTTCGGTTTAGGATACTACCATTGGTGATTTTATGAGAATCCCCGACCTCCGCCGTACAATTCGGGCTGCACTAAAATTACTCAAACTTATTGATGTTCTAACTAGCGGACGAAGATTTTCGTTCAGCTCCTCACTTCGAAAAAACCAACATCCCGAGGGGCGGTAGCTACACAGGCATCACAGGCTACCAGAGAACAGGGGAGTTGTTACACTCCGTGCCGAAAAGCAGTTGACGACCGCGGCGTGATGAATGGTAATTTTTTGCCCGGGATGGTGGGCCCCGTTTACCAATTACGTTGCCACGTGAAAAATAGACAGAATTGACTGGTACAAGGGTAGGCTGAATCAAAAATTAAGATTTAATATTCACCTCGCCGTAATTATATTGGCTACTCGGTTTAATCGGAGCATATATCTCTAAAGAGCTTGGGTTTCATTTCTCAGGTTTATATTTACTCCTGAAGATGCATGCAGGTTTAGATAAATCACATATTACCCATAATTCATAGTCTTCCGTTCTGCATAGAAGAAAAAGCACAAGTTACACCAAGACTAAAACGACTAAGTAAGGTCTAGTATTCTAGGTTAGCTATAAAACCTTTGGTATTTCCGGACTGTAAAATTATTTCGCGTTAAAAGTCGATCTTTGTGCTGAAGCATCTCAGGTTGACTGCTTGCGTTTGGCGCTTACGTATCAGAGCATGATTTTAAGTTTTTGATCAGCAGACCAGAACCTAATGTCATGCAACAACTTATTCCGTGTCTTTCCGATCACCAGTTGATGTTTTCCAAATGATAACGGCTGAAAATCCGACAGGCACATTGGACTTAAGAAAAATGTCAGTGTCAGTGCGGATACGTATAACTCCTTTAATAACTGAACATGCGAAAAGGCAGAAAAATTTAAAGAAAGTAAAAAATAAGAAAGTAAAAAGTAGATTAGAAAATTACATACCATATACAAACATTCAATGAGATATCATCTATAATGGAAGTTTAAAGTCTATCACTGGTATGAACTTTCTTTTATGCATAGCCCCCCCCCCCCTCAGTTTAGCAATCAATTAACCTTTTATTTACTGTAAAACAAAAATTAGTCAAAGCGGTGTCTGAATGGACTAACCACGTTAGTCACTCTTGTTTGACTAATTTGTGATGATATCATACCATTTCACAGTAAAGGACTGAAGAATACCAGTCAAAAACTCAGTCAAGGAGGTTCAATATCCGGGTCAAATATCAGTCAAACATTCATAGTCAATATTGTTGACTGACGTCACTAATTAGTTCAGACACTGTTTGACTTATTTGTGTTTACAGTGACATATATATATGTACAGAATTTTTAAGTCTTCAAATATCACAAAATATACTTAAAACCGAAATAAGAAGAAACCTTCGGGGTGTGGATGTTGTTTAAAAATACGTTTGTGTCGACTGTTTTTGCCCTTTAAGTCCCATGATTTTTTTTAGCACAATCAGTGTTGAAATTTCTACAAGTATAGGTTGTTTCTGCTATTTTGAACCCCTCATTTTCTTGTCCTAGGGATATTGCGTACTTTTCCACACTTAAACAATAACACACGGCAGCAATTGGTGCCTACACTCCTTACATCTCTACATTAAAGGAGAAGTGTACTCACCCCAACTTGAGTTAGTGTAGAACACTCTTCTTTTTCATGATTGGCTGTTGAGGATCACTTTACTTTTTCCTCCTCAATTGTGAAATTAACTACACTGTAAAAAATGACTCAAAATCGCTGTAAATTTTCAGAATAAAAAAATAAAATAAAGAGAAACATAATGATCACAGAAAAGTTCTAGTAACAAGTTTCCAGAACTTTTCTGTAGTCCTAATTTATTTCTTTATTTTGTTGTTCTGTAAATCTACAGCTATTTTTACAGTGTAGTCTAGGGGTAACTGCTGTGAATAACCTTGATGCAATATTGAAGTCCTGAAACATCATGAAAGACACTCTGAAGAGAAATAAGAAGAAAGTTGCAAAGTTTAGCTGTTGTTTTAAAACATGTTTGAGGAACGTTCTTGTTCTTTAAAGGCCCAGTTCTCTCACCCTAAACAGTACCAATTCTCCTAACCTTCTTACTTAAGCCCCTCCCACAATTGTCTGAAATTCATCCTCATCCAGATACAATCTCAGTTTATTGCTTCTAGGTGAGTACAGAAAAACTCAATTTATATATAATCAAAACACTCTCAGTACAATTCATGCTGTAAAATATAAGCTTTGGTACTCTGCATTGTTTGAATTAGTTGTCAATCAAAGCTGAGCCAATCGGGAATTTCGGTACCCGGGTTCCAAAATTGTAGTTTGGGGTGAGAGGTTTGGCCCTTTAAGCTTGCTTCTTAAGCGTATGATAACATTAAAATTCAGGTTGCAAGGTTTGATCCCTGTTTCAATTCCGCCCGCAACTGAAAGATTTGCGAGATAAATCATACCAAATCAATTTACTAAAAGAACTTTTGGTGTTTCACATAGTTGTCATTGTAACTGCCAGAACCTTTTTTGACAATTTTCATGGGGTGGGGTAACATGCAAATCTTTAAGAAATCGAGCATCAAGTGATAGGTTAGGTTAGATGGAGTTTTACGGCCCATTTTCCAACCAATTGGTTCAAGTCGAGCCTGCCATGACCCTTTTTCCAATTGCGGCTCACTGGCTTGTTTCCCTACTCCATTGCTTATATGCTGGGCACCAAGCACAATGGCTTTAGGTTCCGTTTTAAAGTCTTCGGTATCACCCGGCCAGGACTCGAACTCCCGACCTTCCGACTGTAAGCCTAATGCTCTAACCTCTCTCTAAGTAGTTATGTAGCTGAAATAAACAAAAAGAAATAAAAACGTGTAAATGTGGAGACATGGAAACATTTCTCAAGAATGCACTGAATGGACTGATGGAGGTCCATTGATAAAAAAAAGTAGGATTGTTCAAGGCATGTTTAGATGTCTCCGGTCAAATTTTTGTTGAAGAACGGTGTGCCCTTAAGCCTACTCCAAAGGATAACTCCAGTGGAAAACCTGTTAATGAAAACATCAACACATTGATCCTTTACCGCCCTTTATGAATGGGCAAGTTGTAGAGTGTAGTCTCTTAAGCATTGAAAAGCCTCCCATTTATAGAACTGCATGCCTTTGGCACGCGCTTTGCCGCTAGTTATCCTGCTATAACGGAATGTTTGCGTTTTTTGATATTAACGCCGTCATATATTCTTGTAATTCTCTGCACTATTCGAATCAAGGGGTGACTTGAACCCTACCAACAGAAGGAAATGTTAGTACACCAAGTTTTTGAGAAAATATCCTGAAGAAAAACGGCAGATAAATCAATATGTTAAGCCATCGATTATCAAGCAGCTGTAGAGAAAGTGTGAGAGTTTTTTTTCTCAAAGTGTACCTATGCCGTAGGACAGTTTTACAAGGGTGTTCTTGTATTGTTATTTTTTATGGATAAAATTACGGTTCCTCATATGATATAGATCGGAATAATGATTGGCATGGAATATGGGAGTCTTACCCTACTCTCTCAGTTTTAGGCTATAAATTTGAACAAAATGTCACTTTCCAGTGGTTGGGAGTCATGCACTGTTGAATAATGGATAGGAACCTGGAAATTAGGAAAAAGGTCATCATACGAAATAATAAAAAGAAGGGTACGTAGTCAGGTACGGTAGTTACTCTGCAAAGGGGGGGGGCGCCCTGGTATTTTGATGGGGAGGGGGAACAAAGCATAAGTTGAGTGCTTCTTTTTTCCTTCTTTTCCTTCTCCTGGAAATTAGGAAAAAAGGTCATCATACGAAATAATGAAAAGAAGGGTTCTTAGTCAGGTACGGTAGTTACTCTGCAAGGGGAAGGGGCGCCCTGGTATTTTGATGGGGAGGCGGAACAAAGAAAAATTGAGTGCTCCTTTCCCCTTATTTTCCTTCTCTTTTCATAATTTCTTGCGAATGTAGGGCGGTCTCCCCTGCCACCCCTTGTTACTCTGCACGCCTTTATCACGTGACACCGTGAGGGGGGAATTCGAGAAGACTTTTCAAAGTGCATCGTCTACCGTTTGCCTTCTCTTTACGTCACATTAGAAAACAAAAGCCCACGGGGGTCACTTGATTTAGTTAAGTTTACTCAATTCGTTTCACTTCACGTATGTTATGAAGGGGGAGTTCCCATGGTGAGTAGGTTGCATGCCTCCTTGGATATTGGCCACATTTCTTCTCAGTCGGGCCTGACTCCTTCCTAAGTTGGCGGCCTTTGCGCAAATATGATGCCGCAGTCAGAAAGAACGGTTCAAATTCCTTCCGCTACTTCGATGTAATCCAACTTAAAAGTTATGTGAACACTGATTTTTAAACAAAAATTCCCTAAAACTCAAGTAGGCCTTTCCCACCCTAGGAACGAAAATATTGGAACAAGACAGGACTCCTAATGCCACATTCGTAGATGTGCAGAATTTTCATAGCCAACATGTCCGTCAATATTCAAGACAAAGAGTAATGTTGGTAGGGCCTACACGTGTGTAAGAACTCGTATAAAACTGCACAGAATAAATCATGTTACTTTTTCCCTCTTTTGCCCAAAAGAAAATTGATTCGGTTGAAGTTCCGGCGAACTTAATGGACGTGGAACATTGTACCTGCTGCCCGACACACAGTTCTAATGGACCTCTCACCCAAAACCGACAACACGGCCATGGATTACCCAAAACGAATTTTTCTACACAGGTTCCCCGATTCATGTAATTTTACAGGGATGCAAAGAAGAAGATCTGTAGCCTAGGCATCATTCAGATTTGGGATTTGGGGGATTTGAGAGGCTGATAGAAAGATGGGACTAGCGAAAAGGACCCTTGCACAGTTCGCCCCATTGAGAAGACTAGCCAATGACCAAACTCATAGAAGAAAAATAAGACGAGAATAAAAAAAAACATCACAAAAAAATCAACTCAGGCAAGATTTTTCGTTATCATCTTCTTCGGTTGATGTGGACAATTTACAAGGCAAGATATCAGCATTAAAGGCTTTCTGAACGCGGAAAAAGTGTAGGGCTAAGCGCTTCAATTCATGTTCAACAGCGAACATGCAGATGTCCTTTTAACAGTTTAAAGTGTCGGCAGTGTGTCATCATGTTTTGAATGATAAAGCTTTCATGGCATATAGCTCACTGTCAGCCGGTTTACCTTTACTTTACGTTGATAGCAAAATTCTATGCAACAAGATGTTACAATTTGGACGTATATTTATGCAAACAGTGGTTTCTAAACTGCTGTTTTTGTGTAAACGTGATGTATACGTATTGTACAACAAAAAACAAACTGAAAAGTACCGTGCCTTGCGTTACATACGTATCAGTACTGCACAGGAGCTCAATGCGAAACAGAGTTTGTTCAAAACAGTTGCGGCGAGTGAGTGCACAGTGCGCTTTAAATTCGCGTTGACTGTGACTGCGAGAGCCCGTTTCTACCCGTTAAAGAATAAATTTTTGTTCCCCTGTCACTCAATTGGGCCTTTCTTAAAGAGAGTTGTTCTTAGACGAAACGTTCCTTTCACTTACGAAAAGGTTTCATCGTTTCTTCCCAAAAAACCTTATCGATATCGAATCTGTTTACATGGATCCCTCAAATACTACACAGTAATCGTACAGCTATGGACAGGGGGTATACACTCTAAAAAGACTATGGTCAAATTGACCATTGACAGAGTCAACTATGCACCGACCCAAGCTATGGTCAAACCATTGACCTCACCTTTGTTCAATATTTACTAAATTATGGTCAAATCTACCCATTAATTGGTAACTTTTTGACCATAAGTTTGAGTCGGTGCATAGTTGACCGTAGTGATTTTAGAGTGTATAAAGGTGATTCCATTCTTATATGTGCTATTTTGGGTGAAAAGGTCACAAACTATTCAATATTTCACCTGTAACGAAGCACACTGAAATCAAAAGTTTATTTCATTGGCGTGTCTTGTATTGATAATTCTTTCAAATAACTGCACGTCCTTCCCTAAAATGTAACCCTTACACCACTCAGCAGTTCATATGACGTACGGTGTAAGTGTATCCAATTCCATACAGTCACTCCCGACGTTTAAATTACGTCAAAAGGTTTTCCTCCCCGATCGGTTGCCACTTTTATGTTAGACGAACTAAAACATCAGTGAAAGTAATTAAGAAGTCAAAATCTTGATCACTACTTTATTAATTGATGTTATCGCCACGGCTAAGTGGATATAGTGGGACTAGTAAAGCATAAGTTACACAAGATATCTATGAATCATTTATGGCCTCTTAAGTTAATGAAATTATTGCTCGATCGGTAGATGACTTCGGCTAACGGTTGTATCATTTTTGTTGTGTTTCAGGTGTGACGAACTAGCAGCCGGCGGACACGTTTAGGACAGGCTGTAAGAAGTCGAAGACCAGCTTTGTGTGCAATATATGACATCACTCTAACTTTTAATGCATTAAAATGGACAGGTCAACGGTATTTCCTATCACATTCCTGCATATCCTCGTGAGTGCAATTTTCCTGTTTGTGCTGACGACTGGAGATCTCACCTTTGAGATCCCCGAGGAATCGTCCGTGGACTATTTGGTTGGGAACATTGCATCAGGGTTAGAACTAACAGGGCAGTCGGACGTACGCTTTCAGATTGCTTCAGTTTTGCGACCGAATGAAACATTTTTCTCCCTTGATCCGGATTCAGGGGAACTCAGAACAGTAAAAATTATTGACAGGGAGGTTCTGTGTCCGGATCAAAGGCCTGACGAATTCTGTCAAAAAACCGTCCAAGTTATTGCTTTCGAAGGAACTGACATCTCTATTATCAATGTCTTTATAAATATCTTAGATATAAATGACCATACCCCTTCGTTTAGTGACAATGTAATCAATTTAGCGATATCCGAATCAGTAAATCCTGGAACGCAGTTTCCAATGGAACTTGCGACTGACCCCGACGTTGGTAACAATACCATCAGATCTTACAGACTATCTGATGACTTCGATGGCCTGTTTGAATTGATCGTGGTTCAGTTTCCCGATGGGTCAATTTTTAACGTGCAGTTAAAATTAACCGGGGGTCTTGATCGGGAGACAAGACAAAGTTATGCTTTCTACCTAGAAGCGTCAGATAATGGAAGTCCTAGGAAAGTGGGATCTGCCCTGTTAAATGTTACAGTCCTTGATGCAAATGACCATTCACCTAAGTTTGAACAAAGCCAATATTCTGTTGATATCCCAGAGGACTGGGGTGTAGGAAATTCTATTATAGCTGTTCGAGCGACAGACGATGACACCGGTAACAATGGTCGAGTGGTTTATTCCTTTGCCCCAAGTGTCCCGTCTAGCACAAGGGCCCTTTTTGAAATCAACTCAGACTCTGGAATAATCAGGACCATTGGAAAATTGGACTACGAGACAAAACCAGTTTTCCAACTCAGTATCCAGGCTACCAACGATGTTGCAAACCCCATTCCGGATTTTGCGTTCGTAACCGTTAATATTTATGATGTCAATGACAATAAACCGATCTTGACAGTGACTCCTATCGATGGAGAAGGTCGGCAAGCCAACCTCACAGAGCTGTCACCCGCGGGTACTCATGTCGCGTTTGTTACTGTAAGTGATGTTGATACCGGTGTCAATGGTGAAGTATCTGTTTCTCTAATGTTTCATTATGACAATTTTTCTCTCGTGGAAGAACGTCCAGGTCAATATTTCATCAAGACAGTCACTTTACTCGACAGAGAGGACATAGCAATTTACAACATCACAGTTATGGCTCAAGATCACGGCAATCCGTCTCGATTTACTCGAAGAAAGTTGGTAGTGTTTGTAGAGGATGTCAATGATAATTATCCATTCTTTTTGCAATCTCCAGTTTATGCATCGGTTCTCGAAAACAACGAAGTTGAAGACACTATTACTACAATCGTAGCAATGGATGATGACGATGGACTTAATTCAAATTTAGTGTATACCCTTCTCGAGGGAGAGGATTTGTTCTTTATTAATCCAATAACTGGGGTTCTCAGAGCGAATGTAATTTTAGACCGCGAAAACATATCCACGACGACATTTCCCGTCGAAGTTTGTGATCAAGGCACTCCAGTCCTTTGCTCCAACACCTCCGTGACGATAGATATCTTGGATGTCAACGACAATCCTCCTGTATTTGATCAGGACTTGTATGAATTTCAGCTGAATGAAAACAATAAAGTTAGTGATTTGATTGGGACCGTTCATGCTCTTGATATCGACTCTGGTAGCAACGCTGAGGTTTCTTACAGTCTCAGCCACTCAAAGTTTCGGGTTGTTCGAGGTTCTGGGAAAATTTATTCCAAAGAGATGCTTGACTTTGAGGAGCAACGTACCCACTCCTTTACCGTTACTGCCACTGATAGCGGTAATCCGGCACAATCATCCACCACACAAATCGTTATCACTCTCTTCGACGAGAACGACAACGCTCCGAGAATTATCTTTCCGAATCCAGTCGACAATGTGCGATTCATACCTATCAGTGCCGAACCAGGATTTCTGGTGGCTCAGATCGAAAGTTATGATCCCGACGATGGTCGAAATGGAATGATATCATATGAAATTGAAGAGGGGAATATATTTGGTTCGTTTGGAATTCAGTCCAATGGTAGACTGGTAACCGCTCGGAAACTTAAGGACTTTGAAGAACAGGTTTTCAACATTACTATCCGAGTGACCGATGGCGGTCGTCAGCCCTTATCTAAATCTGCTGTGCTGCACGTGGCTGTAGCTGATCGACAATTTAACGTGTCCTTGCCACCAGCTAATTTTACAGAGAGATTCAATCGTACAATTCTTAATTTTCATCTGACTAGTCTCGCATCCCAAGACAACTATGTGGTCGCTGATTGGCTGATGTTAATAGTTATTTCGTTGGCTGGACTCGCTGTATTTCTTTTAATCGTGTTTCTGATTTTGGCTTCGAGCAAATGTCGGCGCAATGAAAAGCCCAAACGACAATACTCGGTACCGAACAGTAGTGACAAACTCTACGTCGCTAGTCCAGCACGAAGCGCCGCTTCTGACGCGCAATCAAAGTGCTCTGATACCGACTCAATTCACGCGTCGATTAACACCTCTCATTCCTCCATACCATCTAAAAATATCATGAAATGGCGTCAACAAGCGCAGGCGCAACAACATCATCAGCAACGTATTCCTGCAGCGGGAGAAAATAGAAATGATGATCGTTTGGGGAATCAGAAAATGTCTACATTTGGGAGTAACTCAGACATCAACATGGGAAGCACAACTTCGATTAATTCGAGACGTACACCGGATCCAGATAATGAGGTAAGGGAAAGATTATTGGTTCTGTTTTACTCATTGCCAGTAATTACAGTGAAATGCAACAGAATTGGATGGAAATTTGCTCTGAAGGTAAAGCAAACTGTGCGGCATAGTTCTTGTTCAGTTTTTTCAAGGAGTTACTAGAGAGCGACTGACTAGAGAGCGACTTCCTAATTGCTTGCTCAAGCCTTATAGAAGTGGGGATGAGCAAACGGTCAACTCCGCTGCTGGTAAGGGGGTGGGGGGTTCGGAGAGTTAGTGGTAGCCTGTACTGAACATTAATGTGAATAGATGTTTTAAGTTGTTATAAATATCAGTATGATAATCTAACTTCGTTTTCAAAAGTTCTGGTTGAACTTCGACGTATACTGTACAATATTTTAAACACTTTTTAATGAAAAGTCATTCGAAATTCAAGTTCCCAAAAATTTGGTTTCGAAAATACGAGAACCGTCGCATGTCTGGAACTGATGTGCACATATACTGTTAGCTATAGTTACGGTAACGTTGTACATACAAGATGACACATTCCTGTAAAATATACAGAAAGACGGTCACACGAACTGACGAACGCGGAGGTTTCGCACAATTGGTACATACTAGTACTCGTCAAGTTATCTACATTTAAAGCACTGGGGTACTTCAATACTTAAATATAGCTAAATTAATGTAATATATAAGAACCCAGCTTTCTAGAGATTATGCTTGTCAAAGGGCAACTGTACTCCTCTATCTGTCTATATCAATCAAACAAATTGTAATTCATTGAAAAGCAGTGACCACAAAATATTCTCCTAATTGTTGTTGAATATTGCTTTATCCCGGGCACGCTTCACAGCGTTTTTGGTATGGTGAGCTGACGCTACTGTAAAGGCCAAATCCTCAACATTGTTAGATCTTATTTATTTTAAAATGTTCAAAAATAGTTAAAGAGTTCAATGGGAAAACTGTTGTTATTCGTGACATCACGACCAGCTTTTACGTGACAACCGGTGCACGCGGACAACGTCAGTGTCCATAGACCATATGCATACAATGTCACACTTCCAAAAGGTGGGCCCTCTTTTGGAGGATTAACCAACCAACACGAACTGCAAACAACTGATTCGGACCGGCGAATCGGAACAACTGCGTAAGTTAGTACGCACATGGAGCGAATTTTACTGTGTGTTCCCCAACGATTTATGTGTTCTAAGCCGAGATCAGTGTTGCAGCCACGTGCACATTGTTTTTCCTCCAAAATGACGTCGGGGTGACGTCAGTGCATGTAGTCTATTCCCATTTGTTTTCTCCATTTCACATCTCTCTTCTGACTTATAGTAAATCTTAGGTGACCTATTTGATAGAATACACATATAGATACACACACATAGTATTATTTTTACACGCTACTGAGGACGTCGATGTTAACTTCACTATGTCCTTTTTTCTTAAACGTGCAATTAAAAATAGACTGTCTATTATTAGACAAAAGAGGAATTGAATATTTGTTAACTGAATTTAATGCCGAGGATTTGGAATTCTATTGTTTTAGGCCAAGACAAAGTCATATACACATACACGTTTATTTCTAAAGAGAAAACATTCTTTGCCAGTTTTTCATGCTTCTTAACTCGGTATGATTCGGTAGGCCATTAGCAAAGCTGCAAATGAGAACATAAAATTTGCTGAGTGGGATAGGTAAAGATATATGGTTGCGATTGTTGGTCTGGTAATTATTTTATCAATATTTGTTTTGATACGCGTTTCATGTCCACGGCACCATCTGTCTATTTTGAAAAAAAAAAATGTTTGCGTGGCTATATGCTTGGTGTTTGGTGCTTACCATAAGCTATGGTAGGGAAAAACAATTAGCAGTGAGCCACAACTGAAAAAAAAAACCGTGGTCGGCTTGACTTGAACTGGTTGGAAATTGGGCTGTAAACCTCGATCTAACCTGCATGGCTACATAATGCAACGCAGGACCTCATTCAACATTTTATCTCTGCTGAGGAACTTACCACTCCTTAAATTTAAAGAAGAAAGAAATATGTAGGAAACTTAAAAAGAGTGGTTCAGAACCAAATTTATGTTTGACATGTTAAGAGGAACATAGTGCAGGCACTCTGGTGGTATTTGCGTTCAATTTCCCATACTCATTGTCAGGGTGTCGTGCAAAAATAAATTTTAGGGGGGATGTGAGAGTAGTGGTTGCTCAGAAGACAAAGCGAAATGCCACTATCTGCTGACGCGGAGCGCACAGAAAATTTTAAAAAATCGTGACCCTCAAACAGCCGCTGCCTTAGGTTGTGTTTTCAATAAGTTGTGAAAGATATATTGGTAAAGTTTAAAGAAGAACCAAAACATTGACATTCAAGGTAAACCCATGACATCATGGTCAAGCCTGCTTGCTTCAAGTTTACTTTTTGTGAGAAATGTATCAACTTCTATCGCTAACCTTTAGAGAACCGAACATGAAAATTTTCCAGAATGCTTGAATATTTTATTTTCAAAAAGATCGAACAGAAATTTGGTACTGAACCGTTCTTTTAAGAAAGATGAATCAAGCGATAGGATCCCCATGCATAGAAATTAGGTCGTGTTTTTTTGAAGTCATGGTAAAAACGTAATTAGGAACATTAAAATCGGCGGTGCGCATAATTTCATTTGCAGAGCCATAGTATTTCGTAATCAAACTTAATATCTACCGTATCACAAAGTCAACGTGGCCGATGCTTGCATATTTTTGTCGTTATGTTCGTCCCACCAGTGTAGCCCTATAAATAGAAGTCGATTTAATAAAGGGTAAGCATGTTGTAATTTCATGTGCAGCAGCACAATTTATTTTCACACGAGGATATGGGCAAATCATGTAAATGGACCAGTATATTAGCGTGCAGTCAGTCGGTTACCTAATAGACTAGTTCAAAGTTTCTTCATGGAGCAGTATTGCGCAATAGGTCAAAGGTCAAAGAGGAGCACTTTTACGTGTGTTTGCAGTTGATAGTGTGGTGTAAACACTCGTAAAACAGTAAATTTGCTCGACGGGAGCAGCGCACTATCATGTTTTGTTACCAGTTGACTTGAACAGAAAGGCTACGCACGCATGAGCAGAACTCGTCTATAGAGGCTTTGCAACTACGTCACGGAACCGCCATGCTGGAGGACATTCATGCCAAATACACGTGGCTTTGTGCCGAACGCACTGCACAGAGTGCATTGTGGTATGCACGCTGTGTTCATATTCAACGAGCAAGCGTGTCCAGTGTGGTTTACTACGTAGTTTCATGTACTCCAACATGGCCGCCGGAGAGTATTATGACGCCATGTGAAAAGCCTCTATTGGGGGCCAGTTTAAGTAAGTAGCGGCGTACACAACAGTTTTAATTAGTGTCGGCGCCACAAATTAAGGACAGATACACTACACGAAGTGTGAAGTGTCGAGTCTTGCATAATCCAGTGAGCGGTCACTTTAAGACTAGCAGGCGGGACTGTGTTTTAATGTCAAGATACTAACGGGGGCCAAATAGCTTTCAAAAAGTGAAGACGATTTCAGTGGCCAGATGTGTAAATATGTATGAAATTAGTTGCATCCTGAAATTTTCCAGGAAGCGAATGTATTTGAGGTGGCCGTGGCCGTGGCCCTGACCCTTTCCTCTTCCCTTGAATAAGGGTTCGCCGATCAGGTTGCTCTCTAAAATTCCGTGTTAGTAAGGGATATCCCCAGTTGGCGGGAAGACACTAGAATGATTTAGAGGGACGGCACACAGAGTTAGGACCGAACTACAAAGTCACATATGGCACGGTGCCAAAAAGTGAAAACTTTTGCATAAGAGGAGACATAGCCTGTTCCCTCATGATTAGTGGAAATAACAGGCCTATGTTATTGCATATTTTTTATTCTGAAAAAAAAAACGATTGTCACGAAAAAATTATTGCCCGAGAATGCATGTTGCGTGTTGAACATATTGTTGTTTTGCATGAACAAAAGCAAAGCATTTCCTTACAGTAGTACGAGAGTGGATGGAGAACTCGATTGTGCCAAACAAACTTTTTGCAGCAGATTCATAACCCCATTGGACCCCACACTCCTTCAAAGATGCAATAATTTGTTAACACCTGTCAAAGTTCATGGGATATTCGTAGGCAAGGGCAAGGCCTGCATTTGAGTGGCTGACAAGAGCTCGTGAGAAGTGAGATCGTTAATAAAATTAAAGAAGGAAAATGAGGAAATTAATTAGGTTTCCATGGAGGAAACTTCGAAAACACAAGAACCTCTTTTCCAATATAAAACAAAATTGGGCAGATTCTAATTGTTGTTTTCAACCGGACTATCTGTGACACTGAGGTGAGGCAAGGTGACCTCATATGTCGCTCTAACTGGGTTTAATGACGGGACTACATGCATTGTCTACAATCAATGGCTTTGCCTATAACGGGCTATAATTCAGGCAAATGGGTGTTTAACTGTATTTAAAGAGTGTATTTACGAACACCGCATTGTTAAAACCGGATTTAAAGTCATGCGATGATGACAACCTCTGTCGGTGGTCAGCCTCTGAAACGATGGGCGAAACAGGTGGCTCAAATTTGTGACCTTAAATAATCCGCTGGTATATAATTCTGTATATATATCTTCCCTGGCCTCAACTACTTGTTATAAACCTCCTATGTTAAGAGTCTCTGTGGAAGAGTTAGGACCTAACCAAGCAGTTGTACGATCCGTCTTTACTTAAATCATATTTGGACGTCTTTGGGGGATTTCTCTTATTTTCAACTCTTGGGCCGCATTTCAAAATACCTCATTTGCTTTGCAGTTTAAACCATGGATCAAGCTTCACGTTTAAAGGCAGTCAATTCTCACCCCAAACTATAATATTTGTAGTAGTCTACAGCATTTCTCAATTGGCACAGCTCTCCGGTTGACGGCAATTTTAAAAAATGCCGAGTTTTTTTAGCTCATATTACACAGCATGTATTTTACTGAGGTTGTTTTGATTACACACTTGAGTCTTGTATACTCATCCTGAAGAAAGAAGAAAAAACTAAGATTGTGTCTGATTGAGGATCAGTTTTAGACAGTTAAAGTAGAATTACAATGACAGAAACAAAAACCTCTCATTTTTACACAGATTGTAGTTCAATTGTTACTTAACAACATCCTTTTTGATTTTTGTAAATAACTCCTCACAAAGTCACAAACGAAGGGAATAAAAACGTGGGTTTTCTCCTACTCAACACAACCGAATTCACTCAATTTGAGAACACCGATATGACCTCGAATAGCACACGGGTCAGTGCGTGACGTCATTGTGAAGAGTCGAGCTCTCTGCCTGTGGTGCAAAGAATCGTACACATCTGTGTTGAGTTACTACGACCACTGTGCAAGATTGCAGGTGACTTCGAATCAATGTCCAGGCAGTTGGCAACCCGCGGTTTGTGGGCGGATTATGAAAATCACGTTATTCATGTTCATATCAAAATCTGCAAATATAGGCTACCTCTTGGCAACGATAATACCACTTTCACCTTTTCGGTTCCAATACCGCTAGCTAGATAATGCAAGTCCCTGCATAGAATAGGCTGGGGCAGTTCGCCAAATACCTCAGTTTCACAACCAGTTAAGCTTCACGGGTTATGGGAGCTACTTTCTGTAGAATGTTCGCAAATGTCGACATAGACTAATTAGGCCTAATTTATCAATTGAATGAGAAGAACACATTGAGAACAGTGCCCTGCCTGCTTGGTTCGTTCACACAATGGCTACCGGAAATCACACAAGTGGCCTGAGTCACAGTGAACGAAATCGTGACAGTCAACTTACCACATATCCGAGAAAGGTATTAAACCCATATAAACATCCAGAAAACAAAAAACGAAACGAAATAGAAAACCCTTTCAATCCATAACAAAGTGAATAAACTTCCATTGTCCCTGGAGAAGGCTACGAGAGAACAACTGTGTTGATCCAATACACAAAAGCATACAAGTAGGCAATGCAAGCTACGCTGTTTTACTGCAGTGATGTCCCGCTTGTACGGTCCCGATATTTCGGTAACAGTGCTAATTATACTGCGTGCTAAGTTTCACTGAAGTCATAACCCTGAAAAGGAAAATTAAAACGGGAAACAAAACAAGCTCACCAAGTGTTTGGATAGTCCCGTATATATAGGAGAACTCACCTTCGAGTCTGCCAACCATCGACATTCCGCGGTCAGAATGGCCTCCAACCAACCAGACCCCGAGGTCGAAGAAGAACCAGCTGAGGGATATGTTGAATTAGAAAGTGTGGATTCTCCATTTAGTGATTCATCATCATCTTCAGAGGAAAATGATGAATCAGAAAATGATGAACATGATGACATTGATCTTGAGGGAGGAGAGGATGGAGCGGAAGGTCATGTACCCACAATGGGACCTAACCCTTACATGTTTGAACCTGTCCTTGCTGAAGGAGCTCAACCCAGAGAAGAACTTCCTGCCGCGAACCCTGCCAATCAGGGCCGTCTCCAAGTTCTAGACTGGTTCGTTTTTCCTTTCTTATCTCTCTCTCTCTTTCTCTCCTTTTTTAATTTTAAGTAAAATATATACGTAGGTACTTAGAAGAGTCTGTGTATGATGAATGAAGTTCAAAAAAGTTTCTTGTTCTCTGTGAAAGGCGCGCTTTGAAATTCGTATAGGCTACGAAAACGTTTAATAAGTGCAGTACGCAGTGGATGGAATGAAGAAGAGACACCCATTTAATCCCCTAAAATCACTTTTAATCACTTCTCACTGGTCAAATTGTAAGAGAGCGGTATCGGCAATGTTCTACACAATAATCACCCCTCCCCTACCGGGCTAGGTTTTAGGGATGTAATTGTTTGAAACCGTATTGAAAGAGTATTTTCCGAGCATATGTGGCCTCACCACTATAAGAATACACAAAATTTCGAAGGGGGGGGGGGTGTATTAAAACTTATGAGGGTGGCAGCACCTAACCACCCGACATGCACCTCCCCCTCACCAAACCCGCCCTTCCTCTTAACCTCCCTAATGTGTGATAACATTTTTCAGACATCTAAAGGAGTTTAATTTCTTCCTATCATCGTTATCCTTTAGTGAAGGGGTCTGTTATGTCCATTTGTTTGCAGCTTTTCTTTTCCGATTTCATAGCTACATTTGACAGTAGAAATTTTAGCTCAAAACCTTTTCCCACTATGATATGGGTATTGGCACCGGTGAGGCTAAGGGAGAAGTCTCAAGGAGTTCGTGTAAAAGTAAATTTGGACGGAGGGCGTGAGAAATGGTGACTGTCTGAAAGACTATAGCGGAGCGCTTCCACCCCATCAGTTGGCAGGGAGCGTTGAGAAAATATTGGAAAATCGCGACCCCTTGCTGGAAATGGCATTTCTAGGCTTGTAAGTAGAATATAAACCTTCGATAGTCGCCTTATGAGCTTTTTTCAATAGAAGTTTCATTCTAGTAAAAACTGAGTAAATTGTAAAATGATGAGGACATTACGAGATATACCACTGCCAAGTTGGGGAAATGGAAAGTAATAACTGGAAATGAGCCTGTATGCACGGTTGTACATAAATTAACACTAAGAACGCGGCGCGACGGAATGGAAAAGGGGGGGGGGCTGAGTGCGAACGAGTATATCTAAGCGGAGCACCACCATTACTTGACGCAGTGCAGGTGTATTGGACCGATCAAGAATGTGTTCAACATCCACTTCCCGAAATTCTTGCCGCGATCCCCACTTCTTGAAGCCTTTGAAATTTTTTTATTTATTTTTCATGGTTCCAACGACACTGCAACAAAGATACGTCTTTTCCTCGAAAAACTGTTGAAGATTGTGTTGCGTTACTGAAATTCCCAAATCGTGTACGCACCACATGCTCAATGATATTGGCGCTCTAGTAGCCAGTGTCTTCAATTTAGGTTTCACTTTGACGTTCATCTTTTTCTGTAAAACATACTGTGGATCCCAATCGTCTTCGGTGAAATGTGCAGAACAAATCTTTGCGTTCTTTCCGTGAGAAACACCAGGGGCCCGTTCCACAAAGAGTTACGCACGATCTTAAGTATGATTTACTGTTGGCTTAAGTATGGTGAATCAAACTTAAGATTGTGCGTAACTCTTTGTGGAACACAGGTGCCACAAAATCTTTTCTCGTTCTCCTCACAAAGCGTATCCAGAGTTTCCTGCACTTATCGTTGGTTTTCTCGCTCGGAAAATCAAAAAAGCTCAGCGAGGGATCCGCACTTGTTCTGGTGCATCCCCCAACAACACAATTTCTTGGCATTTTGCGTCAATTCGTAGTTCTAGTCCAACAGCGAAACCTTTTTGGTTTGATGTGATTCAGGTTGCATGCTGTACTGTACAACCATAACTAACGCTAGCTTGCATATACTTTGCACGTGTGTATGTATACACTGCACTTCACCATGTAAACAAGCTTAGGTCACGATAAGAATGAGTCTTCACAGTGACGTCACGGGTCAACTTGGAACACGTGACCACTGCAGTTCTTTTCGTGAAATGTTCGATTTCTATCATGAAAAATGGGCTGTTTTATCCCCAAATTTATACCATTTCCTGTCATTAGTTTTACTTCATATTTGGCACACTTCAAAAGTAAGCCTTAAGGAATACTGGAGAGAAAACTTGGGCTGTTTTCTTTGATGGCAAATGCCATTGTAATTCTACTTTAAGGGTAAGAAGGTTGAAATTGTTAGGGGTGAGAGGATTAAACTTTTAAAGGGAAAGAGCAGTCCCCCCAAAATGAAGTAGTGTAGTAGACCATACAATTTCATGATTGACTCTTGAGAGTCATGTGACAATATTTTTTCTCTTCAAATGTGAAATTTACCAGGAGTTACAGCTTGCTTCACCTAGACTATACAATATTGAAGTCCCAAATAGTTATAGCAGATACTGTAAAGAGGAATAAGATTAAAATTGTGAAATTTAGTTGCAAGTTTGGGGCGACTGCCTTTGCCCTTTTATGGGATGGTATGTCCTGAAACAATAAACCATAGGATTGTATAGACAGGTCTGGGAGGAACTATAGAAACCTGTAGCTTGAACTGTCTCAGGTGACGAATTAAGGGCACTGCTTTTAAAATAGTGCCCTTCATTTGTAGTTCCAAGTGAAAGGACCAATCCTCTCACCCCAAACTACAATTTTGGTACGGGGGTACCGAAATTCTCAACTGGCTCAACTCTTTGATTGACATCTGATTCAAACAATGCAGAGTACCAAAGTTTATGTTGCACAGCATGAACGATACTGAGAGTGTTTTGATTATATAAATTGGGTTTTTCTATACTCACCTTGAAGCAATAAAGCGAGATTGTATCTGGATATGGATGAATTTCAGACAATTGGGAGGGTCTTAAGTAAAATGGTTAGGAGAATTGGTACTGGGGTGAGAAAATTGGGTCTTTAAAATAACTGTATCATGATCTCGGTCAAGAAGGGAGAAGGGGGAAAGTTTGATTGTATGTATCACGTGAATGTAAGCTCGCGAATAAACCTTTCTCGAATTTTAACCTTAGTATAGACTATGAAATGTAAATGTTAGCACAAAGATGACATGTTCAGATTCTTTGCTGGAAAGATTTTAAAGGCCATGTGATTGTGACGTCGCTCAACAATTTTTGCTATAACCCGCATGTTGCTGCAATTCTTCGACGAATAATGAAATAATTTTTTTCACTGGAAAAAAACTTGAACATCCCTATAATTTTTTCTCGTCAAGGTTGAAACTGTATCTGCTTCGACTTCATTGAAGGTGTGGTCAGTAATTTTACCTGTAATTGTTTAGCTTTGCGGTTAGTCTGTACTTTCCGACGTAAGTTCTCATCTTAACTTCACGCGACAGATGGTTCATTTAGTCATAGTGCATTATCCATTCAGTCGAAATCGATGTACCAACTGGTTGAGACAGGAAAGAAAAGAAATACAAGAACATTGATAGCCGCCCGGTAGTCTTTGTTATTCATCACTTACAGTCATTCAATAATGAATTATTCATCAATCCATCATGCTGGAAGTGAAACGTTTTAGAGAGATGCAGTGACATGGATCATGCGTGACATGAAGAGCTGAATCACATGAAATGGGACAGGCTAACGGGTGTTGGTCTGTGAAAAGAAAGCGCTATTAGTAATAACTACCACACTTTAAAATTGTACAGATTAAAGATCAGGGGAAGTGTAACACCCACACAGCAACACTTTAGAATAGGTTTAGCCGAGACACACCTGTCAAAAAAGGTATATCGACCCACATATAGTATGCATGTAGGCCTAGACGAATTATCCCAAAATGTAATTGTACAGTTGTATGAAATAAGCTATCCGTTTTAGAGCGTCGCTGTCACAGTGAGGTGCGTAACATTTATCCGTTTTGGAGTAAATTCAACCCATTTATTTTTGAGAGCGAAATTTTTGGGGGACGCTCGCGTCATGCTCTACACCATACAAAGTTGATGGTAAACGTTAATATCTCAGCAGGGAATAAGGGCCGATAAACATTTATTGTTTCCGACCATTCTTATAAAGTTAAGGACTTGTTATTTTCCGTGTAGATCATTCAGATACAAGCTGTAATTACACTGCAAACTATCAATATCTCCAATAGATATTTTACTAGGCATTCTTGCAGATAACAACCGTGTATGTAGAAATGGTTTTAGGCTAGTAAAATGATCGTTAGTACTTACAACCAAATCAATTGGCTTTGATCGACGGCAAACATCAGATCGATTGATTCGAACTCACGGTGTGATGACGAAAGGTCTCTGTTTGCTATCTTCGATTTGTTGGTCAACATTACAAGCTTGTGTTCATCGTTTTCTATTCAAGGAGGAGCCGTTGTGTATGGTATTGAACGATTAGCAAAATGTCACTACATGTAAACTGCTTTGTTGCAAATTCCGAGTCTTTAGAATTCCATGATCCACAGTATGACGCAGGCTATTTCGAAGTCAATTAAAATACCAATTGACGAGTTTTCTTGGCCGCTCCTCGCAATTCACAGAACAAAACAGTCGATTTGAGCCGTTTACAGGACGGAGGGGTAGACCATTTAATTACAGAGTTTTCATATTTTACCGTGCTTGAACCTTTGGTAAAAACTCATACCTAAATATTACAGGTAAATATAGGCCTATTAATAATTTCGCGTACGATTTAACTTGGACTCAACCCCTTCAGACCCCTCACACACAAAACAAATATGCGTGTGTATATTTCCCTATTACTAAAAGCTTGGTTTTTTTTTAAGTCAAATGAAACGACCTCAAAAGTAGACTGAACAGGGTATGGCATTAATGCAGTTCAGAGATAAAATTGTAAGTTTGCAATTGGAGTTTGTATTCGTCCTAAAAAGTCATGCTTCTCGGCCTTTTGGGTAAGACCACGTGTAGAGTCTCTTGTCTTTTTTATTTTTTTACAGACATATGGTTTAAATTGGCTGTGGGCCCTGACGCTGGTCACTTTAAGACCTAACCCTCTCTCCTCGATCAGGTCCAATTCTTTTAAACTACTTACGGTACCTAAGACCGTCCCACAACTATATCCATTTCTCATCCTCGTCCACAAATTCTGAGTTTAAACAAAACATAAGTAGAAATCATAAGTGTGGTTCTTTGTTTGGTGTGGACTTCTGTCTAAATTGCTTTTTTCCCTTAAAATATGCATTTTAATCTGCTGCAAAGTCGGGCTAAGCCCCCATTTCCGTTCGGGTTGGCTATTCAGGTTTATGCTAAGTGTTGTATGCACTTACTGGAAGAAAACAAGGAAGGGATGAACAATATGTGTTGAGCTGAATTTGTGTATCCCACGCTGTCCCATAATTCCACGCGCCAACGAATTTCCGAACCAGTTTATAAGCTTAGATCGCACCAAGTAATGCCCCCTTTTCTTGAGTCCACTTTTCATTTTCCCGTCTCATTGTCCCTGTTGTCAACCCCCCCCCCCCGTCTCACTGGTCCCAACTCGTTGATATTAGGGTTAGGGGTTATACCGTGTTGTGGATTAGGATTATCGGCTAGGTTTAGAATTAGTGGATATGGTTAAGGGACACAATCATCTCAAACTCGGGGAATTTTTTTCTAAAAGTCCCCTCGACTTTCTGGCGAAGAGCCAAGGGGCGAAAACCAAACATTTACTCCCGTAGGAGTTCTGCTCCCTTAAGGAGCTAAACGTCCCAAATGGATAAAAACGCCCTCCATAGGCAAACATGTGTGGTCCTGCTCTAGACTGGTTGAATAGAACAGAATCCACACCCTGGATGCAGTTTAACGTCATGCCCAGGACTGGGGGAACTTGTATAATACGGAAGACCAATGGGACACGCGATTAATTGTAGGGGGAACTATTTAGACTGGTACATATATAGACATTACGGTACCTCTTAGTCGGTTAATAAACTGCCACCACTGTTAATTTTATTCGGTTGTTACAGGTAACCTGTAAATGACGTACATAGCTAGATGGACTTTATGAAATGGATTTTATGAAAATAGAGCAAAAACGCACACTTATAGAAATCAAGACTAGCTATCTTTCATATAAACCTGTAAAATTTACACAGTCAAGTGGGTATTTATGAAAGTTGAATTAACGATTAATGGGCTGTATTTTACTCAACCCACTCAGGGGTGGAAACAACCACCTATTAAGAATACTATAATTAATGAGTGTTATTGAATATTTTCCAAACAAGTTCAACAAATGATGATCTCCAAATTTATAAAAGTACACTTGCTAATCATGACAAAGAATCTTCTTATTGTCTGCAAAAATGGTCTTTTCTGTTCTCATTGTCTTTGAATCATTCGTGATAAGATCAAGCCTGGTTCTCATGAAACCTTCGTAGAGGCTGCCTTTTGATATACTGAGCACTTTTTCGGCTGAAAAAAATTCTAGTGCAACTGTAAGGGCCAATGAACTTTTTCTTCAATTGTAAGAAGTTAATAGACGTGAACTTTTGAAAACAAGTTTTTACTATCAAACCACAATCTACGACACCTTAAACGGGTCCTTCAGCTATTTCCAATAGACTTTTCCCAGGCTCTCTACTGAAAGGAATCATCACTTTTCCGATAGTGTTTTTAGGTTGTTTAGACACTTTTCGTATGCTACTGTATGATTTTTCCCATACTGGCTAAAGGATAAATTCGTTCCGGTACACTGCCCAATCAACAAGAAAGAGGCTATTCCTCGTCTGCAAATTTTTACAAGTGTATAGGGACACGAGCCAACCGAAGGTGTCAGGTATGGCCCAATATTTACATTTAACAGCATCTTATGGTACAACTATCACACCCAGAAGGTGGGGAATAGGGTGGTCATCTGGCAGACTTGACTTCAAATGCCATGGAGTATCCCGTGCAAAGCGATTATCAACAATTCGGTACCATTCTAACGTTCTAGCATACGTTTGCTACTCGTCTTTGTAAAAAGCATGACTACTTCAGTCAGTAGCATTGCCCTCCGTGTTACTTGAAGTCTGACACCATGGGACGATGCGACGCGACGCGATGCAAGAATTCAAAAACATCTACGTATAGACCCCGGTCTCTAACACTAAAGCAGCGATATGACCGAACTCCTGGACTTCACACCATACCATGTAGTACTTCCATGTTCACATGACGGACAGATAAAATTAAGTTGAAATAATGTTTTCTTCATCCTCGGATTTTTTTGCAACAGATAGATATAACCAACTTTATGGCAGAATTGTCATTAAATTAGATCAGGTTATTAATAGAAAATTAGTCCTCTGTATTGTAAAAACTGACCGCGGAAGGAGCTAAATAGCGTTGTATATATGGTTAAATCATGACTACTTTAGACTTGATCGCAAGGCATGTGGGGCTTTCATGTACGATACAGAACATTGACCGCATAGTCTTACATCGCTTGTATGTTTGTCAAGTTTACTATTCGTACCCCACAGCCTGTATGATGTTTACTGTGTATTAACGTGTTTGCTATTATATAGACCGAAACCCTTTTTCATATATGGAACTCTTTGGCCTGATTAGTTTTATTATTTCCATAAAAGAAACGTACAAAGAGAAACTTTGCCTTGATACTGGTTTGAACAGTTGAATGGTCTGACCAAAATGTTAACGTTGCGGGATGGGGTGAAAGGTCACGTTTTTGAAAAGCTTAAAACCCGGAGGGGTGTGAGGAAGGTGGACATCGTGCCTCCACAGATAATTGTTTTTTACGCTTTATTGGTCGTTAAAAGTGTATCATTGTGGATATTTAAAAAACGAAGTACAGAAAGGAAAGCGATTCTGCTATGGTGTCAGATACTTGTATCTACAGTAATATAGAACGGCTTTGTATGATGGATTCATTCTGAAAGCAATGGTAAGCTTGACTTTGCCACCAGCTTGTTGAAAAGTAGGGTCTGTCTGCCATAACGCAGGCCGTGAAGAGCAAATGTCTTAAAGGCAGTCAATTCTCACCCCAAACTACGATATTTTTAGTAGTCTACAGAAATTCTCAATTGGCACAGCTCTCCGGTTGACAGCAAGTTTAGAAAAACACCGAGTTTTGTAGCTCATATTACTCAGCATGTACTGTACTTAGGGTGTTTTATTTACACCCTTGGGCCTTGTATACTCACCCTGAAGCGAAAAACTGAGATTGTTTCTGGATGTAGCCTGCGTAGCGCCTCTGTGGCTGCAGCCCCCTTTAGGCTGCCGCCCTCAGTTGATTTTTCGTAGCGATGATCTGAACGAAAAACTTCGTCCGCTCCGCGGGCTAGTCTGGATGAGGATCAGTTTTGGACAGGTAAGGGTAAGAAGGTTGAAATTGTTCGGGGTGAGAGGATGAGGCCTTTAAGGCGCTCAGCGACCACGAAAGTAGGTGTAGCCTAGTAAAAGGCTTACGAATTATAACTTCAATTCGGGGCTAAGTAAATCAACAATTTCGAATTTGGTTTGTATTTTAAATTGTATATTGCTCTGGATGAAACACCCACCTTGCTTTGATACGTGGGAAATAGGATTCCGAACCTATCGGTTGCTTAGTTTCATTGCTTTCAATGTCATCTGCTAATTTATCCCCTCCACCACAGCACTGGATCCAAACAACAACCATCCGTCACTCCAATTTTACCGTTTTCCACGGATTAGTGCAGCTGTTTGTTTGACATCAAATACAAAAGAAAGAAAAAAGCAGAGTAGCTCATATTACACATCATGTACTTAGAGTGTTTTGATTGCACATCGGGGCCATGTCTGCTCACCATGTTGTGAACCCATAAAGTAGGATTCTGTCTGGATAAAGACGATTGTCTCTAACAATTGAAAATTTAAGAAAATTGTGGGAGGGGCTAGACGTAAGTAGTTTGAGAAAATAAGTGAGTTCCGTCATTCGTGTTGGTGACTATGCACATTCTACAAATCGGGGTAAACAAACCAGCCCCGTACATACAACAAGTATTCTAAAATTTGAGTTTACATGAAAATTTCATCTCAAGTATGTTTTGCGCAAGGGTTTGCATTTGAACTGTCTTTTGGGTGTAAAATTAGCATTTTAAACTGCCTTAAAGTAGGACTGAAACCTGTATTTTTTCCGAGTTGGCTAGATCCTTACATGGTATTGTGTGCACGTACTGACAAAAACAAGAAACACCTAACACTATGTACTGATCTCGCTTCGTGTATGCCAAGCTCTGCTCGACAGTTCCATGTGGCAAGGAATTACCTAACTTGTCTGGGATGGTGAATAACGGGCCTTAAATTCGCTCACTTGTCCCGCGCTGCCAAATACTAAGAGTAGGATGTAGTAAAACAACAACCCTTCAGGTTCTAATATTAATATTAAAATAATGTATTTATTAACGAGTTTCAACTTTCCTTGGTCCATTAGCTAGAAAGGACAGTGAGTAGTAGAAACCTTTTTAAGAGAGAAAATGGCGAAGTACAGGCCACTAAAATTCATTCAAGGAGTAGTATATTTGATCTACTACTCAAAAAGTTTCTAAAGGACAATCCCTTCTGTTTCTCCTTTTTCCATCGCTCCTTTTCCCTACAATCTTGGATGGTGGACAGACTCTTACCCAGATGTTACCCATTTTGTTCCTTTACAAATGTAAGAAGTAAAGTGTATGAAAAGATATTTTATAGGATGGCAGAAGCGCATTGCCCCGAACTTCCAATCTATTAGCAGTCAAAACGCCAATTGCATGATTTGGTGTTAGTTGTGTTTCGCCACAGTAAAATGACCTTGGCATAAACATACCAAATTATATCACAAAATTGCAACATGAAGTTATCCTTGAAGCAACATTTGTTACCTCTGACTTGATATTTTTTTTTTAACCAGGGAGGTCTTTCGCCCAAGTAGATCCCCATACACTTCGTAAATGATTATACTGTTATGGTGCACTTGTTATGTAGGCCTACAAGTTTACACATAAGAAGGTGTTTATTTTGACATCTCTTGACTTGAAAGGTCACTCGAAACAGAATGTTCATGATGTTGCTTATAACGAAAGATGCTAAAACAAAACCTCAAAAACCAAAAGATATAGGGTTTACTTTCTGGTAAGAGCATCGTTGCTAATCAAACAATATAGGCTTATTATGTCAGAAATTTACTGTTTGTGATGCAGTCCTATTGGCATATAGGCTGTAAATATTGGGGGATAACAGCCTGGCGAACTAGAGGACTATAAGGGAGTAAGGGAGATCGTGAAAGGATGAGTGGTTTAAAAAAATTTCCAAATACCGTTGTATCTTTTATCTTTGTAAATATGGTCGTACAAACATTTGGAAATCATTCCTTTTATTGATACGACCCTTTTCATTATTTAGGCGATGCAAAAGAAGCCCTGTTTAATTGGACCGATAAGGCAATAGTTCACAACTGACGATAAACCAACAGCAGACAATTCATTACAGCCTAGGCCTTCTACAGGAAGGGAACCGAACTGGAGTTCAATAGTAGCTTGCCATCCAATTGACATCGTGCCTTGCCTACACCTGAGGATAATGAATGACACATTTACCCTAAATAGAAAAAAACATCAGGTCAGAGGTCATTCGATGTCGTTAATCTCCTCTTACTCAATTTTTAACTCTCTCAACCAACTTTTGCCTTTGAGGATTAACCAGCTCGCTGATTCAATTAGGTGTAGGAGTACTTTCTAGGATAACTTGTAGCAGATATGACTGAACAAGAAATATGCCAAACAGCCTGCTGCGTAGGCGCGGATGACGTCTTAGCGGATATGTTGAAAGATAAGCAGCACGGTATTTGAATACTACGACAATCTACACAAAATCACTTGGCACAAAACCAGGACACAGCGTCCTGTCTGGTGCAGGCGTTGCAAATGTTTATCATTCTCAAAAAATTTCATTTGTAATGCTCGTCTTACTTCAGTGCAAAAGCAGCCGCCCAAACTTACTTTATTGAAGCATCTTACAGCTTCTTCTCATCACGTTCTTATTCCTCCTCCAAGTACCTTTCATCATATTTAGGAACTTGTTTATTGCGTATCCAATGTAAAGGAATGACTAACCCATGATCATCAATTTTACGATTCAGTAAGAAAAATATTGTCGCATTATTCTCAAGGGTCATTTTATGAAACAGGGTATAGTCTACAAGACTTTATTTCAGATTATGATGACTGCATTTCTCACCTCATATTGCGATTTCCTCTTTCTCCTGCTACAGGTGCAACGTCTTTTGGATAAATTGAGAAACACAACATCTGATATAACAAGTGACCATTCTTCCGAAGGCGAAGGACGAAGCAGTAGCCGTGATAGCGGGAATGGCGGCGACAGCGATCGAGACACCAAAGAAGTGTCGACATCGACGACTAATGCGTCAACTACAGTCCCGCGTCGCTTCATGCCCCACCATCATAACGTCCCTCTCAGCTCCCAAGACATGAACAAGAGGTCGTCATCAATGCCCATGATATCTGCGATAGGATCAGGGAGAAGTAAGTATCAGTGTATGCTAAGTGGAGATGTGACTGTAAGGGGCGAAAAGTGTTGTGTACAATGTTTTAGAGGATGTCCACAAAGGTGTTTACGATATCAGCAATAATGATGAAATCACGGACTTCGTATACATGGACAAACTGACAGAGCATACTATGCGTAGATTGTGGTTACCTTACGTTCGATTATAGACGTAGCAAGATGGTTGTTTGCTATAGTTTTGTGTGTGAAAGGTTGGACTTGCTCAAAAAGTTCAGACAACAGATTTTGCAAGAAAGTTGAAATATCTTCGAAAAAATGCAAGTAAGGTCAAAATTTCTGCCTGTATTACAGGAATATAATATTGCTTCCCATTCAAGTTCAAATTTTGTTGAAAATGTTACAGAGTCGTCCTCAAATCATACAAATTGTAGCTTCACGGCGACCATCTTGGTGCAACCTACCGACAGGACGTACACGTTACATGCTCTGCCCATGTGTGTAGGAAGTCCGTTGGATCAAATCCCTCTCCACCTTCAGAACAAAATCCTCGGTTAGGTTAGATTGGACAGGGTTTTACGCCTCAATTTATAACCTTCATGTTTACTCTGGCGGCGTTAACGGCTTTCTTTTTTTGTTTTTGGTGTGGACACTGCATTGTTTTCCCTACCCCAATGCTCATGCAGAGCATCAGGCAAAACGACCGTGTGTCCCATTTTTTAAAGTGTTTAGTATGACCCGGCCTGGCAGTCGAACCCCGGACCTTCCGAGTGAAAGTCGGATGCTCTACCTACTATACCGCACATTCGGTCCCAAACTTGAAAATTTGGGACTTTACACCAGTCTCCTGATTGACATCAAATTCAAAAACTTCAAACTACTCTAGCTCATGCCGGCATATTACAAAGTGTGCACAATGTTGACGTCAAGATGCCCTCTAGTTGGTGGGGTTTAGATGCAAAGTTGTGATGACACAATTATGTCCTTGCATATTCACCGTGAAACAAGAAACTGGGATTGTGTCAGCATGAGGATGAAATTCAGACAGTTGTGGGAGGGGCTACAAGCAAATATGTCAACAGAATTTAAACTTTGTGTAATGATGAACAACTGTTTTGTAGGAAATAATGTTACTATTGTGTGATAAATACTCTGTCTAATCATAATGGTATGATAGTGCAAGATTTGTAGGTAAGTTTAAAAAAATAATTGACCGTCAAAAAAAAAAAGAACGAAAAAACCACTAACTTTACGAGGAATGACGGTCAATACCACTTTTTATACCAGAAATCGCTCCAATGCGATTTTTCCCTGTAGAATTGCTGACCGATATGCAACCTTACGAAATATCTCTTGAATTGAACCACAAATACTGTGCATATAGGCATAAAATGGAAGGTTGTCGGCACGTGTACTCGTCTACCTTTACGATGTGGGCAGTTGAAATGGATAGGTTTAAAGGAACAGTGTATTCAAATGCAGATATTGTGCTTTCAGCAGGGAGCTGTTATTAGCTCTCTGCTTTCAGTGTTACTAGTAAAAACTGAGTAGTCGTGTCAAAAGATTAAATTTTCTTTCACGATAGGGTCAGGCAAAGAACTTTTTATTACGTTTACGGTTTCAATCATCACGTTATCTAACGGGATGCCTTCAAAACGTGTGCATCAAACATCATTTAATAAAACATGTTATCAAACCTCCTACCATTATCAATATTTACGTCTGTGTACATCACGTCTTTAATTGTCAAGTTATCGAACTTTGTGGTATAATGCTGTTTAACGTCATAAGATCAAACATATAATGAAAGATTTTACTAGGAGACTTCATGGACTCTATCGTTACCTCCTCGGATATCATATCCCCGAACATCATATCATTAATTCCACGTTTGATCCGCTAATTTGATTGTCTGAAAGAGGTTTTGATTACCTTCGAACACAAACAATAGGCCTAGTTACTTTATGAATCCTTGTAATTCATTTTCAAAATGTTGTTATGATGGTGCACGAAAAAATCTTGTCCGGCGTTTCCCTGTTCCTATACGTGTACAATTCGGTTAGCTTTATTTATAATGCCCGACCAGAAAAGCTTTACTCGGGTGACACGTAATTAGACTACAATATGTGTCTGCTTACAAAGAGCTAAGCGAGCCTGTACACATAATGTAGAGTAGAAGGTTAGGTTAATTCGAAGAAGTCGACTTCCAGCTCTACCCTTACAATTTGAAATTTAAAGTCGTATAATTTTCCTCCCTTTTACTTCTTGCACCAGCCGTTCGTTTCCAAATGAACACATGAATAGAGGTATGGCGCCACTGTGTGTAACATTTTCTGTAACCATTGATACTTGTTTGCATGACCGCAGATTGTCTTTCTGGTTCTTCTAAAGTATACATTTGCAGTCTGCTTCTTTCCATTTTGAGTTATGTCCAAGAATGAGACATGTTTTACTTATTTCACTGACATCTTTCTTTTGAGACGCCCTCTACTACTACATTTGTGTTCTTATTTCTTTTGTTCGCTGATAATATATTGATATTGCTGCCTGAGAAATGTCTTATGCCATAACGTGTGGAACTTCGTTTTTTGAGGGCAATACCTTGTCGGTATGAGCAGGTCCTTATCCAGAAGAATCAATTGAGCATGGGAGGAGGTAATCAGTGATCTGTTTTGCCTCTTTGCTAGGATATCTAATGCATCGTCTTTTCCAACGAGTCTAGATGCAAGATGGTACCATGTTATTAGTCTTCAAGATTTGGCTTTGGTAGCGTATAGGGATGATATTTTTATCCTTCAGTGCAACAAATTTATGGGAAAATTTGAGGGGACTCGTGTCTGTGGTTACGTCCCCAGAAGCCTAGCTTTGGTTCAGGTTGCCCGGGACCAGAATAGGTTGAGTGCTCCGACGATTGCAAGTAAAGCACGGTAGGCCTACTATCGTTGGCGGATGACCGGCCCCCTCTGAAGCCCAGATGCCCTGGAGTTCCCCCCTCCCTCAAAGTGCCAGTTACGCCACTTTACGTGCTAGTGTTTAGGTTCTAAGGTCTGGAACTTTGTGCAAAGATTTCTTTGATGAATTTTATGCCCTCAAATGTTTCCTCTATATCAAACAGTCACAGAACGTATGAATGTACCAAACCGAAAGTAAATCCGAAAAGAAAGGTTAAACATTAATCAAGAAAACAGTGAAATACCACTTTTTGATGACAGTTGGAATCACCATGAAGTAATGAAGTAATTGAAATGTTAAACTTACAGCTTTATCGTACTCAAGGTCGTACAATGGGATGGTTTTTCCCGATTGGTATAGAATTTATCTGTCCAGTTTCCGTCCGATTGAGACAAAATGTCTGTCCAATTTAGTCAAGTTTCTGACATTTTTCTTTGGGAGGTGAAGACCCTCCCAACCCTCTGGTATCCACGGCCATTATTTAATTTTACAGCAATTAAAAATAATTTCTTAGTCAGGGAAGGGGATGTTACTTCAGATAAACAAATTGTACTCTTAACACGTCGGTGTATCACTCTACGGTTATCGGTCTTTTCCTCTTGAGTTCTATACACGTCGTTTAAGTGGCACCAACTTTTGGATGACATTTTCTGGTTGCCTTTTTGATATAAGGAACTTGTCAATAATTCCACTTGGAAGGAACGACGGTTCCGGGGACAGGAGGACATGGGCACCCAATATTTGTGAACAAACCACCACCCTTTCTACTAGAAATGAATGATTTCCATCGCATCAATATAGTTGATTCTTTGAGCAGGGTGCATTACAATGATATGAAAGAGATGTTTTAAAATCAATACTTGGAAGTTTTTTTGAACTTAAATTATATGCCATGAAACACTTTACTGAACCATGCCACTGTATTAAAACTTAACTATTTAGGTACAATGAAACCGGATTAAGGTTCTTATCATAACATAAATGTAGGTCAAACATTGGTAAATGAGACGAGGACTTAGGGTGACACCCGCCTAACGACCCTCCCAGTCCCATAGCTAGACACTCTACTTAAGATACAGATAACTTTTAGTGCCCTGGCAAAGTATGTTTGGGGGAGGGAGGGAGGGGGAGGGGATGATATATGATAATATAGACAGAGACGGTAAAAAGGTGCCTCTGCTGGGCAAAATTTATGGATTAATTTTGTCACGAATTGTAAGGAAATTTCATGACAAGAACGTCCCTCACCCTGTGAAATGTCTCCCTTGAAGCCTATTCGCTCACAGTAGAGTATTTTTTGTTTTCTGTTTTATTTATGACCTAACAAGTTGACCAATTATAACTGTCGCTGCATGTCACTGTGTGGCACTTACCTTCAAACTAGCCTCTCTCCTGAATTTCTCTGTCATAAGTTTTTGATGTATTTTGTGTCCCTCACATACTAACACAATCACCTCGTATATTGTTTGAAATCAGTGACGGGGAGTTACTGTTTAAAAGAGGGACGGGAAGGAGATTTCTTTCTACATCAGGGACGGGGAGGGGATATTTTTATCCTTAGTACCCCAAAAGGAATTAGAACTCCTCAAATCTCTTATGTCTACAAAAGGCAGTAAGACAGTTACGGAGACGAATTATATTACCCTCCGCCCCTCTTACAAATGGACGAACTCATCAATGAAGTTTTAACACTGTGTAGTTAGTTTGAATTTGATTGACGTGAAACAAGAAAAAATCAAGGCACACCTAAAATGTACGTTTGGATGAGCGATTTTAATTTGTAAAAGAAAAAAAAAACATGTTATTCACATTCTTTGGAAAACAAGGCCAGCTAAACTATTCTTTTTTTCTTTTAATTTGATATTGACAAATGCAACCATTTCGTGGAAACTTTTCGCTACTGTCAGTTTGCTGCAATCGGAAAGCGGTTTTACAGCTCAAATCTTTTGTTGAAATGGTGTGCATCTTTTTGGGGCATCGATTTTTCACCGTTATAACTATAGTGCAGATATGTAACTCTGAAGATTGTTAGACACCTTGGAGGCGTAACGAAAGTTTTCTCTACAACTTATCCATGTATCCTTGTCTTCCAAATCGACCAAACTCATTTATTTTGCGCTTTCAGTAGTCGGTAAATTGTAAAAGTTAAGGCGTGAAATTAAACTATAGGCCTACCGAACGAATAGTTTTCTCATTTCGATTTTTTTTACAAATGTTATGATTTTAGCAATCTATGACTATTTAAAATACAACAGTCTTAGCTTATTTTTATATGTTTCCTTGCAGACGCATCTCGCAACACCCGAGCAGGTCCTAGATGCGGCCCAGAGTGTCGAACCAGGGGTCATCGAGACAGTTGTTTGCTTCCTACTAAACCAGCGAGGGTCCCTAAATCAAAGTCGGTTTCATTTTCCCAGAAACCCGAGGAATATGAAATGACGGATAGAAACGATAACCGTCTCTTGGATGAAATTGAATCTCAGGAATACCTGGAAAGATCACAAGCAGCTGCCCTTCTCGACAGGATCCGACAATCACCTACTCCGTCGTATGCAGGTTCAACCAATAGCGATCCTGGACGCTATCATACAGAGAGAAACTATGACGATCCGCGGAGGCCGACAAATTCAGCCAATTTGTCCCCAATACGGGAACATCCACACGAGCGACAAAATAGACAAAGGAGACACTCTCACAAAAGAAGGAGTTCCCACGAACGCAATTCTAATTCACGTGGGCCTCGATTAAACAGTAGCCTAAACAATAGACCTCATGACAGGCAAAGTTACCCAATGCATAGTAGGACGCCCTCTAACGGCAGTTACGAGGGCGGAGCAGACTCAATATCGCACAGTTCAGTTGATTCGATAAAAGTGTTACCACCTGCCCCCTACTTAGATGACGACGATTCAGAAGACGAGTATCGAGATGTCCCTTACCCCGGGGACCATCTGAGGACAGCGCATGAAGAGGACGGCACTTACCGGGACTGGGTGTAGGTCCGTTATCCTAACATGGGTCTGCATGGTTAGAAAAGAATCACAAACAAGTTCTGAATGTGCACCTGATGTAATAAGAAAAAAGCACTAAAGACAGCGTCGAAACGATTCGGCGGGAAATCTTGCTGACATTGCTGCAAACGAGACTAAGCGCGTGAGGGAATTGCAACTTGTGTGTAATTGTGAATTATGAAAGCATGGAAATACCACCACGTGGGAAGAAAAAGTTCTCTGAGTTTCTTCTGGTGGATATCGCGATTAAAGCCGACACTTTTGCAAATGGCGGTCGCACGGAGTTACAGACGGTACCGAGATTTATTAACCAGGAGAGTCTGTGTTTAATCTAATCCCCCTTTACAGAATATTGATCTGAACGAAGAGAAAGAACGAGTCGTTTCGTGGTTGTTGGTCAAATTGTCTCAAGTTATACCGAAACGAATCAGCACATTTGGAATAATTTCTTACGCGGTGTGTGAATATTATTTCTACGATAATAGTTAAGAGTGAGGAAAAGATCATTGCATGGCGAAATCACTTTTAGATGATGCAAACAATTCAAACACAGATGTGAATTTCATTTTGTGAATTGACATGTGCTGTAAATTCAGTTTATAAATACTAAGTGCATATATTAATCCTTAAGAAGAACGATAATCTACATAAACAAGGCCGTTGACTGAAGCCGGAGTATCTTTCAAATATTTTCGACACTTTCGAAGTAGCCTGGCTCCCTTTTATATGAAATTATGGGGTCATTTTTACCCAACTTTGTGAAATTGACGTGAATTGGGGTTAGTTTGACTTAAAAATAACATTTGTTCTCTTGATTATTTGGGGAGGGGCAAGGGTGGCCCAATGTTTTTCTTTTTTGTTAGTAAGTTAGGTGAGCCGAAACTTACAGTTTGTTTCAAATATTGAGTCTGATAAATAATTAAAACTAACCTTGCAAAGATATGCATCTGCATGATGAATTAATTAGTACTTGTCCCGGTCAGCTTGTTTCTCGCTCCATCTAAATATTTTATTAGATCATCAACCGATCGATGGGTATTAACCTAAGTATGGGAGTCACTTTTAACCGAAATCTTTGAATTCTACGTGGAACGACTTGCAGCATTACGAAGCCAACGCGCCACAACCAAATTATAGGCTAAGGCGTAAGCTAGTGGCGGTTCGCTGTACAAGGGTGAAAATCTTCGTATGGCCAGTATATGACTCCTCGGTATGTCAATAAGTGTAAGTTACCTGTGGCGTAAACGCTTATCCTTTACTAAATTTGGCTTTTAGTGGGATGAATTTGGCTTCTAGGTAGTACCTTTAACTCCATGAAGTAAAAGTGCGCTGTGGGTGTGATGACTGACTGAGGAATCCGCCTATGGAATGTCTTCCGCAAGAGCAGGTTGATTTCAACACGGAACCCCGATTTTGCATTGCATATTCCACGCATTCCATTCTAAAGGAAAGTGAATACCTCATTACGGTCTGCAGATGGATTAACAAATTTTTAATAACGGTGCCAGTCACTAACTTATGCATCATACGGATATAAACCCTTTGGGATTACCAAGACCTGGTATTTTTTTTCACTATACGCTGGTATCGTTGATTACTTGGACAAATATAAGATTTGGAGTAGTCTGGAGTTACCCTTTCATTGTATGTGGTGCGTAACCAGATAAATGAACGCCCGGTACCTGCGGAGAGTTATTAAAAGTCATTACACAGTGCAAAATACAGCCATGTTTCTTTTCTTTTTGGGGGGGAAAGTCCTTTCGATTCTCAGTCGAAAAACCAATTGCGAGACCAAAATGACAATCATCGTCTTTCAGAAACGAATATGATTGTGCTTTAAGCTTTTAGGTCAAGGCCTAACCAACTTAAGAATGTGTGATCAAGAAAAGTAATAAAGCATATCCTGGGTGGCATATAAGGGGTTGCAGGGGCGCCCGCCCCCTATATTAGCAACTAAAGAAAATGTGATAAGCGAAGGAAAAGAAGGGGAAAAAATGAGCACTCAACTAATGTTTTGTTCTCTATCAAAGTACCCTGGCGCCCCGGGCATCAACGGGTACTGAAATGTGTAAAAATGTGTTAAGACAACGGCAATATGCCAACCTCTCAAAGGAAAATTTTTCCATGAGAGTTCACCCCCTATTACCCTGCGGAGCGGACTCTGATTTTTGCCGGTTCTCGGCTTCCAAAACCATGAATGAACAAGGAATATGCCGTACAGCATGCTAAGCAGATAAACTCCTATTTGTATAGGCGTTCACTGATTTTATAGTGCTCTGCTTTATCGAACAAAGAAATAGAGAGATTTACAGAACTGTAAATCCAAGATAAAAGAGAGCTGCTTTACAAAGAATAAATAAATTTTTAAAATAAAACCTTAAAACAGTTAATTTTACATGCAACCAATCTATGCAAATCTAGTGCCTTGAATGGGTTTTTGGATGATGTTAAAAGCTGTATCGTAAAAAGGGGACCTATTAATTAAACTTAGCACTATGCTTGGTCCTCCCAAGCCAAAAAAATGCTGCATTCTACATTTTAGATGGGGTTTGTTACCATCAAAATGACTCGGACACCTCATACAACAAGCACAAAAGAAAGTGTTTGGAAGCATTGAAGGCTAATAATGTTTATTGAGTGAAAGAGTTGAGGATTTCAGTTTGTGGATACATCGTATCCTGTCATTGCGGAAACATCATAATATTAACCTGTCCTGGAACACGGAGGTATTGTTACTTACGCAGAGTCATTTTGAAGTCGTGTACAAGGACTCCGTGTGGAAGGCTGTCTGTGTATCGCAGCCGTTGACTTATTTAGGAAATTTATATTACGTAACCAGAAGTTCTCACTTTGAGGAGAGAGTTTTGCTCAAAAGGGAAATTAAATTAATTTAAGTAGTTCGAAGGGCAAAAGTACCCTACTCAAAATTACACTCCCCTCTCATCGTTCTACTTTTCAAACAGATGGCACAACCGATTTCCCTATTATACGTACTATAAAGGCTACCTTACAAATTCAAGGTAAAAAATTTGTGACTGATTGTGGACCATGAAGCAATAATTTATTGATATTGAGTCCACTGGTTAGAATTATCTCTCAATGGCGCTTCCTCCTGCCTTAGTTTGTCACCCTTCCAATTATTGAACTAAATGTTTGTATTTCTGTGGTAAAGTAATTCCTGAATCTTTAGAATTTTGTGGAAATACTACGTGTCGGCATGCACTGCATATTGTAATGATAAACCTTGTGTCGTGTAGCCTATTTAACTCAGTGAATATTTTGTACAACAATGACAATTTGTAACTATTCTACGACGTTTACGTTTGTCTTCAGAAAACTCTTTTTGAAAACGATTACTAAAACACAACTTTCTTTTCCAAAATGTTGAAATTCCCGTGCCTTATTAATGTAATAGATGAGTTGTTGTGTAAAATATAAGTTGTTTGTTTAAACTGTCATACTGAAGCTGAAGATATCTCTTTATAATTCGATGTACATATGTAGCACGAAAGTTACATAAAAGGTATCCATTTTACAGTCACTTTTCCGTAATTAAATACAACTTTTTTGTTGTTGTTTCCGCATTTGCGCATGTCTACGTCAAGTCTAACAAACTTAGTGGTGGGTGAAATATCTGTTACTTCTGAAACCCATATTAATTATGAGTGAAATAAAATGAGTTTTGGGCCACCCAAACTAATTTCATTGTCATCATCTGTTTTCATGTCAGATACGGTAATGACTTTAAGAACATAAATTATTTTTCAGGCGGAACTCGCATCTTGGACGTAACATTGAAAGAAAAGTAATCGCTTATTGATGGACCATCTGCATAATGTTCTTGGAGGAAAATCTGTGATTCACATCATGTTTAAAGTCGTTTTATTTGTTGAATTATTCCCTCACATATTTTAACTTTCACTCTTTATCTTAAATGAATTAAGTTGCAGATATTAGCCGTACCTTATTGAAATTTTAATTATTGGAAAATCACAATGCATGAGATGGGTATCATGATATGCCTATCCAGCTATTATGTAAAAATCTTGTCGAGATAGACCCTTTATCAGGGGGCAAGAAAAGTCATTCCCTCAGATTTTGTCCTTGCCCCCCCCCCCCACTTCCCCAAGTTAGGTCGGTCGGCTAGAAGTTGGGTTACCCGCAAAGGTTAAAAAATAATATACATTTTCAGAAACAAATGAGATGCTAAGACCTCAGAGCTTTCGGGGGCTTTCCCCTGGATCCCCACCCTCCACAAACGAGCGTTTGGCTCGGTTTTGCTCTGCGAACGAAAATTTTGCCCCAGCATTATCCTTTGCCCTTAGTTTGCCCCACTCCTCATTTTGACATTCTGGCGCCACCACTGCGCTTCATGGTTTGTTATATAGTCAAGTTATTCTCTCTGTCTCATGTAATATCCTTACTTTTCAACGAAAGATCAGTTACAAGCCCAAATGACGATCAGCCCATCTTGCATGCGTTACCCAGACCAGATTGTCACTTTTGTTTTAACGGATAAGTGAAAATCAAAGAGAGCAAGCTTCTTCTCGGCAGGGTTACCTTAAATATAGTATATCTTTTCCATTTATTTGACGGGTGCAAACAGTTCATATGTTATACTTCCTCCTTTGACTATCCTCTACCTCAAACGTCTTTACTATAGTTTCGATGCATTCTGGGAGTTTAACACTTATGGTCATTCCTTTTTGAACTAAAATATTAATGAAGCTTGGATATTTTAACGTTTTCAGTCACTGGTTTCTGCTATCTGCTAGCAACATAACTTGAGCTTTCCGCGACCGACGGCTGATGTGAGATGGTAGGGGCGGTGAGAGGATAGTTTCCATTACGAAGGCTACGTGGAAGTGTTCCATAAGTGCGAAAGTTTTCTATTTTGTTCCGCACCTACATGCAATAATGAACTATCCCGAGGAGGGGACCCTGTTTCTTCAGCTCCTCAGCTTCCAAAACCATTGACTGAACAAGAAATATGCCGTATTTCCTCCTACGTAGGTTAATAATAACCAAGCTCGACCCTGCGTAATGTAAGGTAATGCTATGTGCTCACAGAGCATAACATGGCTCTTACTGTCCTATAACATGTTATAAACATGCTATATTAGATAGATAAGGATTTTAGGGATTTATTGTTTATGGTTTATTCGACACTCTTTTATCACAAATTACCAGTAATATTCACGCATAGTCTTTCTTTTTCGCTTTATATGGCACTGATTTTTCTACACCGTTCGATAGATAAGTTCCAACTTGATAATATATTTAGAAAAGCTATCATGCCAACAGGCAAAAAACAGAGTAAATATGACAGTAAAAATGCAATGAAAATTTATCATTAAAAGGGTACACGTAGCCTTCTCATTTTGAATAGGCCTATGTAATCTTTGACATTACTAATTCAAATGAATGCCTCTTTATTCATCAGTTCATGTCAATATTTTTGTAACTGATTTATTTGAGCAGCCTGTAAAATAAATCATTGGTTTACATTTAATATTAAATATTTGAATTCAGCAAATAAGATGAGGGACACTTTCAACTGAAAATTCAAGAACGGTTACAGTATTTGGTAGGAGGACAAAAGATGCATAGTCCTCAAAACTTATTTTGAGGCAACAACTACTGAACACAAATTCTCATTTCTGTTTCCAAATAGCCCTAGGCCTGCCTGATGTTTAAAGACTGAAGTGATATCTAGGTGCCTATTCTAGGTAAACCAGTCCCTCCTCGTAAATTTCACAATTTTGTGAGAAACATTTTGTCACATGGTTCTCAAAAGCCATTTATGAAATAACATTGGGGTGTCTGGATTTTTCCTTTAAAAAGTACTGGTTGTTTTTCACTTTAAAACTGTTGGATGAAAACAAAAATAAAACAAAAACTGCTTCTTTGTTAAAAAATGCGCGCAATTTGATAATATTTACATATGCACAATCTAAGCATACCGGTACCCTATAAAAAGTCGTGATTGCAATCAATGGGAAGTATATGTACAGAAAATTTGTTCAATATATGTAAGTCTGCACGTGAATTGCACGTGAAATGATTTGTTTTAAAGGTTGACGATTTGAAGCCTGTAAATACATACATGGAAACGTAATTGCACGTAATGTTGCCTTAGGCCTAAAGGTTTAATACGAACTTTATATAGTTACATTCTGTTGAAAGATATTATTTAATTTATTTGAAACTTAGTATTTCCCTGTTAAATATGAATATATGTTTGTATACATGTACATTTTGCCTAAGTTTATGCATGTTTTAAAAGCAGGGGAAACAGTACGATCCAAATTCCAAGGATATCTATGTTCATTCATATTGTGTTGCTTTGTCTAGAGTGTCGTCATGGTACCACTACGTTAAAATTTTGTCTAGTACTAGGCATTTTCTGTATTGGACATTTACATACAAGATGCTGACAGCAATATGAAGACAGGGTTAGTCCTCTGTTTATCATTTTGAGATATGATAAATAAAAAAAAAAACGTTTTAATACAATACTTCTTTGAAGTTTATTTTTTGCCTTTTACGTTATAGTTCACCAGCAACTGCTCTACTGTAATTAGTCGAATATGTGGCTTGAAGATGTTGGTCAAGCTTTCAAAGGGTATGAAAAACCTCACGAGAAAACACAAGTTACTAACTCTCTTTGTTATTGGGCTCAGAGAGTCCAATCACATAACCAGACAAGATCTTGTGGTTAAAGGCATGTTCTAGTGACTTTTGGCCTCTGTCTTGTGAGAAAAATGAAAATATCCCACACCATGTCCTTCAAAGCCTATCACAATACCATTTTCCTAACTCAAGATATCTCACTCCAAATATTGGTTATTTCTGTTAAAAAATGCCGCTGCTTTTCAACAAAACCACAGAAAGTTATGCAATGTGGGCATATTGCTTCAAATTCCTTTTGTTTTTCTTTATAATTGAAGGTCCTGTTTGTCCTTGGAATTTGATACTGTTGACAATTTCGAATATCTTTTCCTGTAGACCTAGCATTACCCTTCGCCATGCATAGAGCACAACCAACAGTATTGCTTAATATTGCCTGCAGCGGTATTATGATTATAGATAAATTGAATGCAATGTCAAATTAATGTGCCACGATGCCATCACAGATTTCCCATGATGCATCAAATCCCAAGAAAAATTTGCAATACTTTAAAAAATTTGTATCTCCCAAATGCTATCAGCTGTTGAACAGTTTTCACCTTATGATAGAAAAAAATTTCCGCTTATTTTGAAGTGAACGAATTTTGTCTCCAGAATATGGCTTACAATTTAGAGCCCCTTTGAGGACTGAACTAAGGCGCAGTCAATTCTAAACCCAAAATACAATATTTGTAGTATTCTATAAAAAAAAAATCTCAGTTGGTCCAGCTCTTTGATTGACAGGAAGTTCAAACAAATGCAGAGTACTGTAGCTCATATCAAACAGTATGTACTGTATTGAGAGTGTTTTGATTTCACACAAAAGGGTCTTTGTACACTCAGCCTGAAGGAATAAACTGAGATTGTGTCTGGATGAGGATAAGCATAGACAATTGTGGGAGGGGCTTAAGTCAGTAGGTTAGGAGAATTGGTACTGTTTGGGGTGAGCGGAATTAAATACACTTGCAGATCTGAATTCCCGCCTTTCGTTGCTTCAACTGTACACGATTATATATTTCTTCTTGCTGAATTAGCATTGAAAGGTCGATTGCCACAATTCCTTATCTTCTCAGAAAAGTCAATAAAAACGAACGCAAACATCAAAAATGGAACGACGACATATTTATTAGTATCGTCCTTGTTCAGTGTGCCGACTGATTCTTTTAAAGAGACAGACAGTCGCCTCAACTTATTTTCAAGTTGAAACAACAAGATAATTTTACACAAATCCCTTTTTCATTTTTCTTGCAAAAATGTTTTGTTTCATTTTTCGTCCATGCACAAATCCGCAACTCTATACCACTAAGTTCTATTGAAAAGTTGTATTCTTGATTCATTTCCCTTATCAACTAGTTATACGATTCAAGAGAGACTATTTATTTCATTTATGGCATTTGGGTGCATTGCAGGACCAATCCTCTCACCTTAAACTACAGTTCTGATAGGGGTTTACGAAAATTCTCAATTGGTTCAGATCTTTGATTGGCAGTTAATCCAAACAGTGCAGATTACCCAAGCTTTTATTTCACACTGTACTGAGTGTGTTTTTAGTTGCGGTGCCTGCCTTGCAGGGAACCGCAACTAATGCAGTTACTGTCGCGAAGTCAATGTATGAATTTCCGGCACTTTATTTCTATCTCCTTCTAGATGCTTTGTGGTATCGAAATACGGTTTAGTCCAATTTGTAGGGATGGTACTTCTCTTTCGTGTTTTTAAGTTTGGTGGAAATATGACTTTCGTGGGAGTGTAAAATTGAGATTTTTTCATGTAAAATTTGCGAACGTGGTCTATTTTTAGTAACAATCTTTCGGAAAAACCAGGTCCGTGTGTACTCTGGGGAATAATTTGTTGTTTAATTTAACACATCGCCATCATTTTGGTTTTTTTTAATTCATCGAGGTGTTTAGTGAATTTTGAGTAACATAAGGATTTCTTTGTAGAGATTTGTTCTTTTCAAGTGACATGGTCGGGGTTGCTGTGGAGTAAAAAGTTTAATAGTTTAGAGGAGTTTTGTTTACTAAAGTAAGTTTCTGTTGGAGGGAAACATTGTTATTGGTAGGTAAATATTATTTGTATGAGTTGGCGAGTATTAATATTTGTGTTATATCAAGGTGTCTGGTTGTGGTAAATTTGTTATTTTAAAGTTTAAAATTATGTGGAGAATATAACAGTGCCCAAGAAGGGCCGTTCAAAGATTTTTTTTGTAGAAAGGAAAGGTTGGCAACAAAGAAAAAGAAAATATGGGGGTGAATTTCAAGATAAAAGTTATGAAGGGGAGAAAAATGATGATGCCAGAGTTGGGAACAAACAAAAAAGGCTCTAGTGGATATGAAAAGAGTAAGAGGTGTGATGATGGGGAAAGTAGGGAACATGACGATCGTGATGTGTTATTTATACGTTCCGAAAGATCTACATGTACATTTTATTTTTTCGTTGTTGATAGTTGTTGGAGAGAAAAATACGTTTAGCTGTTTAGGAAGCTTGTGCTGATAGATTCAAACATGGTTTTTGTGAAAACTGGGGAGTTTGATTTGTCGTCCAATGAAATAGGAAAATGTGTTTCAGTTGAGTGTAGGCCGATTCGTGTGAGAAAAGTACGAGGGGATGGTAATTGTTTTTTTTTTTGTTTTTGTTTGTTTGTTTGTTTTTTTTTTTTTTACGGTGTTTGGCATTATTGGTTACATTTGTAGAAGATAATCATTTTTATTTAAAACAAGTCATTGTAAGTTCATTGTGTAGGAGTGAGTTGCCGGTACCATTAATGACTAAGGAAGAATATGTTACTTCTACTGGAATGGATAGAGATGGTGTATGGTCTACAGAGGCTGAAATTTTTGCAGCTGCAAGACTTTTGGAAAGTGATATTACTTTTATAGAATAAAATGGTACATGGAAATGGGTACGTTACCCTCAAAGTGGTATTTTAAGTAGCGCAGTTAATCGGGAAAAAAGGTGCCATTTATTTAGTCAATACAGGTGGAGTAAATTATGACGTAGTGTTGGAAATAGAAGAAAATGAGTCTGTACATGAGATCAGCGTTATAGAGACTTGATTGAAGAGGGGTTGTGTTAATGAACATGGTGAAGAATTTTCCGGTGTTAAATGTAACATATACTGAAGAGAGGAGACATTTTATTTGAAGAGGAGCGTAATCGAATGTCAATGCAAAGTTGTGTGAAGAGAGCAGATGCTTGTTTAAATGAGGGGAGTAATCATATATTAACCCTTTGCCGTTGTTTGGGTCCTTTTGGACCCATGCGGAGAGCTCGGCTGTCACCCATATTTACTGTTTCACGCGGAGCTCGAAACTGCGAGTAGCTATCCGAAAATTCGGCCACAACAACGGGAGAGACAATAGTTTAAGGTCACGGGGTCAATGGTCTACGGAAGCCGATGCGGGGCGGGCTACGTCCGCTTTTCCGCCCACTCCCGAGGCGCGCAAATATGCCCCGATCGGAGCACAACGGTAAAGGGTTAATACAAGGGTCTATGGGAGTGACTGAAGATAGGTATAAATGTTGGGAAAATAAAGGTTTTGTGATAAAACGTAGTGTGGGTATTGCAAGTGATAGTACTAAAATGATGCTCAGAGAATAAATACGTAAGCGTCATTTTAGAAAAGAAGAGGAGAGCCCAATTGGAGAATTGCAACATCGCTTTTGGAATAAAATTTTGGAGGGGCCTACATATGTTTGCTTTTATTGTGAGCAGTTATGGTATAAAGAATGTGTACTGTGGGTGGATTTAGTTAGATTTAGTGGAAATACTAGTATTTTTAAGCAGAAAGAAGGTAAAGATAAAGGATGGGTCTGTAAAACCTGTTTGAAATATATAAAAAAAGGTAGAGTTCCGTTATTAAGTCGAGATAATAATATGAAAATGTATGAAATACCAGAAGAATTGAAATTACATCGTCTTGAAGAAAGGTTGATCGCTTAACGAACACCTTTTATGCAGTTACGTGAGCTTCCTCGAAGAGGGCAATTTAGTATTAAGGGAAATGTTGCTAACGTCCCGTCTGATGTGGTGACAACAACTAAAACTTTACATATAAGACTTGAAGACAGCCAAGTAATTCCGGTCAAATTTAAGAGGAAATTAAGTTATAAAACGGCTGTTTTTTCTGAATTTTAGGCCTAGAAGAGTTGTTCTTGCTGCTCGCTGGCTGATAGAAAATGAGGATATCAAGATACACAACAATGAATTAGGAAAGGAAATAAAGACCCGTTTTGAAAAGGACGAAGAACTTCTGGTAAGTGGGTCTGCTGCCCCTCTTTTACTAACACCGCCATTACTTGCTTACACGATGTTAAGTTCACGCTAGAAGGGCCTGTATAATAGAGTAGTGGTTCCTGGTTTTTTTTTTTTTTTGACTCATTCAAAATGCCGTTTTGCATCGCGGAGGGATATATTGCAAAAAATGCCTGAAATACCTTCAATCTTCTTTATTTTTGCAGAATGATTACCTTAACTACTTTCCTACCACATAGAGATCACAAATTGAACATATCTCTTCACTAACATGGTCTTATCTGCCCTCAAAGTTTTTCTAGGGTGTTAAATTCGTAGGGTAACCTCCTTCGCTGGGATTCCCCTTGAATTAGTGGTGAGCTACCATTTGTCTTCACTGCAAAGTCACACATATCACTCATCCGTGTCCTTGAAAACCCATGGTGGTCGTTCCATGGTTGCTATTCGAGAGAAGAACCACATTCAAAAAAGCCCACAGCAGGGAGCTGCCTTTAGTAGCAGATCCAGGCTGGTATTAGTCCCGTTCATATACGTCACTAGTACCCCTTCCCCAATTATTTCTAAATTCAGTATTTAATAAAACTTGAACGATATTGTCTTAGGCAAATCAGAGTGTCGAACCATCCAGTTATCAATCATAAAGATATATTGTATCATTTTTACGTCCTAAAATGAAACGTGAATACCAAAATGTCGATGTTAAGCTATTAGCTGTGATTCGTCTGTCATCACATTATTAATCAGATACGTTTCTTATTACATTCTATAGCAAGGATTTTTTGTCGCTTCTTTGACGATGTCCTTTTACTACGGAAGAAAATATTGTCATTATAGTAGGTTTATGTATGGCCATGACTGGCAAATTGATGAAACGATTTCCTAAAATATATATAAAAGCAATAAGTAAGACAGTTCTATGAATACGATTTTACTGTCGAGTAGAAGGTTCCGTAGAAGACGACTTTCATCATTCCAACAAACTATCTGCAAAAGTTGAACAAATCACTTTAAAGAGAAAAATGGACTTTATGATGAATAAGTTAAACGTTTTCCTGATAACACCACAACTGCCTGACGTAATTATAACAAATTAGAGAATAATTACCTCATAAATGTCTTGCTACCTTTCCATTTCCGAAAAGGGCAAAGAGATGAAATGAACTAGCCACTTAGCTAGGAATTTACAGCTACGAAATGTCTTGTAATGTTCAAATCTTCGTCCGTAAACCAACAGTTTGACCCTCTCTGCACGGTCTAAATTTAGCCAATTCAAACAATGCAGAGTATCGAACCTTATATTACACAGCATGAATAGTACAGAGAGTGTTTTGATTAGTTTTTCTATACCGTAGTTGAAGCAATAAACTGAGATTGTATCTGGATGAGGATGAATTTTAGACAATTGTGGGAGGGGCCTAAGTAAGGTTAGCAGAATTAGTACTGTTTGGGGAAGACAGAACTGGGCCTCTAAGTAGTCTTAGAAGTGAGTACTTTTTAGGTTATGGGTATTTTAAATGTTATGCATTGATAAGTGTAATTTATAACTAATAAACCATTACCAATCATCTTTAAGAAAACTGGAAGGGGACGGGGGATTGTTAGGATAACGCAAACCATAGCAATTCATGCAGGTATTATACCGTAGCCTAGGGGCTAGCATGGCAAGATGAAATGCATAAACTTTTAATAGGTTATGGTGGAAAAAGTTTTTCAATTAATGATGCTCTGGAATCGGTATATTATAGCTATTTCACACGATTTCAAGACATGGCCGCTGTAACGTTGTTACGGGGGAGGAGGGGTGTAGGCTCAGGTAGGCTGGAGCCTCCATTCCCTCAATGAATCGCCCAGCTCCCCACCGCCACTTTGGCGAAAAATTATATTCATGCTGGCCGATAACAATAACCAATTTGAAGCGGTATATTACGGAGCTATTTTACACGATTTCAAGACATGGCCTCAGTGGCGTTGCTACGTTGGAGAAGGGGTGTAGGCTAAGGTGGGATGAGCCCCCTCTTAAAGAATCGCTCTATTAGTAGCTAACAGTCGCCAATGTTTTCACTTGATGATGCTCTGGAATCGGTATATTACGGAGCTATTTTACACGATTTCAAGACATGGCCTCAGTGGCTTTGCTACGTTGGAGAAAGGGTGTAGGCTAAGGTGGGATGAGCCCCCGCTTAAAGAATCGCTCTATTAGTAGCTAACAGTCGCCAATGTTTTCACTTGATGATGCTCTGGAATCGGTATATTACGGAGCTATTTTACACGATTTCAAGACATGGCCGGTGTAACGTTGTTACGTGGGAGGAAGGGGTGTAGGCTTAGGTAGGCCAGAGCCCCCCCTCAATGAATGCCCAGCTCCCCACCGCCTGGTAACTTTGGCAAAAATTATATTCATGCTGGCTGACAATAATAACCACTTTGACTAGCGGTATATTACGGAGCCACTTTTACGATTACAAGACATGGCCCCAGTGGCGTTGCTACGCTGGAGGAGGGGGTGTAGGCTAAGATGGGCTGGCGCCCCCCTCAATGAATCGCCCAAGATAGACTGATAGATCCATGCAGGTGCAGAATATATACTGCAATTGTACTGCACTTTGAATTTCGGAATAAATCAGGTAGGCTGTGACAAGCTTCGTATCTTCAGAATCTTTTGGCTTTTTACTTGTCGGTTTTTGAGAGATAACTTTGTAACAAATTTGAAATGGCTGAAATTGACTACATTTGTATAGATTAAAGCATGTTCCTAGCATTTTCAATTCATGTATATGTCGAGTGATCGCCGGCCTGAAGAGGAGTCATTCTGGGGTATACCCATCTAATAATTTTGAAAAGAATATGTCCAGCCCACTAGGAGGAGTTTAAAAGACGAAAAGGTTGTTTTACGAACAAAGTTTGTATCACTTTACCACGAGACCTTTGTTGCTATGACAACCACATAATTTGATAGGTCTAGATGCAATCATTATATGTGTAAATTTTCATATCAGGAGGATGTTTCGTTTTGCAAATTTTCATGTCAGGAGGATGTTTCGTTTTGCAAATATAGTAGAAAGGGTGATTTCACTAAATTTAACCTTTGACCTTCACTTCCGGTTCTTTATTAAAATACAATTGTTGCACATTAGGTATCATACTACCAAGTTTAAAGTGGGCATGACACGGCCACAAAAACTTTCGTGTATTGCAAGATTCGATACAGTATATATTACAAATATCATCTCACATCCCATTAAAAACCTCTACAATTCGGCATAAATGATATTTAAAGGAAAACATTAAAAACCAATTTCGAAAAATGTTATCTTAGTTATCTTATCCTACCAACTCCATGAAAACGATTGTATCACAATACTCGTCAAACTTACAGAGCGAAAGGTGCGGAATATGTCGAGATTCGGAGCAAATAATTGGCCAAAATGTTCGCGTGCATATGCGCGCGTAAAAACAGTTCTGTTTTTGTGCAAGAAAGACGCGGTTCGGGTGCTGTACAGAACAGGATGGGCAGTCCACAACGAGCGCGTCTCTACTGTATGAGCTGTTTGGTAAAGGTGATATTGCGAATACTAAGCAGTCACCGCGCAATGCACAATCCACAATGAAGTCAGTGGCCACACTGACTGCTATGGTAGCACCGGTGTTTGCAATGATGTACTCGCTAACACGCGTTACCGTGTACGTGATTCGATGATTGTGAGCTCACTGGTACAGTGTTGCTAACCTTGCCTCCAATGACGTCACCATCTTGAGACGCGCTCACTTACGTTTTTTCGCTTTCGGATTTCAAATGGGCTGAGCCTGGCCTGTAATTGGGAATTCACAACGTCGTATTTCGGTATTTATGGACATAATTTAGCAGGAAAAGCATTCACTTTATGTCAAAGTGTACCCAAAGAACATTTACCGAGAAACTTACTTTGGCCGTGTCATTCCCTCTTTAAGGAAAATCGGCCCATATTTGTACAGGGTTTAGGTTGTTGGCTTACAGGATGAAATTTTGAACAGGTACCAGACATTTCGTAACTGTAAATTTTTAGCCAAATCGTTCGTTCATTTCATTTCCTTGAATCAAATTGACCATTGATTTAATTAACTATGCACCGACCTAAACATTGGTCAAATCAAACCATTGACCTCCAACTTTGGTCAAAATTTACTATGGTTAAATCCAACCATTAATTGGTCACTTTTTGACCATACGTTTGAGTCGGTGCATAGTTGACCATAGTGTTTTTAAAGTGCATTCTGTGGTATTGTGTGGGATTCAACCTCTCTAAGAGAAGGATCATCATTCTGAGCAGAGCGCACCATAGGTTGTACAGATGATGAAGTAGTCCATGGAGGGAAACCTAGTTGAATATCCTGTTAAAAAAGGCAAATATACTTCTTTGTTACAGTGGTGGAGTCCATGCCCAAAGTCCAAAAACTATTAGTAGCTAACAGTCGTCAAATCACCTTAAAAGTATAAGACGACTTGGCTTGCCGGCACCGCAACTCGTCTGGACATTCGTCTCGTTATTATACACATTGAGCTTTTGTATTTTTATACTCACCCTGAAGCAATAAACTGAGATTGTGTCTGGATCAGGATGAAGTTCAGACAATTGTGGGAGGGGCTTAAGTCAGAAGGTAAAGAAAATTGGTACTGTTTGGAGTCAAAGAATGGTGCCTTTAAACCTTTAAAAGGAGGGTCCAGATGTTAAAAGAGATAGATCTGACCAGGCGATTCCCTCATATGACACTTCCTGCATCACAATATCTCATTCCTCGGTAACTTGTTGTTTTCGTTCATGAATATTGATTAAGATCTATTAAGAAAATCCGATGAGCTTTTCCGTGTGAATTTATTTCAGTATAGCAATCACAGTTTCAAATAAAATAATAACTTAGGATTTCACCTTTGGTGGTAACAGGATTTCAAAAAGGGGGCAAAAACTCCACGAGTAGCGCGACACTAAGCGTGAAGAACGAGTTTTGCGGGCAATGATCCAGGACCCGCCTTGTGACCCTCGGTCCGGCCCAGGAGCAAAGACACAGAAAGATTCCAGGGGGCGTAGCCCCAGGAAGCTCTGAGGTTTTACAATATCTGCGGGTGACAAATTTAGTCCGAGGATAGGTATGTTTTGCTTCAGCAAATTTAGGTCCATTAAAGTACCCTTTTGGATTGCATCGCGGAGAAACTTTGATTGAAACCAATTGCGAATCTACCGGAAGTTATAAAGTTTTAGCATCTCTTTGTGACAACATGAGTCTCAGTTATATGTAAATTTTGCTTTAGCAGATGAGGTGCATCGACTTCTTAAGTATCTTGTTGAGTTACACGGGGGAAATCTCTTTTGGTACCAAAAGACGAAACCACAGAAGATATGGGGTTTTAGCATATCTCTGGCTGAAAACCTATATCCCAGGATAGGTATGATTGGTTCAGGGTTGAGAAGGCATGGTGGCCGACGTAGGAGGGGGAGCAAAGACCCTGACTTAGAAATGCGCCCACAAGAGGGAAATTTTCCCCTCCGTGTTCTTGATGCCGCCACTGAATGTTACGATACACTAATTGATACTACAGACAACTCTTCATTATGCTGCAGTTGGCAATAAAAGGGAGACTTAACGGTATGTCCAAGTGAAATGACGCCATACGGCTTATAAGTGGCAGCCTTGAGAGTGTTACGGGATGAATTACGACTAATAATTTTATTCAAGAGGGATGTAATATAGTTAAATCATTTTCCATAATTATCAATTAATTAGTCTTGACTAGTCCCTCTTCATATTTAGCATGCGAGTCCGTATTTAATTCATGCGCACATAATGTTGTCATGTGTACTATTATTTACCTTTTTATTCACATACAATTTTTCCTAGGGAAGAGCTTACAACACGAGGATAATATTTAACAGTCCCACGATTCGCAATTTTGAAAATGTGGCGCCGTTCGTTAAAAATATCTTCTAAAACTGCCATTCGGTGGAACATAAACCTATATTGTAATGTTCAAAAGTGAAACCAAGTTTATATCTTCATTTTTTCTGTAAGTAGTATTATTTCTTACTTGTAGGCTTTGAACCTATGTCAACGAATGTTTCTGTTACATTGTACCGTATCATTTGAGTGGGACGTGTCCGGGTCTGTTCTTTGAAGGTCAAGAGCAGTCCACGTCACTATTTTGAAGCAACAGTCAAATCTCATAATTATAAATTTATTTCTTCTCAAATTATCTTTTATCATATTTAGGAATTAAATGTTTTTCATTCAAGGGTAAACCAAACAGTTAGTTCTACTAGGGTTCGCATTTCAAGAAAAAAATTGGCACATGACTGTCAGCAGCCAACCATGAAACAGGGCATTCTACTACACAACGGTACTTTAAGCTGGGACGACTGCTCTTGTCCTGTAAAGCAAGTTGGCGGTAGAACAATTTTAAATCATCGGGGAGTGCGAGGTATAACTATAACCGACCCTTCTAGCTGTTGAAAAAGGAAAATAACCTTCAGACTTGCCCGAAACATCTTTAACGAGAAACTTTCAAGAAATAAATTAAGTACGGTACCGCATTAATGAGCTGAGTATGGCATCATTTTGAAATGATGATAAGCTTACTGCTTGATCGTATGTCCTAGTTTCATGACTACGGATCTCATTGTTACAAACTCTGATACAGACCAGTAAACATAGACTGATGAAGACACTATGTCATTGCTTTGTATGGTTATGCTATTACATGCTGTTACATATAATAAGAGCAGACTTGAGGATACAAACATTATGAATCGTCGGGAATTCTTGACCAAGTTATGACGTGTATAATGTGTTTTCCAGACTTACGGCATCACAGCCGCCGGATAAGGAAACTTGAGACAAAATGGATTAAAATGACTGATGCCCTGCAATTGCATGGTCTATCCTAGACCAAAGACACTTTGTGAAACACGATGTGAAATTTCAAAATTGCGGATATTGTGAGAACGGTAGGTAATGAATTAGTGTATGGGCAAGTGGTAAAGAGGATTTTAAAGCACCTTCATGGAGTTGTGTGTTTTTAAAGGGACAATCCTCTCACCCCAAACTACACTTCTAGTATAGGGTAACAGAAACTCTCAATTAGCTCAGCTTTTTGATTGACTGCTTATTCAAACAATGCAGAGTACCAAAACTTATATTACACAGCACGAACTGTTCTGATAGTGTTTTGATTATACACATTGAGCTTTCTATATTCACCCTGAAGCAATAAAATGAGATTGTTTCTGGATGAGGGTGAATTTCAGACAATTTTGGGAGGGGCTTCATTAAGAAGGGTAGGAGAATTGGTACTGTTTGGGATAAGAAAATTGGGCCTTAAAGGTAATTTGGACGTCCCTTGTATAATGCTACTTTGTTACTTAGGTGCTGTGGCACGCATTTATTGCACGTGTAAAACCTCTTTAATGGTCTAAATGAGAACATGAGCTATGTGAAAGAGATCGAAACCCTCAACCTATCGAAGGTGTTTAGAATTAAACGCTTTTCTAATTACTTTAAGCATCACTTTGTTTACATGTTTAGATGCTAGGCAAACGTGTCTAAATTTTTGTTTTTAAACGCGGTTATTTGCTGAGCACGTGTCGTTTTATAATTTTTTGTAATTATTGAAAAATTTTCAGAATGAATAAACTTGTTTACAAAATGGGGTCCAAATAAGTTTTTATTGCTAAACACGATTTTTTGAGTGTAGTGTCTCAACTAGATCACTGAAAACTTAGGTTAGCAAGAGACCAGGCACAAACCACGTCAGTTGTTTATACAGTTATAAGAGGATTCAAAGGTAGTCACAAAATGGCTTGGCTACTTTATCAAGTTAACTTTTGAATGAGGGCTATCTATTGTTTATATATATATATATATATATATATATATATATATATATATATATATATATATATATATATATATATATATATATATATATATATATATATATATATATATATATATATATATATATATATATATATATATATATATATACTTTGTGTAACTCACTATTTTTCATCGTTTTTATATATATATATATATATATATATATATATTTATAAATATGACGGAAAAACTGTAAAACACGGTGCTACAGAATTGAAAGGCTGGATCTCCGAGGAGATACAAATAGCGGAAGGCTAGAATTTAGATAAATTAAACAGCCAAAAGGTTTGAAGTAGAGCTTTCGAGGAATACTACCTCTTTATCAATACTTGGTCAGAGAATGACAAGGAGTGAGAAATTTTGGAAGCTTTTAAAGGTGTTGACAATGGTCTCACCTCTATTGTGACAGGATAACCCTTCTTAAGGCAAATGAGCAGGTTGATTGACCGGGAGGGTCTGATCGGATTACTCGGGTGTAACCCATCAACACTAGGAAAATCCTCTTCAAAGTAATTAGAGAAATTGTTAGGCCGGAATGGCCTGATCGGATTGTTTTGGTTAGTATCATCAGCAAGCTGGTAAATCGCTCCTGATGTTCAAGCCGAAAGGCGATGTGGTTTTGCGATTGAGTTCCCAGAAATTTTCTTTAGCTTTTCTAGCTTTGTCGGTCCATGTATCGTTTTGGTCGATAGCAATGACCCGTACGTTTTTGATAGAATGATGAGGCAAATTGAAATGGTTTGCAACAGGTTGTTCAACCTTTTTGGTTTTAATTGCTGACCTGTGCTGTGTCATTCTCATTCGAAGAGTATTTTTAGATTCTCCGACATACTGCACACCACATAAATTGCAGTATATGAGATAAATGACATTTTTGGAAAGACAATTAATTTCTTGTCTAATTTGGAAGGTGCGTGCATTTTGATTGCTCTGGAAGCCTTTTGTGGAATCAACCAGGGCGCACGTCTTGCAGTTGGAAGGGCAAGGTGAACAACCAAAATTTTCGTTGTTTTCCTCGACTGAGGCTTTGTCCTGGAATTTTGCCCGCACCAAAATGTCCCGTAAATTTGAGGGCCGCTTGAAGGCAACAACGGGGGGCTGGGGAAAGATAGACCTTAGGCGATCGGTGCTCTGAAGTGTGGGCATAATGCTTTTTGATGAATTTGGCTAGTGGTGGTAGACCAGGATGGTACTCAGTTACCAACGGCACTCTGTCGGAATTGCGCTGACGGGTTTTGTACGTCAGAGTTTGCGAGCGAGGGGTTTCTTTTGCCTTTTTGATGGCATTTTCAATTGAACCCTGAAAATACTGCCGGTTACGGAGGTAACCAGATAGTTCCTTTGCCCCAGAGCCATATATTTAGATGGCTCTGCTTTGCCCGAGTGTCAAAATCTGTTTCAGAGGAACAGATGCGTTTTATGCGGAGTGCTTGACTGTACGGAATGTTTTTGGTGCTTGTCCGTTGGTTTGTTGAACAAGTCTGTTTTGAGTGAACCATTTTCTATGGTTACAGTGGTGTCCAGGAAGTGGACACTGGACCTGGAATGGTCGGCCGTAAATTTGATGGTGTATGGAACGAATTGATGTTTTCAATAAAAATTTTTAGGCAGTCTTCACCGTGGGGCCAGATCATGAAGATGTCGTCTATGAAGCGTAACCAAATTTGTGGTTTCACATTTTGCCGAGACAGAAATTTTTGCTCGAAGTTGCCCATAAACAAGTTAGCAAATGAGGGAGCCATTTTGGTTCCCATGCCTGTACCATGAATTTGGAGGTAGTGGTGGTCACCAAAAATGAGATTGTTGTTGGTCAAAATCAGATGCATAAGTTCGCCTAAGTCTTTCTTGGTGGGAGTTTTGCCCCGAATCGGATTGAAGGTGTTGGTGCAAGCGGAGATGCCTTCCTCATTTGGTATGTTTGTGTACAACGAGGACACGTCAAGAGTGGCCAGAATTGTGTCCGACGGGAGATTTTTGATCTTCCCAATTTTGCGGATGAAGTCCGTAGTGTCATGAACGTAGGAGGGAAGGGTTGGAACCAGGGGTTGGATAAGCAGGTCAACAAATTTTGAAATTTATATATATATATATATATATATATATATATATATATATATATATATAATAATTAATTGTGTTATATATATATAATAAACAATTGTGTTCAGCTGGATAGCATCAACTTTGATCTCTGGTCGGGCTTGCGTCAAACGAGAACTAGTGCTGTTCCGAAAAATTAGGCGCCTGCTCAGGGGGTGAATTGCAAGTTGCTTCATCTGTTATTTGAACAAAGGTGGCTCAGTGGTTAGAGCGTCCGCACTAGAAAGCGGGAGGTCCCGAGTTCGAACCTGGTGGAGTTAACATCGTTTTTTCACCTCAGCCAGATTTTCCAGCTTTACCAATTTGATTTATATTCCACGCAGTTGTCGTCAGCGTTTATTTTCACTTCATCTGTTCTGCTTTCACAGGTTTCTGTATCTCTTCGGAGATCCGCTGGCGAATAAACAATTGTGTTCAGCTGGATAGCATCAACTTTGATCTCTGGTCGGGCTTGCGTCAAACGAGAACTAGTGCTGTTCCGAAAAATTAGGCGCCTGCTCAGGGGGTGAATTGCGAGTTGCTTCATCTGTTATTTGAACAAAGGTGGCTCAGTGGTTAGGGCGTCCGCACTAGAAAGCGGGAGGTCCCGAGTTCGAATCCCGGTGGAGTTAACATCGTTTTTTCACCTCAGCCAGATTTTCCAGCTTTACCAATTTGATTTATATATATATATATATATATATATATATATATATATATATATATATATATATATATATATATATATATATATATATATATATATATATATATATATATATATATGTATATATATGTATATATATATATATATATATATATATATATATATATATATATATATATATATATATATATAAACCAAATGGAAAAGCACCACACCAGTAAAAACATAAAACATATAGTAAAAACTGGTAAAACAAGAGCATATATTTAGCTTTCAGGACCACCGGCCCCTTCCTCAGAAACGTGTTTAGACAACTAAAAGGCAAAACGAAAAACAGACACTATAAAACGGATGAAAGGCAAAAAGCACTTACTAGAAATCTAAAAACAGACCCAACCCAACACAAAAGATAAAATGTAAAAACTAGGACCCTAACAAAGGAGATAAAAGCTAAGTAGAAGCAGGAGACATAAAAGGGGATAAAAAGGCGGCTACAGTCTACGAGCACGTCGTTTTTTGGCTTGACAGTTCATTTCATTCATTTATGTTGAGACCCTTTGGGTAGACACAATCCAAATTACAAATCCACTCCCTCTCCTTTTTATCCAAAAGATTATCCCTATCCGAATTGCGAGAAGAATGCACTACATCTAAAATTTGAAAATAGAACTTGGTAGGTGAATGTGCCTTGAGATGCTTGTAAAGCTCTGTGCAATGTTTAAAATCAGAACCACCCTTAACACATTTTGAAAGATCTGACTTATGAGCATTCATACGGATTCTAAAGTTATTAGTTTGACCCACATACTGATAATTACAAGTCGGACAAAAGATACAATAAATAACCAATTTAGCATCACAAGAAGTATTAAAATTTCTGCACTTGAACTTTCTACCAGAAGAAGTACTGACAATAAAATTATTACAAATAAGCAGACCGCACAACTGACAGGGTTTGGTCTTGTTCTTACTACAAGGTGCGCAGGGGGTCCCCCGACTGGGAGGAGTTTTAAGTTTAGCCCGGACTAATAATTTTTTGAGATTGGGGGGTTGACGGAAGCTAACAACAGGGGGGTGAGGAATAACACGCTTCATTAGTGAAGAACAATGGAGAAGAGACATATTTTTATGTAAAATGCCGCTAATATCAGGTAACCCCGGATGGTAGTCAACAGTAAAGTAAACCTTCTTGTATTCCTCTTCAGTACTAGCTGGGGGATGGGTGGGGCTGGTAAAATTGGAACGGGCCCTTTTAATCTGCTGCATAACTTTACGTCGATTATAGCCGCGTTTTACAAGGTATGTGGCAAGATCATTGCAACGACGAACTGCAGTTTGAGGGTTAGAACAGATTCTAAGGATCCTCATAGTTTGACTATACGCGATACTACGCTTAATATGACCAGGATGACAACTGTTAGACAAAAGAAATTGATGGGTGTCGGTCGGCATAATATAAAGGTCAGTGCTGATTAAACCCGCTTCATTTTTAACAATAGTAACATCCAAGAAGTGAACAGTAGAAAAAGAAAAATCAAAAGTGAACTTTAAGTTGGGGTGCTGAGAATTAAGAACCTCCATAAACTCGAGAAATTTACCAGACCCCGCAGTCCAAACAACAAAGATATCATCAATAAACCTGAGCCACACGTCTGGTTTCTAAGGAAAGGACGCAAGCGCTTGTTCCTCAAACACACTCATAAAAATATTAGCATAAGAGGGGGCCATTTTAGTACCTATGGCGGTACCTGAGGTTTGTAAAAAGAACTCTTCATTAAATTCAAAGACATTATTGTTTAGGACAAAATGAGCCATTTTACACACAGCACTAACAACCTGAGTAGGGAGTTGTCTATGGCTCAAGAAACTCCGAAGAGCTTCGAGCCCATCCTTATGAGGAATACTGGGGTAGAGAGACACCACATCTATGGTAGCGATGATAGCATCTTTGGGAAGGGGACCAAGCTTACGTAACTTGTCAAGAAAGTCCATTGTATCCCGAACATAAGAAGGAACAGTAGGCACAAGGGGTTTAATAAAAAAAATCAACTAATTCTGAAATCCCCTCAGTGGCAGAACCACACCCACAAATAACGGGCCTCCCGGGCACCCCATTTTTGTGGACCTTAGGTAAAAGATAGAATCGGGCAGCTCTAGAATCAGTGGGGGTAGCAAACTCACACATATCATCAGAAATAGCATTTTGGCTAACCAAAGACTGGAGCATCAAGGATGCTTCATTTTCAACATTGCTAATAAAACTGCTGTCAACCCTTTTATATACAGAATCATCACCCAAATGACGATAGCCTTCTTTAACATACCTTTCTTTGTCCATAACGACAACCCCTGAACCTTTGTCAGCTTCCTTAATAACAAGTTCAATGTTATTTTGTAATTCTGTAATAACGGAACGTTCCTGAAAAGATAAAGTACTGAAAAAACTGCGGCATGGCGCTTCCAATAATTCTTTTTCAACCACATCAATGAAGGCGTCAAGATGTTTGTCTCTGTTAATTGGAGGAATCCAGGATGACTTTTTACGAAATTTTAAGTCACCGACATCAGTGGAAGTTTCCCTGTCGTGGAAATACTCAGCTAAGCGTAACGAGCGTCCAAACCTCGATATACTTTCTTTGAGGGCGAGACGGTCAACATGAGGGGGCACCGGAGCAAACGTTAAGCCTTTCGCAAGAAGATCCAATTGGGCAAACGACAGCTCTTTAGAAGACAGATTAATAACTGTTGAATATTTGTCTCCCCTCAAAGTGACCGGTTCCATATCCCTGCTGAGGTAACCCGAACATTTTTCTACCGGCTGGATACTTAATTCTCCCAGGAGTGAATCAGTCGGACCATCAGGAACACTTCCGGTTACCCTGGTACTAGTATTATCAAAAGCTGTATTCAACCCAGAAAATGGGCTGGGATCATTTATATGATCAGCCGAATCGACAGGATCATCCGTATCGCCAGCTAAATCGGAATTGGAGGGTGCTAAATCCTCGTTGCTATTTTTACGTCTGGATGAACGCCCTATGTTCTTTACAGAGTGGTGATTGCAGTCAACATTAGTCCGTGCAATATTAAGAACGGGTAGACTCGCTTTCTTTAAAACAGAGTCCAAAGGTTCGGGGTGTAAATCGTACTCAGTTGCTCCTTTCTGAGGCGAAAGCTCCCAGTGTCTATCAGTGAAACCCGACCCAATATTATCAGGCGAGGCTGGGGAAACGGAAGGGATGAAAGATGACAGTCCCTCCTCCCACCAGTCAAGGGTACTCGGGTCCGTTGAGCGATGTCTAGGTAACAAAGGATGACGTTTAAACTTGAGCAATTTAGATTGATGTTTGATACGGATAGAACCCATAAAATGACTAGTTATAGAATCCACTTCATGCTTAAGTTCGAAGTACACAGTTAAACCTTTCCCATCGATAACTTCATTACTTAACTTCTCGATAGCAGCCTCACACTTACGCAACTGTACTAACCTTTCAGAGATAGTCAAATTCAAAAGTTCAAGAGATCCCCGAAACAATGCTTTATTCCAAAGGCGACGGAACTCATGGGAGACGGCCCCTAGCTGGGGAGTAACAGAAGATTGAAGTCCATATATATATATATATATATATATATATATATATATATATATATATATATATATATATATATATATATATATATATATATATATATATATATATATACCGACCATGTATTTATGCTGTAAAAGCAAACAAAACCCTACTTAAAGTTTCTCACAAATCAATGCGATCGTCAGGGGATCTCGGTTAACAATGAACACAAGCCTTCGCCGTTCTGGGTTTTTAACCATTGCCCGCTTGAGTAACTTTCTTTGCGTGTGTGGTGATGGCGGCATTGTGATAGAATCTCCGATCTTTGTTCAAGAGGTTGGGGGAACGGTGATCGACTATAGCAAGTTTTTCAGCTTGACAAAGGTTACAAAAGCCAGATGGAGTTCTATGTGTGTTTGACTGTGCTAATATGTGCCAACGAATTGTAAAAGCCTGGCCGCTCCTCTTAAGGGACCAAACGTGTTTAGAGAGCTCGGTTTCTTTTTCATGACGTTCTAAGGGTTAAAAGATTTCTTGTGGTTGTTGTACCTTTCCTTGAATGGGCCGCCAGACATGCCTATGTATGAGTGTGTGGCATCGTTACTAGTGACTTCAGCCTTGTAGACTACGGCTGATGTGAGGCATTTCCCATCAAGGGGACAAGAAATTTTAACCCTGCAGTTACAGCCGCGATTTGGGGGTGTAGCAGTTTTCTTTGAAAGCACCCTAGAGTTGTGGTTGCTTATGACGGCTTTCATGTTTTTCATGCAACTATAACTGACTTTCACAGTGTTTTTGTTAAATATTTTGTGCAGCTTATGCCCCGGGGGAAAGTGTTTGGCTATGAGTTTGAGGAAAGCCCTGCCAACGTTAGATTTGACTGTTTTACTGAACGGGGGGTTGAACCAAATGACCTTCCTGTGCCTTTGCTTCCTCTTTCGCCTTGGGGTTTGCGGGCTCTCAAAGGGGTACTTCAGTTTATGTTGAAAGCCACTGGAGTCTAGTGCCTTTTGGTAGGCAGGCGCTGCAGCGTCAAAAACTGCTTGATTGCAAGAGAGCTCAGCAATACGTTTGTTTACAGCCATTGGGATGTTTTTAAGTATGTTGGGTGGGTGGTTTGACTGGGTATTAATGAACAGGGGGGTGTCGTTGGGTTTTTTGTAGGGGGGCATAGGTACCATCTCTCATATTAAGCGTGACATCGAGGAAATTTACGGTATGGAGGTTAGTTTCGATAGTGATTTTCAGGTCGAACTCGTTGAAAATTTTAATGAAATCCTTGCGGGCTCTGTCAGCGAGTCTTCCGGAGCGCGTTCTCAAGGATGCAAGTCCGTCGTCCCTGTAAAGTCCAACATCGGAGACACAGTCGTGCTTCCTAAGGCTGTTAAGGATGTAGAGACCGACCAGTTCACATACCTCAGCGCCATCGAAACTGCCCATTGTGACATCAAAGGAGTGGGGGTTGCTTCGTTTCGTCCAGGGTGTATTTTTTACTAAACAGGACTGACTTTCTAGCATGCATGATGATAGAGAAGTCCAGTCTCGAGATATGCACACGCTGCTTAGCCCATGTGAGGGCGGTAGTGAGTAGCTGCTGAGAAATGGAGGGTAGAAGTCCACAATATCAAAGGCCATAAAGGTACGGAACTGCTTATCCTTGAGGGAAGTAAACCAGTCAATGACCGCGGATGTGCTTCTCCACTGGTTAACTTTCGTGGCGGCCCGCAGGTTTTCATTTACACGTCCAAGGATAATTTTACTGACTCGTCCCATTTCGCTCTTGGCAGGGTTGATTAATCTGCATGATATTTTGTTGGGGAAATTTTCTTTATGGTCCTTGACAGTGATGAAAGCTTCTCTCTCCTCCATGTGATTGATACGGTCCTGGATATCAATCTTAGAGGCAATGTCTGTCTGTTCTTTGTTGATGTCAGCAACAAGAGATGCGTCAGCAACTTTGTATTTTTGTGTAATGTTGTCATTAAGGAGCTTGGTGTAATCATCCGGGTTAGCTGCGTATAAATTTCGGGTTTTATCGGCAGGGATTAGCACTTTGTTAAGAGATGACGTTTTCTTGGCGTCATTCTTTAGTTTGTGTTGGAAGGGGAAGGGAACTCCTAAATTCGATATTCTCCACCATGGCTATCAATTTGTATTTGTATATATATATATATATATATATATATATATATATATATATATATATATATATATATATATATATATATATATATATATATATATATATATATATATATATATATATATATATATATATATATATATATATATATATATATATATATATATATATATATATATATATATATATATATATATATATATATATATATATCGAAGGTCGAAATGCTGCGGAGCACTGTGGAAATGTGAAGGTCGAAAAGAGGTAGTGAAAAGTGCTTAAAAGTTTGCGGAAAACTCCACGACGTTTCGGATATAAACCCTTCATCAGGTGGCAAAAACCAAACTGAACCACCAACAGGAACAATTGGACACGACAAACATCAAATCCGAAGCGATCGCTGTAAAAACAGAACCGGACGAAAGTGACTGTCAGGAACATGAGTGCGAAGGATGAAACAAATCAAAAAAGAAAAAGAGCGTCCTGGATGAAAAAGTGTATGTGCAAATCGAACATGGTCTTAAAAGGGAAAACAGGAGACAAAACTAGCTCCGGAAAAAAAAAAAAAATTGTAAATAAGGCCTACAGAAAAAACGAGCACGAACGGGTAAGTGTAAAAGGAGTAAAAACTGGTACAAAAAAGGGGGTGAATATTACAAAAGGTCAATTCTAACGTTAAGCCCGTGTGGAGCGAGAGTACCTAGCCTCATGATCAGTCGGTTTTCAGCACTAAGGCGGTCACGATCGGAGCCTCGGCACATTACAGTTGCCGTAACGGTTAAATGCTGTATTGAACAAGGTGAAGGGGGGTTGAAATGTGCAGCCACCGGGTATCCATGGAGATTCTGTTTGATGGACCTAAGGTGCTCGGTGACTCGATCCGCGAGGCGGCGCTTGGTCCCCCCCACATACAACGAGTTACATCTCCCACAAGCTAAAATATACACTACATTTGAGGAAATGCAGGAGAATCTTTGTTTGACAATAAAGCTATTGCCGTTGGGGCCAGAAATGTTGACGAGGTCGTGTTTGCCGACAACTGGACATGTATTACACCTCGGACGGTTACATGGAAAGGTACCAGCCGTGTCGTCGAAAGAAGTTTGTGGGTGGGAAGCCCGAACTAAATGGTTGGCTAAATTTTTCTCAACTCTAAAGGCAGTGATGGGGGTTCCGGGAAAACATCACGGGTTGAGGGGTCTTGTCGGAGCAACTTTACATTTTTGTGGATAGCGTGTAAAATAGGACGGATCGAAGGGTGATAAGAAATAACTAAAGGAATACGTAGATTGGTACCAGATTTGCTCTTTTTCTCCAAGGCTTCCTTTCTGCTGGTTCCTTGAATTCTGCGTAGGGCATTAGAGAGGATTTTGGCAGGGTACTGGCGTTTTTCAAAAAAGGACAAAATTTCTTCAGAGGCAGTAGAGAAGTCAGAATCCTCCGAACAAATTCTGTCTGGCCTGCAAGAGCTGGGAATAAGGGATAGATTTAGTGCAAGATTTGGGGTGATTGGAAGGGTACAAAAAGGTAGTTATGCGAGTCGGTTGGCTTAAAGTGTAGGTTAGAGGTAACTGTACGGTTGTTGATGGACAGTTTGAGGTCGAGAAAAAACAACAGATGAGTCCAAGATACAATGGGTAAATTTCAAAAGGGGCAAAAGGAATTAACAAAGTCGATAAAAGTTTCTAAATCACGACGGAATCCAGAGGCAACTCCTACAATATCATCAATATACCTTTTGTAAAGTATAGGTCGTGGCCCGGTATACTGAGAAAAAAGTTGTTCTTCAAAGTGGCCCATGGTCAAACAGGCAACAGAGGGACCCATTTTGGTTCCCATGGCCTCCTTTAACTTGACGGAAAAAAACGCCCATTAAACTGAAAACAATTTTTGCTTGCGAACAAGTGCCGTTAAACGTAGGAAGGGGCCCGTCGGTCCAAGGGGATCAAGCCGGTTGTCTAGGTAGTAACGAATAGCTGTTAAGGCAGCATTATGAGGAATTGCCGTGTAGAGGCTGGAGACATCCATGGTGAATAAAAGACGTTCGCATATATATATATATATATATATATATATATATATATATATATATATATATATGTACATATATATATATATATATATATATATATATATATATATATATATATATATATATATATATATATATATATATATATATATATATATATATATATATATATATATATATATATATATATATATATATATATATATGCGCCCAGGTAGTTACCCGACAAGGATAACCACTGGCAAGTGCCAACGATGGGATTGCAATGCTTCATTTTCGTTTGCAACTCGAGTTACCAATTTTCAAAAGGGAGATGACTCAAGGAATTGCAGCATTTTTTCCTCGTATAGTTCAATGACTCGATTCATTGACTCGACTCGAGATGCATTGAAAGTAGTTTAGTGACCTGGTGACTCGACTGCGGAATTGGGTAACTCGTTTTAACTGGGACAATCGTGCCCGATGTCCTTAAATAAACAGAAGTGTCGCCGCTGCCGGGAATAAGTAAAAATAGGAAAATCAGGACAGAAATCGTCAAATCACATTATATGAGAGAAGAATGGGTGGGTTGCCTTGATTGTTGCCAAATGGGGCTAGAATCTTTTGGAAATTTTACATTTCAGACTCATTAATAATAAGATGTTAATTACTTTATCAGCAAGAAGTAAGATTCACAAACTTATCAAAACAGCTTTGGAACCGTCTCAAAAATGATAACGGTAGTGGTGTAACTACCCGATTTGAAGTTGTTCAAAGGCCATGAATCCCACACTCCATGTAGCTCTTAGTCGACGTGTTAATATTACTGCTCTACAAGTCCGGAAGAATTATTGTAATTATAGATTCACATAGTTGATATAGCTATAGACTGAATACTTATCGACAGACGACACTACAACTGAGAGATTTATTGTAGAGAGAAGAAATTAAAGGGCAGGAGCGGTCATCCCAAATTGAAGAAGTGTAGCAGACTGTCCAGTTTTATGATTGGCTGTTGGGAGTCATGTGACAATGTTTTAGTCTCTTCGAATGTGAAATTCACCAGAAATAACTGCTTGTTTTACCTTGAATATGCAATAGTAAAGTCATAAAATGTAATGAAAGATACTTTGAAGAGAAATAAAATGAAAATTGTGTTATTTAGCTTTTTCTTCAAAATAAGTTTGGGGGACCGCTCTTTACCTTTAAGGGCTGAAACATGACAGTTTTATTTTTATAGGTTAGACTACTATATTACTGATATTTTAAATCAGTAGGAAATGTTTGCTGTTATCAATTCCGGTCTCCCTCCGAGCTGTGAAATCTACGCCTTTATGTGACCCTAAAATCAGTTCTTAAAGGGAAATACTGTGCTTGTTTCATTACAATAACATTCCTTTTTTAAAAGTCCCACAAACACCGTATGCATTGACGACACCTTGACGTCATCCTTAAGGGAAAAACGATGGAAACCGGGGCCACACGCATCAGAATTTTCCCTGCCCGTGTAGCACACTACATGCGCGTATTCGTCTGGTTGACAAATCAGTTGTCAGCATTTGTCGATGTTGGTTTTTTTTGCCCCGGAAAGAGGGCGTGCTTTTTGTCAGTTTGCTACTAAGTGGCAGCATATGCAAGAGGTCTATTGATGGACACAAAACGAAATATTATTCTATAGATACAGCAACATGGTAGCCATGTTTTTGAGAAATAAGTCTCTCAAGAGTGCAAATTCAGTTTATTGTTCCCCAGTATTTTGTTTTCCCAAATTTTTTTTAATTCAAACAATGGAAGTTCGTTAAAATAGCTCTTATATTGGTTGCTTCTTTTGAGGAGTTGTGCACGTTACTGATTATTGTGAAACGAAAAGGTTAATATTGATTAAAGATTTTTACTTTCTCTCTTGGTGTTATCTTCGTGCACTTTAAACCCACTGTCTCCCTTTGAGGGCATGTTTTCATTATCCCAAACAGTTCCAATTCTCCCAACCTAATTACTTCTAGCCCCTCCCACATTTATCTAAAACTCATCTTTATCCAGACACAATCCTAGTTTATTGCTTCATGGCTTGTCCCAGTGGCCATACAAGTCCATAATGTGTAATGAAGACACTCTTAGTGGCCATACTGTGTAATTTAGCTATGATGCATTGTTTGAATGTGATGCACATCAAAGAGCTGTACCAATTGAGAGTTTTGATATATGTTTACTGAAACTGTAGTTTGGGGTGACGAATGACTGCCTTTAAGAGAAGTTACTATTTATCAAACGTACAGCATCAAAATGTACAGACTGAGACATAAACAAATGCACCCCTTGGTGTGTTATTTACTAAATATCCATGTCATTTTTATCTAGAACAGTATGTACTAGACGCATTGATAAAAACCACAGAAATAATTTGCAGAAACCCTTTAATAAAAAAGCTTACAAGTTGCAAAATGATCAAAAGCTAAGGATACCAGAAAAACTTTACCGTTATCACTGAATGAAATGATAATATGAAGTAAGCTACCATTTGGAAAATAAGCGTGTGACCTTCATAGTATTATAAATAAACACCAAGAACGTACATTTCTCCCAAGAGTGAGGCTCTCTACTGACACGTGTGTTACCATCCGTTCCCGGCCGGAGCTTCCCGTCAGAAGGAGTTTTGGACAAAATGCCTCTAAATTCTGGACCAGGCGCATCTAGTGCCTTATTACCGTACTTCATTTCTTCATGCCCACTAGTATTGTCATTTTCAGATGTTTCTTGCACCTGGAACTTTCCGGTAAATATTTCGACACGCTATTGCTTACAACCTGAAATTGAATATCAATATATTCTCATAATGGAGGTAGAATGAAACGAAATAGAAATGTAAATGGGGTAAAAATTTGTTCCCGTAACCGGCGTGCTCATATTACTGTTTATTAGCAATGTACCATCCTAATAGTCCAGATAGTGCGTCGATGAATGATACTTAATTCTCTAGAACATAATTTTTACAGTGTACCCCAAGTCGAAAAATCCAAAAAGATATATTGAAGACCATGAAAAACTAATTCTAACAGTCAAACTCCCATCTTCATAGGACATTCCTGAGCTGAGATATCAAATGTTGAAGTTTATTCCCTTAAAACAAATAAGTCCATTACGCAATAATTTGTGACTTTCTTGTTGTAAAACTAACATTTCCTGCTTTGTTTCCTTTTAAAATTAAAAAATGTTTTTATGACCTTGAATACTTCCTGTTTGCTTGCATAGCATGTTCCACAGGGATGGACTAATTACTTACATTACCCTATAAGAGTGAAAGTCCTATCGCACCTTGGTACAAGGTGCAGTAACATTTAGAAAAACAAAGAAATACAAAGATTGCAATTTGAGTAGTACAACAATGACATCAAAAACTATTGCGCAGTGTACCATTTTACGTTGATTGAATTAACTTAAAAATTTTATATTTCAACTCAGGAATGCCCTATTAAGATGGGAGTTGAACTGTTGGAATTCTTTTTTCATGGTCTGTAATATATATTTTTGAATTGACTTGAGGTTCACTTTAAAGTGAATCTTTAAACGGGGTATCTGACTCTCTTTGAACTATGTACTAAAGCCATGACAGACTAAATGAACTCTTTGGCAAAATTAGCAGATTTTATTGCGTGAATAATTAAATACATGCATGTGCATTATGTCGAAGAAATGATTGGGAGTAACATATTAGGTGTAGACAGCGGTCGAAATTGTCTATCGTTCATAAGTAACAACTACACATGTCAGTGTATACCAAATCCTTTGCGATGTGAGTGATTTTTTCCATTAAATGGAGACATTCAGAAATAAATGTTTCATCGTAAGAGCTTGAGATTAAGCTGACATGACGTGACTTTTCACCACGAGAATTAAGAGTGATGAGAACAGTCTCACTGAGAACAAACCATCTTACTGGGGTTGACGTAATTCCATCAAACTATATTTTTCAAAAACAGTTATCCGCGCATGGTGCCTCGAAACTATTAAGCTTATTCAAATGAATTTTCCTACAAAATTTTATGACATCCAAAACTGTGGAGGGGGCAGATTCTCTGTCCCAATGGACACGATGTATTTGTTCCTCGCATACATATAGTAGGATGTAGACTGATGTAGCAAGGAATTTTCCAGAGACAAAATCTGTAATCAAACTGTTTATGTATAGCGCCATCACATTTTTAGAAGTGCAGCTACCCAAGCTTATCAAAGCGGCACAAAATGATTTGACTCACATAATTTCCAGATCGCTAAAATGTGTCCTGTTGTAACTGAGCAAGCTGATGTTGTCTTTTTTCAAGTACAAATACGATTCAATTCATCCCATATGCTTACCATTAACACACAATGTGTATGGACGACTGTCATATAACGATAACAATGGGTTTAGGCTACACTATTTTGATTTGTGATAGAACGTCAAGCAGTCTACATCCGCGCATGCTAACTTTGCATTTTCAAGTTCCATTTCGTGTGAGTTGTATTTCACTGTTTTCTGTTTTGAAATCTATGTCCTCTGGAAATTTTGAGGAGGTACCTTTAGTTTAAATTAAGAAATGTTAATGTTATTTTTTCTTCAATTTTCTTTTCTTGATTTTCCAGGGTGGTGGCAAGGGCCCCTTGTACCTTACATGCGGGCGTTCGAGACTACTAATTAAGGCCAATGTAGCGGGATCGGACTGTATCATGAAATATATCCTTCATTTAAAATGTCTCGTGGATGGATTTTCTCCTAGCTCGAAGTTGCACTATTTTGAGCAGGATAGTAAACTTACCCAAGAATTTCTCAACAACTATCACTAACCTGATTCTACGTGCACTGTGTTCTAAGACTCAATTACTCGTACTCTCTCCTCTTATATGTCCATTGTCTTCCCTTTTCCTTCTCTTTCTACTCTCTCCCTTTCTTTCTTCTCTTCTTCTTTTCTATTTTGTTCCTTTGTTATTTTTATCGTTGTATTCTTGTTGTCGGTGTATTTTTGTGCTTTTTCTCTTTGTGGTCACTAGCATAGTAATGTTTACCTAGTGCCCTACATATGTATACAATGTCATATATTATATTCTGCGCTACTGAATACTTTGTAAAAATATGAGAAATAAATCTGAAATTGAAAAAAAAATGAAATTAATAGCCGGAAATCATAAAGCCAAATGGCCGTATACTTGGGAATTTTTCTCATGTTATAGGATGTGTTTAGAACAGGGTTGTCCAACCTACGGCCCGCGGGCCACGGTCCGGCCCGCGAAAAGGTTGCGTCCGCCCCGTCAGAAATAATCTATATTGCAAAATTATTCCATAAGCAGATTAATGGACAACTTTAGGCTTCGCCGTCCGCTATGGCATGCTTACTTTTGAATGAAATAATTCATTTCAAATGTCTGCTACATACAGTATAGCTACATTGGAGTGCTGTCCACAGGGGCGGGTTGAGAATGATTCAGGAGGAATATGAAAAAAAACTTTGTCCGAGTATTTTGCCCAACACCGTCAATTTTTGCTACAATTTATTTATTTTTTCAATCAAAAACGAAAATGAATCAGTGTTCCCTACGCACAATGATTGCATTTTTGTTGCCTTGGGCGTCGGGAAAAATTGAAAAAAAAAAAAAAAACGAGTATATAATGCGGCCCCTCGTCCATCATAACCATTACATGTGGCCCACCGCTGCGAAAGGTTGGACAACCCTGGTTTAGAATGATCAATCACCGTTAAAAGCATATTCCAGAGACACTACTTTTACATCTTTGGTCTTTAAAGACGTAGAATGGATGCTGATCAGTGAGGCTCGCTTAAGTTTTATTCAGGAGTGGCGCCTGGATTTACCCGACAGGAGGGCCAAGCTCTACGATAGGGGCCAGCATTTCGAAGCGCCGACAAAGGTGACTGAGTCCCGATGGGATATGTCCGGCAGAATTTGAGGCGCTGGTAGCGTGGGGAAATTTGGGGATTTCTTTTTAACCAATATTTAAAAATGCGGAGCTTGCTTTGAAGAAAGTTTAAAATTTCTGGAAGAAATTTGGCTTTTTGTAAAGAAAGGATCTGTCCTCCGTATGATAAAACTTCAAAAAGTTGCATGGGCGGCTGAAATTCATTTGGGGTTATGCAAGTTTATTGTAGACCTACATACAACATACACAGGGACCGCGGAGACGCTACGGGGGCTTTAGCTTCGCACTTTTTCTGCAGTGGTATTTGGGGCCGCCTTAAACTACATTCCACTGTCTTATTACTCAATTTCCCCGAAAACGTCTTACCTTGAACAAAGATTTGATAATTAATAGCTTATATTGGAGAAAAGTTTAATGAAAAGAATGTGGCTTTGGGCAAGGTGAAACTGAAAAATTGTGGGTTTTTATTTCGTGATTCACCTTTCAGGCGTATATCTTATAAAGATGTCGCGGTGAGTTGGTTTGGGTTTTTCATTGTAAGGGAGCACCGAAATTGAAAAATTTCCGAAAATATTTTACCATTCCTTACAAACATTTGACAACCTGCATCAACCTTCACAGAAGAGGAATAACTGCAACTTTATTAAAGATTTTTTATTGAAGAATCTGACCTTCTTATCAGAAAGATAGAGTAGGTCGCCGGGTAACTTGTACTTTAATAGGGGATACTGATAAAATGCCTGAAAATTTTTGACTACCCTCTTAACATATATTTGAAACCTGGAGTTAATGTATTAAAGGAATTTTATGGCAGAAAACATAAGCGTTCGGAAGCATCTCAGTTTGTGTGGGTGTGAGGTAGGGGTGGGCTAAGGATTTTCCACGAAAAATGTAGTCTTGCCCGAAAGACTATCTAACCTTTACTTGGCGCGGAGAAAATCTTGAAACATCGCTACCCCTCAGATGGTCGAAAGTGGCATTATTTCCCACGCTTGTTAGTACATCTAAGCAGTCGCTATTCTGAGCTTTCGTTTGCAATAAAGTGTTTTCACATGAAATAAATTAGCAAAGTGATCCGAAATAATTCCTTATATTGATAAAAACGGAACCCAATGTGCAACCTGCATGATATTTTGTTCAGTGAACTGTTTTCTTGAATCATTACTCAAGAGGAGCGCCACCATTAGTTGGTGCGGGGTATACAGAAAACTTTGCAAATTGGATCCCTCAGACAGTCGGAAATGGCATTTCCTAGACTTGTAACTACGATCGATGTAGTCATCATTTTGAGCTTTTGTGGCAATTAAATTTTCACTGCAATAGAAAAGGTCATTACTTGCCAAGTGATCAGAAAATTATCAGATAAAATGTACCACTACCATTGCATGAAATGATTCTGTACCTTTTCGAGGAAAACTATTCAATGAAAACGAAAACATGCTATACTCCATTGCGACTCTTGGTTGAAATTCAAGATCTACTGAATTAAGGAAGTTGTCTACAGTATGGTGACTGCCCGTACTAACGTCTTTTAAAAAAATGTCAAGCCCCCAGTCGCGCGTCCTACCTTTACGCTAAATTTGAAAAATGTTTTATTGGTAAAGGAGAATAAGGCAATCGCTTCATCTAAGATCAATCTATCCAATTTCATTTAGCAAAAATAAAGACTGAAGTCGATTGAGGTTTCAAGCCATGGACGTGGATATTTTTTTTTTTACTTTCTTTTCAGAATGTTTGGTAATCTAGAGATCTAAGAAAAAATAGATTTTTTGTAGAAAAATATGGGAATTTGAGAGTTAACTCTGGTCTTCTCGTAGAAGCAAAATCAATCAATGTCGAGGTGGGGAGAGTGAAGTTTATCCAACGTACATTTTTTATCGTATGGGTGAAGGCTCTCCGACAAAATTGGATCTTCTTTCCAACGGGGGGGGGGGGGGGGGCAGCTTTCTCCTACTGGGGGTATGGCCTCCTTTCCCCCTTCCCCGCTTGCTCAACCCTTGGTTTCCTTGTGAAGATTTCTTAACTGGTAGGAGAGGCATCTTACAGACTTGTATAAACGTTCATTCTGCAAATCTCGCGCACTTAGCGGCTTTCGTTTGGTGAGTTGCAGCAGTCAGCTGTTACGATCGTAAACTTGTTTCTATACTACCTTGTTCTCGACGGTAGTTCATCGCATACACAATGGCATGCTTCAGGATTCCCATTCGTTCCTTATCTAGCCTTCGATCAGGAAGAGCGTTAAATGTATTGGAAAAGGTATCGAATCAAAGCTGCCAGAAGTGTCCATCTGCTGCTAATTCAGCCACTACGTTTTCGACCTGGTCAAAATATATTCCAAGTTTATTGACAGGTACAGTGAACACAGCAAGCGTTGTGTTAACATTACTGGTACTGACTTTGGACGGTAGGCTACAGGCTTAGGCTTAGACCTAGGCTAACCCAACCCAATTGCAGCCTAATGAGGCTGCAATTGTGTTACGGGTATAGGGCCTAGGCTAGGCCTAGGATGGAAACCCGTAAATGCACGTACGGTAAGATATGCCTGGAAATTGTCTTATATTTGAGCTAGGTAGTGTAATCTTGTGCTTTAATGAAGTAATTTTGATAGTTTTGTGACAGGAATAACACACGGGAGAATTCCAGATATGATGATTGTGAAGTAAATATTGAGAAGTTACTGGTTTTCGTCCTTCACCAGCAACACTACGCATCTACCCTTAATTGCCGCTATGGTTCAAATTTTGGTTGTGCCCTGTATGGATGGACATGCATGTAACCCTAACCTATAACCCTAACCCAGTATTACTATGGGTATGTAACCCTTACCACATTTACAGTACTATGTGTACATACTGTAGCTTACCAGTTGAAATGTCCCTGTACCAAAACATACCCGCTGTCGGTCAAAAAGGCCTCGGTCAAAACGTCCCTGTGTCAAAAGGTCCCTGTTGTATGTTTTAAAATGAACTGAGTTGTTTAATTTAGCTGAAAAGATTAAGTTGTTTGTAAATTCGGTAAAAACTTGGACATCAATTATACATTGTGAAATGTTCATAACATCGAAAACAAGAAAGATTGCTCAGGCCTATAGCCTACCTGTGGTAGGTAGCTGATCATACATAAATATATATTACATGAAGCCTATGTACCAATATGTTCTTTTTTTTAAATAAGAGAATAGAAGTCTTATCTAAAGATAAGTCAATTATCCAACCTTTGCTATAGCCTATTTTCCCTATTTTCCCAGTGCATGTAGTCATCCAATAACAATAGACTCATCTCGATTCTCAGTTTCTAAACACAGCTCAATTAAAATTTAATTCATCTAAGCACTGATCACAATTGAATAGACTATTCCTAAATCTATCTTTTCGCCTATATTCCTATCTCTAATTGATCTCTCACGTTTCCATCTGGCGGTACCAACATGCAATTTTCAATTTTCAAACTCTTTATGTGGGGACATTTTGGTGTACCATATTTAATATCACAGGGACATTTTGTTAACAACCCGGGAAGTTTTGGTAGCAAAAAAGTGGGGACCTTTTGGTCTGGGGGTTTCGACTGGATTCCCCATACGTAACCTAACCTCATTACTATGGGTACATAATCCTAATCCATGTAAGTTTAAAGGCCCAATTTTCTCATCCCAAACAGTATCAATTCTCCTAACCTTCTTAATTAAGCCCCTCCCACAATTGTGTGAAATTCACCCTCATCCAGACACAATCTCATTTTATTGCTAAAGGGTGAATATAAAAAGCTCAATATGTAGGCCTATAATCAAAACACTATCAGAACAGTTTGTGGTGTGTAATATAAGCTTAGGTACTCTGCATTGTTTGAATTAGCAGTCAATCAAAAAGCTGAGCCAATTGAGAGTTTCTGTTACCCTATTCTAGAAGTGTAGTTTGGGGTGAGAACATTGTCCCTTTAAACATTACTTTTTGTCCCAAGATTTTAAGTGGAGCAAAGTAACAGACAGAAACTAGCGAGGGCAGTAACTAACAGACCGCTAGCCTACTGTAGCCTACATAGCCTATGCATAGGGCTTATCAGTTGAAATGGCCCCATCGTTGGTCAAAATGTCCTCTGGTCAAAATATCCCCATATCAAAACGTCACCATTGTATATTGTGAAAGGAACTGAGTTGTTTAGTTGATAAGATAGTTGCTTGAAAATTTGGTAAAAACTTAACGTATAGTTAAAGAACGTATATTATGTGCTGTGAAATATTCTTAACATCAAAAACAAAGGTTCCTTAGGACCACTGTACTGTACTTGTTGTACATAATTGATCATAAATAAATTAATTTTGTATGAAGCCTAGGTGCGTCAAATTGTTCTTATCTCTATGATTTGCTGTATTAATACGCCAATTAAAATCCTCTCAAAAGTTACAAAGTGCTATATTTTCCCTATACAGTGCACGTAATCATCCTATAACAATAGACTCGTCTCAATTCTTGCTGTTTCTAAACAGAGATCAATTACAATTTAATTCATCTAAGCAATTTTCATGCTTGAATAGACTATTCCTAAATCCATCCTTTCACCTATATTCCTTTTTCTTATTCATCTCTAAGTCTCATGTTTCCATCTTTTATGTTACCGCCAACTTGCAGTTTTCAATTGTACATTCAAACTCTTTATGCAGAGATGTTTTGGTTTACCATATCATGGGGACGTTTTGGTAAAAAGCAGGGACGTTTTGGTAGCAAAAAAGCGGGGACATTTTGATCTGGGGACGTTTCGACTGGATACATGTGCATAGGTCCTACCTACAGTAGCCTAGGCCTAGGTAGAAAATAGGCTGGCCAATGTACGAAATGATATGCACAGTTTTCAGTGTTTTAAATTAGGCCAATACCTAACTACTGTACTAATCATTAAACCTAGCCTATTACTTGCAGGCTAAACTAATTAAAGAACATTTATGCCAGGTCAGGGCAATTATTAAAAAAATTTTTTTGCCCTTCCTAAGTTAAAGAGCAAAAGCAGTCACCCCAAATTGAGTGTGTAGTGTGTGTGTGTAGTGTAGTAGGCTGTCCTGTTTCAAGATTGGCTGATGAGAGTCATATGACAAGTATTTTTCTCTTCAAATGTGAAATTTACTAGAAGTAACAACTTGTTTTACATTAAAAATGCAACATTGAAGAAAATGATAGAATATGAAAAGCGTGGTCGAAATTCACAACAGGTCGAAATTAGCAGCTCTTACCCTACTTTGAAGAGAAATAAGAGGAAAATTGTGATACTACTGTTGCTTCAAAATTAGGTTGGGGGACTGCTCTTTTAAGTTAAGGCTCCCCACCATAAAATAATGAAACATGACATGTTGAAGGGCAAAAAGGGCCAAGGCCCCATAAGATGCCCTGAAGTTCAAACCCTATTCAAAAGTCAAACCACCAAACCAAAACAAGCAGCCCAAACAATCAGATTCTACCACAGTCATGAAAGAACTTGTCAATGTTAACCTTAAAACAGTGTACTGACAGGGAGTTAACTCCCCATTCTGGCAGACAATTCCACTCAGTGACAACTCAATGGGAGAAGCTAAACTTCCTAATGTCAAACCTTGCAAAAGGCTTTTCCAGCTTTTTACAATGCCATTAAACCCAGGAATTGCTTTGAACCCTTAAATAACTACAAGACAAAAGGGGATTCCATTCAGAAAGAAACTTGTAAACCTGGAGCATGTCCCCTCTAATCCTTCTCAGCTCCAACGTGGTAGCATGATAAGGTAAATTTCTCACATCAGGTATAAGGTAAGTGGCTCTCCTCTGAACTTGCTCTGAAAGAAACTTGTCCTTCTCATAGGAGGGGCTCCAAGCCTGAGCTGCATAGTCAAGATGGGGTCTTACCAACTGCTTATAAGTACAAAATCCTTACTAAAACTGATGAAATTCCTCTTGATCAATCCAAGCACCCTATTAGCCTTTGCAGCAGTGGCTGCACACTGCCTTGATGACTTTAAATCCTCAGTAATTACAATACCCAGATCTTTCTTGAAAGTGGTTAAAACACTACCATTCTTGTTACAATCATAGCTAAGACTTCTAGGACCAAAATGAGGGACTTAACACTTTCCTGCATTAACAGACATTTGCCAAGTCTGAGACCAGAAAATAACCTATCCAGATCTTTCTGCAGCAGTTAGGCATCATCCAAATTGCTTTAATCTTCCTATATACTGTAGCTTACAGCAGTATCATCTGCAAACTTACTAAATACAATATTTAAGAGAGCTATCAATATCATTGATGAAAATTAAGAAAAGAAGTGGGCCAAGAACAGAAGCCTGTGGCACTCCACTTGTGACTTCTTTCCAAGAAGAGAAGTTACCTTTGACAGCAACACTCTGAGACCTACCATGAAGCCACAAATTTATCCAATTAGCACAATTGCTTGTAACACCTTACCAGTGCAGTTTAGCCATAAACCTATAATGGAACTTTATCAAAAGCCTTTGAAAAGTCAAGGTAAATGACATCGACGCCATACCCAGAATCAAGAGATGCAGGCAGGGATTATCAGAACACTTCATGTACATGTCAATGCATGGTGTTTTTCTGATCCGCATGTGTTAAAATTCCCACTTTTTACTCTTTTGGTACCAGTACCACAGTATTATCGGTACCATTTGTGGTGGCAGCAACGGTACCAGTTATCATTGGTACCCTGAAACCTAAACTTACAGCACATTTCAGAATATTTGATCATTCCAGAGTTCCAGACAACATCAAAATGTTGCAAAATTAGAATGACAGTAGACACATTAAAAAGAAATACTGCAAAATTTTCTCCTTCTTCTTTCAGCAACTGAACAAACACCAGGAAGACAATCCCATCGTGTAACATAATGTGGGGCTTTTTATACTGTGTTTTTATTGCCACATTGTTTGTTAAAGGTCAAGAGCAGTTGCCCTAATATTATTTTGAAACAACTACTAAATGTTGCTATTTTTCTGTCATTTTTCTTCCAAGCAGCTTTTAGAACATTTTAAGGCTTAAACAATAAACATTCAACATTCAAGGTTAACCAAGATATTACTACTTGTAAATTTCACAATTCAGTGAAAAACACATTGTCACATGATTGTCAAGAGCCATTCACAAACTAGTATAGACTACTATCCTTGTTCAAATTGGGGTGACTGCATTTGCCCTTTAAGTCATAGACCCATCATATGGTCATACCATCAGTCTGCTTGGAAAAGGATAACTGAAACAAACTTCATACTTTTTGTTTTCTTTTCATTGTATGTTCATAAATTTATGTTGAAACATTTTCTTTCTTTATCTGCAAGGTCCACATCGTCTTCCAAGTGAAATTCACCAGAAAACTCCTTTTCATTCTGGACATTCGCAGTTTGCTGGAAAAGATTTTTATAAAATCCTTGGAGTTCCTAAAACAGCATCACAAAAGGAAATTAAAAAGGCATATTATGAAGTAAGTTTAACTGTACTACAATACTTGATATTTGTCATGATGTTTGTGTGGTATTTTGCTTGATCTACAGGGAATGGTATTGAAACATTTCAACTGTATCAAATTTCATGAACAAACAGGACATTAATTTAAATAAAGAAAAGCAAAAGTAGTCTTACACAATGTGCCCACTTTACATAACTTTTGGTGGCTTTGTTGAAAACTGGAGAGATTTTTTAACAGAAATAACCAATCTTTTAAGTGAGATATCTTGAGTTAGGTATATGCAGTGTACTACCACAGGGTTTGAAGGACATGGCATGAAAAATTGTTGTCTTTGTTGCAAGATCTTAGTGGAAACCCACCAGAGTATACCTTTAATAGTTATACTGATTTGCCATGCCTGCTGTTGGTCAGGTTTACTCACTGTAGTTACTTAACTTAGTAATTTAATTAAGTGCAAACAACAGTGTGCAGGTAATTTTGACATATAAACAATCTTAGTCCAATCCCCATATTTGTTTAAAGGGTTTTCTGGTTATTACAGTATGAATACATATAATAATTTGAAAATATGATATTAGAATTTAAAACTAAATATATTCTTGTGAGTGAAGGGTTGAATTGTTATTGCTGTAAATTTGTGGATTTTTTCAGCTTGCCAAGAAATATCATCCTGACAAAAACAAAGGTGATGAGTCTGCCGCCAAAAAGTTTGCCGAAGTAGCAGAGGCATATGAAGTAAGTACAAAATATAGTAGGAAACAGAAGAAGACTTCATTAAATAGTTAGGGGTGAGGTGTGTTTGTAGATATGTTTTTCAGTTATTTTAAGCTTCCATGAAGACATTCAGTTGGATGTGATGCATGAATTGTTTAAAACAAACAAACAAACAAATATTGTGATCCCGTTTATGTCCGTGGAGCATACTGTACCAACTGCAGTATTACACTAGGTATGGTGGCCTATAACTATTTGTCAGTGCAATGTATCATCTAACCTTACCCAGTGCCAGTGGCTTTTTTGATACCCCTTTAAATTGTAAAACTTTACAGGGTTAGTATAGATCCTTTGAAATTCTGGGAGGTCAGAGTAAATTGAAATTTCATTTGAATTTCAAGGCCCGGAAAGTCAGAAAGAATTAGCAATTTTTTGAAAGATTCTGGAAAAGTTAGAGAATTCTAAAATGCAGGCCTTGAATTCTGAGGCATGCGATTGCACACCCATCACTCTCCTCAAATTACTGTTAGGGGTGTGAATTTTTGCATACCTAGATGAAGATGGGAGCTCATTTCTATATATTAAAGTTTAATAAAACAGCACACTTACCACTCTCCTTACGTTCCTGAGGAATGGGATTTGTAGCACACCTGGAAAATCTAAAACTCAAGGCCTGAGAATGGCAAATATTGTTGTGAATTTCTCAGTGGTCATGTACATTATTTTTTGGAAAAAAGACAAAAATATGGGATATGAATCTGTGTTTTAAAGGTCTGAGAAATATCAGTCAAGGTCAAGGTCCTCAAAAGTCATGGTACATGGAACCTTGTCATTTTGAATGTGAATGAACCCCATATTATCTGTGCTTTCGTGTCAGGGTCAAGGTGGTTGTAGACCTATTCAAGGTTTTCTGTATGTCTGCCTTTGTTTCTTTTACTAGATAGGTTTGAAAGGTTAGGTTAGGTTAGGTTAGAGGAGTTTTGTGGCCCCGTTTTCGCCCAGTTGATTCAATTTGAGTCAGTTTGAAAGGAGCAGGGCATTATTACAAAGAGAGATGTATTCCTGAAAAGGATTTAATAGTTTTCAAGAACTATTGCCAGACAGATTAAATTGATGTCTGCAAGTCCTTTCAACCAGAAACACTCACTGTAATTCTTGTCCAGTTGCAAAATCCTCTTGTCAAAGCATCTGCATTACTGTATATTTGATACCCTGGTGCATTTCAAACATTTATTGTGATTGTTTGTATCTTCAGAAGTGATCCAATGAAGGTAACTATTTGATACCCTGGTGCATTTCAAACATTCATTGTGGTTGTTTGTGTCAGTAGATGTTACCCAATAGAGGTTTATATTTTGTTCTACAAGAAGAATTTTTTTTCCAACTGTTCTTTATATGACATTGTTCTTTACATGCTATAGTTAATTCAAGTAAGTGATTAAATTTGAGTTAAATCTCAACGTCTTTTTGTTTCTCAGACATTAGGAGATGATACAAGAAGACAAGAATATGACACTTATGGCCAGTCTGGGTTTGGAGGGGCAACAGGAGGACCTGGCGGTAAGTGTTGAGGTTTTCTCTGAATAATTGTGGGTGTAAAGGTAGCTGGCATGTCATTTTGTCTTGAAAGACTTCCCTGATTGGCCAAGTTAGATCACTGTGTCAAAGGTTGCTTGTTTAACAAGGGCTAGCACACCTGCCAAATTTTACAATTAAGGCATAATTATTACAATCTTTTATACCCGACTACGAATTCAGAGCTACAGCACCCAAATTTCGATTTTTAATTTTCCCTACCCCTCACCTACACAGGCCAGCAATCACCACTTGCATCTTCATTACTATTTTCGTCTGTGAAAAGTTGGCAGGTATGGGCTAGCTAGAACATGCACATTGGATAGATAACATTAGCTATTCATATTATTCAGTGTCTTGTTACTGATCACAACATTTCAAAGGAGAAGTGTAAGCAAAAATTTAATCTTCATTTGTGAACAAGGAACCAACTCTACACAGTGTGGTGAAACTTCCATTCTAATCGGACATGTATTTCTCGAGCTATCAGTAAGTGATAGTCTTATGCAATCACATTTTGATTATATGGGATTGTTGAGGGGAAAATTGGTTGTTAAGTTTAGAGAAAAATAAAAGACTTTCTGTTAATGTGAGGATGTCATGTCATATGTGCTTGCTTCAAGTTCAACTTTCTGTTGAAAATGTGATTAGTGTACCTGCATATATCTTGAGAAGCATACTTCTGATTTCAATGCAAATTTCCCTGAAATGCATAGAATAAGTATTTCTCTAACATATCAAAACTTAAATGTGACCTTAAACCCTTTTTCTAAGTTAAAAATTTTGGCAGAGCAGACATGCATGCTATCCTTGAATTGCTATGTGCTAACTTACTGAAGTTCGGCCATTGGCTTTCAAAGCACAATAATAATTTAATTTTTTTGTGTTTTTCATGGCAGGTTTCCAGGGACAGTGGCAGCAAACTAACATAGATCCAGAGGAGTTGTTCCGAAGAATATTTGGGAACAATGCCTTTAATCCAGGTGGTAGCTTTGAAGAGTCAATATTCGGCAACTTTGGCAATTCTCATGAGGTACTGTAATGTTCAGTGCACAAGTCATGGTTGTAACAAATACTGCACTTATGATGTGTGCATGAGAGATAGAATAGACAAATTTTAGTACTCAAAAAGATTATATTGCAGAATATTTAACCATAGATTCAACTTAGGATTATCCTACTGGTTGTGGTTTTCATTTGACTCCCAAAGGGGCTATCTACGCTGCCTTGACCATTCTTCATTATTGAACCCCACATCAAAAAAAAAAATAAATAAACATCTACAAAAAAAGTTTTTTAGGTGGAAACAGTCAGACAGGGAATTGACCTGTCACATTAACAGTATTTGTAAATATGTATTGTAGAAAATGATTGATTTTCAAAGCTTGCACATCTTGACAGTTTTCTCCAGTGTTATAAACCATCATGATATTTTTTGCTAAAGAGACAAATAGAAACTTCCTAACATTGAGAAAAATTGTCTGAGTGGAAACTTTGCAGAAAAAAATTTAAATCATCTACTTGGAGTTGGTCTATTGTCTGGATGAGTGATTTTTAGGTGGAAACAGTCTGAAAGGGAATTGCTTATTTCAAAATATGTTTTGTAGAAAGTGATTGGTACTCAGTGCTTGCTCATCTTGTGTTTATCATAAACAATGTACAGTACACACCATATGACATCCTATTTGCAGCATACTATTAAATCAAAAGCTGTAGTTCTTCTGGAAGATGCAGAGCAGGTTGTTACAGATTGATTTTAACTTTGAAAGATTGTGATGAAAGTTACAGACTGATACTGTTTTTTACAACTAGCGAGGTCAAAGTTTGTTGCCTCAAATAGGGTCTGCTCTATATTCCCCTATCTCATTGGTCCCTCATCACATTGGTCCTAGGATTAGTTTAATTCTTATCATAAGTCTCCCATTTCATTATTTTTTCTCATGTTTACCCCATCTCATTGGTCCTTTAACTCATTGGGATTATCATTGGGATAGGGTTGTGGGTTTGTACTGTGAGTTGGGGTAGGAGTTAAATAAGGAATATAGTTAGATTTACGCCTGTCATAATTCTACATTTAAATGACTGATTGGCAGTTCACACTGTGCATGTATAGCTCAAACCAATATGAAGTACTAAAGGAAAAAGCACTAACTGAGTACAGTGAGTGTGCTAAGTAAAACCCAACATTAGATCTACACATTTATGCATTTGCCTAGAAAATCAAAGCTGCCACATTGAATGTTCTTTCATCTCCCTTAAAATAATTCCTAAAGCCTTCAAGTTAGTTAGTTATTTAGGTGATGGAGTTTTATGGCCCAGTTTCTAACCTACTGGTTCAAGAGGAGAGGACCACAACCTTTTTTCCAGTTTCCTAAAGCATTCAAAAACAAGGCTCTACTTAATCTGATACACCACTTACTATAACATATGATTTTGTAATCAGTTATCTGGTGCACATTTGATGATGTGAGCTATATAATGTTGTAAAGACTAGAGTCAGACAGTCTGTTCAGTAAACGATGCCTGCGTGGCAACAGTTAGTTGTGTGTGGTCCTGCAAAGCTGCTGAGTCCACCTGTGCATTTTCTGTACTGCATATCAGGTATGCAGTTACCCAAGAATTGTTGTGTGAACTAATAGAGGGCAGCATGCCAAAAATATTGTATCAATGCCAGAACTTGTATCTCTTATATATGTAAATGGTTGATTCTAGGGAAATCAAAGGCGTTTAAATGGTAAACAAAGGTTTATTTTGACCGTTAAAATGTTTAGGAAATTAAACCGAAACTGACAGCCTAACTTACATTTAGGGGTAAGGGACTCAATCTAGAAATCAAGGGGATGGGTCGGAGGACTAATGGAATGGGACCAATGAGACTTTGGACCATTGAAATAGGGAATAAGCAAAAACTGGGGCTGAAATTCTCCCCCTCAAATAGTGAAGGGTTGTGGAGGGATAGGGGAGGTCAACTTTTTCTCAAAAGCTAATATATGGAATAAGTCATCCCATTACTTAAAATTAATGTGAAATGGTTTTGTACCTAACAAAAGGTGTACCCGTAAGTTTCAAATTATATGAGTATTGTAGAGATGATGAATCCTCTCTTATCCAACCCTCATAGCTTTGCTTTCTTCATTCCTGAGGTATTAAACATTGAAATTTATTCCCTTAAATCAGAACAGCCCATTGCACATCAATTTGTGTTATCCTTCTTGTCCATCTCACGTTACATGCATTTGTTTCCTTTTGAAATTTAAAATGCTTAAATCATGACTGTGAATATTTCCTGTTTTCTTGCATAGCATGTTTTTGGTTTCGATGAAAAGAGAAACCTATGCATTCATGATGGCGTGCGTGTGTATGTATGTGTGTATGTGCCTGTGTGTGTATGTGTGTGTGTATGTGTGTGTGTGTATGTGTGTGTTTGTGACACTTTGCTTGTTTACACGATATCTTGAGAAGGGAAGATCTGACAGTTCTCAAACTTGGTACACAGATACCCCATACTGAGAGGAAGAACGCTATTTATTTTGGGTGAGGTCAAAGGTGATCTGGGGTCACAGGGGGTCAAAAACCAAAATCCTTGTTTACACAATATCTCAAGAAAGGAAACTTGGATTAGTTTCAAACTTGATATATAGATGCGTTATAATGTGAGGAAGAACCCTATTGATTTTGGTGGAGGTCAAAGGTCATTTGGGGTCACGTGGGGTCAAACCCCAAAATCCTTGTTTACATGATATCGCATGGTAGGAAACTTAGATTAATCTCAAACTTGATATGCTGATGCGTTATGATGTAAAGAAGAACCCTATTGATTTTGGTGGAGGTCAAAGGTCATTTGGGTTCACATGGGGTCAAACCCTGAAATCCTTGTTTAAACGATATCTCATGGTAGGAAACTTGGATTAATTTCAAACTTGATATGTTGATGCATTATGATGTAAGAAAGAACTCAATTCATTTTCGTGGAGGTCAAAGGTCATTTGGGGTCACATGGGGTCAAACCCTGAAATCCTTGTTTTCACTATATTTCAAGGTAGGAAACTTGGATTCATTTCAAACTTCATATGTTGATGCGTTATGATGTGAGGAACAACCCAATTAATTTTGGTGGAGTTCAAAGGTCATTGGGGTCACATGGGGTCAAATCCTGAAATCCTTGTTTTCACTATATTTCAAGGTAGGAAACTTGGATTCATTTCAAACTTCATATGTTGATGCGTTATGATGTGAGGAACAACCCAATTAATTTTGGTGGAGGTCAAAGGTCATTTGGGGTCATATAGGGTCAAACTCTGAAAGCCTTATGTACACTATATCCCAAGGTAGGAAACTTGGATTAATTTCAAACTTGATATGTTGATGGGTTATAATGTAAGAAAGAACCTGATGTATTTTCGTGGAGGTCAAAGGTCATTTGGGGCCACATAGGGTCAAACCCCGAAATCCTTATTTACACTATATCTCAAGGTAGGAAACTTGGATTAATTTCAAACTTGATATGTTGATGCGTTATAATGTAAGAAAGAACCTGATATATTTTTGTGGAGGTCAAAGGTCCTTTGAGATCACATGGGGTCAAACCCTGAAATCCTTGTTTACACTATATTTCAAGGTAGGAAACTTGGATTCATTTCAAACTTGATATGTTGATGGGTTATAATGTAAAGAAAAATCCTATATATTTTGGTGAAGGTCAAGGGTCGTTTGGGGTAACGTGAGGTCAAACCCCCAAATCCTTGTTTACACTATATCCCAAGGTAGGAAACTTGGATTTATTTCAAACTTTGATATATTGATGCATTATGATGTAAGAAAAAACCAGTTCTATTTTTGTAGAGGTCAAAGGTCCTTTGGGGTCACATGGGGTCACATGGGGTCAAACCTTGAAATCCTTGTTTACACTATATCTCACGATAGGAAACTTGGATTAATTTCAAACTTGATATGTTGATTTGTTATGATGTAATTAAGAACCCAATCACTTTTGGGGGAGGTCAAAGGCCATTTGGGTTTACATGGGGTCAAACCCAGAAATTCTTGTTAACATGATACATCACAGTATGAAACTTGGATTCATTTGAAACTTGATATGTTCATGCATTATGATGTAAAGAAGAATCCTATATATTTTGGTGGAGACCAAAGGTCATTTGGGGTCAGAAGGGGACAAATCCTGAAAACCTTTTTAACACAATATCTCAAGGTAGGAAGCTTGGATTGATTTCAAACTTTGATATGTTGATGCGTTACGATGTGAACCCTTTTGATTTTGGTAAAGGTCAAAGGTCAGTTGGGATCATAGGGGGTCAAACTCAGAAAAACCTGTTTAGGATAGCTCGTGGTATGAAATTTGAATGGCTTTCATAATTAGTATGTGGATAAATTATGGTGAGAAGATGGTCTGTGTAAGGTTTTTTTGTGGAGGTGAAAGGATATCTGGGGTCATGATCGGTCAAACTTTGAAAAAATTGTCAAAATGGGATATCTCAAGGTAGGAAACTGGGATGGATTTCGTAATTAGTATGTGGATGTGTTATGGTGAGTTGAAAGTACTGTACCTGTTGTTTTTGGTGGAGGTCAATGTTCATCTGGTATCACCTGGCATCAAACTCTGAAAACCTTGTTTGCAGAATATCTTAAGGCACAGTATGAAATTTGGCTTTTTGAATATAGAAATGTTTTGGTTAAAAGGAAAACCAGTTACTTACAAGTGGAGTCTAAGGTCACTTTGGGTCACCAGTTGTTACAAGAAATGTAGGATTTTATTGAAAAGAGCATGTATGTATCATCGAAACCTCAATGCATTTTTGCATTCTGGTTTACAGAGAGACTTATGCAGTCAAGTGACCCCACAAAATTAAGAATGTGATCAAGAATTGTCAAAAGGCAGAGGCATCTGAAAATCTACCAATTTAAATTGAGTGGATAATTTTCAACATGTAATACTTCAGCTCAGAAATATTCCGTAAAGTTGGGAGTTTCAAAATTTGAATTTACTTTTCTCTTTCTGTGAAAAATAATAAATAAAATATGAAAGGTAAGACTTTACATACACTTTAACTAAAAGACAATATAGTATGGTACACTAAAGGGACAAATAATTAGTTTCCTCTTGGTTGAAGAGGATATATGCACCTTATTTGAGAAATGCTCAGTTTTGTAAAGCCACCATATGTTATTCAGCTAATCTCAAGGCTTGGAAAATGTAGCAGACATAAGATCTTAACCCTTTCTGTCTGTATACCAGTCTGAGACAGCAGGGAGAGAGGTACATATTGTATTGTGGTGCTTACAAAATTGATGTATTGTTACATTGTTGCAGGTTATGATGGATCTATCATTCAGCGAGGCTGCCAGGGGTGTGAACAAAGAAATAAATATAAGAATGGAAGATACATGTGAGAGGTGTAAAGGAGCTCGTGCAGAACCAGGAACAAAGGTCACCAAATGTCACCGTTGCAGTGGAACAGGACAGGTATTGAAATTATTTTTAGTTTTAAAGCAGCACATTGAGCTGGTTCCTAACTTTTTCCAAACCTGCAAAGTTTTCTTCCGACTGATGACAAATTTTTAAACTTAAACAGTCTCCATTGTCTACAGGCAAATAAATGTTTCACGAGAAAGTTTAATTCAGTTTTTGTAGACTGTCCTGTTTCATGATTGTCTTTTGAAAGTCATGTGACAACATGTTTTCATTTTACCTCCTCAAACATGAAATTTTTCAAGGAGTAACTGCTTCAGCTTGGTTTACCTTGAACATGCAAAACTTAATTCTAGTATCTTAAGAAAGGTTACTGTACTTTGAAAACTAATAAGAGGAAAAATGTGATATGTAGCTGTTGCTTAAAAAAAGTTCTGGACTTTTGGCCTTAAAGGTACTCGTCCCAGCACTACTTTATCCTGCCTCGTACTGCTGGTCAGGGGATTTGTGGAATACGGTTATGTCCTTTAGGGTTGGGCGGTACCGTGAAAATATTCGTAGCGGTATTGTTAAATACACAGAACAAGTGTTGAGGCAGTACCGGTTCTCAGCTCCGGGGTAGAGAAGTCAGGTGGGAAGGAACCTAAGCCACGCATGGCCCCCATGTTATCCTGCACATTAATGCATCTGGTTGTTTGATTGGGTTATCTACTGTGCAGAAACCTCTGCTCTAAATGTTTGTGTAAATATTTTAAACATCCACACATCCTAACAGTTATTCTTGTCAGCGGATATAATGAGTAACGCTAATTTTTTCAAGAACCGGTATTAGTAATACACCAAACATCTTTGGTATTTTCATTACCTGTACCTTGAGTACTGGTACTGGTTTACCGCCCAACCCTAGTGTCCTTTGTTAAGTCAGGGAGCTGGGATGACAATGTGGCACTTCCCTTGATGAAGCTAAATTTTGTTGTATAGTTGTGGTTGTTTTGAGTAAATTAAGGGTGTTATGTCATCTGCCTGGTATCAAGTGGACACAAAGAAATATACATGTCATGGACAGGACCAGGAAAGCAATTTGGTGGACAAAAGTTAGTATAAAGTTAGATGGAGTTTTGTAGCCTGTTAGAGAAAAAGCTAGACTTCATTGTGAATGGTGCATGAATAAAGTTACAAGAAAATTTATAATTTTATTTATTCAAATTAGAAAATTCAGACGGTATTTGTTCCAAATGTTAAAAATAGCATGGAAAAAATATCTGAAAAGCTATTCATTTTGCCAAACTCTTTATGACATTCACTGCCATTGGAGCTATAAAAAGAAAAATTGATAAAAACCATTTTACCCTTACTGCTTTGGGAACAGAAAAATGTATTTCAAAATTTTTGGATATTGATAGGGGAGAGTATCTCAAACATTTATAGAATAAGAAAAATAAACCAGTGAAAAGCTAGTTGCTGTGTCACCTCCTTAAATTTTACCTTCATGAACAGGAAACAGTAAACACAGGACCATTTGTTATGAGAACAACTTGCAGACAATGTCGAGGGATGCGGGTCATCGTGACTGTACCTTGTATCAACTGCCGTGGTTCTGGAACAACCATGCAAAGAAAGAAGGTCATGGTTCCAGTTCCTGCTGGTAAATTTGTAATTAATTCTGTTTTTTTGGTTCCTTGTGTCAACAAAGGAACCTATGTAGTCAAGTTGGCATATGTATGTGTGTGCTTGTGTGTGTGTGTATGTGACACATTGGAATGCAAGGTATGTGACACGATAACTCAATAGCCAAGTACGCAATTTTTCTCAAACTTGGTGTGTGCATGTATCATATTCAGGAGATGTGCCCTATTGATTTTGGTGCCCATATCTTGCATTATAATGAGTGTGAAGGGCTTAATGTCTGCATTGGAATGTGAGGTATGTGACATGATAACTCAATAACCGAGAGCTCAATTTTCATCAAACTTGGGTGGTACATGTATTATATTGAATAGATGTGCCCAATTGTTTTTGGTGGTCATATCTTGCATATTAATGAGTGGGCGGGGCTTAATGTAAAAATGACATTATCTTGCCACTGAAACATTTAAGAGAGGTGATGTAATGGAGATTTGTGTTCGTCTTAGTGAAGTTAATGTGATGACCCAGATTGACCTCACTTGACCTCATTTGACCTTGTAACCTTTTTAAATTTTTGGGGGGTCGCCTGGATTCGTCTTGATCAGACAAACCAAAAAGGCAATTACACTACCCTCCTAGGATGTTCCTAACTTGAGTTATTGACAATTAAGTGACAAGAAAGTTAGTGTGTAGGTCATATATGCAAGGTATGGAGTGCAATAACTCAATAACCAAGTAACATAGGGGGATGGCTTTAGGGAAAGTTGTATTCATCTGAGGAAAGTGCATGTGTTGACCTGCTTTGTGACCTCATTTGACCCTTTGACCTTTGTGACTTTTTGTGATGCCTGGATTTGTCTTGTTGAGAGGAACAACAAAGGCACTTATACTACCCTCCTATGATGTTGCTAACTTTTAGTTATTGTCATTTCAGTGAAAAGTTAGGGGTGTGTGTGAATGTTTGCGTGTTATATGCTTTAGAATGCGAGGCATAAAGTCTAATAATTCAATAACCAAATGATAAAGGGAGGTCACACAAGCAGGGATGATCCTTTAGCAAATATATCTGGTTGTCCAGAGGACGACCTGCATTGGAAATTGGTTGTCCTTCCCAAAACTTGGTTGTCCCCCAGGACAAATGCAAAATATGTTTGCAAGCTGTCCCCCAGGACAAATGCAAAATATGTTTGCAAGCTATAATAGTATTTTTTGGTAATATGAAAGAAAAATAAAAAGCTCTGCTCTAAGCTGCTGTACTATAATAGCAACTTAAAACTCAAGAGAAAAAGCAAAAGAGGCTGATCTGGATGCTTTCGTGCCTTATGGCACATGAATTGTAACCCCCTCTCAGTCTAAAAGCAGTTTAGTTAGCAGTCATGCCAGTAGTGCAATTTTTATTTAAAAAATAAACCTTTTCCTTATATACAGTATTTAATAAAGTTATTTACAATGCAAGTTTTGACTCCAATTTTTATAATATTGTGTATATATATCACAATACTAAAATATAAAAGCAGTTTCTCTTCTGCTTTCACACTACTGGTACTACTTTGCCTTTTTAAACACCCTCTTCAGGTTGAAAGTTCAAGTTGAAAGTCATTTATTAGATAAAATTACAAAGCTATGTTTGTTTCTTGTTCTCTGGTGAAATTGTGAAATAGAAATTGCAGCAGACTTTTGGGCCTTTGCTTATTTTTCCTTTTGATGCAAATACCTACCGTAGGTAGTCCAAATGACAACCATGGCATAATTTCTAGTTCTCCGTCATAAGTTTTGGTTGTCAGGGATGATCAGATGACTGTTACATTTCTACGTTGCACAAGGGACAGTTGTGTTTGTAAAATGCAGTGTTGACCTACTTTGACTATATTTGACCTTTGGGACTTCTTTGTAGGTCTGGATTTGAATTATTGAGATGGACCAAAAGGGCAATGCCAATTAACTACCCTCATATACTGCCCCAAACTCAAGTAAATGACAATTTAGTGAAGGTGATGTGTGTATGTATTTGTCACATGGAAATGGGAGGTATGCAGTGTGATAACTTGAAAAATCCAAGTGTTAAATTTCTCTCAAACTCCAAGTGTTTGATTTGAAATTTAATGAGCCCATATGTTTTTGGGTGAAGGCCAAAAGTCATTGGGGCTAAAGGTGCCAATTATGCATTACCTTGCAACTCCCTAAATAAAAAAAAATCATCTTAAATGCAAGGAACCATAGTGCCCTTGGGCTCTTGTTTTCATTCATTTGTAAATATACATTATATTTGGCAAATGAAGCATTGTAGTACTTAAAAAACAAACACTGTGTAAATATCTCGAAGTCATCTTTTGAAAGAGTTTTTGTTCTCTCAGTAGCTGGCCAGGCCTCCATTTTCAAAAAAAATTTACGGTTGTCCTCTGGCAACCATTTCAACATTTTTGGTTGTCTGAAAGGAAATTTGGTGGTCTGAAACATTTTTTGCACAACTGCATACAAAACTGTGAGTGTGTTCATGTACAGTAAAATTGGTTTTCAGTAATAAAAAGATGTTTGTAAAAAAAAAAAAATTGTTCCAAGTCTGAAATATTTTATGATGAAGAGAGTTGGAAGAGTTGATAAGTCAGCAGTGCAGTGTTACAATCAGGAAGAAGCACACTGCTTGTTTCATTCTTACCCAGAAAAAATGGTTGTCCATCAGATAACTTTTCGATGTCCATAGACATATTGAATGTTAGATGTGCCAGGCGACTGGACAACCACGAAAGTCAAGCTGGCATCTTAATGGCAATTGAATGCAGTGGTGTTGCATTTAAGTTGTTGTCTGTATGGTCAGAAATTTTGCTGAAAAGTAACAGTGTGCATATTTATTATGTGGAGGATTGTATTGCTAGATAGTAGTTTCGTAATTTATTGTCAAGTGTAGGCAAGATAACCAGCTGATGTCAACCTTGAAGTAATCATTGTAATCATTGAGTAGAAGTAATTGGACAACTCTTTCAAAACGGTTTGTAAACCATGTCAGTGCAAGCTTTTTTCATCATTTTAAAGGTGTATCTGATGGGCAAACAGTACGGATGCCTGTTGGAAACAGAGAACTCTTCATCACTTTCCGTGTTGCAAAGAGTAAAACATTTAGGAGAGATGGCGCGGATGTCCATTCTGATGCGGTTGTGAGTTTTACACAAGCTGCTCTTGGAGGAACTGTTAGACTCAAGGGAATATATGATTCTATCACCCTTAATGTAAGTATTATATTATATTACTGCATATTATATTGTATTGTAATTAGTGTTTGCACGGGTAACCCGGGTACCCGGGTACCCGCCCGCCATTGTACTACCCGGGTCCAAATCTACTACCCGAATCTTTAAAAAGAAAATGCATGCAAACAGGATCACCCCATTTACGCCATTGCCCACGGTAATGGACTAAAATATTTTGCCAGTTTGGTAAACATTCTCCGAGACTGAGAATGAAGAGAGCCCGTAGAAATTATGTGTAAGTTTGAAAGTTGTCTGTACTTCGTTTCTGAAGTTGAAATTTTTATCAGCCTGCGGCCCGATCGCGCTATCGTCACGTAGTGGGTTGCTTCTCACACATCACATGTATATCGCTTATAAACTAACATGCAAGCATCTGACGGCCAGTTCAAAATCACATCGTACTGTTTCACACAGACATAGCAAGACATACCTGTACTGTATCAACCCCGCCCAGCTTGCAAAGACACTAGTGCCCGTAACGTTCGGCATGCTAGGTAAACTGAGCCTTGCATATACGATCTTATTATTAATACGGTATGCCACCTTGAGTATAATCCTCGAATATTTCTTAATGGTTAAAGGTGTTAGTTTTACGGAAATCAACACTTTGCCGCTATCTGCAAAGCAAAACGACATAAATGTAATAACACCGTTAACATTTACAATTTTTTTTTTAAAACAGGCCAGTACATATTACGTTATTTTGCCCCAAAATGGCTCTCGAGCAGACTATGAAGTTTATGTGTGAAAGCTATGTTACCGTGCCTGGATGTCAACACGAGGCTAGCTACGTAAGAACGTACATACCCCATTAGTGATAATTCCAACGCACATTGCAAAGTAGTGTGAGGGAAGTTCACAAACATGACGTCGTTTGTTTACAATCGGTAATTTTTGACGTGCAAGAGAATACCATAATACAAGGCTCTGATTAGTTGATATTTTTTAATCAGTGTTTTAAAAGGAGAATTTTCGAGCTCTCAGTATGCTGGCTTTTCGAGTAGGCGTCCCAAAATTCAATATCAAATTGATATAGGCCTTGGGAAGTATAATTTTCTTATTTGACTGTTTTCTGTTACGTTTTTTTTACTTGTCATTTTGATCTAAAACAAAACGAGACGATTAAACCTGCTAACAAATCAAATGTTTTTGAACTTGGGAATGTGATTGCCATACCTATCCAATACAGATGTTAATGTTACCATGCATGTCTTATGGGGTATGCTTTACAAAATGCTTGTATGTTTTAGTCACCGTAACACCGGGTAACCCGGGTACCCGACGGGTATGGCGATCGGGTACCCGGGTCCTAATTTTTAGTACCCGTGCAAACACTAATTGTAATAATAGGAATATGACCCCCTTGCAGGGAATGCAAAGTTTGTAAAGTTCTCAAGCCACTTATGCAATCACATTTTAATAACATGGCATTGTTGAGGGGAAAATCTAGTCTAAAGTTGAAAGAAAAGATGGTCAGGATGGATGGTTTGAGTTTATTTTCATTTGTTTGCAATAAGTGTGCAGGAAGTGCTGTCACACTCATAAGTCTAAATGGAGGTATTTCATCAATGCCTCTGCCATGCTCATCTCTCCCTTTGATATGCAGGGATAAAACACATTTGTGTATGTGCAGGCACAGGAAGTACACCAAATTGGAAAAAAATCTCTATAGACGAACTGGGAAAACCAAGTGGACCTTAACTGGAGTCTATCACCTTTTAATCTTTCAACTTCCTTAGTTACCTGTACCATGGGTGATTGTAAACTAAATTTTGTCTTGATTCTGTCTATTTCATGAGAGCTTGAAATTCCTATAGACGGTAAATGATGACTATTTAAAGCTGATGGACCCCACTAATGGCTGCCTGCAGTCACTAAAAACTAGCGCTCATTAGATTCGTCTATAGGCAGAATGCGTATGCCCTGTGGTATGAGGCATTCATTATACTGCCTTGCTACCTACTAATTTCCAAAGATACTGTTCATATTGTTATTGTAGTAAGTTTTCAGTTCCAATCGTGTTTATGGTAGGAAGGTGTTGTTTTCAGACATGCAACATGGTCAGCCAATGAGATCAACTGTCGCAAGAGCAATGTACTAGTGATTAGCTAACAAGCGTATGCTGACCTCCCAAGGTGCACTTATGTCATGGTTGCCATAGACATTTTAGACGACAATGGTGTAAAACTTACATGGAGTAATACACCATATTTACCCTTTCCCGTTTTAAAATTAGAAAGAAAGGAAGTCCATGTCAATGCCTATATTTGTAGATAATTAGTCTTTGTGTATCTAACTCATTTGTTGGTTTTTTCATAACAATAGACAAATTGGTTCTGTAAATTTGACAAGCATTTGGACACTTTCTAACTTCCATTGTTTACCTGGATGAAATACCACAATACATGGTTTTATGAGTACTGATCAATAGAAGAAGTGGGTTGAAAGCATTGCTGTTCACCATTTTGAAGGTAAAGTTTACTGTTGCTAGGCAACCAAGTGCAGGAGGGGAAAAAATCATCAATGAATTCATGTATACCAACCCTATACACAATGGCACAACTGCCCTTGCACAATGGCACAACTGCCCTTGCACAATTTCCTGAAGGAAAGTTCCTTCTGAACAACTTTTCAGGGTCAATCAAAATCCACACAGGCATTTTCCACTCTTGATCCCTCCTCCCCAATACATTGTAATCGCTCAGGATGGAAAATGACTGGGGCAAATTGTCCAGGTTGGGACTATCCCTGCAACTTCAAACCCTCTGGTTAATTTCGTCGCTTGCACGACCTTTTTTCCAGTTGTGAGTAATTGGAGTTGTTCCAAGGGGAGTTGTCCAGGGAAATTGTTAGGGGTTGTCCTGGAGGTAAGCCTCCTGCAAAAGAAATATTTTTGGTGTTTCAAATAAAGTTTGAGGTGGTGCTGTGTATTTATATAATGTTATCATGTTGAGTTATCCAATTTTGCCTCCACAACTACAGTGCACTGCTGAATTTGGCCTCTTGACCCATTGTGCAAGATTTATGCATACTACATCAGACTAAATTTGTCACCCAAAACTGCATGGTCAAGTGCTTAGTGCATCAGACTTGTAGTCAGGAGGTTGGGAGTCAAGTCCTGGCCAGGCCTGGCCTTAAAAAATGGAACCTCCTGCCGTTGTGCTTGGTGCTCAGCATAAGCAATGGAGTTGGGAAAGCAAGCCACTGAGCTGCAATTGGAAAAAAGGCTGTGGCTGGCTCGACCTGAATCAGTTGGTTGGAAATTGGGTCATAAAACTCCATCTAATCTAACCTAAACTAACCCAAGCTCACTAACTTTTGTGTCTCCTTACAGATACCACCGGGAACACAGTCTCATGATAGAATACGTTTGCCTGGCAAAGGAATTAGTAGAGTAAACAGTAGTGGATTCGGTGATCATTATGTTCATGTTAAAATTCAAGTCCCAAAGTAAGTGACTTCCGCAGTTACTGTTTGTTTTAAGTTAAAAATGAAAAGTAATGTTTCCGAAGTATAATGTTAACACAGGCGAAAAGTGATGTAATCTGAATATGATGTTTGTAGTAAGATAAATGGTTTTCATTTCACAATTTTAGCTTCTGTTGCTGAGTAGATATAAAGAGTTCAATTCTAGGGTCAAATGTGAAAACAGGATGCTCTGAAAATTTTCTGTTTGAAAAATCAACAGTTTCAGTCTTTGTTTGGAACTTTGTTTCACTGGAAACCGTTTCAAAGCACATAGAAAAGCACCTTACTTCCATTCGTTGTTCTTGTGTAGTATGCAAGTATCAAAAACTCTGACATGTTTAAATTTATATTTCCCTTTTACTAAGAAAATTGACAGAAAAACAGAAATCTCTGCTCATGGTATTTGCAGAAGAAGAATCTGGGGTGCCTGGTACAGTTAATGGTCTCAGCAAAACTCAAGATGGTGAGTACTTTTTGACTATTAGATATGAGATTTAAATTTGATGGTTGCATGTGTGCATGTAATTTGCTGCCTCATGAGTTAAATGATTAGTATTAAAAGGATATAGCTTAAATTTTGGCAAGTTTCAACAAGAGGTAAAAGAAGGACTTTGATTTGATTTCTCCATTTTCTAAAATTTTCTCATAAGGAGCAACATTTAGGATTTTAAAATATTTGGGACCATAAACCTCAGTTTGATTTCAGTGCTTAAAAGAAGGGTTTAAGGTCACATCAGGTTTTGATATGTTTGAAGATTGTAAGCATTTTGATGAAATTTACTGTGAAACCTGGTGTGTGGTCCTCAAGATATGAGCAGATAAAGTTGTCACATTTTCAACAAAAAGTGAACTTGAGGCAAGCACATATGATATCATTTCCTCACATTAATGGACAGTCTTTTGTTTTTCTTAATAATTTACAGCCAACTTTCTCCTCAACAATTCCATATTACCAAAATATAATTGCGTAAGTGGCTTGAGCACCTTACATAACTTAGCATTCAACAGGTCCTATTCCCATTAACCTCAAGGTGCACACAACAGTCTGAAAAATCCAAAAAGAAACAAAGCACCCTCCGTCAATATGAGGAAGTGATATAACCTCTGCTGCCCTCAAGTTCACTTTGGTAAACAGATCTAGCTGATTCTTTTACTGATGGCTCCAGAAATACATGTCCAGTTTGAATGGAAGTTTCACCACACTATGTAGATTTTGTTCCTCTTGCACATATGAAAATAAAATTTGTACTTAGAACTTACCCTTTAAAAAAGAGGGATGGGGATGTTTTATGTGTGTGTACAAAAAGGGAAGGGAAAAATGGCAGGGTAGGCCAGCGTTTCTGATTGATATGCCCACAAGCTGAACAGGTCACCACATGTAGTTAATACTGTTGAACTTTGCAATAAGAATGGGTTTGAGTTGAACCTTGAACTGATTTGCACTCTTTGGATTTGTGAGCATGTTACTCTGATAATTTGTGGTAAGATCTTGGAAGCATTTCTTAGCTTGGCTTTTTCCCAGGAGAGAGGAAGCTTGCTTAAAGGGCAGACATGCATCACCCTGAGCACATTTTTGGTTAGGCCCAACCAAACTTTTCAATTGATGAATGGTCTTTGGAGGACTTCACAGTCAGAGAGTTCAAAAGATGCACATTTGTTAACATTTCACGACATGTGAAGAGCTCATTCTGGTAACTTGTCACATGCTTTAGAGTTCACCAGTTTATCATCTTTAGGAGCTTAATGTCTTTGTTTGAACCAGGATGAGACTGAGACCAGTTTTGGGGAGGTCATTAGCTCCAAAGATTGGAAATGTCTGGAATAAAGAAATTGGTCCATTAGCAATGACCAAATTACAGTATCAAAAAAAAATTTAAAAAAAAGCTCATCAAAAAGGAAAAATTACTCCCAGAATATCAATATTCTGTTTATTTGCTTATTTTCAGGGGCAAATTCTAAGGAGGAATTCCAAGATATTGATGGTGATGATGATAAAAGTAAAGAAGAGGGCTTCTTTAAAAGATTACTGAAGCGAATAGCTACAGGGTCGTACAATTAAATTGTTGCTAATTAACCAGGTCCAAAGAGTGCAAGGTAGGACCAATTTGTAAAAGGGGCTTTTGTCTAATGACTTTAACCAGTGCAAAAATTTCTAAATGGTTAAGGGACAATCAGAGTTTGCTTTCACAAATTGTATCACAATTCTGCATCCCAATCATATGTTGAGTTGTAAATAAAACAAATTGATCTGTTATCACATCATAAGTTGTGATTGGTTACCATGTTGAAGGAATTCTCATTCAACCATTATCAACGTTTCTCCTCATTTGAAAGACTTTTTCAATGTCCCTTTTTGATTCCTTGCCGAAGGCAGGCAAGGAATCTATGCGATGGTGATGTCGTGTGTGTGTATGTGTGTGTGTGTGTGTGTGTATGTGTGTGTGTGACGCCTGCTTGTAAACACGATATCTCAAGAACGGTAACCCCCAGGGATCTCAAACTTGGCATGTAGATTGTCCACATTGAGTAGATGGTCCCTATTTTTTTTGGTAGAGGTCAAATGTCATTTGGGGTCACCAGAGGTCAAAATGTAAATACCTTGGAAATTGCTTGTAAACACGATATCTCCAGAAGGAAAAATGTGAGCAATCTCATACTTACCTTGCTGATTGTCCATATTGAGTAGATGGTCCCTATTGTTTTTGATGGAGGTCAAAGGTCATTTGGGGTCACCAGAGGGAAAAAGGTCAAAACCTTGTAAACACTGTATCTCAAGAAGGGTAAATGTGAGGGATCTCATACGTAGCAGGTGGATTGCCCATATTAAGTAGATGATCACAATAATTTTTGGTGGAGGTCAAAGGTCATTTGGGGTCATCAGAGATGAAAAGCTCAAAAACTTGTAAACACTATATGTCAAGAAAGGTAACTGCCAGGAATCTCATATTTAAGTGGATTGTCCATACTGAGTAGATGACCCCTATTGTTTTTATTGGATGTCAAAGGTCATTTGGGGTCATCAGAGTTCAAAATATCTAAACCTTGCAAACACTATATCTCAAAAGAGTATATAACTCTTGAAGTTAATATCCATGAGCGGTTAGGGTGAAAGGGTAAGAATAATTTGGCATGTGTAATGTAATAGGCATAGGGTATATAATTTTTTTGGAACAGTTTATTAACTTCACTATGTAAATTCTTTAGTGAGGTAATTTTGAAAATGCATTTGTAAAGTACTGAAGCAAACTCATAGGAAGAAGGTCTTAGGTGCACAAAAAGGCACATCACATGGTAGTTACTGTACAGTATGTTGATTCTGGCATGAAATTGTGCTCTGTTATTACATTAAGTTCCAAGTATTAATACATGAAAAAGTGGGCAGAGCAAAATATAAAATCTTAAAAGGCAAAATCTGCTCATCAGGCTGGCATACATGCTTCAATGCTCATGGGTATGCTGATTTTGCAGCCACAAGTAAATAGATTTTCATGAAACTGATGTGGAACATGTGAGTTTAAACAGTCTGTATATAAGGGTCATTTAGGGACATAGTCTGAAAATATTAGAAGATGCTTCTGTGCACACTAAGTAGATGACTGATATGGAACTTCAAAAGTATAAACTTTGAACAGAGAGTACTCTGTGTGATGCACAAGAATCTCTTTTATAACATACCTACATTGCTTTTTCAATAACCTTAAAGAAAACCTGAAGAAAACATTAAACTTAGTGGCAAAAAGTGCTAATATTTGAAAAACCTTGTGCCTACTGTCCTCATGAGGACATGTGCATGCAAGCATGCATTAATTGGAAGTGGGAATTGATTAATTAGATATACCACAGTTAGTTAGTTTTACAAAAAAGAACCTAATTTACACTGATCATTTGGTATCAAATACCCTTCAGCGCACATGAACTGTCATTGCCTAATAGAGTGAATCAAATTGTGACTGACCCATTCTTTGCCATTTGGTCACAGTTATCTTGCCCAATTTTTCACAGTTGACTGCCAGTTATCCCCACAGTGTCCTGAAGGATTACCTCATACAAACATACAGCTCAATTGACTTAAGCTTTTTACTGTATAAGTGGTGTTAATTGGACTCTTTATAAACCCTCTGAAGAAAGCTTATTTTTATCTCAGTACATAACCATGACAGCCCATTGTTTGTATATACCCCTATTTCCTGCCATTCCCTGCAGGCATTCAGTACTCTTTTGTGGTCAAAATGTCAGACTTCCATGAAAGTCACACCTCTGCTAAATCCAGCATAAAATAACTGTCCACATTATCTTGTCTCATCTGACCACAAATAAAAGGTGTTTGCCTAGCCATTGTCTGGAGATGGAGAAGTTCATGTACACTGATCAAGTTTCTAAACTGAAAGTCATCTTAGAAATACTGTAGATTGACACCCTTCAGAAATTAGTGTCCTTTACATAGAACCTGGTGGAATTGAACAAAAAGTGTGTTTGTATAAGGAATTTTGTTGAACAAACTTTAAACATTGGTGTCTGTCTAGATTGGTGTTTCTGCTTTACAGTTTCAATATGCTCTACAGTGATTATTTGTCACTTAGTTTCATTCTACAATTTGTTTTAAATTTTTGATAACATAAAATGTATCAGCATACTACTTGCCTCATCTCTGCTTATATCTGGATAACTGCACCAAAAAGTAACCCCTGTGCGAAGGATTATGTAGCTATGTCAAATATCATCATCGAGTGGGAATTCTTGTCTCACATTTCATTTTTATCCATGTCACTATCCCCCCCCCCCCACAAAAAAAAAAAAAGGGTACCCCAAACCTTAATGCACAGAACCATTTCTTCAAGATTACCCTTATGACACTTTTCAAAAGTATTAAGATTTTATTTTGCATTGCTGCTGTCATTTAAAAGTAGTTCAGGTAATAAGAGCAAGCATAATGTTGTATACTGTGTATCAAACAAGGAAAACTTGTACTGTATGTTATGCTGTACCTACAGTATAAGTAGACAAAAGGCGAATTAAAAGTCTTGTTAAATTGTGGATTAATAGGGATATCTGCTTTTGTTAATTTGCAAAGGATACCATAGACAATGGGTGGGGCATTTCCATAAAGCAAAAATTGCTGTCAGTAATAGCCAAGGTTACACATCTCTATTCAGATGTCTCTTTAGGCTTGGTCTCACATACCCCCCAACACGCAGTGTTAACTCGTGTTTACAATCAGACAAAACCACAGGCTAACCCCGTGTTTTCCAGTCTGTGTTCTCACGTACCCAGTGTTTCGTTGATTGGATAGTGTTACCATAGTAACGAGACCAAATATTTCACACACTGATTACAGCAAAATGTAAGAAAATACCTGTCATCAGTGCTATAAATACCTGTGACCTTGCTTGATTAAAACAAACACGATGTTTAAAACTGCTTAACCCTGCGATTTGAGGTGGATTGAAATTTAAACGCCGACCCCGCGTTAACCCGTGTTCCCACGTCACTCGAGCATGAGGTAATACAGTGTTACCTTGAGCGCGGGGTATGTGAGAACACAGTATTTGATCCAATGCTTGTAGGAGAGTGTGTCGATGAGGGCTTGTTTAAACACTAACCTCAATGCAGACTTTTCGAAACATAGAGGTACGGAACATAGAGACTTCAGAATGGAGAGCTGTCCCCATTGACCAAACTTTTGATAAAAATGGTTTCAAAATACCGCTTTATCAAGTAATGAGACAGTTTTCTGGAATATTAAAGCTGTGTGAGAAATTCCTCTTGTGTATGGAGATCAAAGGTTTGAGGTGACAGTCAGATCAAACTTTGTAGACATAATATTTTTAGGGGGATAACTGTGAGGGATCTCATACCATGGTGGAAGTACTTCCATACTCATTCTGTACTAAGCTTAATTTTGAATTACTCATGTTGATGGACGTGTTGGTAAGATGATCACTATTGTTTTTAAGGGGTCAAAAGGTCATTTTGGGTCACATGAGGTCAAAAAGTTTGGACCCTACTAGTATTATATCTCAATTAAGTAGGATAATTGTATGGGATCTCATGCATGTCATGTTTGTTTCCATGTTTGCTATGGTATATCATACAGCAAGGAATCACTAAGCCTGTTGGCTTTCTAGTTCCTGTTAAACAATCAGTTTAGAAGGGGAAAATTGAGATGCTTTAACAAAAGCTTAATTTTCTTTGTCCTTTTAATCATCATAGGGTTCTATTAAATAAGATTACTGGTTTGTTTTGTCCATCAGCTTATGTGAAACAAAAGGATTCATGACATTCATCACTTGTGAGCTTTAGGTGTCGGTCAAAATGTATGGTTGCATTTTAATTGATGTTCATTTTGTGGTTATAATTATATGAGTATTACAAGCTATTTGGTTTTCACTGTTGAGACTTCACAAATAAAAATATGTTTTTTCTGTAGTTGACAGCATTGTAACTTTGCATGACCAAAGCCAGATTTGCTGTTCCTTAAAGGTAGTCAGTTCTCACCCCAAGCTACAATTTTAAGTAGTAGTGTACAGAAATTCTCAAGTGGGGTAGCTCTTTGATTGACAGCTAGTTCCATTACTGCAGATGCTTATCAGCATGTACTGTATGAGGAGGGTGCTCTGATTGAAAGTGATCTTATATACTCATCCTGAAGCAATAAAGTGGGATTGTGGATGATGATGAGTATTAGACAGTTGTGGGAGGGGCTTAGAAGAAAGTAGGTTGGGAGAATTGGAACTGTTTGTAGTGATGAATAACTGCCCTTATAGACTAAAAACTAAAAAAGACTTTAGTGAATCACTAAATGCCATATAGCTCATTAAGGTGAATGTTTTTAGTATCTTCTCCAGAACAGCTTTTAATTGTTTAAATCTTTATCACACAGGTGCAAATATTGTAACTGATGACCCTGATGGGGTTGTTGCTAGGTTACGACATACAATCAATGCTCCAGCAACAGAAGATTTTGCCCGTAAAGTAGCTGACAACATTGACGACAAAGAAGACGACACCAAACGCAATAACAGCACAACTTGAGCAAACAGGAATGCACTTGAGAGAAAAAATTATTGAAATCATGAGCATTCTATAACGTGGTTGTTGATTCGCTTTTATGCACACTCTTGCATTATGGGTAATAAATATGAATTTGGTATCTATTGCTAACTAATGTAACAGCTTCCTTGAAAGTGAAAGATTTATAATAACCTCAAAGAAGTGGAAATATCCAGGATATTGAAGATGTTTTGTGAGCCTCAAGAGAAAAATGTAGATGATTGTTTTGTTGCCAAAAAAACCCAAAGTATGAACTCTGCTCATTTGATGCTGTCTGTCAGAAGACAGAGTCCTGAAGGTTTATTCTTGATGGGATTTCCTGTTAGAAGGGCATAATTTGCTTCCAAAATCATTTCTGGATGTTCAAGAGACACTTTCACTTGATCCTGAAGCTTGATACTTTAAATATTGTTCACTGTAAGTTGAGCTATAATTTTGTGAAAATGAAAGTATTATTTGGTACAAATATATACTTATATGTTATTGCAAAGAAATACGACAGCTTTGATTAATTGTTTGCCTGTATGAAATCACAGGTTTTCTTCATCATGCAGTGCACTGCTGTGAACTGTATGTTTGTCTTTGTCTGAAAATTCCTAAATTGAAATTGCAAAGTGCTACTGAGATGTGCTCCAAAAGTGATAGAAATGCTACAACACTTTAAAAAAAGTGGATATTTTTGTCTACTAGAATATTCCTTTCAAAAATTTTCATCTTGTTATGCACATGTGATCCCAAAAGATAACTGAGGTGAGGCCTTCTTAAGTTTTAAATCTTTTAAGTTTATCTTACCCATTGCCAGCTGGTTCTTTGTTAAGAGCAGGCTTCCTCAATTAAATTTTCAGGAGCACCACATTTCTAAATGTTACTGTCCCCCTCCCCTTTTGAAAATTTTTGCGTTTCAGAAGGGGCTTACATGCAAAATGTTACTACGTTACTATGTTATGTTACTACGTTATTATATCCTTGTCGGTATGTGACGTCAGTCTGTGGGAAGTATTAGACTTATTTCCGGACCTAGTTTTGAGACAGAATAACAATTCTTGTCAAAAAAGTTCTGAAAAAGTTAAATTTTTCAACATTTTTCCAGTAATTTTTTGGGGGCCTCTTTAAACCATGTCGTGTGCCAGCGGCGGGCGTGCTGTTATTTGAGGAAACCTGGTTTAGAGTGTCTCCACCAAATGAATGTATCTTGGTATCTTATTGTCAGTACTTGTTATATTCACTGATCAATCGCATACCTTCATGAATGTTTTGTGTTTACATTACAACAGGCTATTTTAAATTTGGCAGAGAAATTGGGTATTGGAGAAAGTAAAAAATTTTAATATTTATGTATGAAAATTGTACGCCAGTCATGATTTATGGAAATTGTAATGTGTTGGAATATTGGCTCTCCTGGCTTTCCATACATTTTGACAGCAACTGTTCATAAGGAATACAAATAGTAAAATAATAATGTATTCTTTTTGTTTCCTTTTTTGATTTGCGTATTTTTTAATATAATAGTAAATGAGGCATTTTGCATTACATCTGATGCAACCTTGTGAGCAATGACTTTGAAGAATATATGAGCAGATTGGGAATATCCCTTGTCCAAAATTTGTAAAAACTCTGCAATGGTACAAATGGTGGTATTTTTTTCTTGAATAATAGCCATCAAAATTCATTTTCAGATTCAGTGCAATCACATCATCATCATCAGTACAAAGTGTCGAAATGATTTAGTGGAGAGTTGGTTTCCATCTTTAAGCCCAGATTTCATATGTGAAGGGTTTTTCAAGAGTCACTTGGGAGGGTTTTATGACGTTCCCCTTGACAGAGAGAAAAACCGTTTTTGAGGTCTTCTAATACAGTTTGCAGGCACCACTTCTTTTGCAACTTTTTGCCATTACTGATTCCTTGATGTAGTCAGGGGAATCTATGCCATTGTGATACTGTGTGTGTGGGTGTGTGTGTTAGCTTTGACAATTGGTGCAAACCGTGGACTAAAGATTGAATTCATACCTGCGAACTGTGGACACACCTGAAACCGAGGACGGTCCATGGTTATGCTAGCATGCTAGCAACACTCCTTTCATAAATTTAGAGGTGCTATAGTGATATCTCATGGATATTTCGATAGTCCATGGTTACCTGCAGAAAATTAGATTCAGTGTTGTGATTTGTGTATGGCGAACAAAATTGGAAGTGATGGTGTATGCATGTCACCCACAGGCACAAATCAGTTAGTTATTTGTGGATACGTAAACAAATGACATAACCTACACTTTACAGCATTGGTTTATATCTCATTATAGCCATGTTAAAAGGGTGTCCTCGGTTTGTAGGGTCCAGTCAAGTGGTCCACGGTTCGTGGCATTTGCCTGTAATGGTGTATGTGTGTGTGTATGTGACTCTTTGCTTGTAAATGCTCTATCTCAAGATGTGTAACTGTAACTGACCTCATACTTGGTGTGTAGATTGGCCATATTGGGTAGATGATCCCAATTGTTTTTGGGTGGAGGTCAAAGGTCATTTGGGGTCACGAGAGGTCAAAAGCTCAAAACTTTGAAAACACTATATCTCAAGAACAGTACATGTGACTTCGCTCATATTTTGGTGTGTGGGTTGGTCATATTGAGTAGGTGATCCCCATTGATTTTCGTGGAGGTCAAAGGTCATTTGAGGTCATGAGAGGTCAAATGGTATATTTCTTAGAAATTGCTTGTAAATAGGGTATCTCCTGAAGGGTAAGTGTGACTAGTCTCATATTTGGTGTGTGGGTTGGCCACATAAAGTGGATGATCCCTATTGTTTTTCATGGAGCTCAAAGGTCATTTGGGGTCACAAGAGGTCAAAAGGTCAAAACCTTGTAAATACTATATCTCAAGAACAGTATATGTGACTATGCTCATATTTGGATGTGTGGGTTGGTCATATTGAGTAGATGATGCCTATTGATTTTCTTGGAGGTCAAAGGTCATTTGGAATCATGAGAGGTCAAGTGGTAAATTTCTTAGAAATTGCTTGTAAAGATACCTCCAGAAAGGTAAGAGTGACTTGTCTCATATTTGGTGTGTTGGTTGGCCATATTGTGTAGATGATTCCTATTATTTTTGATGGAGGTCAAAGGTCATTTGGGGTCACAAGAGGTCAAAAGATGAAAACCTTGTAAACACGATATCTCGAGAACGGTACATGTGACTATGTTCATACGTGGTGTGTGGGTTGGTCATATAGATTGGATGGTCCCTCTTGTTTTTTAGTGGAGGTCAAAGGTCACTTGAGGTCACAAGAGGTTAAAATGTCAGAGCCTTGTAAACAAGATATCTCAATAACTATATATGTGACTATGCTCATATTTGGGGTGTGGGTTGGTCTCATTAAGTAGACGATCTTAAAGAATTTTTGAAGAGGTGTTTAGGTTGATTGTATTGAGAAGATGATTCCATTTGATTTTCCTAAAGGTCAAAGGTAATTTGGAGCCAGCAAGGTCAAAGCCTGACAAGCCTTCCTGCACTGTTTTACAAGAAAGGTAACTTGTAGGGTCCAGTAACCTGTCATGTAGATGGTGCATATTGAACAAATGGTCCCATTAGTTTTTGGTGGAGGTCAAATGTCATTTGGATTCACAAGGGGCAAGGGGGAACTCGATGTAGGAAGATTGGATGCCTTGCATGTGTACTTTGTGGGCACATTACGGAGCCATGTGAATTGAAAAACATTACAGAGCAATGTCAATGTGAAAAAAGCGGCAAGGAATCACTGACCCTTTTGGCTTTCTGGTTTTATTCTTCAAGTTTGAGTCAGTTTACTGGACTTCTGCCTTTGCTTTGTGTAGTAAGTTAGATGGAGTTTTACTTTCTTTAGCTGATTTTTACCCCCTACTCTATTTTTCCAGTTGATAGTATACAACACATTCATGTTGGTTTAACCCCATTGAACTGATTAAGATGAAGCAAATAGTGTAGTATGCGATAGATAAAACCAAATTAATACTACTGTAACTTAGTCTCTCTTAGTTCCTGAAAATTTGAAAGGGGCTTTATTTTCCTTGAAAGAAATTCCAGACAGGGCCAAGATCGGAGTGAATTTCACTTGACAATTGACCTAGCAACAGTTGCAAGTTTTTGAATGAGAGCTGATTGTAACCTAAATGTTAGAAGTAATTTGTGTTGCAAACTTTGTGAATGATTGGAATGCGTCTGTATTATCAGTACGGTTGTTGGGTATTGTTCCACAAGGCGAAGGACCAACTAGCAAGTATTTAGAGGTGCATCCAGAAATTTTGGGCAGAGGAAGGCGCAAGGCTTTATTGCTTGCTGTTCTGGGTTGTAGGGGAGGGTATGTCATTCTCCATTTTGAAAATTTTTGCTTTTGGAAGAGCGATGCAAATGATGCTGTATTGCATCGAAACTTATTCTGGTATGCCTTACTACATGTATTTGTATTGACTTGTACATGACTTTTCCACCTATGACGCCCGTTGCGACCCGTCTGAATGCACCATTGTGTATGACACCTCATTATCAACATTAACAGTGAATAAACAGTTTTTTTTCCCTAAAAGTCCCCACGACTCTCTGGCGAAGAGTCAAGGGGCGAAAACCAAACGATTACTCCTGGAGGAGTTCTGTTTCCTTAAGGAGCTTAACGTCCCAAATGGACAAGTAGGCCCCCAAAGGGCAAACACTGCGTGATCCTGCTCTAGACAGAGAATAAACAGTTCGTGCTCAATTTCGTCAAAACTGTGTAAGAGATGTTAGCATCTAGAGAAGAAGTATGCATAATACCTTTCTCACTCCCAGATTTTACAATATTTGACATTATTATCTCACCCCCATGGGAAAACAAGCCAGTGAGCCACAACTGGAAAAAGGACGTGGCCAGTTCGACTCAAACCAATTGGTTAGAAACTGGGCCATAAATCTCCAGCTAACCGAACTTAACCTCATCCCCATGCACATGCGTGTAGCCTACTATGGAGCCCATAAGGGTCCATGCACGACAAATATATTTTGTATGTTTAAAACATTTATTTGGGATATTGGAAATACTATCGTGTTTATTCCAAATATTATCACGTATATTCAAAATATTATTTCTTTTATTCGAAATTTTATTTCCAATTTTAGAAATGGTATTTCATATATTTTAAATAATTATTCAGACTCGTATGAGTCTCCAGCATAGGATATTCCATCTTATTTATATTGTATAAGACTCATAAACTATGGAAAGTTTTGAAATGCAATCTTTGCAGTTATAACAAATTTAACCCTTCGTAATAGTTCAGGAATGTCTTCTTTCAATCATATGACAATATTTTTTCACTTAATTGTTAAATTCAGGTAGAATAGATTTCTTTGCATTACCTTGTGATCGTAGTAGTTAGGATGTTAAAAACATGCTCAGAGCTAGTTGCAAAACAAAAATGAAAATATCTGCAATAAAAATGTTGTTGATTTTACTAGCACTATGTGAGCCACAGCTCAAATAATAATTGAGTTGTAAGGTCGCAACAACAAGAATAATGTGCAAAACCAGTATAGCTTCTCACGAAAAATAACTTAAAGGTAAAGAGCAGTTCCCCCAAGATAAAAGCTAACTACTATGATTTTCGTCTTATTTCTCTTCAAAGTATCTTTCACTACCATTTATGATTCAACTATTGCATATTCAAGGTAAACCAAGCAGTTATTTCTGGTAAATTTCACATTTGAATGGAAAAACCGTTGTCACATGACTCTCAACAGCCAATCATGAAACTGGACAGTCTACTACACTACTTCAGATTGGGATGACAACTCTTGCCCTTTAAGGTTCAAGTTTGTAGAATTTTAAGAGATTAAGGATTTCGCCAATGTCTCGTTGCGAATTCGTGAAACCCTTCCAGTCATGATATCTTTCGGAGTTTTCTGCGAAGGTAGGTTACACTCTTTTCTTTCTTTTGGATTTTCTTGTTCAATTCAAAATTGATTTCTGCGTCTTTGTAGACAAATTTGGGCTAAATTTATCCAAGGTTCCCTGATTTTGAGGTAATTTATTATTAATTTTGCAGTTGCCTCTTTCGTAGACGTCAACACCTTAGGCTTACCGCAATCACACCCAACACATTCCTTAGTTTTTTACCTCCCGTTTTTGGGAAGGGACTACGGTGGAGCACTGGAGAATTTGTAACTTGCGTACGACATTGTTGTTAAACAGTGCACATCGCCCCAAATAATTTACTCCGGCGTTATAGCTTTTTATTCCGAACGAAATAAGGGTGATTGTTAAAAGCTGCACGGGCTATTTGTAACAACAGATTGAAACAAAGGCTGGGTTGTTTGCCGACTGGTAAAATATCAGTTCTTAACAGTTATGTTGCAGTCTATCCTTTACATATTTCAACGGAAAGTAGCATGACGTCATCATAGTATCTCAATTGTTTTAAAAACTCGGCTGCAATACCGACTGCATGCATGGTCAATACAAGTGGTTAGAGCATGCAAGCAGCCAAGATATCTGGAGTTTGGACTACTCTTCGGGTCATACCGAAGCATTTAAAGAAATTGGGGAAGAGCATTCGCCAAATTTGAACTAGTGTAGACTTTCCCGTTTCAAGACTGTCTCTCGAGAATCATGTGACAATAATTTTTCTCATCAATAGGAAAAGTTACTATAGAAACATTCAAGGTTGACCTTGAATATGCAATATTTAAGTCCTAAAAGTCATGAAAGAAAAATCAAAGGAAATTTGTAAATCTGATCTGTTTCTTCAAAATAAGGTTGAGACGACTGTTCTTGCCCTTCAATAATGGAACCTACTGCCATTGTCATATTGTGCGTGGTGCTCAGCATATAGGAAAAGAAGCAAGTGAGCCACAATGGACAAAAGGCCTTGGTCGGTCGGCCCGACTTAAACCGATCGGTTAGAAACTGAGCCTAACACCTCATCTAAATATCTCGCACAATGCCTGTATATAGACTATTTCTAAGTTGGCAGATCTTATCTGAACTGTTGACCTCACCCAACTAATAGGTTTTTTTTATCCCGCCATTGCCGTTCCCTTACTTAATTAGCGCACTCGTTATCTTTACCATGCCCTTGCGTGTGTGGGTCTTTCTAATTGTTCACATAATCCTTGTAACATTGCATTGAACATTCAAGGATTTCAACAGGACAGACGATTGCGTAACTAGGTAACTCCTAACTATACACGAATCCGATTGGCGTTATGTATAGTGACTGTAGACAGCTATTAGTGTGTGTGTGTGGGGGGGGGGGGGGTCCATCAGCCATAAATCGTCTTCATTTATTGTCTACATGAATTTCAAACCCTCATAAACAGTAAGAATGGGAAAATCAAGAGACATTTCAGTATACAACCATCCGTGGTACATGTAAAAAGGAAACTGAAAGATTAAAGGTAATGGACCCCAGTTATGTCCGACTTAAACCAGACGATCACTTGACCGTCCGAATTCGTCTATATTAGCTCCTTGCTTTCTTACTACAAATACCTTCAACAAAAAGGGGAGGACTTCGACCAACTTCGGTACACTTTGTGTGTAGCCCGCTCTATGTCACAAGGGAATTTTTTTTTTATGGTGGGAAAATGATTCGCTCCCATTTTCATAGTTTATTCCATTGTTTGGATGTAAATGTTTGTATAATTTATTTATTTAAATGGCAAAACAGCCGCACTAGGCTTAACTAATTCAAAACAGCAGCGATATCTCACAAATCTTCAGCTACTTATCTTTCAAGTATGTTTTCATGATATTTCATTCATTTTCATATTTCACATTTAGGTAGGTCTATACCAAGCAATGACTCCTCTTAAATTTCACAATTGATCGAGAAAAACGTCATGATTTCAAGAATGTCGAATACAGTAGAGTACAGTACAACGAGCATAGTGTACCATATATTAATCCAAATTGGGGAAATAAACTAGAAATGATTCAAAATTGAATCTCTTCGTTTCATTTTTGAGTACAGAATCTAGTTGAAGTTTTAACATGATTCCTGTTCGTGTCCTATCGATTAGATTCTGTTCAAATTTGACTAGGACATTTTAGAATATAAGCCTCTTAATGTTTATTTTGGACACTTGTTTGCATGTTAAGCTAATCTTCTCACATGGAAGCACACCCTAGTACTGTCTATGCTTTGAGATTGATGTCAATCAAAGAGCAATCGCCACTTGAGAATTATTTTCTTTTCCTCCAAGGAAAATCTACCTTTGATTGACGAGTGTCGGTCTTTAACCTTTACAAATACATTCATAATTGACACAGCTCCATTGTTATCAGCAACTCTTACCCAGAATGTTTTAGCCTATCATAGAATCTCATTCGTAGACAGTAAGTAAAGTCTGGAGATAGTGCACAACCTTGTGTTGACCCAGAATGTTTCACCAGGTTAAAAGAAACAAAAATTACTAATTCTGCTATCTTCAACTTCGTTTCGATTTAAAGGGCTTATCCTCTCACCCCAAAACACAATTTTTGTAATAATCCACAGAAATTCTCAATTGGTGAATCTCTCTGATTGGCAAAAGGGTTAAAAAATGCACAGTACCAAAGCTCATATTACACAGCATGTACTGTAGTGAGGGTGTCTTTATTACACATTGGGGTCTACTCATTTTGAAGCAAAAAAGGCTCAGATTGTGTCTAGATGAGAATGACAGTAGTGTGGGAGGGGCTTAAGTTAGCAGGTTAAAGAGAATTTGAGTTCTTGGGATGAGAGGGCCGGACCTTTAAGAAGGATGCAATTGCATAAATTTCTCTCAGTGGGTTAGGCGCATGAGTATGTTGTATGATGGTCGGCCTGGCGGATCTCTCCAAGGGGGTGGCCTGTGGCACTTTGAATATGTTTAAAACCGTATGTCTTTTTATGAATTGTGGTGCCACATATGCTACCTTTCATTAGAGTGAAAAAAAACTGTAAATATTTTGGGATGCTAAAAATAGAATTAGCCACGAGGAGGTAAGCCCAATCCACCCTGGCTTCGTTGCTAAAGGGAGGTCTAAAAGGTCACATAAGAAATGTGGAAACAAGTTATTAAGATTGTAATTGTTAAAATTTAATTTAGAAACTCGAGGAACTAAAAGCAAAATTCGAATCAATCCATAAGTTCTATAGTGTAAGAGGATTTCGTTGAGATATTCGGGTTTTACCGCAAATAGGCAAAGTGAAATCCTATATTCAGCAATCCCATATCAGACGTTTATGCAAGTCTCCTTTATTTAAGGGAAAGAGAAGTCCCTCAAAATGGTAACAGCACTATAGAAAATTATCCACTTCGATGAGTGGCTCTTGACAAACATGTGACGAAAATGTAAGTTTTCACTGAACTTTTCAAATTTATGGGGTGCATGTGTCTCATTACTCTACCTTAGATATGCAATATTACAATGCTGCATACATGGGCGTCCGCAAAAAAAATCGGGGGGGGGGGGGCGCAAAATTTTTTTTGGGGAAAAACCTCCGAGTCACCATGAATTGACACGAAGCGTACGAAAATTTCGGCCCGAAATGCCTCCAAGATCGATGAAAATGGCATTCCTAAAGCCTATTTTCGCATAGTAACTTGAAAAACACGTTTTGTTTGTTTTTTCTTTGATTTTAATACGTTTTTTTTTTCAATTTTTTTTTTTTTGGGGGGGGGGGCCAAGTTCCCACCCTTGCCCATGCCTGCTGACGCTCATGACTGCATATCAAAAGAAGATACATGGATAAGGAAATATGAGATTATAAGTGAAAATTAGCTATTTTTTCGTAATAAATTTGGGCTATCGTCTTGCCCTTTAAAAAAGGCGGAACTCTGTCGAACATCAGATTCAAAGTAACATATGGCGGATCATGAGCAGAGCCTTCGGCAGCAAATATTGACGCACATAAAATTCGTTAAACCCCTTCTTGAACAAACATTTAGCCATTTTGAGTGTTGTACAGTCTTATCTTCTTTTTATTTGCCTATATATCTCCTAGAGTCGCAGATGTCACACTGTCCTAAGATTTTGCATTTGTGATCGTCTTTGATCAGTTAGTTAATTATAGTTGGATGGAGTTTAACCGCTCGGTTTGTAACCAACTGGTTAGAGTCGGACCGGCCATGGCCTTTTTCCAGTTGTGGTTCATTGCCTGTTCCCTATACTCCAATGCTTTTACTGAGCACCAAACGCAATGACAATAGGTTCCATTTTTCGGTATGACCGGGCCAGGAGTTGAACTCCAGCCGTCCCTGCTGCAATTCTTATGCTCTAACCACTTGAACATGCACGGCGATTCTGAAATATTCGTCCCATGTGGTTGGACACGTCATTTGCTGAAAACGATCCCTCAGTACCCAAGTAAGATTCACTTTCAAGCAGGGGTGGCGCCAGGATTTGCCCGACAGGGGGGCCAGCAGTTCAAGGCCCCGACAAAGGCGATGTGTTAGTCCCGGAGGGACGTAACTTGACAGAATTTGAGGCGCGCGCAGCGCGCCGAAATTTTTGACCTTTCTTAAACAAACACTTAAAATCTTAAGTTTATTTTTTGAAAGATATTCGGCTTTTGTAATGACAATTAAAAATTTGGGGTATTTATTGAAGAATCTATCCTTGATATGAGCAAATTCAAAAACGTTTTACACGCGACAGCTGAAATTCTGTTGGGGTTATGCATTTAATCGTTCTTATCCTACGTACTAAGGTCTCAAGACGAAACTTAAAGTTTGCCCGAAAAGATTTTTATCCTTTTTTGAACCAAGATTTGAAAATTAAGAGGTTATTTTGTTGCAGAAATTTTGGAATTTAATATAAGAAAATTTGTTTTTTGGTAAGGTTATATTAAAAAATTGGGTTCCTTATTAAGTGTTATGCTTTTCAAGAGCAAAATTACTAGGTAGAATGTCGGGGTGATTAACAGAGTCGTCTGGTTATTTGTTGTACTGAGTATCCCTCAAAATTGGAAAATTTTGCCCTTTTTAACAATCTGAAACTTATATTATGACAGATTTTGGTGTTTTTATGGAAGAATTTGACCTTCTTATAAGAAAAATCAAGTAGGAAGTAATCTGTAGTTTTGTACAGCTTTGTTGGGGTTACTGAATATCATCAGGTAGATTAATGCCCTCGGACCATATTGGTAAATGTTCCGTGGAAAATGTTTGGCTTCCCATATATTTGCAGTTCTGACATAGGCCGACGGGATTGTTTCAGTTTGGGAGGGGACAGAATTGTTTTGTTTTTCTTTTGTCCGAAAAATATAATATTGCCCGAAAAACTACAAGTGGAGCGCACAGATATTTTTGAAAAATTAAGAACCTCCAGAAAGCAGGAAAAGGCATTTCTGCGACCGTGCTGGTAACTAGAAACAAAGTACCGATATAGTCATTATTTTGAGCTTTCTTTCGCAATAAAATTTTCACTTTGTAATACTGCCCCAAAACGAAGAATAATATGCAAGCATGCATTGTTCTGTAAAGTAATTTTTTCGACCAAAACACTATCTAAGCGGAGCGCCACCCATCAATTGGCGCGGAACGTAAAGAAAATTGGTAAAAAAATTAACACCACAGACACCCGAAAATGGCATTTCCCAGACATGAGCAGTCTTCATTTTGAGCTTTTCTTTGAAAAAGAAATTTCACTTTAATAGAAAAAAGAACAACTTGGTAAGTGATCAGAAAACTCCCAGATAAAAGGGACGGTACTGCTACAATTAGATGTAATGGACTTGTCTCTTTTCGGGGGAAACTATACAAAAATATACTGGTTTTTTTTTACTCTACCAGAATTCTTTGTTATATTCAATTGCAATATCCACTAAAAAGATGAAATTTTCTTCGTGACTGCCCGAACTCCAGACAAAATGATCTTACTTCCAACGTATTTGAACAAATGTCACGTTACAAGGTGGCTTCAAATGAATTTTCAGTGAGACTTAAGGGGAGACATATTCAAGCCACTGTTTATTATTATGTGTAGCCCAAAATGGCCTGGCCGATTTTCGTTACCGTTTCTAGAATTCGGTTGTCGGGACAGGCCAGATGGCAGACCATTTGGGCAATGCA